>JAEQBH010004413.1:0-608803 GCA_016808115.1 Tetrastigma voinierianum | reverse complement strand
ATAAGACGATGGAAAACAAAAGTCATAAATAAGATGGTGACAAAAACAAACACCGCATCAAGACGACAACAAATACGAAAAATAAAATAAAACTTAGATCTGATGTATAAAAACCATAATTTTATTAAGAAATAAATTGATAGAAATAGGTATGATGATAATTAAGAGCAAGAAACAAAAAATCAACCCTTTTTTGCTTATGAAAGATAAGTGGTTTAAAGAAAAAGTTTAGAGAAAATGAAACCAGAGTTTTCCATTTAATTTTATTTTTATGCTATTTTTCTCTCTCTTACTTCTTTAAAATGATTACAAGGTCTTAGTTATTTGCTATACTTTATTATAAAGTCCTTGCTTTCCACATGGCGGAGCTGATTACTTTCTGGCATGCTGCACCTGCGACACACTGAATCCCATTAGAGGTTTTGTCGAGGTGTACACATCCTTATTCTTTTTTCCCACCTTACCCATCTCCCTGATCCAGCTGTTCATTCTTTGATCAGGAAACAGGAAATCATCCCCGCCCTTCAAAAGCTCTCTTTCTTTTGATCTGAACAGTTCATTGTTTGATTATTAACCAGGAATTGGACATCGTAAATATTGCATCTTTTACTTGCACACTCGATCTTATTATGTTAGGGTCAGTTTGATTTATGTTTTTTAAAACAGTTTTTTATTCTTAAAAATATATGATAAAATAAATATGTTTGATTTCGAATTTTTACCATCGTTAAAAAACACATAAAACATTAAATCAAAATTTGAAATGGATGCCTTAGAAGTTAATTAATCCCTCGGCGAAGCCTACTCGCTCAGTCAAATCAACGCCTATTTCACGGACCATGCCAACCCAACAACGTGTTTGTTACTTCCCCGCATATCCATCCCACTCTGCTGATCCACTCATTTCGTCACCAAACCGCTAATAGTGAATTGAAAAGTGGAAGCAAGGTCTCCTGCTAACAACCTAGAAAATGTACTTCTTGTTAGATTTGTCTAATAACCAACTATCCAGTTGAACCCAGCCTCGCTAAGCGTTTTGCTACCTAAGATGCTCAACCTCTCCTATAACAAACTCTCTGAAAAATACCAGCAAGCTATGATTTACACATGGGTAAATCGTATAGAGGGCTGCCTGACTAACAACCTCCTATCAGGCAATGTTTAAAATGCATGATAATAATTAAAAAATAAAGAATAACTCATACAAATATACACGAGGTTTTAACGTGGTTCACCAATCATGCCTACATCCACGAATTAGAGAAATCTTTCAATTATACGATAGAAAATATTATAGAGGTAGAACAACATAAATGGGGATTCCCCAAACATCCCATGTTTCCTCATTCCTCAGATCCATACTCCCGAACCACGCCTAAACTCCCGTCCGCTAGGGTATTCCCGTTTTTCCTCACATCCCATAAACCTTATAGCCATAAGTCCATCTCTCTCATAACTTTTTTCCCTCATGACCCAAAAAATTTATGATGATATTCCTAACTACTTTCATTATTCTATAAGGAAACCTAATATTACAATAATATAACAACCTAAGAATTATCCTATAAAATATTATTTATAAATAGTAATTAATACTAATTATGAATTTGAGATATATTCCAACAATCTCCTATCAAATTCCATCATTAGCTCCACCTTGAACTAAAATTCATTTTTGTCTTCATCTTATGTGCTTTGAAATATTTGTTCTTCTAGAGATCTTCAATTTGAAGCTCTAACAATCCTCCCATCGTAGAAGTATAACCGAACCTCTAAGACGATCATCCATTAATCCACTCTCTGCACCCTAGGATTTTTCTTGGCTTCTGTTGCATTCTAGCACACTCCTTATATGAAGCACCACCTGCCTTAAGAGTTTGCTCTTATCTAGGACAACTCCTCTTCATCGTGGAGCAACAACACGTATATGAAGATCCATAACACACCGTCTATTCAATAGAGTATAACCATGGATCTGTTGCCAACTAATTATGGCTCACACCTATGTTTGACATCCTAGGATGTCACATACATGGTCAAGTCTGAACCTTGGCTCTGATACCATTGTTGTGTTAGTTGAAGCTTTGATGTAGATGATAATAATTCAAGAACAAAAAGATAAAGAATAACTCATACAAAGATGTACGAGGTTTTAATGTAGTTCGGCCAACCATGTCTACATCCACGGATGAGAGAGAATATTTCCATTATACTATAGAAAATATTACAGAGGTAGATCACCATACACTGGGTTCTCTGAAACATCCCATGTTTCCCCATTCACAAATCCATACCTTGAACCGCAAAACTCCTCGCTCCATCGGGTATTCCCGTTCTTCTTCACATCTCTATAAACCCCTTATAGCTTTTACAAGCCCATCTCTCCATCTCATAATTTTTTCCCCTCATGACCCAAAATATTTAGAGTGGTATTCTTAACTATTTTCCTTATTCTACAAGGAACTCTAATATTACACTAATATAACAACCTCAAGAATTATCTTAATATTTTACAAATAGGAATTAATACTAATTAGGATTTTGAGACATATTCCAACAATTTCCACCTTTGATCAAATTCCATCATTGACTCCACCTTGAACTGGAATTCCTTTTTGTCTTCATCTTGTGTGCTTTGAATTTTTTGTTCTTCTAGAAATCTTCGATTTGAAGATCTAACAATCCTCCCATCGAAGAAGTACAACTGAACCTCCTCTAAAACGAGCATCCATCAATCCACTCTCTACACCCCAAGATTTATCTTGGCTTCTATTGCATTCTAGCACACTCCTTGTATGAAGCACCACCTGCCTCGAGACCTTGCTCTAATCTAGGACAACTCCTTTTCATCGTGGAGCAACAACATGCACATGAAGATCTGGAGCATATCGTCTATTTGATAGAGCATAACCATGGATCTATCGCTAACCAATTGGAGTTCACCACCTATGTTCGACATTCAAGGATTTCACCTACACGGCCAAGTCTAAACCTTGGCTTTGATACCAATTGATGAGCCAATGAAAGCTTTGATGTAAAATGATAATAATTCAAAACAAAATAAAGAATAACTCATACAAATATGCACGAGGTTTCAACGTGGTACAACCAATCATGCCTACATCCACGGATGAGAGAGAATGTTTTTATTATACTATAGAAAATATTATAGAGGTAGAACAACATATAACAGGGTGCCCGAAACATCTCATGTTTCCCCATTTCTTGTATCCATACCATGAACTCGCGAACCTCGTCTTCATCTGGGTATTCTCATTCTTCCTCACATCTCTATATAAACCTCTTATACCTTTATAAGTCCATTTTCCTATAACTTTTTTCCTTATAACCTAAAAATATTTATAATGATATTCTCACCACTTCTCTCCCTTTATTATATGAAACATAATATTACAATAATATAACAATATAAGAATTATCCTATGTATTATTTATAACAGGACTAATACTAATAAAAATTCGAGACATATTCAAACAAATCCTAAGCCTTCTCGAAGAGAAGAAAGGGGAGAGCACGTGCGAGTGTGGAATCCCACTGTTGTCTTTTTGTTCTTCACTAAAAATCACAATGATATTCCCATTGTCTCCTAGCAATGCTTATGATCTCCCAAGGTTGTGACATTGATAGTGGGATCCATCAATTTCAGACATTTAATATTAATTATTCTTCTAATTATTTGTGGAGGAAGATCTTGAATTCAAGATTTATTATAACTCAATATAATCAATTTTTACTTATTATTTATATATTGTCACAATATGCTCTTATATGATTTTATCATGATTCACGCCAATCTCACCCTTTTCATTACTAGTCGAAATGCCAATTCCTCGGGACACAAGACACCATCATTCCTCTCTTATTTTTCTCTCATATTGTTCTTTTCAGCCAATTTTCTTCTGAAGTAAGAAAAGGTGATTTTTGGTTATTTTGTAGAACTTGAATCTTTTGAATTCTAGTCACTATAGAATTTTCAAATGTATAGGCTTTGTGTCGAGTCATTATATTAGTTCTATTAACTTGGATGTTACGTCATCCTTTAGTGTTTTTAGTGAATTTCTGTATCTCAATCGAATGTATTGCTAATTTGAATCAATAAAATTTTTATTTAAAAAAAAAAGAAAAAAAATAGAATACAAAAAGCTTTAGTGAAGCGGTGAGGCCACATATTTATCAACCAAAAAAAGTAAGTTTTTTAGCCTGTATTCGTAGGGGAGCTATTTTATAACCCAAAAAAAAAAAAAAAAAAGAAAGAAAGAGAGAAAGGGCGATTTCCAGAGAAAAAAACCTCATTGGCTCATTCCGCCTAAAAACACGCAGAAATGTCATCTATCCTCCAACTACTACGATTTTACCTAACTCTGAATCAAAACCAAACCTACAAGAAGCTCCATCGCTCTCTCACTCAAAAAACCATAAAGACACCTCAAACCTTTTTATCGAACAATCTCATCTCCACTTAGAAATTAGGCAATTTAGCATATGCCCACCACGTGTTCGATCATATCTCAATCAAATCTCTTCTCATGGAACGCCATCCAATTCCATTTATTCAAAATCAGACGCCTTTTCCTCACCAACAAATCTTTTGATCCGATGCCATTTCGATGGGGCCTCTTTGGAATTTGGCTTATATCGTTATGCTAATATGTTCCAATACCTGATGCCGTTTGGAGCTTATAAGTTGATGTTTAAGGAAGTAGCGAATTTGAACCAAATTACATTTTCGATACGCTTATATTGTGTCTGAATTGTCGACGGATGGATTTTCCGTAGGCAAATTCATGGCGTATACTGAAATTTGGTTTTGGATCTTATGTATTTGTGGGTAGTCCATTGACATGTATGCGAAATCAGCCATCTTTGATGCAAAGGGTACTATGATGAAATGCCTGAGAGGAATGTAGTTATGTGTAACACAATGACTGGGCTTATGTATGCGGACGGTCAAGAGTCTAAACGCTTGTCACGCCTAAAGGAAAGAGAGATTCCATTTCGACAACCATGATCTTAGGGCTAATGCGTAATGGGATGGAGAGAGGCAAGCTTGATATGTTCAGAGATGATATCGCAAGATTCACCATTTATCACTTACATTCGAAGCATCACTACTAGGAAATGTTTCCTTTAGCCGCGCCATTGACTCGCACTAAAAACAAGATATACGCAAATTTATAAAATATACCGTCAGAAACCCAGAAATTCAAATTTTCTCAAAATGGTAAATGGTAATTTCGGTCAAAATCGGAATTTTTCTGTATCTTCGATGATGAAACGGACTTCACCGCGAATCGCCTCGAAATCTAACTACCACGCCGAATTTCGTCACCTCCGAGACGCCAATACGCTTTTCGAGACATCAGGTCGAGGCCGTAAAACGGCTTGTGAAAGACATGTGATGTGAAAAAGTCACCTACTACATGTACCCATGTGACATGTTGCATGACTAGTGAGAGATGAGGATGAATGGCTTTAGATTGGCCATTGTCAAAAATCTAAAACTTAAGGACACAAATGGAATTTTTGAAAGTTTAATTGAATAGACAAAGAAGAAATAGTTTTCTTCTTCACGAAAGCAAAACAAAGTGAGTTATGGATTCAGCTTAGAGAGAGAAAATATGACTTTCCTAGATTTCTACGCTCGACCGTTTGCTCAACGGAGCATGAAGCAGCGCTGCTCTATTTGCGCGTGGCTACGCATGGACACCGATTTAGTGGAGTTCGACAACTCCAAGAGGTACTGCGATCTTTCCTACTTGATTTATTCTTTCGCTAAGAGCCATTTTATGGATAGTGATTTATCAGCCTAGAAGGCCGTGTTAATGGCCCCAAAAATCTTGAACCGAGTGGAAAACTCATTAGGCCGTGAATGTTGCCAACCCGAGGGTTTCACTGTTCACGTGGTGTGTTGTGTGAATTTTGTGTGGTTTGGGTGATTCAAAATGAATTGTTTGATTTGTTAATTAGCCCATGTGAGCTAATTTTGATGTTATTATTGTGAATTGAATAATGTGAATTATGTGGAATTAATTATGTTAATATATGCATGTAAAATATATTGTGGATGAATTGTTAGAATCAGATAATGCATTCCATGCACCAAGTAACTTAGATGGTAGGCTGAGCATGACATGAAAAATGAAAGAAAAGTGAAAATGATTGTGAAAGGAATTTCAAGGAAGATTTTCCGAAGAATTGCCTTGGAGAGTTGTCCAACAATTCATCTCTTGAGGCGACCTATGACTGCTTTGAGATTTACCCAAAGACCAATTCCTGAGAAATGTCCATCAGATTGATCGAATTCAGAGTAAGTTTTCTCGAGAACAAAAGCTTTTTGTTTTGAAAAATCGTATTTTTGCTCGCATTTGGCTTGCATGTGAGGAAGCTCTGAGGGAATTCGAGACACGGGATTGAGCATGAAGACATCTGCTAAGCAGATCATGTATTTGCTGATGTGATTGTGTTTGCCATGACATGTGTACCAGTGAGTAACCTATGTAGGAAATTATCACTACCGGGCATTGCTCACCCCGTCGAGGATCACTATTTCAAGTAGAGAGTGTGAGAACGACGCCACTAGAGTCGCGCTTTAGAAGAAAAACCTGATTGTGGCTTCTTTACATTTTGTCTAGCATGTATTATAACTTTAAATTTTGATATATGTTTTGGTTAAGAGTATTTAGAATAACTTCAACTATGGTATATAGTTGGTGTGGCTTTGTGAGTATTGATGCATGGGCCTAAGTGGCCATTTTACTCAGATGTGGATCCTGTGGTCATGCAGAACCGCTCGACATGTCGACTTCAGAGCTCCCGCACAAAGGAGACTCTTCCTCGACGAGTGGTGTTTCGCCACCGACATCCACGCAGTATTCCGTTGTATTGACTCGTCACAACTGACCGGGGATTTGGGGGCGCCGCGCCTGGCATCGTAACTTAGGTTTATAAATACCTAGAACTTAATGCTCCGATACTGTGAGTGTAGCTTACTGCCAGGTGTACGATTACCTAGAACTCGATAGGCACTGTTATATCAATGACTCAGGCACTTTGATGATCGATGTGTGACCATGTGTTGTATAAATTTTTGTATGTCGGTGAATTGTAGTTTTCGTGAATAGCACATAGGAAAAAATAGTTGATTTTTTTGCCGAGTTTTACAAAGGTGTAAACCGAAAAAATAAAAATAAATAAATTTAATAAATTTATTCGTTCTACTAGAAAATGAAAAATATATATATATATATATATATATTTTTGTTTTTTTATTTTTTTTTTTTGTAGCCTAACAAAAAGAATAAAAAAAATAAAAATAAAAAGAGAAGTAGAGGTCGATGGGCTACGCCGATGCTAGGTCACGATACAGTGGAATTATATCGCGGACATTGTGGCCGGGAGGCCGTCTGGCGTGCTGCGGAGGTGCGACATTTACGAGCCAAGGTGTGTAGGCAAAGGGCAAGCCAATGACATACGTTTCGTGATGGGCCACGACACGACCGGCCACGGAAAATAAGGTACCACAGGCACACGCTTCACCGCGTGGGTGTGTCGCGATACAATCAATCGTATTTAAGGATGTGGAGGGCGGCCCGGCCATCATGCGTGTGTCACGCTACAAATTCGCCGATCGTGACAGGAGGGAGGCCCGGTCGGATCGAGTCGCTGACAAATTCTCAATGCGACTGAGTATGACTGGTCATGAGCATCAAGGAAGACGACACGACACGGCAAGAAGCAAAGACTTTGACATGGCGCAGGGGTGCTACGACACGCACGCAGCCACGTGGGCTCTGGTTATGTATACAATTTTGTATCGCGCGTGGAGACCGCGACACGGCCCCTCAGCACGCGCGCCGCAAAGACATACGGGGAGCGACACAAATACAGCGATCACCGGGCCCGCAGCGTGTGGCCTGTGTGCGCCACATGGTGGGCGACCGTGCACTCAACTCGCTTTGACTTAAGGTAATCGTTCGGTCATTGTTTGGGACACTGTTCATGAGCACTGTTCACGAGGTTTTAAAAATAAAAAATAAAATAAAATTTTTTAAAATGAAATGAAATAAAATAAAAAAAAATTTTTGTTGAATATGATTTAATATATGAACTTATTATCTCAGACATCATGAACGCACGTGACATTGTGTATGAAATGTTTTAGTATGTAACAGTGTCTCAAGGCTGTGCTTACACCTTGTAGATAATACTGAATCTTAATCACATTCGACACGGTATATGGCTAGCCCAGGGCGAGGACGAGGCTCGCCCACAAAGTGATAAACTAAGCACCACCGCATTCGACCAGCCTTCAAGGAGGTCAGATCATGTCGTCGTAATTCCACAAGCCAGCAAGAGGTAGCCGTGGAGGTCCCGAGTAACCTCCAGAGGTTCAGGCACATCATCCTCCGATATTCACAGGGGAGGAGATCCGGATGGTGCGCGCACCATTGGTTCATGCAGCCGAGAAGGTAATGGGAGGCTATGGATATTGCCTTCCGATACAATCACTAGCCATTCCGTACTAGTGAGGCCTGGGCGTGTGAATCAGCAAAGACCTCTAGAGATCTAGGAGGCAATGACATGGGCAAAGTTACATGATCTTTTCACGGGCAAGCATTTTCCTGACACGCTCGGTCACGTCGAAGGCTCAGGAGTTCCTGTGAGTCAGGACGATGATTGTGATGTGGAGTATGTGGCTAGATTCACGGAGCTAGCTCGTTTTGCTGATGACTACGTGGCCACGGACATGGCCAAGGTCATGAGATTCGAGAATGGGCTAAAGTTGTCCATTCGGGGCAGGATTATAGGACTTCGCCTACAAGACATGGACTCCATGGTTGAGACGGCCCTGACCATAGAGAAAGAGATCGAGGATGCTCGGAGCACTCGGGATGCGGGTGTTAGTAGCAAGAGGAAGGACGCCTCTTCTAGTTCCGGGAAAGAACAGGCTTCTAGTCTGGGTTTCAAGGCTACGCCATTCGCCGTGACGATCAGAGCCTAATCGTCGCGTATAGGCTACCATCTTAACAACCCTGACATATGATATGGATCGCTCCCTGCAGACGTGGATCCGTGGTCGGGACGCTAGCCCCACACCATAGGACAGAGAGGATACAAGCCATTCCTCCATACCCTAGTACAACCAGAGGAGCCTGTCGGGCTTAGAGTCACACTGCACATCCCGTTAATAAACAGCCGCAGGAGCCGACCATGTCGAGGCAGAGGACGAGCCCACGTGCAGACGTCGGGGGTTCAGTGGCGGTCTATGCCATGACACCACCTACCGAGCCGGCCAGATCACTACCACAGGCACGTTTTTATCTCGCCACGGGCAAGAGTGTTATTTGATTCCTTCCTGCTTCGCATTCATTTATCGCACGCAGGATAGAGTCAGACTTAGAGGTTGAGGCCTCGAGGAGCCTTGTATGTGAGCCTCCCATAGGGATTAGGGGTGAGAGGATATGATTCATATGGTCGGCCGCAGTTAGAGATCTCAGATTCTATCAAAGTGGACCCGAGGGCGGACATGTTAGAGCCCGACATCATCCCTGGGATGGATTGACCGACGCCACAGTCGCATCGATTGTGAGCGTAGGAGGGTTACCGCCTACATGCGTGACTCGTGACCAGGTTGTATTTCGTGGGACAAGCATGATATTTTGCCCCAAAACATGTAATGAAGCCATGTCGTGGACGCTTACGTGGTCGCAATAAGCCTTATCATTCATAGAGACCCAGGAGAGACCAGACTTAGATCTACCTCAGTAGTTTACGAGTATGATAGGATGTTTTCCTAGATGAGCTAGCGTGGATTGCTCCGCAGAGGGTTGTAGACTTTTGCATCGAAGTTACACCTCGGGTACCCATCTCTATGACTCCGCACAGATTTGGCAAGCATTGAAAATAGGCAGAACTCGCAGTCTGTACCATAGGAGCCACCGAACAAGGGGTCCATTAGACCGAGCACTTCACCATGGGTGCTCCTGGCTTCTGACATTTATAAGAAGAAGGACAAGACCCTTCGACCGTGGCAATGACTATGGTGCGCTTTGAACAAGGTTACACCAAAGAATCTAGTTACCCATTGTCGAGGATCGAATTACTTCACATCAATAGAAAGAGCTGGCCTCACCCCAAGACACGCATCGCCACCATCGCCTGAGGGTTGTGGAGACAGACATCCCTAAGACAAAGATTTATGACGCCGCTTATGGGCACTTTGAGTTTATAGTGATGCTCCTCTTTGATCGACGCACGCGCCCCGGCATTCATGGACTCCACACAGGTGAGCCCAACCCTATCTAGACTGGGCCTTGTCGTAGCTTCTCAAAGTGATGACATTTTGATCTACTCCCAGTCATAGTGGGAGCATGAGTATCACTTGAGGATTGTTTTTACGCTTGCCGAGAGATCATCGCTATACGCCAAGTTCGCAAGTGCGAAGCGGCTTTCGAGAGATTTTCGGGACACGGTGTCAACACGGAGTGTCAAGAGATCAGAAGGTCGAGGCCGGTTATTCAGATACGCAGCTTTCTGGGATTGGCCGGGTACTACAGAGATTCATCGAGGATTTCTCCCGACATTAGAAGCACCAGACGAGATTAATCGCAGATACCGGGCGATCGGATGACCGATGCGGTATACCCGTGGTTACAGGAGGCTTACTTCAGCTCCTATCTCTGATAGTCCCTGACAGGGACAGGGGTACACAGCAGGTCAGGATGCCTCGAGGCCTGGACCGGGATGTTTTGATGTGGTCCCAGAGGGTAGCTGCTCCCGCCGCTGAAGAATCATGAGCACTACCCCACACACGACACGGAGTTGGCGGCCGTTGTCTTCACTCCCTAAGATTCTGCCACTACTTATATAGCGAGCAATTGAGGTGTGTATTCATGTAATCTAAAACTGCGATATTTTCACAGACCTCAATATGAGGCAACGCAGATGGATGGAGTTCCTAGGAGGATTATGACTTCACTTTGCATTACAACCCCGGTAAGGCAAATGTAGGCTGATGCACCCTGTAAGCCACAAGGAGATTACAAGATAGGCTTCTCAGATCGCGATGCTCAAGACTATGGGATGGGGCTACAAGACCACGAAAGCGCACTTAGGATACGCTAGATTTTAGTAGCTACGCCGCCTCTCGCTGAGCAGAGTGATTGAGTCCCAGGCGTGACGTGGGATGGTCGCCCATCGTGACTCGCGCACGCACGTGACGAGGGCCGACCATCCACGTGATGGTAGTCTTCGTGATAGAGGACGTAGTGGTTCTTAAATCGACCGACATTTGAGAGAGGAGATCTAAGGAGTTTCATCGCTCTCGATTTATGCATCCGTGTGGGTACGAAGATGTACTGTAGATCTCGTCAAAAGAGATTACCAGCACAGAATGTAAGACATGTAGGGACTTGTTTCTACGCCTCACGTGTCACAGGTTAAGGTCGAGCACCGGTCATCAGGCTACTTCAAACTACTGAGGTATCAGCAGCAAGAGCACGCTCACGATGGATTTTACAGACCATGCCACTAAAATACAAGTGACATGACAGATGGGTGATAGCTGACCTGGCCACGGTCAGTACATTTTCTAGCCGTGCGTATGACCTTCACATCGAGAGATTCTCGCCTACAGGTCTGAGGAGATAGTCCCGCTATATGGAGGCCAAATATCCAGCGCCCATAGAGACTGAGGTTTACTGGGCGCACTTTTGGAAGAGTTTCCCAAAAGGCTATACACGGGTCATCATGAGTACAACCTTCATCACGCACTTGACGGCCGTAGAGTGACCATAAGGAGGACATGCTTGCATGCACCCGGATCATAAGGGTAGCCAGGAAGAGCACTTGCCCTTAATGGAATTCGCCACAACAACAAAGCACGCGTAGAAAGATACTGGGGACAAACGCACACAGTACTGCATGGCGCCGCGCATATCACCGATATGTTAGACTGGGCGCGGGAGAGTTTCATCACCGTCCGACTCATTGCAGACACCTCCGAGAATGTGAGCTTGATATACGTCACTTCACATCACTTCCAGAGAAGAGCCATGTCGATGCACGACGCCGCACCATTAGAGTTCGAGGTCGGATATCACGCCTTCGGGGCGTGATGCCCAAGAGAGGAGCGGTCGGGAAACCCAAGAGCGCGCAAGCTACCGCCAAGGTCGCCCAGGCCCTTCGAGATACTGAGATGGTAGGGCACCGAGGCGCGTCACTGGCACCAACATGTCAAAAAGTGGGTCCACAGGTATTTCACGCCTATGTCTGGCAGGCACCAGATCCGTACCATGTAATGGATTGCGTGATCAGATATCACAGCCCAAGTGGGCCAGGTTTTACCTGGGCACGTAACTCAGGTCTGCAAACCGTTTAGGACAGTTATATTTTGGGTAGAGCTCCCACAAAGGAGACTCGCCCGATTCGTGAGGGTTTCGTTACCCGACATCCACTTAGTATATTCTGACGGCTGAATGGTCTTCAACGCATCCCACTGGGGCACTACAACGCGATGAAGATAACCGCATACTACATGGCTATGGTGTGAAGAAATCCTATAGATGTCGTCACTTCATAAACCGTGGCTATATGCACTTCCATTATTTAATAATTTGGCATAGTTTATAGCCACACAGGGTCGAATTCCGACCACAGTGTATGGTCATAACCCGCGCCATGATCAACTCCACCATAGTGATGGCTGATATCAGCGCATTTCCGCTGGACCCCGCCATAGAGAAGCTTTAGCCACGGCTAGTTTAATCTCGGCCCATGGTGTTTAATGGTCATAGCTCAATCGTTTCAGGCGCGGTTTATACCATGATTTCCAGATCGACCCCACCATAAGGATGGTTTGAGGCCATATTGGTCGTCAATTTCAGCCATAGGGATGATTTATAGCTATGGATCGTGGGTTGTCCCGACCATAAAGATGACGGAGAAGCCATGGTTTGTGCTAACCCGCCAGGAAATGGTTCCATATGCAACCAATAGCTATGGAAAACAAAAGGGTCGCTATGATTTTGTCTAAATGATTCAAACAAGTTTACAATAAGTTACGTGGTATTCAAAACTTAATGTTTATAATTAATATCAAACATGCTTCAAGGTCATTGGTTAAGACTAAATTCTTAGTAGCAAAGGTATCGTATGTTTAGGTCGCTGAATGCTACGGCACAGATAATCCATAATGATTATTTAATGTAAATCTGAACTCAGATATGGAAAGAGAGTCTCCAATCATGCTACCATATACAAGATCCCAATTACATGGAAAAATATGATTGGTGCTCTAAATGGTAATTATAAGAGGTACAATACTGGCCATTTTTAATATCATCTAACGTGTCTAATGTCTATCTTTCTTTCACCTTTTCCCTTTTTCGGTCTCGATCATTTCCCCATCATGAGTAATGAGTAAGATTATGAGGGTTTCAATCAAGGTCATTGTCTTACCGATATATTCGAATCCAAACAAAACCCTAAATTTATAAATTCTCCTCAATCCCTTAAACAAGTAACTATAGCTTGTTAAGAATATTTACTCATGGACACAGATATGCAACACAAAATGCCAAGAGAATTTATTAACTCTTTATAGCCTCTCAGCTTTTATTTATAACTGACCTGGGAATTGGTGCCTACAACCCCTCACTGACATAGACCACCAGGGGGACTCTCTTCGATCAACAAAGACATTACTTCGCCTCCCACACCCAAATTTAACAAGTAAGGTTGTTTCCCCAATATCTCCCAAAATATCTGGAAGATGGAAATTTAGGATCCGTTTGTTTAAAGCGTTTGAAAACTATTTTTTGTTCTAAAAAACAAAGAGAACAATAAAAACACAACACGTTTGGTTCCAAATTTCAGGTTCGAAAAACACGTAAAATACTAAATTCGATAACAAGAACACCTTGTGAGAACACCAAAATGGTGTTCTCTATAAGCTTTCAAAACAAGAACCAAACAGGCACTTAGCTTTTTTACCTATATCATTTAAGAAACATCATACCATTGTGACACTAACTAAAAATAATTTTAAATGATAAACCAAGAAACTTAATTTGGTTTGTACTCTTCAACCAGCCTTCTCCAACATCCATGGTTATCGAGATTCTACCAAGCAAGATCCAATGGATGGAAAGAATTGTTAATAACCTGTTATTCAACACCAAGCGCAAATTGCATCAGGCTGAGTAGCTAATGGTGGAGTAGTTACCTGCTCTTGAGAACAAAGAAGCTGAAAACGTTAATAGGGTCCCATGACCTCACCCAGGAGGAACTCGAGAACCTAAGGATACATTTTAAGAAAAAATTTAATTATAGAATAAAAAATTTGGACCACCAAACCAAAAACAAATAAAATAAATAAATAAAATCAATCATTGATCTTTATGTCACTCATTTCATTGACATCCCCTTTAAGCTCTATACCAACTATAGATCACTCTACAGAGAACAATATGTACAGATAGCAGAGAGAGAAGACGTCATATATTCAAAAGATATTTTGTTCATCAAGTTTACCTAGCATTGATTTTAGACTCAAGTTTCAATGTTGCACAATAAACCAACTAGCATCTAGAGAGGGATGGAAGATTCTAGAGACAATCTCAAGCTTCCAAGAAAACTGGTTAGAACTCATTTTGGAGATTCCAAAGATGACAAGAACATTCTAAAATCTTTTTTCCTATATTTAAGACTCTTTAAGAACATAGTCATGATATATTAAGTGTTTCTACGTCTCTTTGAGAACCGAAACATTAAATTTATCTACAACCTCTCGACAATCCAACACTTCCTTTTAAACTAGAGTCGACCTCCTATAGAGCAAAGAGATGTCAGGGGAAACACCCAAGAAGAGCCGTGCCAAACCATTAAACAATCCATGTCATCAGCTTGAATGATCTATCGATCGTGCAAGATAAATTAACTATCCACACGTGCATATTTGACACTGGCACGCTAAAATCACATCCTCGACTATCTATTATATATAACTAGTCTATAATACCCCATTCCTCAATGAACTCTAATCTCTGTAGATCAAGATATGGCGGGAAAAGGAAAGCCTCACCCAATTAAATCATGTTTTCCATCACGCTGAAGTTAAAGCACTCTACACCAATGGATTGTCCCGCATGATCATTTAATGAATAAAATAATGAGAGAGAACTAAAAATAGATAGATGAGGAATCTTGAACAATGATCTGCATCACATGCTAATTTTTTAGTTTTCATCTACAGATCTACTATACTCCGTTTCACTTTAATATGTATCTTTTCAAACAGAGGATCAATCGTTTTTATAGAAACCCATCCTCAACTCTCCAAAATTAGTGAATGAATGTATGCATCTCCTCTCTACCATATTGTATCTCAAAGAATAAGAATGTTCATCCAAATTCCGCCAATAAATCAATACTAAGATAAAATCTTAACTCAACTCACTTTTTTTCTCGTTTTGCGCCATTCATTACAGAAAATCAAAAGATATTCGATACTTACTAACATGTCATGGTGCTACAGAGAAACAAAATGGATTTAGAAATAGTGTCTTTTCTGCCTATTGGTTTGTTCCTCTGATAAACAAAAACAACAATATACCATAAAGCAACCCAAAGATTCCATGATTTCTATCTGCCAGGAGTTATGGAACTATAATAGATGAATCAGTCTAAATATCTCAAACATTTCGCTTGTAATTAAATACACCCAACTTGAACCATGAAACAAATTGACCAAGAACCAGCAGGATAGAAGCCAACATAGAGCCCTCTCAATCCCTGAAACAAAAACTGCAAGAAGAAAATAATAATAATTTTCAGAGAGACATACCAAACTGGTGTGGCATTCCCAATGACAATTTCATCAAAACCAAGACCGGGAATCCCATCAAACTTTCCCAATACAAAAACCAAACTTACCTCTCACGTAGCCTCAATAAAACCTGAACATAAGGCGCCTATGACCCATCAATGTATCCAACAGACTAAGTATCGCTCAAATGAAACCCGAACACGTAAGAACAAGAACCCACTCGATCTTTTATAGATAAGACTCAACTTTATAGATCATCAATCAAGACACTTAAATTAACTCACCTATAATGTATTTCTACATTTTCCGATTCAAGGAAAGAGCATATAATGTATGCACCAAGCACATATACAACGGTGAAAAATCTAAAGACTGATAAGAGTACCCGCATCAACACATATGTTGCTATTAGTCGGAGTTGTACTGAATGGAAAGATACAATCAGATAAAGTTGAATGAATTAATCATGTATTAAGGAAAGTATAAAAAAGTGGTAAATATATTGAATCTGAAATTAAGTAGAACCTATTGAGAAATGACATTTGGTAGAGGGTACACAAAGATTGGAAGCGCCAGCATAAAAATACAATGCTGAAGTTCTGTGGTGGTGTTCCAATGCCAATTTCCCATAGTATCGGAGCATCCATGTAGTTCCTTAGAAGCACCCTCTCCACTTCAACACAGCACCTTGATTATACATGGAAAATAGGAAGGAAATAATTAAAGAAAATGTTACTTTAAAATAGAGTAATATTTTTTCTACTACTTTCCTAAAAGAAATTAAATAGAAAAATTAACAAAAGAGTTTTTATTTTTTGAAACATAAAAAAAAGGAAAATTTCCATGTTCATATTATCTCTATATACATTATCATTGAACAAGATAACACTTTCTCTCGATGAAACTTACTAGAAATGTTGCTCTGATCTAACTAAAGTGATGGACAGGGGTAAGTGATGATTTGCAAATGAAACATTTGCAAGCAAAACACCTCTTCAGGGACTGAGGTGTGGGGTGATTCGAAAGCTTTGAGCAAAAGGAGGGAGAGCGATGGGACATGGTGGTGGTATGATAAAAGATCACAGGCCTGACCGTCTCATCCTCCTATATCGGCGTCCAAATTTACCAAATTCAAAAACCAAATCTTAATACTGCAAGTAGAACAGCTACATCTATATATAAACCACAAAACTACCTCAAGCAGAAACTACCTTAAGCATTGCTAGCTTCTAAAACGCTATAATATACTCAAAAGAAATCCAGAAATGTATATATATAAATGCCTAAATCCCTATTTATAACCTCCTGTGCTACATCAAATACTTCTTCTAAACATTGCCTTAAATTTAGCCCACAAAGGCTCTGATCCAGATAATTACTAGTAAGTGAAATATTCCAATCGATGGTTTAAGGATTATTAAATTAATTAATAAAATCAAGCAGAAGGATCAACAAGAGTAGGGCTAATCTATTTGATTTGGCATAATCTCATCTAATTAGCCTTCAAATATATAAACATAAATATAAATAAATCCTAACTTTAAGTAAATAAGCAAACTACATTTTGAACCAATATTTCAAATTGGAACAAAGTGACTATCGATGATAGCCCCAAAGAAAAATTTGTTTTACTCATAGAAACCCCAAAAGGAAACTTCCAGAGAATTTGACAAATAAAGCAAAAACCGGAGAAATCCCTATAATTAACACTAGATTCCAACAACTAAATTTCAAACTACAAGATATCTAGGTAAAAACTGTCAAATGAGAGGAAACTTTTCTACCAATAAAAATTATCCACTGTAGTAACAGAAGAGAATGAAAATAATGTTTGTAAACTCATGTACTCACTTCGAGTTCTCGTCAAGAAAACAAAAACTGTCAGGAACAGAACCGTATGATATTCTATTAAAAGATAAAAAGCTACATGATGAATGATAGAGTAGAAAAATCCCTTCCACTTTAATGCATCAGATGAGAAAAATATAATAATCTACTTCACATAGAAAATATAAATTCAATAAACATAGAGGAAAATATACCCAACTACTACTCATATAATTACATACAAAGTGTACCATTTAGTTGTTTAATCTCAATATATACATTGAAAATTTGAGTTGTTTAATCCCAATATTGAAAAGTATAAACATCGAAAACACTCGACTGAAGCCTTCGACATTACGCTGTGAGAGTCATCAAGCTAAGTGTTAATGTGACGGAATCCTTCCTTGAGTCTGCTGCTCCCATCCATGTGTCTAGGATGCTCTTCAATTTAAACAGATCATAAAGTTCATAGTGACATTGAAATTGACAAAAATCGCACAAAGCAAATTATAGTTATAATGAACAAATGAAAAATAATTAGTATAGTCATCACTGAACAACATCAAGTGCAAAGTGAACATGAACTGATTTATTTACCTCAAGAGTTCAAAATGTGAGGAAAATAATACGTACCAAGAGAACCAGCAAGAGTGATTGAAACTGCCAAAAGAATGCAAAAAGATCATTGTTAGGAAAACACAAGAACCATCAATAACAACAAAAACATTTTCTTGTTGAAATTCCAAAAGAACTAATTTTCCTAGCAACCAAACAGGACGAAATTTTCCAAAAAGCAAAACAAAAAGGACGGAAAAAGACAAAAGAGTGAGATGACTGACGTCCACGCTAGGAAACGATGGAGCAGTAGATGCTAAGAAAGTAATGGAGAGCTGACGCCAGTGATGTTCCAAACCACCCCAAATCATGACTACTCTTTAAGTGCCTCACACAAAGTACCCAAGGTTTCCTTCAAGATCACTTCAACCTCATACGGATGGTGTTATCGGGCCCTCATACCTGATCCAATAAGTATTGAACGATTCGCCATCTTCGCGCTTCCGCCTATCTGATCTCAAATTTACAGAATCAGAGAATAATCCATAGAGAGAAGTAGAATCAGAGAGAGAGAGAAAGAGGGGAAAGAGGTACCATTTTGGTAATCGAGGCATGGGAGATCGGCAGCAGCTACTCTTCGATCGGTCCCTAGTAATGAAAACCCTAGAAATGAAAAAATCTTGAAAGAGATTTGGAAAAAACATATGCATTTGCAGATGAAAAAATATTGTTAATACCTTGAAAATGGAGATGAAATCCAAGATACTCGGAGAAATGTGGTGAATGTGAAATAGGAATTGAGAGGGAACAAAGCAGCCGTGAAGAGATCCGATAAAGAACCGCAGGTTGTATGAAGGAATCAAGAAGAGGGAGAAAAAGGACTCCAACAAAAAGAGATGAGAAACCATAGAGAAAATGTTTGTAATTTTCTCCAAATCGTAGAGCAAGCAAGGATTTGATTATGTGTAATTTCTCCAAGTACAAACTTAAACAGAAGGGGACAGACTTTGGGCATTTCCTTTACTACCTATGTAGTATATAGTAGCTATATAGTAGCGGCCAAATAGCTCACGTGTCTATTGAGCAATATATAGCTGGGATCTTAAAAAAAAAGTGTCTATTAAAACATATGCAGTAGCGGTTTTTCCTTCATCCCCACCGAGAATCATATAGTCGCACTAATTTGGCCCCCTAAATAAACATGATATGTACTTATAATAAAGAATTGTATTGACCCCTACTAAAGTTATGCCACTATATCTTATATTTCTCAGAAGGCATCTGACCCGCCATGGGAGTCTTTTCGGGCCTTGGGAGAAGGGAAACAAATTCATGCTCTTATGTAATAAGAACTCGACCATAAGGATAATGTTCATGGGAAGTGCTCTGCTGATATATCTAAGTGTAAAAGCATAAAAATCTACGTAACAAAGATTCAAGAGAATGACTCAAAAGAATGTAGTTTCTCGGATCGCAGAATGCTAGTGGGTTATGGCAGTAATGGTCTGAAGAAGTCAGAAAGATTTTCTCGAGAGTAGAGAAATGGGTTCGTTTACGATTTTACCCTAGAAGTAAAGTTATTAGCTCATGAGATAATCTATCAAGCTTAGAAGAGGGTGCCCAATTGCATTGTCAAGCCTGCTTCCGTGGTGCCTCGGGTCCCGACCTAGCCCCCAAATAGCGTGCCTCTTGGCTGGGAGGTTACGGTCATTCAACCATCCGCCCAGCCCTTTCTAAAGCTCCAACTTAGGAGCCCAGATCCAGATACCCTCCTATAGCCGAAGAAGGGGTTGGCATTCCCTGGATGCCATTTCCCAGAGAGGTTTTATCAAACAAGGGTTGATGAATAGGCTCCCCTGGAGAGAGAGTGCACCATCCCATGCCTTGCCATGAATTCAAGATGGACAAACCCCTCGGGGTCCCGTAAGATTCGAAATGCGCTCCTCCACTTAAAGAAATACCATACACGAAATATGCGCCCCACTTTCTCTCCTCTCTTCCATCTAAAAGGAAGAATTAGTCTCGTTCCGCGATATATGCACCACCTTCTCCTTCCGATTTGGGAGAAAATCATCCACTTACCACGAAAAGCGGATCTCCTTCCTCCCTAATAAAAAGAGGCCATGACAAGAAATAAGGTATGTAACAAAAAGCCCAAGACTCCCAATCTTTGAAAAAGAAGACGAGAGAGATCTAATCTCGATGGAGAGGCTTACTTCATGACCCCTCCCCATCGCTTCCTCTTAGTTGTTTGTTTCAGATTTGCCATGCCGATGCATGTTCCACATCCAAAGGACTCCTAGAATTCGAGACTACAATTGGCGCCGTCTATGGGAAACGCCTAGCAGGAAATCTCAAAGATAATACGCGAGAGCCTGGGTTCATCCGCTCCCCAGTGATCTCCCGTCACACGAGGTTTGCAAGGCTCCCGGGCTCATCCCACGGATGCCGGAACTTATCGCCATGTTCAGCAAACCAAAGAAACCCACCCATCGAGGACCACTTTGCTGGCGCCAGAGACGAGGCGGCTATGAGGAGCAAGCCAGACAGATGGCCGAATTACAGAATACGCGACAAGCATGTGCCAGAGAGAACGACCCTTACTTAATTCATTGGGATCCAACAGCCCGATACTCTGTTGCAGCGCCTGAGAAAATTCTTAGCCCGGTGAATAAGGAAAAGAGCCCATATTCTGCCCGACCATAGTCATCAATCTGCCTGATTTAAGAGTTCTCTTCGACAACTCCACTTCCCCACCACCACCCCGCAGCAACGCTAAGCCGAGTCCAGAAGAGGAGACTTCGGGCGCCCAAATGCACGTGACAGTGGAGCGACGCCGCGACGCGAAAAGAGGACAGCAGTGATAACCCGCTGAAATTGGTCCCGAGCATATTTCACCGGTTCGGGAATAAATTTCGCTCTACCTGCACAGCATCCATTCGGGGCACTCCCCGCCCCACATGCAGCACCTTATCCCCCTGTCCGGGGACCGTATGACATGTTGTCCTCCCCTCGGGCGCATTTTAGACTATGAGCCTCTCGACCGCCATTCCGTCGTTTCTATGTACGAATTTAATTCTTCGACCCATATGATCATATGTTGCACTTCAACCAGGCAATGATCCTTAATACTGGGAACGACCGACTTCTATGCAAGGTTTTTCCGGCTAGCCTGAAAGGACCCGCTCTGGCGTGGTTCCATAAGCTTCCAAGAGGATCTTTAAACTCATTCGGCGAATTATGGGTCACATTTGTCACTCAGTATTTGTGCTCCGTTCGGCGAAAGATCGCCGCTCCAATCCATCCTGCTTTCGACAACTAATCCATTCGATCACCCAAGATTCGGGGCAAGTCGGGCCCACAGATTGATTCCAGTATGGATGCATTTTACAAAATTTCCAAAGAAGCTGGGGCCGACTACTCCTCTTCAACCCTCTCCCTTGATCCGACCACAACCATGGAAGATTTACATCCACGCGTGACAAATACTCCACTGAGGATATCCTGTGGCCGCCTCGCAAACGGTAATGATAACGGCTCAGAGCGGCAAACCACTACAAAAAGTCAGCCCGAGCATAAAGGAAGTCAGTGCAAGGGCCAAAAGCGTCCCCAAGAGCAGTCCGAAAAGAAAAGAGATCCTCCCCAATTCACCACCCTTAACATCTCCTACGACCGATTGCTTCCCCTCATCCGGATCACTCGAGTTTATACTCACTACGCGCGAGTCGGACCAACGTGAATCAAATACTACAGACTACCATTAAGGACCACGACCATGAAACAAACTGAATGCTGAAGGCTTAGGCTCCATGATTGTTGATAATCCGAGCAGGCACCTTGAAGGTTCATTCGGGGAGCCAACCCAAGATAACCGAAACGCCCTCGTCTAATAGAGTCATGTTCGCTACCAAGCATTCACGAGCCCAGCCTACCATCAACTTTATAATCGAGTCCCTCACGATGATCAATACCAAATTCATGAGGCAGAGATCTAAAAATGTCATGGCCCACCAGCTTAATAAACACCATCATCACCCTAGAGAGCACGGGCCGCCGCCCGATCATGGCCTCAGATCCTCCTATAGATCCGACCGGATATCACTCCCCATTACGCAATTTGTACTCACCTTATGTATTAATAATTTTGATGTGCATAGGTCCCGCTTCGATCCGTGCAAACAAAATAATTATTGCACCTCCCAAGACTTACGCAGAATGAAAGTCCCGCTGCCATCTCATTTCTACTGCAGTAGTTTTATCCCAACACGGGTCCACCACGCTTAACAAAGGCATATCGTTTTCTCCCGCCAAGGCGTGACCAAGAACCAAGAAGTGTTGTTTTCTGGTTGAAGATTCGGGGCCCGCATAATGCTATCGGCCGAACTCCGTCGATGCCATGAAAGTAATTCCCTCAACCTACCACCAAATCCATCGCCTATCTCACGCATCCAGAAAGTCGACCTTCAAGGTAGCCACCACGCCTCACAAGTTACGCCCATCGCTCATGAGCCGGTAAAAGATAAAGAACCCGATAGCTCATCCACCAAAACTCACCCATCTTCATAGCAATTAAGGCCTGCTATCCAAATCGCTTCAAAAGACAATAAACAATCGGGTCTGCACCCCCCCAGCTCCATAGTCGCCAGGCCCGACACAGTGTAAACGCGTCATTTCCTCCCGACCGAAAAGAGAAGGCCTGGGGCTGCAGCGCTGAAATGCAAAAGCCATGTGTTCGCTGAAACCATGCGTTACGATAGGGATAAACCCCAGCCCCACAAGTTGAACGTCCTTCCATCCACCAATCTCAATCTGCTAAAGTGTAGCTACCGCACTTCCACCCGACCGCCACCGGGATTATCCAGCCGAAGTAGACAATCTTTTAAAGGCTGGGTTTATCAGAGAAGTAAAATACTCTGAATGGCTTGCTAATGTGGTAGTAGTTCCTAAAAAAGGAGGCAAGTGGCGGGTGTGTGTGGACTACACTGGGATTTTAACGATTTAATGTCTTAAGGATAGTCAGCCAAGATTGGATCGATTGTTAATGCATCGGCCGCATGCATGCCACATTCTTAGATGCATTCCTCCAATATCACCGCATCCCCACACCCGCCTAACACAGAGAAAACGTCTTTCATCACCCCTCACGAGCTCTTCTGCTACAACATAATGCCTTTCGGGTTAAAGAAAGCCGGAGCCACCTATCAGCGATTGGTAACCAAGATGTTTAGACCACTACTTGGGAAAACTATAGAAGTATATAGTTTGGTGTCGATAAAGTTCAAGGAGTACGGATCATGCTAACCACACAAGTGCTCGAATTCCTCCTCGTAAACCTATGGTATGAAGTCAACTCAAAGTGATTCGGCCGCCGCCTGACTCGCTCTCGGGCTTCATGATGACACAAAGGGGGATAGAGGCCAACCCTTCCCAACTTAAATCCATTCTAGAGTCTCCAACCTCGAGCTCCAGAAAGGAAGTGGCCAACAACTGATCTGGCCGATTAGTCGCCAAGGATGATTTCCTGGGCTCACAGACCGCTTAAAGCCCTTTCGCCAATCTCTAAGAGGAGCTAATCGGGCCTATGGAATGAAGAGGATCTGCCTTTACTCATATCAAGCAAGATTTCAAATGAACCCTAATCCTCGCAAGTCCCGACACCCCACAAACTCTATTCGTTTACCTCGCAGTCTCAGATACAGCAGTAAGTGTCGCACTGTTCAAAGAAAACGAGGACGGAAAACAAAGACCTCAGGTTCTTCATCAAAGAAACTTAGCCGATGCAGAACCAGTAATAACCATCTTAGCCCTCCCAGATGCCAAGAAATTTCGCCCTTACTTCCAAGCGCATCCCATTGTCGTATTAACTAACCTCCCCCTCCGGAGCACTATAAATAAACCTTACTTATCGGGAAGAATGGCTCGCTGGGTAGTCGAACTAAGTGAGTACGACATCCAATACAAGCCGAGGCCGCAAAGGGCAAGGCCGTTCATTTCATAGCGCATCCCCCAAATGGAAACATGCCTTGACAATTGATTGGTGTACTTCTCAATATCGACCGCGCCCGTGATGTCCGGGCGTGGCATTGGTTTACAGTTGAGAACTCCGTCCAAGGATAAGATCGAGCAAGCAATCCAAATGCAACCCAAGGCTCTAACAATATCGAGTAATATGCCATCCTATCTGTGCTCGAATCGATTTGGCCACCCTCTGTCACGATGACTGATTCGTGAGTGACTCCCAATTGTGGTCGACAGTTAGCGATGAATTCGAAGTCCCGGCACTCGACCGCGAAACACGCCTCTCAAAACAAAGCCTTAGCAACTTTCAGGTTTGGAAACTGGAGCACGTCCCCAAGGACTCTAATGAAAAGGCAAACGCATTGGTGTAGACCCTCAATTTGTCCCTCAGCACTTGCCTTTATCCTATGGGTGTCACACTCACCCATCGTTCTCATATAACACCATTAAATTTTTAGACTTACCGCCTCCGAGCCTGGGCTTCAGACATGGTCCATTGAATGCGATGTAGTTCACTTTAGAGTGTCATCATGGCTTTTTTAGTTATTGGCATCATGCCATGAAGCAAGTGGGGCCCCGAGGTTTTACTCAATCAAAGTTTATTAGAGTATGTCAAATTCAAGCACTCGAGCTTGTTTCGATCAGATCTCCTCTATCCCAACTCGAATCGCCTTTTTTTTTTTTTTTTTTTTTGTTGATTCCTATTCGCCAAGGAGGTTTCTATTAAAAATTCATAATTTTGTCAACTGCTGACCAATCGGTTTGACTGATTCATCAAAGGCGTGATTTATACAACATCAAGTTGGGTGGTTTCGACGAGCAATCCTTGCTTGACTATATCTCCCGCATCCGAACTCGAAATTGTACACCGCTTTTTTTTTTTTTTTTTTCACCTCCTTATTTTCGAATTTTATCAAATTTACAATTTCCCAACTGCCTACTGGTTGGCATCCGCTCAACCAGCAAATAGTTCAGCCAAACAGTGTGGAGCGCTTAATTTTTGGTGGATCGAGCCCAAATCTCATATGCGGTTCAGGCCCATAGTCTTCCAGCCTCGACTTTGGACACATTAAATCATTTCAGCCTTGGGCTTGTTCTCCTATGGCCCACCATAGAATCCATATGGATTCTTGGGTGAAGCAACCAAAAAAAGCATGGAAAATACTAAAAAGTTGTTAGCCTCGTGAATGCAAGGAGTAATAATGGTGGGGGTGTGTATCCCATGTTATATTGATCTCCATATTGAAAGTGGCAAGAACAAGGTGGGTTCAGAGGCCGAGGTAGGGTTTCGATATAAAGGCTAGAAATGTGCTGGAGGAGCTTTTTTTTTTTCTCAGCATTTTTCTGGGGAGGTGCTATTTATCCTACTATAGCACATTTAGTCCTACTATCTATAGTTATAGTAATCGAAAAGTGAGGGCACCTACTCTACTACTTTCCAAGAAACATGATCTGACCTAAACTGATCTACCTAGTTTTCTTAGACGCCTTCATTAGTATTCAATACCCGCCGCCACTTACTCCAACTCTATCCGGCTTTTCTCCACTGGCCTTACGTAGCTTTTCAGCATTAGAGAATTGATACCGCTACCGGCTGTCCCTATCTTGTCCACAGAGCAAACTCTAACCGCCCATAAAGATTTCCACAAAATCCATCCTCTAACGACGGTGATCGACCTGGGATCATATTCTGCCTGATTCCTCTTGACTAGATTCATTGACTGAGAGGAGACTCGATTACTGAATTAAAAGAAAGAAGAGAAAATGTGATCAGGAGTCCACATTTATCAAAGTATATGCTTCCAGTTTTTATGCTTTTCTTTTCCTTTGTCAAGCCAGAGACTCGCATAGGGTAGCTTTCTTTGCTGGGTTCTCGTCATTCGGATTTGGAATTGCACTGCTTGTCTTTTTTGGATTCCTAGCTTTAGAGAAAGTCACTTTGATCTTTTCAAACTAGCTGGACTGAGTTGGGAAACCGAACCACTTGCCTATCAGTTTGGTTTGCCTGAACAAATAGGTACTTGGTTTGTTTCATGTTGGTTTTGATGCCTGAGCTCAGAACTCTCACCCATATCTTGTTGGATTCCTAACTTTGTGAGGAAGGTTCTGAAATCTTGAGATTCTTTCTAACAGTGATCATTGAGTTGGGAAACCAACATCCGGATGATTGCCCGTTTGCTTAAAGGCAGCTGGGTACTTTGCTTTGCTCAGGTTGGTTCCCGTCATTCGGAGTTGGAATTTCACTGTTTGTCTGCTGATTCCTAAAGTTTTGAGGAAGGTTCAGACAATTTTGGAGATCTTTTCTCAACCTTTCTGACTTATTGGGAAACCAAACCAGCTGGTTCATCGGGTCTGCCCGCCTGAACAAAGAGTTTGGGTACTTTTTCTTTGTTTGTAAGGGTTCTTGGCTGTCTGAGCCTCCCAATTTTGCACTCTATTTATCTTGTTGATTCCTGACTTGTGAGTGAAGGTTTTGACAAGTTTGAAATCTTTCTCAATCGGCTGGACCGATTGGGAAACCAAAACCACCGGGGTTCATCAGTTGGCGTTTGGTTCGAACGACCGCTGGTATACTTTGCTTTTTGTTGGTTCTTGGTCATTTGAAGTCGGAATTGCACTCTGTTTGTTCTTGTTGGATTCTCTGACTTTTTGGAGAAAGCTTTGACAAGTTTTGAGATCTTTTCACAATTTGGATGACTATTGGGAAACTGAACCATCCGGGTCTATCGGGTTAAGTTTTCCAAACAAAGTACTGGGTCAGTGGTATCGAGTCGACGCAGGTGTTTCCGATTATTAGTCGAATGTAGGTGTGTGATTTCAAGGTTGCTCCTTGTCTCGTTGGTTTGATTCCTTGGCATTGCATCCGTGAATGGTTACTTGGGTTCATTCCCGTAAATTTGTGTCGGACGTTTTAGAATATCATGACTTTCTAGGAACAAAGGGGCTTTATTCGAGGCTTTGGCGTAGTTGAATTTGCAAAATTAAGTTCACAGTAGTATTCAGGTAGCTAAATTTCAGTTTGGTTCTAGGATTCAGTACATCGCTGTAAATTAGTTGAGTCCTATGGTCTTCATTTTAATAAAATGAAAAAATTTTGGTTATGTTCTCCGCTTTTAGAAACACTTTTATCTGGTTTTGGATCTGTTCTCACCATCCCAGCAGAGAATCAATCACAGTTTGTTTCTGTTGATCTAATCTTTTTTTTGGGATAAAGGCTCTTAATCACTTTGACCACCTCAAACTGCCTCAACTGGTTGGGAAACCGGATCACCCGTTCCAAGTAGTTCATTTAGATTAGCAAGTAGGGGCACTTTGACTTGTTTGACTCTGCTTCACTCATCCAAGCCGAATCAATCACCGCTGGTTAGATTCCTGACTCGAGGAAGGTTTGATCAATTTTCAGAATTTTTCTCAACTGGACGACTGCTAAAGAATTGGATTGTTTCAATTTATCGGGTTTTGTGGGCCGCCCAATTTCAGCTAATTGGCTTGTGACCAGGAGTCCAAACCTCATTCACTCTAAACTAAAGGTAGTGGCTACGCTTAGTGGTCCGAAATGGGGTTTATTTTAGGTTAATGTGGTTCCATTTTGGATTCGTAGCACTAGGTCTATGCAGTCAAAAGGTGGTTAAGTATAAATGTAGCTCCAAAGGTTTGTCGAAATCGATTCTTTGAGATTTAATAGACGCGTCTCTGATGAAATGATTGTAAGTATCAGAAGATCGAACGAGTATCTGATGCAAATGTATGGTTTCATTCGGTTTGCTTTACTTTTTGATATTTAATTTGATGAATCAGATGCCTTAAACTGCAACCAACTCCTTCCCCTACACATTATTAGGACCACAGTACGCGTTTTAATGTCAGGGTAAATGAATTTCACATGGATGTCATGGGCTTGAGCTACATGTCATATGTTTGTCGGGCTAACCTTCGATGTAGCATGTCCAAGATCCATGCACGCGCTCATCTACCTTTGGCCGAGTGCTCAAGCATACAGACACCACCAGGTCAGGGTCTCGACTCCAAGTTGTATGTTTAGCCTAGGAGGATCATCCATCTTAACCCACATGCCCCATTATACCAATCTACTAGTAGAGACCGAGTTCCGGCCTAGAGGGCAGCACCATATGCGTACCTCGATAGGTAATCTGATCCCTAACCCGTAAATCTAGCTGAACGCTTTTCCGATACTGAGTCATCGGGTTGCTTCACTGCTTCCCTATAAAATAACAACAAAAAGTATGGCACTTTAAAGAAAAATTAACCCTCCTTCAGACGACTAAAATTCAAAATCAACCCACATTTTATTAATAAGAGTCGCCTACCATGGATCGGTAGAGGGGTCCATCGCCCCACGGCGCTTTACCAACCCACCAAAACCATATTTCACCTATTTACTATCAGTCATTTCACCACCCGCACTCGTAAATCAAGTAGACAAGGACCCCGCCCCGACGGACCCCATCACCCAGATCTAATAACAGACACTCCAACTGAGGTGATTACGCCTACAGCCAAACCAGCAATTTATTTTCTTGATCTATGGTAATCGTTGAATGAATCCTCATAATCAGATTCGAAGGTCAACCAAAATCGGTTAAAGATTACCAGGCTGGCTCTATGGGAAGAATATGTGGAAATCACCGGGCGGAAAATTCGCCCATCTGCCTATAATTACCTGCAATTATCAAGTCAATTCATGAAAGCCGATGTCGCCGACATATTCAGAAAGTGTAATCGCTGCCAACGACTCGCCTCATCCCGAAATCACCGGCAAGACTCCGATTCTATCTTTAGCCTCGCCTCGTGACAACGGGATCAATATACTGACCACTACCACGCTCCAGCCCAAAGAAGTTATTATCAGCGTCACGTATTGAGCCAAGAAGCGGATCTGAAAACAAGTTCTCCCATTAAAGATCAAGATGTCACTCGGGCTTTATCCGAAGAATATTGTGTGTCGATTCTGATTCATCAACGTCGACAACGCCCAATCATACAAACGGCCATTGAAACTTATGTCAAGAATTAGCGATAAAAATCTATACTCCACTTCTGCCACCGAAAGCAATACCGCGCAGAGGCTCCAATAAACCCCGTTAACGCCAAAACGATTGATCTTGGCTTAAGGGCAAATGCGGATGAACTCCTGGCACTCGCCATGTAACCACCGCCGCAAACCCACCGGTATATCTTCGCTTTCACACAATCACGTATGAATGGAAGCTATCATCCCCACAGAAATTTTGGTGCGCTCAACATCCAAAACACCCCAACAGGTACGTAATTGGCGATCAAAGAGCTTGACATAGTCGGTATGAACTTTAGAGTCGCCAGCCTATCCGCGATAAAGATCCTACCAAATACCGATTGAAAGATCTTACACAATCCGTCGGGTCGAGCATTCCAACCTGTGTGGACCTAGCAGAAGAGTATTTGAATACGACCACCCACCAACCACGTGAAAGTTCCAACCTGGGAACCCGAGGACCATCTTATAACACGTCGGGGAATCCGGCTTGTTTTACAAACTCGATGGGACCCTTCGCATCTAATGTGGAATGCAACACATCTTAAGCGTACATCAATAAAGCACGATTCATCTACGCACCGATGTTCATTTTCCTCGCGATCAACACTTAAAAGTTTGGATGGCACAAGAAAATAAATCGTCCTACTTCTAAAGATAACTTCTAAATTCTAATAACTTAAAAGTCCACAGAGTAAATGATCTGTCTGCCCGTATGGATAAATCCTAACCGCTAACACCCAAAGTCCGATGGCGGAAAATGATCTATCCGGTCCCATAAACGATATTTGCCTACCAACCCTGGATGGGCGCCGTAGAATGCCTACTGACAGAATCAATATCTAATTGCAATGCCATTCCGAAGATCACTCACCCCAAACTTAACGCCCTAGCTGGACTGTGAAATAAGATATCCTGTCTAATCAGCAATGATAGCTTATATAACCCGATTAAGCTCTGGAAAAATAAGTACTTTATCCAAAAAAACAAGAAATAAAATGTCTAAATACAAAAGCAGAGAAGACATTGTCATGCAAAATACATTCATTAGCCCTAACCCCTCAAGATTCACCTTGCACTGGGGCTCCAAAGAGTATACAACATCTCCCCTACACCGGGAGACCTTTGTCCCTGCCAATCTTTCACAGCTCACACGAGCTCGGCTGCACAAGGCGGAACAAGATCTTGTGGGATCAGATCACAAAATCTGTTAGATATAGATGTATCCATGATCCCGTGATGGATTTTAAGCTTGTTTAACGAGACTCATGACAGCAAGAACTGAACGGCAATTTAAAATCACTACTCACTCCCATCAAACTCAAATTCTCCAACACGCCGACCTCTCGACCTTAATCCTTCTCCTAAAGCCACAAAGTCATCCTTGGTGGCCCTAACTCCATGAGGCCGTCATCCGTTGCCACCACTCTCTTCCTCTCTCGCCCTCCAGCCTCCCGGGCAGCCACCAAGGCTTGTTGAATGCCGTTCGTGACCTGCCTTCACCCGGCCGCCTTCCTGAGGCCCGAGCACTTTGTACCCGGATACCAAACTTCAACTCGCGCCTAAGCACCCCCATCGCTCGCCTCAACCGCGCCATCGCCACCTCGCGTCAAAACATCCTCCCACTAACTGAGTCGCTTCATCCATGCTTTCTTTAGCCTCCACTCCTAACACGGAGGATATCAACCGGGCCTCTTTCAAAGAGGCGTCTGTTTCCCGGAAGAAACCAAACCTCAACATATAGTTGTCGCCAAGATCCTCAATCGATTGATGAATCTGAATGTTTGAGATATGTCGCACGGCGTAATGGCCGCGAAAAGCGTGTTTAATCAAACGGCCCAATAACGACTTTAATTTTTCATAATGTGATAAGCCTACTACTTTACTAGTTCCGGGCTGCCGAAGTTCTCGCGCGACCGCATCCCGCTCACTTATTTGATAAATATCTCTCCTTTATAAGACCGAACGCGGAATTTACGGATCAATACTCCGCCTGTCTCGCCCCGGCTCAACGCAAAGAGCAAACGGCCCTCGTACAAATCGTCGACGAATTTAACACCCACCCCGATTGAAAGGCTTTCCAATCCAAGGAGGATGGACTTGATATCGTCAGTCCGTACTTCCACTTCTTCACATCTGAGCCGGCCACGAGAGGGGGCAAGCAAGAGTTGAGCAAAGATCTCACAGCGGCACCCGCTTCTTGCGCCCTGTTAGCGCGAGCTTAGCAGCACCCGGTGGCTTTTCGTGTGTTCGAGATAATCACTGGGTAAATGCAGGAGGAATCGAGCCTCCCTCGCTCTTCACTGCACGTCCTCCGAGCCCTGGGCTGATCGTTAAACCCCATTTCAAGAGAGGCCAGATCGCCACTATTATATTCAACCCCCATCCATAGGGTGATTCGAATCTTTCGTAGCCCGCTCTCAGCCTCCGCCGCTCTCTCTTTGCTGCTTTCGCTGGGCGGCATAACGATCTAAGAATCGGGCCATCTCCTCCTGCCTTCTTCTTCCTCCAAGGAGAGGGCCTACTGGCTCGTAATCGAACCCAAGGTATAAAATCTTCCACCTGGGCCCCGCGAACACTCTTCCCTCGTGGTCCTCTTTATCACAATACTAGGGCGTGACCAATCCTCTTCGCGGAAGCCCCCGCCGACAAGTACTCCCGCCTCGAACCGGTACGGTAGTGGCAGAACTGAACCCCGTGACGAGGGAAATGATGAGTCTGGGAGTATTTGTTCTCTGGCCACGTTTTACTGATCTCGGTGATGGCGCACGGTCCGCAGGCAAATCCAAAGAGACTGCGGTAATCGGCAAAGCTCCGCCAATACTTCATGGCAAGGAGCGAGGAATAACTGGGACTGTGAGGGAGTCAGGCTCTATCGCACGTCATCAAAGTTCTTCAAAGTTAGAAGAACCTCACAATGGCGCTCCAGCTCACCTCCACAAGCCGACCTTCTCAATATCATCACTCCATCGCAGACCAACTCGCTTCTCCATTTTTTCCTCGCACCAGTAATCCACACCGGGCCGCGTAGTCACAAATGCACATTCATGAATCTAAGTTTATCCTACTTCCTAGTACCTAAACACACCTGGGAAGCGTTGCGACCTATTAATGTTAAATGGTAGGTCAAGAGAGCTCGGGGTCTCATCCCAAGGCCCCCTTACTAGAATAACCCCCTTTGCCTCTATTTTAGGAGAATCTGGGGAGCCATTCACAAATGCAACCGAGTCTAGATCGTAGCGACAACCTACTCTCCTTATTAGAGAGTGTTACAAATCTCTCAACCAATGAAAGGTCGAAGGCATAAGAAGTTGCAATAATCGCATCTGAAGGAATACTTGATACGCTGACGAACATGGCCTGCTGCGCCCGGTAAAATGCAAAAACTGTTTAACAAGGGCGGGCACCGGGAAACGGCTGCAAGTTGCTCTCAGGTAAAAAAACACGGCATTGTGTTCCCCACCTTATCGTTGACTCATCCGCCCGCTCCATTAACTTCAAGTCAATGTTCTCGAGGATTTCGCACAGGATCTCAATTCCTCCATCACAGTGTGTGACGAGAGACTATATGACTTGTAGAACACATCCTCGCACACCACCGCAATCCTCGTCGCTCGTGGAAGTTCCTTCCTCACCTCTCATCATTCTATAAACAGATCAGAGAGAGGGAAGAGAGAGAGTATCAGCCCCAAGCCGTACGCCAAACAGGTAGAAAGGCAAAACCACTAAAACTAGGAGAAAGCCGCCCGGGTCTAATAAGCCCTAGACTTACCCTCACCCCAGGACTCTCCACGGCCGGAAGAAGGCCGATGAAGAAGATTCAATACAGCGTGGAAATAATGATTACTCAGAACCGAGAACCGAGTAGCGCTGAAGGAGCGGCTCGCAACCAAATGTAAAGTCAGTAACACAGACACTAGAAGGTGTCAGAATCACAGAAGGGAAATGCAACTAAGGACATAGAGAGGGAAAAGGAAAAATCTAATAATGAACCCTATATACCAACCACTTAGGACCACGAGCGCATTAAATGCAACGCTTCGTCTATCACCCTCCACTATTTGCCTCCTAACGACGTCCGAATTCTAGGGCATTACCTGGGAAATACGGGCCAGGATAGTGGGCCCTCCTTTTGTCTGAACCCGTTGGGCCCAAATCCTAAGGCATTCCATTAACTGGGATCACTGGACATCCTAGCCGATGGCCAGAAAATCTGCCCCTGCCTCGAAACAGAAAATTAAGTGCAAGATTGCCAAGGTAGAACATAATACATAAATGTTATAAAACATTTATTGTTGCGCTAATACGCTTTATCACTACACTCATGTCATTATGACAAACTGCCGCCATATTAAAACGGCTATATAGCGTTCGGTCCGAATCAAATACAGAAAGCAAGAGGCCAAAGAAGAAGCAAAGAAAGGTGAGTCGAAGAAGAACAAGAACAAGAAGGCAGCAAAATCGCTATCAAGCAAAAAAAAAAAAAAAAAAAAAAACAAAACAAAACAAAAACAAAAAAACAAAAAAATATGGAAACGAGGCTCAAGAAGAGTAAAGCCCCGCCGACTTGACGTGGGGTGTCTCTGATACAAATGATTCCATTCGAGTTTTAGAACCACCCAAAGGCCACCCAAACACCCGACCATGCCAAACCAAGGCAAACTCTAATCCGACATTCATGCTTGGAAAGCTCAAGCCAAATAATCGGTCACAATCATCCTTCATTCCTTAAACTCAATTTGACTCCTACCAACGCTCTATCCTTTCCCTTCGCGGGAGAACGTGACAACTTCAAAGGACAACGAACCTCACCCTTCTAGCCTTAGCAGCCTGCCCAGGGGGTCAACTCAAGCGACCGTATGGCATCTAATGCATTTTCAAAAAAGTTCAAAAATTCATATTGAAATTCAACAGCATTGATTTCCACACTGCCTCCCATGATATGACAAATGTTTGTCCTTTTTTTCCAAATTGGGACGATCGCCCTCCCCGCAGAAAGGAGGCATTGTGGGTGCCTTGGGCCCCGACCAGCCCCCAGCGGCAAGCCCCTTTTGGCTGAGGGCCATGGTCGGGCCTGGCCCATCCGTCCCGCCCGCAGCTTCCAACTTAGGAGCCCATCCAAATACCCTCCCATACCAAGGCGGGTCATTCCCGATGCCATTTCCCAAAGAGGCTTTATCTAACAAGGGTTGATGAATAGGCTCCCCTAGAGAGAGAGTGCACCATCCCATGCCTTGCCATGAATTCAAGATGGAAAAACCCCTTCGGGGTCCTGCATTCAGGAAATGCGTCCACTTAAAGGAAATAGTCCTCATACACGAAATATGCGCCCCATTTTCTCTCCTCTCTTCCGTCAAAAAGGAAGAATTAGTCTCCATCTGCGATATATGCGTCACCTTCTCCTTTCGATTTGGGTGGAAATCATCCACTTACCACGAAAAGCGGATCCCCTTCCTCCCTGATAAAAAGAGGCCATGACACGAGCCAAGGCATGCGACTTTAAAAGCCCAAGATCAATCTTAGAAAAAAAGAAGACACGAGAGAGATTTAATCCTGAAAGACGTGAGAGGCGACGGCGACCTCGCCGCCTCTCTCTTAGCTGTTTGTCATGTGCCGCCACAGCTTATGCATGTTTCACGATCCAGTTGACTCAAAGAATTGCATGACTGCGTTTCGCTCGACTCTGCTCCCATCCAACGCTCTTATTCTGTATGGCAAATGTACATGGAAGATTCTCATCAGTTGTTCATTGAATGAACACTAAAGAGATGAAGTTTCGACCATTACTCATGTGCTATGCCCATTGTAAGCCAATCGACGACACTGCTGAAAGAATGCCACACTGGGCTTGAAACCGATGTAGAGTTACATTTATTGTAGTCCTTTCAAATTTTTGCGCAGAGCAGACCACAAATCAATACCAATGGCCTCAGTGGTCTCAAGTGAGAAAGGACTTCAATATTTTGGAATCAATGATAAAAGGATTATACCTATCCCCGATCATTACACATGCATCATTGATCCGCCGCGCAGCCGGAAGATCGAAGAAGCAAGAAATTTTATAAATAAGATGCCTAGCCATCTGACGTATTGACGGGCTACCTTGGCCGAGCTCATGGTATTCATGGTGACAAGGAAATCGGGAAATGGGCTGCTGATTCTCTTATTGAATTATTTCAGAACCCAACAAGCTATGTCTTGCTTTCCAAGTCTTTATGTCGCCAAAGGAAACAACCAGGTGGCTCGGCTAAGAGGAACAGAGGAGAAGAGAGTAAAAACAGACACTCGACCCAGGTCCTATCGATCAATCGTAGAACCCGTCAAACCAGCGTTGTGTCTCATATCATGAGACACATACGTGAATAAAATGGGTCACGTCGCTATACATCCATACTAACCAAAAATGTATATTTTATACAAAAATAAGTGAATTTACATTTGTTTTGATTTACATTTATCTGGGGAAATCCTGGTTTTAATTCCAGATTTTACAAAATACATAACAAGGCCATATACGGTCATTTCTTCGCTCTAAGACCTCGATGCGTCCCATCCCCGGGTGAAACTTCGACACCGAAATAATTTTTCTCGATTATATGAGCAAAGCCCAAAGAGTGGAATTATCCCACATGGGTTACTCTCCACCTATGCTGCTCACAATGGCAAACCACCAAGAAAACATATATGTTCCACTAAATGTCTACAAATAAAATGGATGAGAATGTGACTCACCCTTTCCCACACCCTTCTCGAGCTCTCACCGACTCCCCACGCATGCCCGCTTCGGGCGGATAAAACACCGCTTTTCAAACAAAAGGCTTTGTCTCGAAACATAATACCAAGTTTCTGCAAACCCATTGACAACCCTCCGACGTGAATTGGCCGGGTAACCTCCGAAATAGTCGCGTGGTCTTCCTCCGAGATGAACTGCTGGACAATTCTCCAAGGTAATTCTTCGGAAAATCTTCCTTTGAAATCCATTTAGCAACCACGTTTTTTATGTCATGCACTCACACCTATTATTATAGGTTATCCTAGTGCATATGAAATGCAATATGCCATTTCATAACAATTCATGTTAATATATTAAGCATGCATATACTAACAAAAATTAACACACGACAACATGTTATTCATTCATAGCAATAACACCAAAAGCATCTCTCATACGCTAATAAATAATTTAAGCACTACTTAACCACCGCGAACACAAACCACACACAAGATCACGTGAACAGCATAAACCCTGTGTCTCAAAACCGTCCAACGATAATTTTAGGATTTCACCACCTTTCATCTTGTCCACAACACTGGCCATCCAGGCCTCAAGATATCCCCATCCATTAAAATGGTTCTTAGCCAAATAATAAATCAAGAGAGAAACCCCACTTCCTGAACGCTTGTCGAAACTCCACAAAATCCCAGATCACAGAATTTCTCAACGCATCACTTCTCTCACCGTCCGACAAATTCAAACGTCAGTAGACCTTGCAGCAGTAAGATAAGACTTTCTCTTAAAAACTTTTCTCCCCACCGCTTGATACCAGGCCAAACAAAAGAAGGCGATGTTCATTTTTTCTTTCTCATTTCATTCCTTGTCCTCTTAGTTCGACTTTAAGTGACCACTTTCATTACTACTTTAATAGGAAACCATTTAACTCTTTATCTCACCTCAATTAACTGTTATGACATGCGCCACACTTTGATGGCACTGGAAGATAGCTACTACTGTCACACCACATGCCTCTCTATCATGCCAGATTTTTACGGAATACATACAAAGACTCGACACTCGACACGCCGAAAGAATAAATCTAACCGTCTGGACTCAGTTTAAATCGATATTGTATTAGATTCGTGAGACATCTCCAATCTGAAACTGCTTCATTATCCGAGATTCAAAAAAATCTCGATTAATCGAAATACTATTTTACCCTTTTCTAAAATGTAATTTTCCCGTCTTACAAAAAAAAAGAACCGGATATAGTTGGATTAAATATAAAGGCAAAGTATGTTTTCCGATGACCAAGTTGATTTAGGTCGATATATCAGTTGGAAAAACTTAACCGTGAAATGATCAAGAGGGATATATTCCCGATATGAGTTCATTCTTCATGATGTTGAAGAATCTCGAGAAGATAAAAAATGCTTAACCACCATATGAGAACTTGCTATTGCTTTTGGGTTGATTTTGTTTTGTTCCTCCCGGCCTGACGTGAGATACTAAGCATATTAAGAACCCGAGTTCAGGATTGCCACAATGCAACTAAATTCATTTCCAAGATACGAGAGACGTGAGGGATGAAGTTCGTTCCATTTGAAGATGGGCTATGGTTCATGGATGGTGATAGTTCTCCAAGATTTTTCTATAGACATAGAATCTTCAAAATTTTCAAGATTACCAACACTGAGCAGGCGTAGTTTAATAGGTCTATTCACTAAAGCAATGCGGTGATCTTCCACAGCGCGTGGACTAATCACAATGGTCCTGTGATAAAGATCTATCGTATGAAAATTAACTTGCTTCCGAACTCCGCCATTATCTTGTTAGATACATTGAAAGAACTGGCAACATGGTAAATGGAGAATGTGAGAGCATACTAATGCCAATTAGCAAAGTATGGTGGTATCATCTGGTTAGAGAACATCAGTGCTAATCAAGACAGTAGTATGATGTACAATTATAGAAAAAGGCATATCTATTGATCGTGAACTCTTACAATATCATCTGGAGGTCAAAAGTTTGAAAGATTAACTACAGAACCTATGGAAGTGGTCATACTAAAATAGGGAAGATAGTGTACATAACCATATTAGAGAGGTTTCTATCTTGTAATGTAGGAGTTGATGTACAACTTCTTTGTTTATTGGATCAAATTGCAACAATAATGATAATTTTGATGCTCTATCTGTCATATATTAAAGTGCATTTGTTGTCTGCTTGATTTGAAAAAATGGTTAGACACGTTTAGAATGGATCAGGAAATTTCCCTTTCTTTTTTCCTTTAAGAACTTGGTAATGGATGTTATATCACTTATGAAGTCATTCTAAGGTGGGGTTTGTTTTTTAAATTTTTTTCATAATTTATTACTGAATTTTAAAAAAAAATTGTTGAACAGTAAAAGCCAAACTATTTAATTTTTTGCCATTTTCTAAATGCCTTTTTGAATATTTTTTTTATTAAAAAAACTATATATTCAAATATGATCCAATTGAAATCAGTGTTTAAAATTTCAAGATATATCAACAAAATATTGATATTTTTACCTATATCCCATGCGTGGGCTTAATCTTAATAGCCATGAAATTTTAAATTTCCAAGGGCAAAATTATGTTTAAGTTCTCTGAGGGGAAAAAAATTATACAGGGGACCCAAAAAGTGGCAGCAACGGACAAGGTGCATTTTGAGGAAAATAATTACTCTTTGATGCATCCAAACAGTTCCCCCAAAAGCAGAGGACGAATTTGCCCTCCAAGCAGTGGAGAGGAGGAAGTGGGGCCCATTGCTTGAGGCAAATTCGCCATCTGATTAAAACAGTGTACCAAAAAGATAGTTTCAAAATGCAATTTCTTCGTTTTGCCATAATTTCTGCCACTTTATGGATCCTTTTTTATAATTATTTTTTACTCAGGGTACTTAAACATAATAATGATGATGGGGAATTGAGTTGTCATTTTCTGGGAAGGGAAGAGAAAGAGAAGAAGATAAAGGCTACTTTTCAAAATTCTCTTTCTCTCCTTCTTCTCTTTTGGGAGCCGATTTGGTTTTCTTCTATTTTCTTGTATTATTGTATGTGAGTTAGCTTTTCGATGAGATATTTGAAAAAAAAAAAAAAAAAGGTGGGGAAAAAAAGAAAGGTAACTTAAATTTAAAATTTATTTTATATTATTCCATAAATTTAACTTAATTAAATTAGAATTTAAATATTAAATATTTCATTTCTTTCATTAATACTTTTCTTAAAAAAATTACTATCACTTTATTTTTAATTTTTATCACATTAATATTTTTAATTTTTGAAAACACCAAAAAATATGTTGATTTTTTTTTTTTTTTGAGAAAAAATAATTTTATCGATTTCAACTAAAGAATACGTAAGATCCCGACGCCGTCTCCGCACTCCAAATCCCGGGACCCGACGCATGATCCGAACCCAGATCCCAAACGCAATCCTCACTTCTCATTTCCAATCCAAAAAAAAAAATCAATACAAATGTGAATACATTTTCAATGTTAAAACGATTTCAAATACTCATCGTATACGTAAAATATACATTAAACACGCGAACTAAACATTTTGTCGTATGCCCATCATTTGTGATAACTCCAATATTTGAGACACCATTTATAAAATTTATCGTAGCTTTCAATATAAAAAACATTTACAAAATGTAATCAAAGTTTAACTTTCACAAGATACTTTATATAAAAGAGTCAATTTAATCATGTACGCGCGCGCGGAGTTTTACTTCTCCTCCGACCGGCTTTGACGTTGGCTCCAGGTTTTTCAGCGGCCCTCACTCAGACCTATTCACTAAGACTACTGGGCTGACAGAACAAATACACTCCAAGCATTTTCTCATTTAGTGGTTCTATACGCTTCTATCTTCTCTTCATTTCATTTTAAATCGAAACATGCAATATTTATAAAACAATGCTTTTGTACAATTTTCAATAACCAATGCAGTACAATACGTATCTATATGTTTATTCAATAAATCAATTACAATTCATTAGTCATCTCAAGTTATGCATTTTCATAAGCATAAAGAAAAAAAAATCATTCAAAGCACAAATCGTGCACTTTTCAACTTGGTATTATCATTTCGCCTCTTACCTAATTTAACATATGCTTTCGCGCACGGATAACGATCATCGGCACAAATTCCGCTGGTCGTATGTCTGTATATATAAAACAAATCAGACACACTTGGTTGGTGTACATTATCGCTAATTATCCCGTTTGGCTACGGATCGTACATGCCACAATAAAGGGCTTGTCGACTTTACGCAGATACCAATTTATCCTTAACTCGAATTATAACTAAGCACATTCTTGGGCGGCATTAAAATCATTATTCAATACAATTTACAATGTATATATATATATATATATAGAGTATATATATATATATATATATATATATATATATATATATATATATATATACTTTTGTATGCAAATTGAACATTTTCACATTCATGCAATTTTCTTATACAAATTCATGTCACAAGCCATTGTTCTAAATCACTTAAAACAAATCATTTCAAACACAAATCAACATTATGTACTTTTCTTTACTAATCATTTCCAAAATTCTGGGCCAGATTTATTCAAATATTTTTAAATTGAGAGAGTTTGAAAGCAAACCAGTAAATCATCGCTTGATTCCAATCTTCTGGACCGACTCTCTACCGTGGGCTTTCCTCCTCGTCAGCCCCTATTCAAATACAATGACAATCACATATTATTTTATTATTCTAAGAGTTCTATTTCGTGAGGGAATTGAATCATCTCCTTCATTACCCAAAACTAAGCTACAGATTTCAACGTCAAACTACCGACATGCCCAAATTAGGATCACCCATCATTTCTTTTTTCGATTTCTGGGGTCTTAACTCTATAACCTATTCACTTATTCAGTTTGCTACTAAGTTTATCCAATTTAATCATCCACTGTGGGATCACTCAAACCTGCCACGACATTTCAACGCCACACTAATATGTCCACACTAGATCTCCACTTTTCAAATTGTAGTTCCAACTCCATAAATTAGTACGGTTCCTTTCACTCATTTGAAACTATGGTTCTGCTGCTCTTCCTCCAATCGAATCATCAAATTCCATCACCCAAACTCAACCACGGCATTTTGTCAAACTAGCTGATATGCCCACCACTAGATCACCTTGATCGCTTTTTTTGATTTCTCGGGGTCTTAACTCCATAAATTGGTAATGGTTCCTTCACTCTTTTGAAGATACGGTTCTATTTCTTTCACTAATCATCCACTCGTAGATCACCAAAACTCAAGTTTATCGCATTTTATCTGTAATTACTCTAATTTGAAAATAGAATCTGCAATATAGCTCCACTTTGACAGATTTTGGGCACTTTAGTTACAATTTAACTATACTTACTTCGCAAATTATTCTCTAGAAGTCTAGTTTACCTTATAATTTGAATCACTCAATTTGATGAGTGAAATTCAATCCTGGCCGCCAAAATACCACACAACTACACCCAAAACATAGCATACCCCTGAGCTACCCAAACTCACCTTTAAGCCCATATTCGGGAACCTTAGTGCTACAATTTGCTCTGGTCCTCTATAGCTAGCCCTATCATTTATAGGTTCTTATCACTGAAATCACTCATTTGGATGACCATAACTCAACTTAGAATAAAATTGAATAATAGGGAGTTTGATAAAATTGACAGCATTTCCTTTGAAAACCCAACATCGCCCTTTTACAAACATTCATCAAAACCAATCCAAACCAATACCAATCAACAACACACTTCAAAACTTAAACCCAACACAACCCCAAAACTGATCTACAACCAATCAAAATCACCTTTACATAAGGTTGTGCTCCCAAATCCAACACAAGAAAAAGAGTGTTAGGTTTAGTTTTTCTTACTTTAAGCCTTCTTCTCTTTTTTTCTTCTTACTTTACTACTTCATCTCTCTTGCTTATATGAGAAGTTAAATCACCAACAATGGCCTCTCCATCTTCTTAATCCGTGTTCTCTCTCCAAACCCAAAATGCACAAATGAGAGTTATGCCCTTCTATAAGAGCAAATTTTGTCTTAAGCTCAACCTCTCATATGTCTGTCTGGGCTCTACACACTAATTCCCATTTCTCATTATTTCATTTTAAAGCTTCATTTCACATTCATTTTCATTTCCTCTATTCATATTTTTAATACTATTAATTTCTACGGGACCCCTAGGTCCCCATTTGACATTTTTAGTAAATTTATTTAGCTTCCTGTAAATTTTTCGGGTTTTAGATATTTTTTTTGTTCTTAGGATTTAAATTCTGGAAAAATTTTATTTACTTTATTTTATACCCTAAATACGCTCAAACCTAGGCTAGTATGCTACACAATACATTAATGTAAAACATGTAACCAAAACCACTAAAAATCATAAAGGATAAACAACATCCAAGTTAATAGTTTAATGAAATGACTCAAAGCCTATACATTTGATAATGAGCAAATACATCTTGGATATTACCATCGCGACTGTAATACCTTCGACCTGCTTCCTACGCATACCGACGACCATTAATTCTATTTCTTGGTTTTTTGTCGTAGATATACTTTGCTCTTTCGACCCCAAACATAAATTAACATCGACGAAACCAAACCATCATATCGGTGAACACGACACAACCACCCTTCAAAGACGCGATCGAAGATAACCACAAGCTATCAAAGGCGACCATAATCACACGCGCCGCTAATTGCCATCACTAAATCACCTAAAAACATATAAAACCTAAATCTCCGTAGAATAACTACTTTATCGGTAAAAGATTTAAAGAGGTGTGGCTGACGATTTTCACTAATAATGAAAAATCACCCTCCTGTAAAAGAAAATAATGTGATAAAGCCAGAATTGTAAAAAGGCTGTGGTTTACTAAAATAAATAGTTAATAAAGTTGTACTTAAATTAAAATTAATTGACAATATAAAGAATATATATACTTTAATAAAATATCTTAATATAAATGATTAAGAATATCACTTAAGATAAATCAATTATTAGATAACAATGTTAATATCAAAATTATTTAGTTACAATAAAACATGATAGAAACAATTTTAATTTTCATCATAAATAATAGGTTTATATTAATCTTAATAATTTCGACGACGATATTTAAAAAATCCTCCGGATATATTTCGGGTTATAACGTAAAATCCAACTGTCATGAGCATTTATCAAATCGATGTTTTTATCCCCATTGAAACTCATGGTTCATAATATTTAAATAAAGAAAAAAAGAAAAGAAAACCAATTTTAAGATTGTATTTGTTCTTTCAAAACTACAAGGAAAATGTGGAAAAAACAAAAACAAAAATAAATAAAATAAAATATTATCAAGAATAAATGTGTGACATAGCTCCATACTGTTCACAGAGAAGCTTTGTTACCTCATAAATGAAGACTTGTGACATAAAGCATAAGCAGCAGTTTATTTTGACCATATAGTATTTTTTTTTCCATATCTTTCCACTCTTCCATCTCCCTGATCCATGACCATGCCATCATAAATGTGAATCATCCCAAATTTTCAAATACTTTCCTTCTTTGTTCCAACCTGCTCATTGCTTCAATTATTAAACTGTGAATCGACATAAATAATATCGTGATCTTTACCCGCGCACATCGATCTTATTACGTTGTGACCAAATAATTACGTTTTCAAACCGCTTTCTATTCTTTTCTCGTCTTAAAAGCTGGCGAAATATAAAAGAATACGTTTGATTTTCAATTTTGCTAAAGAAAACATATAAAACATTAAATCGAAATTTGAAACGAATGCCTCAATTGATTACCTCAAAGTAAGTCTACTATTTAGGCAAACTGCCTATTTCATGAATATTAACCAAATAACGTGTTACTTTTCCTTTGTCCTTATCCTTATCCTTTCTTTCACTTAAAATATTGGCTTTATTTTCATCCATCCATTCACTTCCAAGGAAGCAATTACAAACCCAACAATGGTCATGGTCAAATCCATCTTCTTCTTCTTCATCTTCATGTCCAAGTCCTAATCATACTCTCTTTCTAATAATCAATAAAGAAAACAGGATGAAATTTCATAAATGGGGCCAAAATTCCAGTCCCGTTCAGAAATTTCATAAACAGGATGAAATTTCTAACCATACTCAGTTTTACTTGCAAAGTAAATTTGTTTTCAACATGTTTTTTTTTTTTTAACTTTTTCATGATTTATTATTGAATTTTTTTTATAACAAAATTGTTGAATAGAAAAGACCAAACTATTTGACTTTTTGGCTTTTTCTGAATGTTTTTTTTAATGTTTTTTTATTAACAAAAAATTAAATTTTCAAATATGAGAAAATCATATTCTTTATGATCCAAGCTCATTAAATAAAATCATATCTACTTTAAATTTTTATTTAAAAAGTTTATTTTTTCAAATTTAGATAAAAATAAAAAGATTGATTTTGTTCTGAAAACAATCAACATTGATCCGAAAGATTATTAACAACAAAAGTTATATTTAAAGATTGAAAAAAATGCCATAAGATTGTATTTGCTTTTCAAAACTTACAAACAAAATGAAGAAAAAAAAAAAAACAAAAACAAAAATTGTCAACAATATTGCTATGATATTTCTTCCAAGAGGAGACGTATTCTGAGATTTTACTTAGAGCCAGCTTAATAAGAAAGAATCCATTTTTATAAATAAATTACAGAAAATGCATGTTGTAAATAATCACCAAACCACTTCCACATATTTCAAAATCAGATTCATCAATCATGGGTTTAAGATAATTTCTGAAATGGCATATTACCAAACGCAGCTTTCAAATATTGCGAAACTACGATTATTTTCAAAAGCATCACCACTGACGCACTTCTTTAAACCACCATTTCACACCAAACTCCTGAGTTGGCATGTCATAACGTAAAACAAGATTCTAGCTATGAAAGTATTCATTTAAAAAATTATACGAAGATTCCTCAAAATAATAATCAAACTAGTTTATATGCTTCAAACCATATCAACAACGGTTTTCAAAACACGTAGAAAATAAGATAATGATTATTTAAAAAGCACTAAATATGTAATCTTTTTTTACAAAATCAATTAATTTGACAATAAATGTGGAAAAGACCAAAATATTTATGGCAAAGCGTCAATAATCAGCCATGGATTGGCTATCACGAAGTTGTGTGCACAACAGATCGTGTTTCATGTAATTACAGTTTCCTCGGGCTACCACGGAAACGTAAGACTACAATGTTATAACTGACTCCTCACTCAAATTCTAAACGAGGTAATAAACTTAGATTCTTAGAATTCTGAAGGAATAATTATATTATTCGGTGAATATCATTGATTTCATTCACTATTTCCAACATTTCTTTCTCCAAAAAGAAAGTAAGCTTTATCACACATTTCACATAGTATGAGAAAAGGATCAATCAACATATCGATCGATTTGTGACCAGATGCAACAGAATTTTGAGTATGTAGGGCACCTTTCATGTCCAAGTCCTAATCATACTCGCTTTCTAATCAGAGAGGAAAATACCAAGTCATGACTACACTCTTAAGCATTAATTCAAAGAAGAAAGCAGGGATGATATTTGCAAATGGGGCCAAAATCAGTCCTGAGGCACGCCATTTAGAATGAGATCAGGAAGTAGAGGAAAATACCAAGTCATTACTGCATTCCTAAGCATTAATTCAAAGAAGAAAACAGGATGATATTTCATAAATGGGGCCAAAATTCCAGTCCTAGCACGCCATTTAGAATGAGACCTGGAAGTAGATTATTCTGATACGCAACGACTTTCTTCACACTATTTATTTGAAATTTTTCCCATGTCTTTCCTTTGCCTGGAAATATTGTTTTGATGTGTTATGTTATGCTATGACAAGGTGTTACTAGCTCTTTAAACTCATCCATTCACTTCCAAGGAAACAATTAACAACCCAAAATGGCCAACAAGGTTTCTGGCCTTGCCCCCTCCTTCGGGCTCAAGTCTTCTAACCCATTAATTCACACTGCACACCATGGATCTTGAACCCAAAATCTAAAGAAACGGAACAGTGTAGAATGTGGCAGGTACGCTATTCATTTATATCTTACCATAAAGTCCAAATGTAGAGTGCCGAGGTTATTTAGATGCACTCATCTGAAAGCAAGTAAGTAGGTATGGACCAAATAACCCTAGAACTCAGGATAAAGCTTCATTCACTGAGGCACGCTCCTATCTAAAGGGATTTTTTTAACATCTATTCACTTTCAGACATAAACTGCTTCTCACGACTCAGCCCTAGACCCTTCCTCCCATGCCTGCTCACTCTTAACCACTTGAGCCAGGTCTTATCGTCTATTTATTTGATCTTGCTCCACTAACACACCGGCACAGTCTATTTCTGGCCATTTCAACCCAAACTCACAGACAGATTCTACGATGTAATCTTAGTCAGGAAAGGCGCAATTTAGGTCTCACACTTGAGACAGGCTCCTCGCCTCTACTGAGTTTTGAGCCATTTCCTTCTCAGAAAGCACATTAGTTATACTCTAGGCGCCTTTGCAAATTCCCTTCAATTTGGTACATTGATCTACCATCCTTTCCACTAAATTTATTTTTGAAATTTTTATGTTTATCGGTCTTCTTCTGCATCAAGGTCGAGAGAAGGCTTAATTTTTTGTTTTGTCACAAAGATTATTACAAGTTCGGGAGTTGCTTTATTCACATATCAAAACGACGCTACAATTTTGAGAACTCCCATCAAAACGCTATAGAGACGTCCTAGTTTTTTTTTTTTTTTTTTGTAAAGGTTAAAAAAAACCCCTTATGTTTTACCAAATATCTCACTTACACCTCAAAAAAAAAAAATTTAGGTCCAAAGAGACCTCAAACGATGTTAAAATTGTCGTTAATTGCTGACGTAGTGTCCACATTGAAGGATCCCGACCGACACCTCATGAACCCGATGACCTCCTGCACTCCAATGGATATGTAAACTTTTCCTCAAAACAATCAAATAAAATCCAATGAATAACTTCACAATCCTTACATATCTTTAGAAAATAACATACGATGATAAATTTTTTTTTTTCCTTTTCAAACACTGTATTTTTCTTTAAAATTTCGCCATAGTTTCCTTTTGTTTTTCTGACTTTCCCAAATTTACAAACCCGCGAAAACATTTAAAACACTAATCTTTCTAACCCTCAACAATCCTCAACTTCTCAACTTTCCGTTTGTAGACTCATCGTCTACAACCCAATCAAACACAATATATACATATATACATTTATACATTTATTCATTTCAATCATCAAACCTTTGAACCCTCTTCAAATCCACGATTTGTTTTTATCAAAGATCGTGGCCTCACTGCTCGACCGCCACGCACTCATTCCACCGGTGATCAAAGTCTCACGAGTTCCTTTCAAACTTATACATATACATATATCCATACAACAAAATATTCAAATACAGATAAAATTATATATACAATGAATCTACAATTATTGCTCTCCTGCTGCCACCACTGCATGAGGTCCTCATCGGCGCACTGGCCCTCCGGTCTCGAAAAATGTTTTTGAAACATAGGAAAAGAATGAGCCAAAGGAGCCCAGCGAGTGTACATTACTAAATAACATTTTCGTATATCAGCCAATAACATGTGATACAATTAAAATCAATATACAATTAAATACTTGTACTATTAAAATCAATTTATGCCTTAAACATTTATGCCTCAAACTTCTTTCTTTCTTTCTTCTTTCTTTTCTTTCTTTCCGTCGCTGGAACCTGGTGGAATAAAACACACCGAACAGTCAAATCGACTGGTGAGGGACAATCACATCAACATAACCACTACGCAAGTAAACTCACGTCAGCATGCGGTTCCAGTCATAAAGACTCATCAATGCAAAGGATATTACTCTGTACACCTAATTCCTCCCCGGCTAAGAACCTATAACTTACCCTCTAAACTTTACACGCTATGTACTCGCCGATATCAAAATACCACAGGGTTTGCGGTAACCATCAGTAAAACATTTCTTCAAAATACATTTGAGTAAATACTTTTAAATCATTTACTTTATCATTAAACACATACGCATTCTTTACACATTTTAAACTTTCATTTATTACTTTAACATATGCATACCTGTTTCATATACATATATAAATATATATATTGATGCAAGATAAAACATTTCCATATGCCTTAACAATTCCATAAACATTTCCAATAACTTTCAGTTTAACATTAAAATCATTCACTTTAAAAACTCAATTTTTCAAAATATCATTTTCACTACGCTCACCTCCCGCCTAATCCCGCTTGCTTCCCGTCGAATTCCGCTTTCCGTCCGATAGTCTTTTTTCACCTTTTCAAAATCACAACTATACATTAATCATAACTTCCATTTCAATCCACCATACACATTCATTTGCAGTGCTCAAACGAACAAATTACCCTAGTTACTAAAAACTCATTCATTTCGCTAACCTTCTTTCCAACAATACTTATGACTTTATGGCTCAAATATTATTCAAACGGTCTTCAAAATTTATGAAACTCTCCAGATCAGTTCTTGATATATCAATTTACATCTCTTTAAATTTTCAATTTAAAATTCCTTCTCTAAAGCCCTCAACCACATAACACAAGTTATCAGGTTTTTACATCTGTATGGCAGAACAGAATCTGCACATAGCTCCACTTTGACAAATTTTCTGGGCACTTAAGGTTACAATTTGCATGAACTTACTGTATAAATTTTTTCCCTGTAAGTCTATTTTACCCAGAATTTTGAATCACTCAATTTGGATGAGTAACCCAATTATGGCCAAACACTCGCAACCATACCCAAACATAGCAAAATCAGTGAGTTACACGAGCTCAATTGAAGTCCGTATTTGGGAGCCTTAGAGCTACATTCGGGGCTCTCGGGTCCCTTCTATACATTCAGAAATTTCTATCTCTTATGATTCTTACCACTCGAATCAATTCATTCTCGATTCTAACGTAATCTATATACTAAAATACAAACAGGTTTTACAGAAATTTTACGAGATTCCCTTTACTTTACAAATACGATCTTTATGCCCTCAATTCATTTCTTTTCTAACCAATTCCTATGCATTATACCACTTCATAAATCCCAACCACAAGCAACATATCATACACACGACATCAAACTCCTAAATCATTATCACTTGATTTGTCAAACCCTAATCTAATCATGGCTTTCAATTTATCTCAAAATCATCATCATTCAACCCTAAATTTTCACTAATTTAACATCATACAATAGCAATCAAACTACAGTATTTAAAAAACATAAAAATCCAACTTTCCCACCATTAAAAACTTACTTGTTTTTATTTTCCTTGGCCCTTCTCTCGAGATTCCACTTCAGAGATCAATGAAGAGCTTCAATGAGGAGTAAAAATCAAGATCTCATACTTACTCCTTCACTTTTCTTCGCTTTCCCCTTTCTCCTTTCTTTCTCTCTTTTCTTCCCTCTCCTTTCTCTCCTACGGCTTCTCCTTTCAGACATACAACTTAACCTCTTAAATTATATTTTGACTAACCTTTCCAAAAATTGCCCTTTTCACTTGGTAAAATTACCTTTGAACCAAATAGCTCTCATTTGGCCCATTCTAAACGTAATCACAAATCCATTAACCTATTATTTTATTCATAACTTAGTCATTAAGAAAAGTTTTAATTTACTCTCATAATAAAATATCTCCTTATAAAGAATTTTTATCTCGCCACCTTATATCGCTTTTATAATGATTAAATGTCAAAATATCATTAAACTTCAAATCAATTACGAATATTTTAATTAAATCCTTCACAAAGAATTTCAGCTCAAATCACCGAAATCTGATTTAAAATCATTAAAATCTAATCCGATATTAGCTTATTATTACCCAATTACGCTCTGATCAATTCGAAACTATCCAAACTGACTGCTTCACTTTATTTCGCCTCTGTTACTTTATGATATTCGACATTTTCAGATAGCCCAATTTCCGGTAAAATTTCAACGCAGCCCGAATTTTCAAACCGAAATCACTATTCACTTAAATCTCCTATTCCTCTCTAAATATCACCAAAGCTCAAGGTGAATCGAAATTTCTTACAAATTCCTTTCGCAAACCCCTCCATCTCTGGATATAATAAGAAAATCATTCCAGTAAGCAGGCTACAATTTTAAAATTCCACTTCACGTCCAAACGACGTCCTGGCATTCTAAATTTAATCTACCCGCTTCTATCAGGACTCTAATCGCTCAAAACTACTATTATAACATTCAATCAGTCAGCTACAATCACCCTCCTTATAAAAATTTCGTCTCGAAATTAAACATTCACTGACCAAAGAGATGGGAATAATGCCCATCCGTCTCCTCATGCTCCATGTAGCCTCCCACCGTATGACTCCTCCACAATACCTTCACCAAATGAATAGGTCTTGTTGCGCCAGAACTTGCCTCGACCTGGCCGAGGATCCGCACCGGTTCCTCTTCTCAGACAATCAGATTTCCAATGGCTGCTCCACAATACATGTGAAGGGTCCGGTACGACTTCGCTAAGCATAGAAAACATGGAAAACATCGTGAATGCGATCGAGGTCGGCAACCCCAATCGATATGCCACCTCTCCAATCCTCTCAACAACTCAGATACCCAATATACTCGTGGACTCAGCCTTTCCACGTTCCCAAATCTTAGTACGCCTTCCATGGGAAATCCTCAAAATACCATATCCCCTAGCTCGAACCCCCAGTCCTCACTGCGATTGTCCCATAACTTTCATTTGGCCTTGTGCAATTTTCTGCCTATCCCTTATAACTTTGATCTTATCACAAGTCATTTGAACAATTTCCTGACCTATCACTTCCTTTCACCTACCTCGTCCCAACAGATCTGAGTCTCGATATTTCCTGGGCCCATAAAGAGCCTCATGCGGGCCATATACCAATACTAAATGATAATCAAGTATTATTGTATGCAAATCTCCATCGTAGACGGGTGTCCTGGGCCTCCCTAAACTCCATAACACATGCCCTAAGCATATCCTCTAAAGTCTCGTGATAGCCTCTACCGCTATCCGTCTGTGGATGAAAGTCAGACCAAATGCGCTAGCGCTGCTGGCATTCGTAAATCACAAAACCGTGAAAACCTGGATCTTCTCGTCTGGAACAATGGAACCGGGCGCATCATGCGCCGATAATCTCTAACGTATAATCGCCAACTTATCCAATGAATCACTATTCCTGATAGGTAGGAAATGGGCTGATTTCGTCAGTCTGTCTACAATCACCCATATCGTATCATGGCCATTCCGGCAACGTGGAAGTCCCACCACAAAATCCATAGTGATTCTCTCCCATTTCCACCTGTGAATCGGAGTGACTGTAATAAATTTCAGTTTCATGTCTTGGCCACTCACGACATTACGCAGTACATCCCCATCTAACTCGCAATATCCCTCTTCACATACCTTTCCACCAAAGAGTGTTCCTTTAGTATGATATCTGGTGCTCTGATGCATATATGTTTAGAGGAATGGGCTTCCTCCATAATCTCTCTCCTCACATCACCTACCGTAATACACACAACCTCTCCTGGGTCCCATGACCACTTGCATCATCCTCTCTCAATGACAATCCCTCGCCGCCCGCACTCTACTCGCTTTAACTTCACTATCCGTGGATCCCGACCGGGCTTTCCTAACTCGTCTATCAATACAGACGATACGGAATGTGGCTAATAAAGGTTCTTCGACCGCTGCCCAAAGATCACACCCAAGGACCTCACCCTATGAGTCGAGGAAGACGCCGCCTCACGCGCAGGAACCTGGGCGGGCCTTCTACTAAGAGCACTGCTAACACGTCGCTTCCAGGATGATATTCAATGGTACATTCATAACTTTGATCACTAATCCATCTTCTCCGTCTCATGTTCAGCCTCGCTGCAAATGATATCGTAAGCTCTATGATCCGAAAACTCATGGCACTCCATATAAGTAATGCCTCCATATCCAAGGCAAATACACAAAATCGCTAGCTCAAGGTCGCTGATACCTGCTCATGCTTCTTCAATCGTCTAGAAGCATATGTCCACTGTCATTCCGTGATTAATACACAACCTAAGCCTTGTCTAGAGGCATCACAATACACTGCAAAACCATCCTGCCCTGATGGAAGTGTAAGTACCGGGATTTGGTACAACTCCTTCGGGCCATCGAAACCTTCCGACAAGCCTCCGAATTACATAAACGGTTCCTTCGCCGCCTAGTCAAAGGTGCGCTATCTTCGAAAATCCCTCAACAAACTTACTGAGAATACTCCCAAACCCGTAAAACCCTTATCTCCGTAACACCTCGTGTAGACTCCACCCAAGATAGCTCGACTCTCTTCTGATCCACCGACACCCCCCTCTCGAAACCATGTGTCCCAAAAAAAGGCCGCGACACCGCCGAGCCAAACCGACACTTACTAAGTTTAGCATATAACCGAATGTTCCAAATGTTTGTAGAATTATCCTCTCAAGTGCTCGCATGTTTTTCTCCACGCTCGAATAGATCAAGATATCGTCAATAAACACGTTATAACAAATCGATCTAAGTAAGGCCTGAAAATCCGTTCATGAGATCCATAAAAGCTACCGGGCATTCGTAAGTCCAAAGGCATGACTAGAAACCTTCAAAATGCCCGCACTGTTCTCACGCCGCCTTCGGGAACATCCTCATCATGAACTCTCAACCGATGATAGCCCGACCTCAAATCAATCTCGAGAATACCTGGCTCCCAGAATCGATCAAAGAGATCATCAATCCTCTAAGAGGATCGATTACGATTGTTACCTTATTCAACTTCAGAATCAATACATAATCGCATGCTCCCGTCCTTCTTCTTCACAGTTTGAAACCTAAGCTCCCTAAGGAGATGTGTCATTCGACGAACCCCTTTGTCGGTCATTTCTTCCATCTCGCACCTTAAGTTCTTTCACCCTCAGGCCATCCCATATGGCGCCCGAACCTGGCTCTGTCCTGTGGGCTAACTCGACCAAAATCAATCTCTATCTCGGGGTAGTCCGAAGATCATCTCGAAACACATCCGGAAATTTTGACTACCTAATGTCTTCCAATCTCATATCATCTTCACCTCAACTGATGTTGGGAGATCGATATGGATTTCTTGAGTACCTCCCCACCCATCATCACGTACATCATACTCGAGGATTAATATCTTTCTACCTCACAAAAGTAATCTCCGTTCCCTGTCTACGTAATCCTAACTTCTTTCCCGAACAATCCATGGTGGCGTGATGTCGAGACAACCACCCATCCCTGCAGATCACACCAAGTCCCGGATGTCCAATATCAAATCGCCATAAACCTTACGGCCCTAATAATCACTCTACAACCCATGTATACGTATCTCATGAGTGAATCTCTCCTGTAGAAGAGACCACCATGTCATAAATCGCTGTCAGATTCTTCATGTTCACTTCAGGCAATAAATTTCGTAAATAAACGAGTGAGTAAAGACCCTGGATCTATCAAGACATAAGCATCACTTTCAAAAACTCGATAGTACCCGTCATGACCTCCCTACAAGACCGCCCGTCGAGTGACCGCAAACACCCAGCTCAGGTCTCGAGGTCGTCCCATCCGCCCTCGATGCATTGACCCCACCGGGTCCTCCGTGATCTAGTAAAATGTGTGGGGCCTCTATCCAACCCCTCTCGTGACCGACTCGACCTCCGCAAGATCGAATCGCTCTCGTCCCGTCTGGTCCCACTCCCCGATCCACCGCCATAAACTATCTCGCGGGCACTCTCCGGCGGCGTCCCGACCGCCCACACTTAAAGCACCGCCTCGTCCCCATTCTCGCACTCACCATACGGGTCTTCCCCACTTCTAGCGCACTCGCTGACCTCGAGCTACCCGTCTGCGGGCCTCACCAACCCCGGGCTGGGATCGCGGCTCCCCGACCGGGCCCGCCGCCACCGGCCACCGTGTCTTTCCTCCCCTTGAACCGCCATCGAACCCTCGAACTCCACGCGACTCCACTCGCTGCCTCGACCGTCGCAGCTCGATTTCAACCCCATGCTCCTCTCAACCCTAACTGCAGCCTCAACCACCCGCCAGACTGTGTGGGTCATTTGACGCCACTACAACTGAATTTCCTGGACGAAGACTCACAAATAGCTGTCTTCAAACTTCATATCCCTGAGTAAATGGGACATGTCCGACGCAGCCTCAAAACTCCGCTCAGACCAGTCACTAGAGTGTCCCCGTCAGCCAAAGAACTCCTCAGCCAGATCTCAGAATCGGCCGAACAAACTTGTTCATGTCCTTCCTCAACTGCGTCGTGACAACTCTCCGCACTTCCTCCCAACCGCCCTCCACCACTCCAATGCTCATCTCCGTAGGAGAAAGGCGTAAAAGTGACCATCGCTTCATCCGTACACCGTATCCATCAAGCCAGGTTCCCTAGCTTCTCCCAGAAGCTACCGGCTCCTGTACTCGTCTGCACATAAAAGCTTCAGCCATCCGTTTAACGGTGACCGTCTCCCACCACCTCAGGTGGCGTGCCCCGTCTCGGTGCAGGTGTCACCTCCCATCTTGTGGAGGAACATGCTTATCTATCAACATATTCCTCCGTGTGGTGGCCACCGCTCAGAGCCTCCCGGTGGGGGCCTCTACTCTTAACACTTTCTGACCAAAATTTTAATATGTCATGTAATGCATATATGATTTTAAATCACATAAATAATTTATAATTTTAAAATAAACATTAAAACAATCATATGAACACATAAATTTCAAATTCTATAATATTTAAAAAACTGCTCTGACACACGAAGATCCCAATCTGATTAACCTCATGAACCTGAGGGAATCTCCTACATCTAACTATATGTAAAACTTTTCAAACAATCAAATAAAATCCATGGAGCGAACCCCTTTACAAACTTTACATATCTGTAAAATAACGCGGCCGGTTGATAAATTTTTTTTTTTTTTTCCTTTTCAAACACTTAGATTTTTTCAAAATTGGCCATAGCTTTCGCTTTTTCCTGACTTTCCCAAATCTACAAACCCGCGAAACATTTAAAAACACTTCTAATCTTTCAATCCTCAACAATCCTCAACTTCTCAACTTCCGCTTGTGACTCATCGTCCACAAACCCAATCAAACACAATATATACATATATATACATTTATATACATTTATTCATTTCAATCATCAAAACCTTCAAACTTCTCTAAATCCAGATGAGCCATCAAAGATCGGGCTTGTTTTGACTCTAAGCCTAATCGCCTACGCATTCGCCCCGAGGATCAAAGCCCAATGTAGTTCCTTTTCAACTTTATACATATACATATATCCATAACAAAAATATTCAACATATACGTATGGGAAAATTATATATACAATGAAATCACAATCGTCGTTCCTCTCAAGGTCCTCGACTCACCGCACAGAGGTCCTCATCTACGCACTGTCTCGGTCCCGAAATGTTTTTGAAAACATAGGAAAAGAATGAGCCAAAGGAGCCCAAAGGAGGTACATTTTCATTAAAATAACATTTTCAAGATATATCAAAGAATAAATACGTATACAATTAAAATCATTATAATTAAATACTGCATTATTAAAATCAATTTATGCCTTAAAACATTTATGCCTTAAACTTTCTTTCTTTCTTTCTTTCTTTCTTTCTTTTCCGATGGAACCTGTGGGGAATAAACACACCGAATCAGCCTCGGCACTGACGAGGGACAATCACATTCCAAATTGGTAACCACTACGTCGCGAGAAAACTCACGCCAGATAGGTTCCAAATATAGCACCTTATCAATGCAAGGATATTACCTAGACACCTAATCTCTCCTCGCTAGTAACCTATAACTTTACCCTAAATCCTTACACGCTTTAAGGTACCCTCTCTACGATATCACCATAATGTACTATGGGGGTTTAGTGTGGTAACCATCGAGAAACATTTCTTCAAAATACATTTATAAATACCTTTTAAATCATTTACTTTATCATTAAAACACATATTTATTCTTTTACACATTTAAACTTTCATGATACTTTTAACATATGCATACCCAGCCACATACATAAATATATATATTGATGACAAAACATTTCCATATGCCTGTTAATTCCATAAACATTTCCAATAAACTGGGGCTTTAACATTAAAATCATTCACTTTAAAACTCAATTTTTCAAAATATCATTTTCACTACAACACCCCGTCAATCCCGCCATTTCCCGTCGAATCCCGCTTCTCATCCGATAGTCTTTTCACCTTTTTTCAAGAAAAATCAACTACAAGGTGACCTACACTTCCATTTCAATCCACTCACATTCATTTTAAAGCCAAATGAACAAATTACCCTTAAGCACTTCATAAAACCATTCATTTCGCCAACCTCTTTCCAACAATAGCTCAGGACTTTATTACCAAATATTATTCAAACTGGCCTTTCAAAATTTACGAACTCTCCGTATCGCTTCTGATATATCAATTTTACATCTCTTTAAATTTTCAATTTAAAATTCTTCTAAAGCCCTCAACCACATAACACAAGATTGTGTTTTACATCTAGATGGCGTAATTGTAATCTCGCATGTACCCACTTTGACAAATCCTTTCTCACTTTAAGCGTTACAAATTGAATGAACCTTACTCATAAATTTTTCCCCAAGTCTATTTTACCTGCACTTGAATCATCAATTGATGAGTAACCCACTTATGGCCAAAACACTACAACCATACCTAAAACATAGCAAAATCAGTGAGTTACACGAGCTCACCTCTCAGTTCCACATTTTCTGTGGTTCTTGTAGCCTACATTCTCGCCAATCCTCTTTATACATTGTGGTTCTCATCTCTACAGATTCTCACTATCAATCAATCATTCTGACGATTCTAACGTAATCTATACCAAAATACAAACAGGGTTTGTGTAAATTTTACAAAGATTCCCTTTACTACAACATGATCTTTATGCCCTCAATTCATTTCTTTTCTAACCAATTCCCATGCATTATACCTCAATTTCATAAATCCCAACTAATTTCAACATATCATACACAACGACATCAAACCCTAACCATTACTCACTGATTCACTAAAACCCTAATCTAATCCATTATTTCAATTTATCTCAAAATCATCATTCAACCCTAAACGCCACTAATTTAACATCCATACAAGAAAATCAAATCATTGGTGATTTAAAAAACATAAAAATCCAACTTTCCATTAAAACTCTGATTTGCTTTTGGCTTTCCTCATTCCTCTCTCGATTCCACTCATCACTAAGAAATGAATGAGGAGCAAAAAATCACATCTCATACTTGGCCCTTCACTCTTTTCTTCTAGCCCCTTTCTCTCCTTTCTTTCTCTTTCTTCTCCTTTCTCCTACGGCTTCTCCTCCTTTTTGAGAGACAACTATCCTTAAATACAGATTACTAACTCCTTCCAAAATCAGCTCTTCATACTCGCAAAACACTCAACCCAAATAAGTGTTTCATTTGGTCCATTCTCCCAATAATCACAAATCCATTAACCTATTATTTTATTCATAACTTAACTATTAAGAAAAGTTTGAACTGCCTTCATAATAAAAATATTCCCTTATAAAGAAATTATCCAACACCTTATATCGCTTTATACCGATTAAATGTCAAAATATTCTATGGTCGCTCAAACCTAAATCGACCATGAATATACGACCAAATCCTTCACAATACTTCGCGCCCGAATCACCGAACCTGATTTAAAATCATTGTGCAACCCAGAATCCCGATAATGTGACATTACTCCCGACCACGCTCGATCACCCTGAACTATCCAAACTAATTCTGTCATTTATTTCCGCCATACTTTTACGATATATTCGATGATTTACGCCCACTTCCGTACAACGTTGTTTCGAATTTTCGATCCTAAATCACTATTCACTTAAATCTCCTATTCTCTCTTCTAAATGGCTCGTGCTTCATGTGTGAACTCAAATTTCTACAAATCTCTTCGCAAACCCCTCCATTCTGATATAATAAAGAAAATCATTATTCCTGCGTGATTCAAGCTTACAATTTTCGAAAATTCCACTTCACGCCCAAACACGTCCTAAGACACCTTCTAAATTTAATCTCACCCTTTCGCTGCATCATCGGACCTCTAATCAGCTTCCAAACTACTATTATAACATTCAATCAGACGCTTTACTAATAATAATGACATTATGTAATCGATTATCCTTCTCCTCATCTCTTCTCCTCTTTTCCTCATCTCTCTTCTCTTCTATCTCCTCACCCAACCCTCCTATGCACTAGTTGAACCCAACCTCCCCCCACCTAGCCCAACTCTAAACCTGCTCATACCATAGGTCTTTTTTTTTTTTAACACTTAATTTGTTAAATTTTAAAAGTCTACTAAATAAAATCAAAATATATTTTTTTAAATATAAATAAATCATTCATTATTTTAAATCTACTAAAAATGCTTTTTTCATGTTTAAAATCTACTAAATGTAAATCAAACTCTATTTTAAATCTACTAATAAAATCAATGAATGAGTTTGAGTCATTAAAATATAATTTCAATGGATGAGTTTTACATTTTAGTAGTTTATTTAAATGATATGTTTTTTTTAATATATGGATTTGTTAATATTAAATATATTTCAAATGATATTTTTATTTATTTTTATTTAAAAACCAATTTATTTTAATGTATTAAGTTAATACAAATTTTGATACTAAATAGATGAGTATAAAAAAAAATACAATTTATTCCCAGTGTAAAAAATACAATTTTTTGCTAAAAGCAACTATGTGAATAATAATGCCTTGACTCCAGGAGGCGTGGGGGACAGTGCATTCTAACAGAAATAGGGACCTATATTCCCAGTGTAAACAGAAGACCACAAAATATTATATTATATTAATGGATAACCAGAAGCAGTTTGACATGGTCCATTCTTTTAGCCTCTAAGCCTTTTCCTTATCGAATAAACACATATGTATCTTCAAGATAAACATACTATTGCCACTACCAATGTAATCAAAGACACATACTCTGCTAGTTTTGCATTTTCTTTTTTCACTGTAAAATACTATTAAAGGCCTCAAATGGCATAGTCTTACATGAATGTCTTCAGTCTCAACCTAAAGCTTTCTCTCTTTAAAAGAATTCATTTTCTTACTGTTTATGGCAATTAATCTCTATCCAAAAGAAATATATAGCATTTGGGGCATTACTAGGAATACACTGCAACAGGTGTACTTCGCAAATAAACCTCATTTCACTCCCAAAAGCCTTTTAGTTTAGAAAAGCCTAAGAGGCTATTTGTTTCGATTCACGAAAGCCTAAATAGCCGGAAGATTCGGACCGTTATTTTTTACAATTTTCACGACGATTCAGAAAAATTTTTTAAACGAAAATATTCTCGCTTTTTTATTCGTAAGTTTCATTTCGCCAAAACAATAAAAACTCCACCATTGCCTAATAAGGGCGGGGCGCTGAAGAACACTCACCATTGCGACGATAACATTTAGGTCGATGGGGCGCCTCATCCCGATCCTACTGCTTATTCTTCTTTTTCAATTTAAACTCATCTCTATTTAAAATTAAACTAGCAGATTTCCATGCGAGATTTCAAAATTTCCAAATCCACCTCATTTACATTTGATTTTCGTTTATTTTTATTTTTATTTTTTTATATTTGTTTTTTTATTATTATATTAAAATTAATATATTTTATAAAAATAAAAATATTATAAATTATTGAGTTAAAAATTAATATGGCCAATAATAATAATTATTATTATTTATATTAAAGTATATTAAAATAATAAAAACATTTTTAAAATATAATCTGGGTGGAATAACAAAACTAATCCTCCTAACGAAGTTTGAGAAAATAAACCCTAACCCATTCTGACCAAACCAAATTCTCATTTTATTTACTTGTTTTTTTTTTATTATTCTTTTCAAGATATTCTATTTTCTCTCTCTCTTACTTCTTTCTTTTATGCCAAAAAAGGAATAATTTGATGGGACATCCATAAAACACACAAACACAAATTTATTCAAAACATAGTATTAGGTTAATTAATAGAATATATATGAATCTTTATTACGCAACATATCACGATCATAATTGACTATTATCCATATCCGATCGAATACGTTTTGTTCGGCATGGAATCGCCTATATATAAATAAAACATCATAATAAAGACGATTTAAAAACAAAAATCGTAAACATCTGACAAAACAACACCGCATCGCACAACTACAAAACTTAAAATAAAAAATAAAACTTAATCGATAAAAACTACTTTATTAAGAAATAATTTTATTTTTATGCTCTTTTTTCTCTCTCTTACTTCTTTAAATGATTAAATTATAGTTTCTTATGGCAAGCTGCCGCTTTCCACATGGGCGGAGTCGATTCCTTTCTCGCATGTCAGACTGCTACACAATCGAATCCCATTGGGAGGTTTTTGTTTAATATCTAATACGACATCGTTGCTCGCTCTCGCCTACCCATCCCACAAGTCTTATTACAAACCGACCTTTAGTCTTTTTATATATCGTAGTTAATGATATCTCGATAAAATTGGAACGATATTAACAAATTGTCAAAAAAAAATTCCATATTCTTTTTTCCCATCTCCCCATCCAAATTGCTCATTCTTTGATCGTGTGAAACAGTAATCATCCTAAATTTCTCTGTAAATAAACAAAAGGAGAATACAAAGACGAAATTTCCCATAAACGGTATCAGTAGCTAGGACACATTTTGATAGGAAACAAATTTTTATGACCATTTATTTCGAAATTTCTTTTTTTTTCTTCCAACTTGGTAATGGGTGTTATATCACTTATGAGTCACTCATGGTGTTTTTTTTTTTTTTTTTTTTGCTAAAAGCAATTTGTTTTCGGCATGTTTTTTTTTAATATAACTTTTTCACTATTTATTGTCGAATATTTGAAAAAAAAATGTTGAATAGAAAAGGTCAAACTATTTGACTTTTTTACTTTTTCTAAATGTTATTTTTTAATGTTTTTTTATTAAAAAAAATAGATTTTTAAATATGAAAAAATCATATTCTTTATAACCTTAGCCTGAATTGGTTTAATGGATCCATGCCTCTTCAACTCTCAGTTGAAATATCTTCGGTATCTTGATTTGGGTTCTAATGAGCTCCAGGGTGGCCTAAGTCCTAAAGTAGGCTCTCTTCACAAATTCTCGAATGGCATTCCCTCTTCGATTTTGCATTTGAGGGAGTTGGAAGAATTAGATTTGGGCAAAAATTCTTTGTCCATGGAAATCCCCTCTAACATTGGAAATTTATCCAATTTGTCCTCTCTCAGCCTGGGGAAGAAATTGACTGCTGCCAGCATCACCAATCCATATAGTCCAATTTATAAAACGCTTATTCTTAAAATCAATCATGTTTTACGTCTAAATAAGGTCCTTGGCTCCTTTCATCTAGGTCGCATATCACATCTGGCAGAGGGAACTATGGTAGGACCCAACTTTCTTTCTTAGGAGTTCCTCGCATCCATCGCCACCACTTAAATTGGTGAAGGACTTCATTAGCAAACCTTTTCTATGGGCTGACCTAATCCACCCCAGAAAGGACATGAGTATGGGTTTTAACTTTTAAGGTAATTACAATGTTTTAAAGATCCAACCGGACCGTCCGGTCTAGATCGAATGATGACCTTTCCGACCATTCGGTCCAATCCGGTTTAACCAGTGATTCAATCACTGACCCCATTAGTTTAAAACACACGAAAACAGTTAAATAATGTGGAAATATAGATGGATTAATTCAACCACTAACTAAGCATATTCTTGCTTGCATCCACTTTTCAGGAATGAAGATTGATGATGTTTGACCATTTCCAAGGTCTCATTTTCAGGAAGACGCAACAAAGCAGAGGCATTAAGAAGACCACGTTCAAATACAAAAAACCGACCAGCTAACCCCGGTTGATTCTATTGAATAGCCATCATAAAGTGGGAGATTTACCCGCAATTAAAAGGTTTGTGAGATGTGAGCTCAGCTCTGCGTACACCACCTTGCAACAATAACTTATAAATTTTACTTCCAATATGTCCATAATCTATAATTTACAGCCAGTTAGGCAATTTAGAATATGCCCACCGCGTGTTCGATCATATTCCTCAATCAAATCTCTTCCATGATTTCAAATGCAACAAATTTTGATCTGATTTACGATAAATTTTCGAATTAATACATCGGTTATGCTAATTATGGCTCCAGTACTGATGCTGCTGGAGTTTATAAGTTGATGTTGAGCGATGTTGAATTTGTCCCATTACATTTCGACAATGCCATAATTGTGTTCTGAATGGTTGATGATGACGGTAGGCAAATTCATAAGTACACTGAAATTGTCAGCCTTATGTATTTGTGGGTAGTCCTTCATACATGCAAATTGGGGTTGATCTTTGATGCAAATAAGATGAAATGTAGAGAATGAAGTATGTAAACACAAGATCATTGGGCTTATGTGGTGGATGGTTAAAGAGTCTAAACGTTTGTTTTGCCTAAAGGAGAGAGATTCATTTCAGACAACCATGATTTTGCCACGCAGAATGGGATGGAGAGAGAGGTAGTTGATATGTTCAGAGAGATGATAGAAGTGATCTGCATCATGATCACATTTGGAATGCCGCCTTGACTGCTTGTGGGAGCCTTTGGTCAGGAGAATATGCAATCTACGCCATGTAATAAAATTGACACATGATAATGTGTTCAGGAAGTGCTCTGTTGATATGTATTCCAAGTGTAAAAACATAAAATCTGATAAATATATTCAAGAGAATGACTCAAAAGAATGTAGTTTGGACTGCAATGCTGGTGGGTTATGGCCAGAATGGGTTCAGTGAAGAAGCTGTAAAGATTTTCTTTGAGATGCAGGGAAATGGGTTTGAGCCAGATGATTTTACCCTAGGAAGTGTTATTAGCTCATGAGCTAATCTAGCAAGCTTAGCCCAATTTCATTGTCAAGCCTTGGTCTCTGGCTTGATTTCTTTTATAACCGTATCTAATGCGCTTATTACCTATATGGTAAATGTGGAAGCATGGAAGATTCCTATCAGTTGTTCGTTGAAATGAACACAAGAGATGAAGTTTCTTGGACTGCATTACTCAGGCTATGCCCAGTTTGGGAAGCCAATGAGACGATTACTTGTTTGAAAGAATAAGGCTATTACTGGAAAACCAGATGGTGATACATTTATTAGGGTCCTTTCTAGCTGTGTGAGCAGGACTATGGGAGAAAGACTTCAATATTTTGAATCAGATATAAGAATGATGGATTATACTCATCCCTGATCACTACATGCATCATTGATCTGCTGCTGTACGAGCCAGAAAGTTGGAAGAAGCTAAGAAATTATAAATAAGATGCCTTGCCATCCCGACGTGGTTGGATGGGCTACCTTGCTGAGCCCATGTAGTTCATGGTGACATGGAAATTGGGAAATGGGCAATTGATTCTTTATTGAATTAGAGCCTCAGAACCCTGCAACCCATCTCTTTGCTTTCAAGTCTTTATTCGCCAAAGGACATGGAAACGAGGTGGCTCAGTTAAGAAGAGGAATGAGAGATAAGAGAGAAAAACCGATGCGCTTGATGAAATATACAAAGGTATGTTTTCTGCTCACATCAGTTTGTTCATTTTAGGGTCAGATATAGTTGAGTTGGAAAAACTTAACTGTAAAATGATTGAAGAGGGATATATTCTGATATGAGTTCTGTTCTTCATGATGTTGGAAGAATCTGAGAAGATAAAAATGCTTAACCACCACAGTGAGAAACTTGTTATTGCTTGGGTTGATTTTTGTTCCTCCCGCCACCCATATGGGTTACTAAGAACCTGATAGTCTGTGATTGCCACAAGGCAATTAATTCATTTCCAAGATAACACAGAGAGAGATACTAGTAAGGGATGGTTCGTTCCATTGTTAAAGATGATGTTCATGTGGGGATTTTTGGTGATAGAGTTCTCCAAGAATTTTCATAGAATATTAGAATCCTCAAAATTTTCAGGTGAGTGACTGAAACACGGAGCAGGGCAGAAAGCTTTACCAGGTCTATTCACTAAAGCAATGTGTGATTTTTACAAATACAGATGACAATTCAGCCTACACCACGGTCCTAGAGCAACATCTATATCAGATGAAAATTAACTTGTTCTCCTGTGAACCTGCCATTATCTTGTTAGATACATTGAAAGAAACCGCAGGGTAAATGAGGTCGAGAGCATACTAATGCCAATTGCAGCAAAGTAGGGTGGTACTTCATCCAAGTTAATAGAGAACAGTGTTTGGTGGACTACAGCATGACCAGGTAAGAGCTCTTATCTTTTCCTGCAGCTCTGTAACACTTTCAACGTTGCTCTAAGTGTTTGGGCCTCAAACATTGTAGTATGATGTACACCACAGAAAAAAGGTGATATCCATTGATCAGAATCCCACGAGACATCTGGAGGTCTTGAAAAGTTTGAAAGATTAACTACAGAATCTAGGAAGTGGTCATACTAAAATAGGGGAAGAGAGGTACATGAACCATTAGAGAGGTTTCATCTTGTAATGTGATGACACACCTCACACTGATCAAATGACAACAATAATGATAATTTTGATGTTTGTCCTGTCATATATTAAAGTGCATATGTTATTTGCTTGATTAGAAAAAAAAAAAAAAAAAAAAAAAAAATGGGTAGACAAATTTAGTATGGACCAGAAATTTTTTTTTCCTACCTAGAACTTGGTAATGGATGTTATATTACTTATGAAGTCATTCTAAGGTGGGGTTTCTTTTTAAAAAAAATTTCATAATTTATTACTGATTTTTTTTTTTTAAAATTTGTTGAACAGTAAAAGCCAAACTATTTAATTTTTTGTCATTTTCTAAATGCCTTTTTGAAAAAAAACTATATATTCATATATGATCTAATTGAAATCAGTGTTTAAAATTTCAAGATATATGGACAAAATATTAGTATTTTTACCTATATCCCAAATTTTTCGGCATTCTTTCAATCAAAGCTGAGTGTCCGTTGATGAAAGGACAGTGAATCTTACAGAACAAAACCCTCATGAAAATTTTGTGAGAAAAACTTGATACAACTATAAGTAGTCCATTTCACAACTTCTTGAATCCTTTTCTTCTGAGTGTCATGGAAGATTATTGATCATAAGCATACAAAATGATGAGGCAGCGGTGTCATTTATTAGAAAATTCAAGAGCTTGTGAAATTTTAATGATCAGTGAAAATCAAACAGTAGTGTTAAGAAAGAAGAATAGCTTCACATCTTTACTAAGGGAACTTAACTTCTACTAAATTCACTTACAATGAGAAAGGCTGCAGGAGCTGAAGAACCAGAAATAACAAAAAGAATACCTACATAGAATCTGATGACATATTTTCTGAACCTAATAACAATGGATGAATAGAATGAATTTTGAATCAAAATCTTGGTTTCACATCTTCTTCTTTTCATCATCATAGCCACACTTGGACTTCAGACTGAAGCTAATTGAGCAGGTTCAAAGAATGATACATACACAACCTCTATTGTCTTCAGCCTTGTTGTCAGTATCCCTTGTTTCTGTTAGAAACTATGAAATTTTGCCTTTGAAGTTTGAAAAAGCCTTAGTAAGACTTAGTCTTTATTTTTCAAATTGTTGCTCCATAATGCTCATTTTCGTTATAGGCAGTAGTGCCAAAAAATCTACAGAAGTTGATATTTTTGGTATTTTTCAGTTTGATTGTAAGCCATTCAAATAAATGGTGAAGAAATAAGAAATAATTGGATTATAACCAGAACCAAAACTGGGCATAAAAGAAAGAGGTAACAGTGCAAGTACAGTAATATTTGCTGTCCATTTAAAAAAAAATATTTGTTCTATTTCTTCATTATTGTTAAAACCATAATGGCATAAGCTATACTTCTGCCAGTTTTTTATGCTTCTTCTGGCATTAAATTTTAACTTGAGAATCTTTTGAATTGATAGTTTATTGGGGATGCTGGTCTTCAATGCCTTTTTGTTTATAATATTTCATAGGGGTAAAATGTAATATGGCATGCTATTCATTTATATCTATTTTCATAAAGAACCAAATGGAGGAGGGTTAGAAGAGAGAGATATGCAATTTTGTTTGAGTTGGGAAGTAGTATGTATAGATCTAAATAACCATACAATTTAGGATTAAGCTTTATTCGGTTGAGGCACGTTCCTATCTATTGGATTTTTTTTTACATCTTTTCACTTTGCATTACATCATAGTAACACAAATCTATTCCTATTGGGATTCAAACCTTGAACCCCTCCCCTTCTTATACCCTCCTCGTCTCTTTAACCACTTGAGCTAGGTCTGGACTCATTTATTTGATCTTTATTTCATCTAACATTACCTACGTTTGAAGCCCTCTTTCTATGGTCTGAATCCTAAACCTGTTGTATAAGTATTTTATGATAGAACCATTGTTGTAAAAGGCACACTTAGGCACGAGAACACGATGCGAGCTCTCAGCACCTCGCCTAAGTCAAGGCAACGCCCCTTTGACATGGCGAGAATGAGGCGCGAGGCTCTCCCTAGGCACGCCTTTAGCAATTTTTGGCAATTTTGGTTGTTTATTAGTCACCTTTGGAAATTTTTATACTTATTAACTTTCATCTAGATCTCCACCTTGGTCAAGGCTATAGAGTGAGCACTTTCAATCAAAGATCATCTTCTTTGTGGCCTTCAAGGCTAAGGTAGAGATGGAGTTACATCTCCCCTTTTTGTCGCTAAATCAAAAACGCCTGCTGACCTCTCGTAATTCAACACAACATCATGCTTTTTTGAGTCATATATATATATATATATATATATGTGTGTGTGTGTGTGTGTGTGTGTGTGTGTGTGTGTGTGTGTTTAAAGAAACTCTCATCACAATGTAGAGAAGCCTATTTTTTTGAAAGAATAAGTTGGCCATTGGTTGAAACCAAGATGGAGTTTAGATTATTGGGGTCCTTTCTTTCAGCTTGCAGTAGAGCAGGACTAGTGGAGAAAGGACTTGTATTTATTTCTGAATCAATGATATAAGAACATGGGATTATACTATCCCTGATCACTACACACATGCATCATTGACTAAGCAAACAGCCAGAAAGTTGGAAGAAGGGAAATTTTATAACAAGATGCCTGCCATATCCTGACGTGGGTTGGATGGGCTACCTTGCTGAGCCTATGTAGAGTCCAATGTGACATGGAAATTGGGAAATGGGCAGCTGATTCTTCTACTGAATGAGCCTTCAGAACTGCAACTGCAGTCTGTTTTCAAGTCTTTATGCTGGGGCCGAAATGGAAACGAGGTGGCTCAGCTTAAGAAGAGGAATGAGAGATAAGAGAGTAAAAAAGAAACTGGACAGTTGATTAAATATAAAGGCAAGTGCATGTTTTCTACTGATGACCAGTCAAATCCATTTTAGGTCAGATATATGCTGGTTTGGAAAAACTTAACTGTAAAATGATTGAAGAGGGATATATTCCCATATGGGTGTTTGCCTTCATGTTGAATAACTGATAAAGATAAAAATGCTTAACCACCACAATGGAAACTTGTTATTGCTTTTAGTTGATTGTTTGTCTCTCCTGCCTATACATACGGTTATTAAGAACCTGAGAGTCTGGTGATTGCCACAATCAAACTAAATTCATTTCCAAGATAACACAGAGAGAGATACTAGTAAGGGATGCAGTTCGGTTCAATTTGTTTAAAGATGGGACAAGTTCATGTGGGGATTTTTGGTGACAGAGTTCTCCAAGGATTTTCATAGAATATTAGAATCTTCAAAATTTTCAGGTGAGTGACTGAAACACGGAGCAGGGCAGAAAGCTGAATAAGTCTATTCACTAAAGCAAAGTGGTGATCTTCCATGAAGGCAGGGATGAATTCAGTCACAATGGTCCTAGATAAATATCCATGTCAGATGAAAATTAACTTTGTTCTCCAAGAATTTGCTTCATTATCTTGTTAGATATACTTGAAAGAAACCGCAGCATGGTGCAAATGGAGAATGTGAGATCATACTAATGCCAATTGTAGCAAAGTATGGTGGTACTTCATCTGGTTAGAGAACATCAGTGTTTGTATTCACAGCTTGACCAGGTAAGAGCTCTTATCTTTTCCTGCAGCTCTGAAACACTTTCAACGTTGCTCTAAGGGTTTGGGGCTCAAACATTGTAGTATGATGTACACCACAGAAAAAAGGTGATATCTATTGATCAGAACTCTTACGATATTATCTGGAGGTCTTGAAAAGTTTGATAGCTTAACTACAGAATCTAGGGAAGTGGTCATACTAAATAGAAGATAGGGTACACAAAAGCAAATATTAGTGGAGTTTCCTCATCTTTTAATGTGAGTTGATTTACAGCTTCTTTGTTTATTGATCAGATTGCAAATAATAATATATACTTTGATGCTTTGTCTGTCATATATTAAAGCGCATTTGTTGTCTGCTTGATTAGAAAATGGTTAGACACGTTTGCAAATGGACCAGGAAATTTCTTTTTTTTTTCCTACCAAGAACTTGCAATGGGATGTTGTATCACTTATGAAGTCATTCTAAGGTGGGTTTGTTTTTAAATTTTTTCATAATTTATTGTATTGAATTAAAAAAAAAAAAATCGTTGAACAGTAAATCCAAACTATTTAATTTTTTTGCCATTTTCTAAATGTGTCTTTTGAATATATTTTTATTAAAAAACTATATATTCAAATATGATCCAATTGAAATCAGTGTTTAAAATTTCAAGATATATCACAAAATATTAGTATTGTTACCTATATCCCATGCTTGGGCTTAATCTTAATAGCCATGAAATTTTAAATTTTCAAGGGCAAATTTATGTTTAAGTTCCCTGAGGGGAAAAAAACATTAAACAGGGGACCCAAAAAGTGGCAGCAACGAACAAGGTGCATTATGAGGAATATAATTACTCTTTGATGTATCCAAACAGTTCCCTCAAAAGCAGAGGACGAATTTGCCCTCCAAGCAGTGGAGAAGAGGGAGTGGGGCCCATTGCTTGGAGGGCAATTCGCATCTGATGAAACAGTGTACCAAAAGGAATTAGTTTCAAAATGCACTTTTCTCCGTTTCTGCCACTTTATGGATCCTTATAATTATTTTTCACTCAGGGTACTTAAACATAATGTACCCAATTTTTAATTCAAAATATCGTAAGGTCAAAAAAGCACAGTACCCACCCTTATCGGTTAACGTTGGGTTGCATTTGGTTTTGCAACGTGGATTTCGATTGGGGATTTCGATTTGTTTTTTCTTCTATTTTCTTTTGTATTATTGTATATGTGAGTTGGTTTTCAGGATAACATATTTGAAAAAAGGTGGGGGAGAAAAGTAAGTTAGACCCTAAATACAAATTTAAAAAATTATTTTATATTATTCCATAAATTTAACTTAATTAAATTAGAATTTCAATATTAAATATTTCATTTCTTTCTTATTAATACTTTTCTTAAAAATTAATGATTACTTTATTTTTAATTTTATCACATTAATATTTTTAATTTTAAAACAATTAAAAATATGTTGATTTTTAAAATAATTTTAGATTGACACCTAAAGAATGTAGCATCTCGACGCGCCCGCACCCGAATCTTAACCCAATTGGCGACCAACCAGACCGGGCGAACGCTTGCTCACTTTCATTTCCAATCCAAATACAAAAAAAAAAATTCAACACAAATGTGAATACATTTTCAATACCAAACGCATTTCAAATACTCATTAGGTATACATAAAAATATACATTAAACATTTTTACGGAAACTAAACATTTTGTAAAAAGTCCATCATTTTGGGATAACTCTCACATTTGTACCATCATTTACAAAATTTATCATTGTTTTCAATATAAAAAACATTTACAAAATAGAATAAGAGTTTAACTTAAAAATATACTTTATACAAAAAGAGTCAATTCAATTCCATGGATGCGTGCGCGGAGTTTTACTTCTCCTCCGAACGCTTGACAAGGCTCTATTGCCACAGTTTCACTGCACTATTTACTCTACATCTGCTGGGATAAATAACACACTAAGAGATTTTCACGCTAGCTGCTTCTCTATATTTCTATTCTCTTCTATTTCATTTTAAATCGAAATACGCACTTTTATAAAACAATACTTTTATAATTTTCAATAACCAACCCAGCATAACACGTATCTATAATGCTTATTCAATAACCAATTACAATTCATTTGGCCATATCGTCTACGTATTTTCATAAAGTAAAAATCATTTCGCTTTTATCAATTTATGCATTATACGCCTACCACGTGATAACGAAACATGAAATTTTTATAAAACACATGCTTTTATTTATGTAGTCACTTTGAAGATTCTGATGTCCTATATATAGACTACCACACAGAGATAATCGTAGACTTCTCACTCGAATTCTGAACGAGGAAATAAACTTAGATTCTTAGAATTCTGAACGAATAATTATATTATTCAATGAATATCATTAATTTCATTAACTATTTTCTAACATTTATTTCTCCAAAGGAGAAAATAGGTTATTTATCACCAATGATTTCATAGTGGGACAATAAATGAGGCATGAATTCACATAATGAGGAAAGACTGTGAGGAAAATGAGAGAGGGGCCGCCCTTCATGTCCAAGTATTAAATCAAAGAAGAGACAGGGTGAAATTAATTTCATAAATAGGCAACAATTTTTATGACCATTTACTTGGAAATTTCCTTTTTATTCCTAAAGAAGAACTTTGAAGACCTGTGCATTGGAAAGTTCCTTCTTTTCCAACCAAGAACAACATTTTTTTCTGTTTTCAGACTACTTTTTGGAAAGCAAAACAAGTCACCCATATAAAACATAACAGAGGGTTTGAATAAATAAAGCATAACTGATATAAAGGGACTTTCACCTTTCATTATTCACGTGGCGTGGACTCCCAGTGTAAACACACAAAATAATACAAAATATTATATTATATTAATGGATAAAAATAATTCATGAGTATCAGTTTTCCAACTCAACGTTATTTCCCATCTTTCCTTTTCTCACTTCAAATATTATGAATTTTTATAAATTATTTATTGTGCAACGTTATAATTATTATTATTATTTATATTAAAATATAAAATAAAATAATAATCAAATATTTTTAAAATATAATCGGTTAATAATAATACCAACCTGGTCTCCAACTCATTCAGTTCGGTGTAAAATAAACTCAACTCGTTAAAACTCGACATAATTAAATCAAACTCGTCCCATTAAAGGATGCACAGCGAGAACCCAAATAACTCCACCCTCATCCCTCTACTCACTATCTAACGTTGTTAATTTAATACTTAATGCCATTAAATACTATTTTATCATTAAAACTAAAAAAATCTATTAAGCATAAGAAAAACAACCTCACCTTAGTCTTTTATATTTCAAAATGCTGTTCCATAAATTAGCTCTCGTTTTTTGTTAATAGCGTGAGTCAGTAAATCATTGTAATAAGATATATTTTGGTATTTTTCAGCTTGAGGTTATAAAATGAAATGACATCTACACTCAAAATGAAAGTTTATCTGACTTATTTCATCAATTAAATCTCTACCATTCGAAATTTTATTTCATCAATAATTTCTTTAGAGATCCAATATAGGATTTATCACCCTCTTTTCCTGTGACGCCCCAAAACCCGGGGTCCGCTGACACCAACTCCATCGGAATACAGTACGACGTCGGCTACCCGACACCACTGAAAATCTAGTCTCTCAGACGGAAATCTACCCAAATACAGATCATATACCGTCCTAAACAAATTCAATATATACAATATATATATCCACGCGCCATCGCCCATAAACAAAGTAGACTAACGTGATATGCCAACTAGAAACCAACTATATACCCAATAGCTATAAAGAGCTAATATTTTTGTTTTAAACAATACATATATTAAACTTAAAGAGTTCTAATACATGTACAACCACCATGCCAAGAACCCTTTCTTCACAATAAATCTCAGGATCTAGTCAGTTTCCTCGTGACGCTCCCCGGTACTCAGAAAAGGTGGTCCCACGATCACAGCCGCAGCCCTCGCAGAGACCGCCCTAAGCGCTTACTCACCACCCAAGCGCACAGAATGCTCCAAAGTAAACACACTCAAGTAAAAACATGATCCTACTAATGTCTACATTACCAACCTCGTATCCCGAGTCCTCACCGACTTCACACTCGCCTAAGCCCCGTAGATGAGAATATTCAAGGATACAACTCTCCACGAATATATATCAATCACGTCCGACGATCGATATATTATTTGTTCGTGGGATTCATCCTCCATGAATATATCAACTCGGGCCAGCCCACGCTGATATATTTGGGCTTTAATGACTACCCTCCGAATGAATAAATATCAACCGGGCCGCTCCGACTGGGCCGGGACACATTAGCTTCGAATACCCTCCGATTTTAGATACTCCGAACCGTTTTCTCTGGGGACTCATCTCATGCACTAATTCCATGGTCCTGGGATGTTCCAAAGGCATATGGAATCACATGCCAGCTCCAATACGCCTTAAACCACATGCAATATATAAACATGAATATATTTACATAAAAATTAATTCATACAACATGTTATGAAATCATTAAACACCAAATTAAATTTCACTACACTTTCAAACACAAGCACTGATTCGAATTACTTAACCAAACACATATTTTCACAAAATGTATTTTAGAATATTGTTTCTGAATAAGAAACCCTCATACTTAACCAAACCTCGCCCTCGAATAAACGCTTGCTTCACGGCTCATGGAGATTCCATTGACAACCATGATTTGCCAAGCAATGCAGAATCGGGACGAGAGAGAGGCAATGATATGTTCGGGAGATGATATCGCGTGATTCACCATGGATCGCCTTACATTCGAAGCCGTCTCGACCACTCAGGAGCTCCGCCCTCGGGAGAAGTGGAAACAAATTCATGCTTATGTAATAAGAACCCACCATAAGGATAATGTCTACGGAAGTGCTCTGAAATGTATTCCAAGTGTAAAAGCATAAACCGAGAAACAATATTCGAGAGAATGACTCAAAAGAATGTAGCTTGGACTGCAATGTCAGGGTTATGGCCGAACGGGTTCAGCCAAGAAGCCGTAAAGATTTTCTTTTCGAGACGCAGAGAAATGGGCTGGAGCGCATGATTTTACCCTGTGAAGTGTTATTAGCTCATGTGCTAATTCAAAGAAGCTACAAAGAGGGTGCCCAATTTCATCATTAAGCCTCGCCGCTTGATTTCTTTTTATAACCTGTATCTAATGCGCCTTTATTACCTCGTATGGTAAATGTGGAAGTACAAAGATTCCTATCGCTTGTTCGCTGAAATGAACACAAGAGGTTGTTTCGACTGCACATCACAAGCTATGCCTAGTTCGGGGAAAGCCAATGAGACGATTGATTTGTTTGAAAGAATGTCGCTACTGGCTCGTAAGTAAAGAAAGGTGGACTAGCTGGAGAAAGGATTTCAATATTTTGAATCAATGATACCAGAACATGGGATTATATTTATCCCCGATCACTACACATGCATCATTTGGACCATTGCGCTGTCGAAGGTCAGCAAGAATTTTATAAACAAGATGCCTCACATCCCGGGCGGTCGACGGGCTACCTCACTGAGCTCATGCAGAGTCCATGGCGACATGGAAATCGAAATGGGTGAGCAGATTCTTACTGAATTAGAGCCTCGTAACCCCGCAAGCTATGTCTGCCAAGTCTTTATGCCGCCAAAGGGAAATGTGGAACGAGGTGGCTCAAATTAAGAGGAATGAGAGATACAGAGTAAAAAAAGAACCGGATATACTGATTAAATATAAAGGCAAAGTCCATGTTTTCTCACGATGACCTGTCAAGTCCATTTTTAGGTCGATATAAGGTCAATAAAAAACTTAATCGTAAAAAGATCAAGAGGGATATTCTTGATATGAGTTCTCGGTTTGGCATGATGTCAAGAATCCATACATAAATCAATGCTTAACCACCGTGAGTGGAACTGCAGGTCATTGGGGCTGATTTGTTTTGTTCCTCCCGGCCTACTCCATACGAGCCATTAAGAACCCGAGAGTTCAGGATTGCCAACGCGACTAAATCGCCCCCAAGATAACACTTGCTCCATTTGTTTAAAGACGGGACATGTTCATGGGATTTTTGGTGACAGAAATTTCAAGAATTTTCATAGAATATTAATCTTTTAAAATTTTCAGGAGTGACTGGAACACTGAAAGGTATGTAAGAAAGTCAATAGCCCATTCACTAAAGTAATGTGGTGATCTTCGATGAAGGCAAGGATGAGTTCACACAATATCCCAGATAAATATCTATCGATGAAAATTAACTTTGTTCTCCAGAAACCCGCCATTATCTTATCGAGATGATACATACACAACCTCATTTCGTTTTCAAACTTGCCTGTGATTCCCCAAGCTACTATACCCAAAAAAAAAAATGGTGAAGAAATAAGAAATAATTTGATTATAATGAAGAACCAAATCAAAGATGAGAACGAGCAGAACAATTATGCAAGCAATATAATACCATTTCTTCAAGATGGGAAATGTCTGCTTTATTTCTTCCGCTCGCTTGTCGAAAACCATAATGGCATAAGCTCACGCGCTTTATTCTTCTTGCTAGTAATTTTTGAAGATTAGAATGTTTTGAATTGATGATTTATCAGCAATGTCTTTAGCGCGATTGCTTACAATATTTCGTAGGTAAAATGCAATATGTCATGCTATTCATTTATCTTTTTTTATAAAGAACCAAATGGAGGAGGTCGAAGAGCGAGAGATGTGCAATTTGTCTGAGCTGCGCAGAGGTACATCTAATAGTACCCTACTATTTGCCTCATACTATGGTTTAAATCCCAAACCCATTCCAGCTTAGTATTCTTTCGATGTAATTATACTCTGGAAGGCATGCTTAGGCACGAGGTGATGCATGTGAGTTTTCTGCGTCTGCCCCAGTCAAAGCGATGCCCTTCGACAAGGCTGCAGAGACAGAGGGAGAGCAAGATGTATGCTTCTCCACATAGTGGTGTGTTTTCCCAGGCGCCTGTGCTCTCCCTGTGCACGTTTCAAAGAATGGAATTTTCTTCTCCTTCTTCTGGGCCGAGGCTATGTAGAAGCCCTAGTATTTTTTTTGTGAGAACTAAGCATGTGGACCCCTATTTCAATTCTATTTTGAAAATTAGGGAACAAGAGACTTTAACCAAGCCTCAAATTTTCATTTCAAAAATATCGAGAAGAATGAAACTAAATTGATAAAGAGTGCATCATGCGCAAATACTACATTAGCGAACCCAGACTACATTAATAAACCCCAAAGACAACCCATGCGGGACTTTACCTGTATGTCTTTCCTTTCGCTCTAAATTCAAAGAACTAAACGATGTAGAATGTACGGGTATTGGCCGTGACGCCCCCACCGGGGTCCGCTGACCACCACAACTCCGCGGAACGTCAGGAATGCCGTGACCCGACATCTCTCACGAAAACTGCAGTCTCCTTTGTACTCAGGAGCTCTACCTTGCATATTCCCGTCCCAACACACATCCAATCCACCACACAAAAATCCAATGAGAGTAAATAACTGCCACTGGGGCCTTTGATCATCACCAACCAATATATCCCAACTATATACACAGTTTCAAGAGTTAGGAAAATACTTTATACAATTATGATAAAATTCTAAAATTTAATACATGAATACATAATGATAACAAAGCCACAAACCCTAGCTTTCAAACTACCCATGATATGTCAGTTCTCGTGCGCTCCCCGCACTAAAATATGTTCGACAAAGGAAGCATCGTTCGTGAGTGGAATCACCCTAAACGTGGCTACTCTCCACCTAAGTGCATATACGCACGTCCAAAGAAACACACATTCAAGCAACATGATCCCACTCAACGCCTAATCGATCAACTCATACCCCGAGTCCTCACCGACTCCCTCACACTTGCCTAAGCCACGTATGAGAAAACTTGTTTTCAACAAAGATATTTGTTTTTAATTGTGGACAACCCTCCGATATTAATATTGGACCGACTCCGATGATTATATTTAGTGGACTACCCTCCGAGATATATCAATCAATGACTCGACGATCGATATTTTATAATTTAATACCTGATAATTATTATTATTTTTAACCAACCCTCCAAACCATTCTCCCAAGAATCACCTCATGACTCACCCTTATCGTTTGTGGTGCCCTGTATACTAACGGCATGACGCCTAATTCCATTACAATTCTATAACACATGCAAATATATAATCGCGCATATATTCACATAATTTAAATCACACAAACATGTCATGTAATTTCATTAACCATTACATCAAAATTAGCTCACGTGGCTAATTATCAAACACGAGCACCAACTTGAATTACTCGAATTAAACACAATTTCACAAAAATTATTTCATAACACTTTATTTATATGAATAAATAAACCTCAAGTTATCAAGTTCCCAAGAATTCACCAATCATCTAGCTTACTATAACCCGACTTCACCGGTCATTCGAATCTTATACACATCAAAGCATCATTTATAGCATAAATGCAATAAAATAAGAACCCAAATACCCGTGAGTGAAATAATTTAATCGGTCTGGGGTGGTTTTCAAATATTCACCCTGCCCCAAGATTCGGAACCGATCAAACTAAATGCTTAAGGTCTCCAACCATCCGAAACATTAAAACACTAAATAAAGTGGTAAACCCAAGCAGATAAATCCCTCTACCCTCACTGAGTTAGCCTAAAACTCCCAAAACAGAGCCCACGGTAGCCTCGATGCGCAGAGCAGCCTTTCCTTCATCCAAGCACTTTTGCTCGCCTGATTTCTCGAATCTAGTAGAGAAGTTTTCTCTCTCTAAAAACTCAATTTAGAGCCCCACCTGATCCTCCCCACATGCCCGATTCTTCGTATTTTGTGGCCTTTTGAAGAAGACAGCACTATTTAGTAATTTGTCCTATTATTATTAAACAAATCTAATAATGCTCATCATGTCCCCAAGTTTGGATTTTTGATATTTTGCACAATCCCGACCGTCCATTTCCATCATTGCTCTACTCATGCCACTTCTTGATGGTACAGAATGAGTAGATGAGACAGTGGATTTTTTGTCAAGAATAAATATCGTTTTATTAACACTTTAAACGCGATGTCAAAAACAGAACTTAATTGCCTCTAATTCGACGAAATTCATATGTTAATCAGATTTGACGAGACGATTCCAAACGATGGTAAACTGTTTGTCATCCGAGATCTAGAGAATAAATTTCTGACTTTTAACAATTGTTTATTTTTACTCCTTTTCCGTGAAATTCGGAATTTTCTACTTACATACGCTTATTCATTTATATCTTTAATTAAAGAACTAAATGGATGGGGCTGAGAAGAGTGAGAGATGTGCAATTTTGTTTGATTCGTAAAAGAGGGTGAAAGATCACTCTATCTATCGATTTTTTTAATGATCTATTCGTTTCACTATAAATTTCATTTGAATTACAAATTTGTTTTCATAACCTGGCCTGATCCTCCCTCCTATGCCCTCGCTTCAGCACTTTAACTGTCACGCCCGATTCCCTGGCCCGACCCGGGAGCCATGACCGAACCTAAGCTGGTGCGAACCATATAATCAGACTTTACCTAATTTTTTTTTTTTTTTAAAAGGACCACTGCTGTACGCCTACATCTTGTAACAAAATCAAAATATTATATACAAATCAAAAAAGAATTAATAATCGAAGTGGAAACCATCAAAATTCAGATATTACAGTAATCGAGTCCCATTTACAACACAAACTGTATTTTTACATTTTACAAATCAGAAAGACGGAACCTACATGTAATGGAATCTTACAAAGTTGCTCGTCTCACCAGATGCTTATGTTCTACACGCCAGAGCACTGCAAATTCCACTTCTCGAATAAGTACAAATCACTTCGATTACAAAATTTTAATTTCTATAAAATCTTAATTTATTCTTCATCCTCGTATTTATAAACCTGGATGGTAATCGTTGAATTGTCTCAAAATTTACTTAGCACGAATTTCGTAATATCTGAGACGTTTATCATGCTTTTCTATGATTCTGCTTTGAAAAGTCAGAAAACGATTTTCGATGCGACGCAAAGTCACACATAACAAGTACCTATGTACCATAAGTGGCATGGAATATTAAACGATTTAAACTGACTATCGAATAGAATCGAATGTCAAACCTAGTTAGCTTAGACGTGAAACGCCATTTTCTTGAATCGGCACCAGCTGAACGACAAAAGAGCAATAGTTGGCCATCTTCTTCCTCAAATTGAGACAAAAAACAGTGAATTATAAAGATGCGTAGCTCCAGATTGGGAATTTTAGATAGAGCACTTCTCTCTAGAAATACACGCATCCAACTCTGGTCACGCTTCGACTGCAAAGAAATCGTCTATGAGGCTTCATGGGTAACTTTGGATGAAGAGTTTACTAAACCGAGAGGTAGGGTTTCTCCCACTATGCTATATTCCCTTTAAATACTATAAATGTTGAGCCAGAGAAATGTTGATCATCTCCCAAACATCGGACTGACTGAGTTATGAATTTCGAGTACCTACTGGAGCAATTTGACGCTACTGGCGATCAATACAACTGGGCGATTGGTATTAAATCATGTATTGGTTTGGAAAAGGCCTGAATGGCTTGAGATGCTGTCAAAGTGAACCGATGACTTTGTTACGTTGGAACCGTAAACCCTGTGGTTTACCGTCTAGAAATAATGACACGAAAAATATATTTTTAAGTAAAATACGGCTTGGTCGAGTGACGTAAATTAAATCGTCGCGCTTGATCATTAGCCCAAGTGAGCTTAATTTTGATGTTTGAAATGATCATTACATGACATGATTGTGTGATCGATATTATGTGAATATGTGCATGTTATACATTCAGATGATTGGGACCGTATCGAAATGGCATACATGATTCCATATGCACCTTAACATCCTAGACAGGTGAAAGCACAAGATTTGCATTTAGTCTGTAAAAACTGCCTCTATGTGAGTATAAAATATTAATTATCGAGGGTAGTCCAAATGAAAAATATCAATCACCTGAGCTACCCAATTGATATATATACACTCTGAGGGTTGTCCACTAATAAAAAACAAGAATTTACATGAGGCTTAGACGAGTGTGAGAGAGTCTGAAGACTCCTGGATCCGGGAAATTAACAGCCAGAGATTCGGCAGTGACTGCGCATTCAAGCCAATGTGTGTTTAAATCTGGAACATTGCACGCACTTAGGTGGTGAGAATTTCCACTTTAGGCGATTCTCCATCGGGAAGATTAAATTTCACTTCACACGGACCCCCTTATTTTGCATGTAATGTGAGCGTGCGAGGGACTAGTCAGTCCCAGAGGCCGAGATTAAGAAAATGATTGCGGGCTTCGCTTTGACGATATTTACATGTTATTGTAATTCGAAAGTATTTTAATATATGTCGTATAAAGAGTAAAACATTCAACTTCAGAATTCATTTGGGTATATAGTTGATTCATAGTCGTATGTGTATTGAAAGTATTGTTTATGGGGCCCAAGTGGTCATATTACTCATGTGATTGGATATATTGGATTATATCAAGACCGTTGGGACGTAATAATGCAGGTATTGTATCTGTATAGAGCTCCCCCGCATGCTTACTCCGCCTCCGACCTCCCAGTTTCGTCAAAATCTCGACATCCACTTCAGATTCATGCTGGTCGACGGCAGTCAACCCGATCCCCTGATCAAGGTCACGCACGCCTTCTTTCGCACCTACACGGATTAAAACCCGTGCTGCTTCACGCTTAGCGGGAAACATATTTTATAATCATACGTAAACACATGCATTTATACTTAATCACAAATAACATAAAACAATAATCGATATATCGACCTTCATGAATTCATATCATCAAAAGGTATACTGTGCCTGATCATATTCGTAGAGCAAACTGACATATACAATGGCAAGGCATCCAATTCGTCTCTTATACATGTATCATGACTTTCTCTGGTTTTCAGGTCGTTTTCCTATTCATGTCATTGACATACTCGTCTCTATCAGACTAGATTTTTAAATTGCACTTTACATCTCCCACAGAGCATATATCATCTACTCAGACCGAACTTATACTTAGAGCAACTTATACTCTACTCTCGTATCATTACACTCCATGGCGGACTTATTCTATCTCGATCTCCTCGTAGGACACATTTTTCAAATCTCTTATATACTAGAGATTTAACTTATACATATACCGTGACACCCCAAACCGGGTCCGAATACCACTACAACCTCAAGGAAACTCGTATGTCTCATATCATGAGACTCCATACATGAGTAAAATGGGCTCAATAGGGCCCATCATATCACTCGCCCATACTACATAAGACCATACATTTCTATAGACCTAAGAGTTATTACATCACTCCTAATACAAAAACATATTAAAAACTGTGTCGCTCTAATATATACACAAAATAAGAATCATGCTTCTCACAACCGCCCGCCTATAATCCCTACAGAAAGCCGTCTACCGCACTGCCCCGCACTGGAAGGGGAGTCCCATCGACGGTGAGCTAACGCTCACAAGAAAGATAAATCCTATAAGCGGTTATTTCCTACCTAGGTGCACATGCAAATGATCATTTCACAAATAAACCCACAACCAACCTGCATACATGTTATCCTATCATGGAAAATCTCCATATGCATGTATGATATGACACTGAGACATGGCCCAAGTAATCGTCAACTCTCCGACCACCACCTAATGCAAGCGCTAATGGGAAATCGCATCGAGTCAATTTCGACTCCCATCTCACAACTCGCGCCTTATGATATTTATTTGATCGCTTCAGGTCTTCGGGGCAATGTAACTTTTCGTCTCACCGCGGGTCTCTTTTACACCCCTCCGACATTTTTTGGGCTTTCACCTATGATACGATTGCTCAACCAAAGTTTTCTGTGTTTCACCCGAGGGGGCATCTATCCTCACTTGCCACGCTCCGACACATTTCATTTTCCATTTTCGTTTAACACTATGGAACTCAATTCTGACTTCGTCCCATTCCAAGCCCACATGATTAAACACCAAATGCAAAGGCTAAATCAAGATCATGTACACACTCATGTGGCTGTGGTGGTTATCGCACACCAATGCAATGCAATTTAAAGACGCACTCAAACCCATGACCAATGTATGAAAACCTCTACATGGACATTCTATTAATCGTACACTATGTGTGTGCTATGAATAATTATGTCTAATGCAATACAACATTTCATATATTTAACATGGCATGCATCATGTTAATATTCCACATATTCAAATCAATACATCACATAAGCATGTACCAAATCCGTATTAGTTCCGTAAATTCTGCATGGCATCTATTCAAGTAATAACAAGCCAACTTTGATTTTTAGTCTTAAAACTCGTAAAACAAACAACACATCCAAAACATGCACAACCATATTAGTTCCAGAAAATTCTGCATGTTAATATTCACAATTCTGCATGTTATTCATCAGTCATCAGTTCCATGAAAATTTCAGATGTTAACATTCACAATTCAATTAATATTCACTCCCGCATGTTATTCATCGCCATCGGTCCAGAAAATTGCATGTTAGACTCATGCATGAAAGCCTTATAAATTCTGCATGTTTTTCTATGGCTACAAACTGAGTTTTTCTTCAGTATAAAAAACCTAGAACATTCTTGCATGTTAATATGTATACAAGGATACACCAAACTAAGTTTTTTGATCTAAAACCTAAAAACATTCTGTATGTTAGTCATGTATGAAAGCTCATAAATTCATCATGTTTTTCATGCATACAATAATACACAAAACTGAGTTTTCTTCAGTATAAAACTTTAGAACATTCTGCATGTTAGTCATGGCTATAAGGATACATCAAACTGAGTTTTCTTGATCTAATAACCCAAACATCATTATCTTAGTCATGCATGAAAGCTCAGAAAATTCTGCATGTTTTTCATGCACAATACTACACCAAATTGAGTTTTCTTCAGTCTAAAAACCAAGAACATTCTGCATGTTGGTCATGCATGAAAGGATACACAAAACTGAGTTTTCTTTGATCTAAACACCCAAAACATTCTGCATGGAAGCCCAGAAAATTCTGCATGTTTTTCATTCATACAATACTACACCAGATTGAGTTTTCTTCACCCAGAAATTTCTGCATGTTTTTCATTCATAAAATAATACACCAGATTGAGTTTTCTTCAGTCTAAAAACCTAGAACATTCTGCATGTTGGTCATGCATGAAAGGATACACAAAACTGAGTTTTTTGATCTAAACACTCCAAAACATTCTGCATGGAAGCCTATGAAATTTCTGCATGTTTTTCATTCATAAAATAATACACCAGATTGAGTTTTCTTCAGTCTAAAAACCTAGAACATTCTGCATGTTGGAATATGCATGAAAGGGATACACAAAATTGAGTTCTTTTGATCTAAACACTCCAAAACATTCCTGTATGAAGCCCAGAAATTTCTGCATGTTTTTCATTCATAAAATAATACACCAGATTGAGTTTTCTTCAGTCTAAAAACCTAGAACATTCTGCATGTTAGTCATGCACATAAGGCCACACCAAACTAAGTTTTCTTTGATCTAAAACCCTGGGAAACATTCTGCATGTTAGTCATGCATGAAAGCTCATAAAATTCTGCATGTTTTTCATGCATACAATGATACACCAAACCGAGTTTTCTTCGGGCCTAAAACCTAGAACATTCTGCATGTTAGTCATGCACATAAGGCCACACCAAACTGAGTTTTCTTTGATCTAAAAACCCCAAAACATTCTGCATGTTAGTCAAGTGCATGAAAGCCCATAAATTCTGCATGTTTTCATGCATACAATGATACACCAAACTGAGTTTTCTTCAAGTCTAAAAACCAGAAAAAACAGCATGTACAACATCACAATTTCAGTCTTCAAACCCAGAAAATTCAGCAAGTACAACATCAAAATTCAATCTTAAAACCCAGAAAATTCAGCATGGACAACATCACACCAGTCTTAAAACCCATGAAAATTCAGTATGGACAACATCACAATTTCCAGCATGTTTTTCTTATTCAAACAATCACATAGAAAACTTCAACCAAATGCCATTTCATGGCCCCAAACAAGGAAATAACCAAAGAGGAAAGATCCTCACCTCTTGAAGTGTAGATCAGTTCTTGATCCACCCAAATCTGGAACAATGGAGGAAAAAACTTCCTCCTCCCTTTCTCCTTTCTTTCTTTCTTCTTGTTTTCTTTCTCTTCCTTTCTTTCTTTTCTTTCTTTCTTTCTCTCTCTTTTCTTTCTTCTCTTTCTCTACGAATTGTTTGCCATCTCTCCTCAAACTACCAAGTTGGTTTGACCTAGGGAGCCCACCTAACATCCATTTGTTTGACACTTGGTCAACCTGCACCGTTCTCCATGCCAACTTCAACCACTTTCATGCTCATGCATGAGGGTGGCTTGACATTTGGCTCCCACCCAACTCATAATCCTATGGCATGACACTCGCCCATCCATGCCAAGTGTCTTCCCATGCAAGTGCCACATGGCACCTCATGATTGGCCCGTTCGCCTCAATACGTGCAAACCGACAAATTAGAATTCGACGCTAGCCGTTTTGGCTCAACTAGATTCATTGATAATTCTAACTACAAGTGATCCGCTTCTGGCCATCCGAGGTCTAGAGAAAGATCTAGGTTTTTGTCTCGTACTGCCCTCGGTAAGACCACTAATTCGCTCATTTTCAAAATTTTTTTTTTTTTTCCGGTTTCACATATACTTAGACTAAGATTTATCACGCACTCATACTCTCATATCCTGCCTTATACTTGTTCAGATCTCCCGTAGGAGTTACAGAGCTTATGCTTATATAGGTACTTATACACGTACTGGTACTTATATCTATCTCGCACTTCCGTATAGCTTTCTGGCTAACTTATGCTTTTATACCATAGGGCTTATACTTATACTCACGGAGTTTACACTTATCTCTGGAGGTAATTCGTAAAGATTCATTGTGAGATATTACAGAACGTATACCGGTATTGCGGAACTTATCCTTATACATGAAGTACCCGTAAGTACTACAAACTTATACCCGGTATCAGATCTTATACTTGTACTAATGGCATCCCGGTCTTACTAACTTATTCTTGTATTACTTAACTTGTTCTTGTATTTCCTCGATCTTACACGTGTATTACTCGAATCCTATACATGTATTTCCGGGATCTTATTCTTGTCTTACGTAGCATTACACGGTCTTATGGATCTTATACTTGTGCGGTTGCAGATCTGTAGGTACATAAGCCAACAGACGTAATCATACATCACACTAAAAGCCGACGACTTACGTAGACGATTTTAGATATGGACATTAGTCCATAGCATATACCTGACTTCAAATGCATACATATACCGGGTTTATACGATTCGTAACATATCCTACAACAAACAAGAGTTATCGGCCTCATATCGTGAGTCATCTTAGACTTATACAATTTACGCTTTATAATGTGCTTACGCTTATTCGATACAAAAGTACCCGTAGGTACTACACAGACTCCATTATACGAAAAGTACCAGAGTACTCATCGACTTATACTTATAACATACTTATGTTCATCTCTGTGACTTCGTAGAGTTACGTAACTTAACTTCTATTTTACCAATACGAGAGTACCCGTGCACATGTAACTTAATCGCATTCAGAGTACTGTAGGTGACTTCACAATTTAATCAGATGGTTGTGAGTACCCAGAGGTACTATAGAATGTACACAGAGATACATTCATCTTTACTTTATTCTTTATTCAAGAGCCCATATGTCTCTGTTCCACTTTCTAGACCAAGAATATCGAATGAGTAGGACACAAAGACAATAAGCACCAAGATACTATACAAGACGGAAGCAGTCAGAGCACTAATCAGGACAGAGTGCCGTAGCACTCAATCAAGAAAGTACCAAGTACTAATCAGAGTTTTGAGCACTAATCGGGGAGTACCAAGTACTAATCAAGAGTGTACTAACTTATATGCCTTGAGCACTAATCAGAGTGCACCAAGTACTAATCGTGAGTGCCGAGCACTAATCATGAGCATCAAGTACTAATCGTGACAGAGTGCCGTGGTCATTGAATAACCGGGTCTTAAGCGCTTACAATTTATGAGTTCCAAGAACTTGCTATCTTATACAGGGTATTTTAGCCACATTATGTGTTCATGACATATTGCATTTCAATGCTCATGGTTACGTTAAGGAATGAGCCATATTTGTATCATATTTATGTTTCATGAACACCGCTATACATTTTGCATTTCTTATATTTTTCATGTTACTATTACATATGGCATTTCATATACTTGTACCGTATAATGCCTATGTATTCACACATCATTCATGTATTCTAGTCCCTCTATGAATCTATTTTACTTAGAAATTGGAATCATTCCAATTGGATCATCCAAACTCAAGTTATGACATTTTCATGCCAACTAGTCGGTTTACTGATTTTACCGAGGGACAGTTTGCAATATTCATTTTTCAGTGCCTTGTCTTCATATTTGACACTTGTTCTTTGTACTCCTTTAAATCTATGTGCTATGGGTTCTCCAACTCTGAATCACCCAAATCTGAGCACCGGAACTCAAGATACGTCCGAAACAATCCGGACTACTCTATGATTCAAAACTGATACAGGAATTGGCTTGCACATAAATTCTCACGGAGGGATTTCTCAAGGCCACTTGTGAGTCATAATTTGACGATTCCTATTTGATGTATTATGTTTATTCTCCTTGAAGTATAGCTTAATTATCCATTAGAATCACTCAAATCTTGGATAATAAACTAAAGTTAGCTGGGCTAAAAATACTAAGCAGATTTCAGCTTGCACAGAAAACAGAAGATTACACTTTACCGATACACCCTCGAATTGCACTGGGTACATTGCTCGAATTTTGCCCGAATGTGGGCTTTTCTTCACTTTTTCCATATATATTACTACCCAAATCATCTCAATACTCCATATACACTTCAAAACCACTCCAAATTCATCTTGAAATGGTGGTTTAGAACCTTATAATCATCTTTCAATACATATGTTTCTTCAAAATCTTCCAAAACATCTTATAATCATCTTGAAATTTCGGTTGTTTATTGGTCTTCTTCTCCTTCTTCGCATCAGCAGGCTGCCACTTTGTTTTTGTCACAAAGACATTCACACCTTCGTAGTTGCCTCAACACATATCAAAACGACGCCGCTTTTTTTTTAAAGTTAAAACTCCCCATCAAAACACTATAGAGAAGTCCTAGCTTTTTTTCTAGAGAGGTTAAAAAAACCCTTATGTTTTACCAAATATCACACTTACACCTCAAAAATTGCATCCAAAGACTTATCAAGCTACTCTCAGAAATTTACTTAAACTGTCATTGCATCGATAATTTAAAGAAGTTCAACGACGTTAAAATCAAGCCGCACTCATCGACGTAAATATTCACACGACATTACTGACCCACTCTTCTTTATGTTCCCTCATGTCTTCTCTCTCCTCTCTTTTCCCTCATCTCTTCTCTCCTCCCTCTCTCTCACCCAACCCCACTAGTTGAACACAACCTCCCCCCAACCTAGCCTCAGCCCAAAACCCGCTCATACCATAGGTTTTTTTTTCTTTTTTTAACACTTAATTTTTTGTTAAAATTTTATTTAAAATTTTAAAAGGTACTAAATAAAAATTCAAAATGTATTTAAAATATAAATAAATCATTCATTATTTTAAATCTACTAAAATGTTTTTTAATGTTTAAATCTATTAAATAAAAATTCAAATTTATTTAAATCTACTAATTAAAAATAATGAATGAGTTTGAAATAATATTAAATATAATTTCTAAATGGATGAGTTTTAATATTTTTATTTAAAAAACTAGTCTATTTTTAATGGATGAGTTTTAATATTTCAAAGCATTTTATTTAAATGGATATGTTGATTTTTTTGAAAAAATATGGATTTGTTAATATTAAATATTATTTCAAATGGATATTTTTATATTTAATAATTTTATTTTTAAAACCAATTTATTTTAATGTATTAAGTTAATACAAATTTTGATAAAAATAAATAGATAAGTATAACAAAAAGAAAATATACTTATTTTAAAAAATTATTTAAAAATGTTAATATGTAGTTATTATATTTTTTCTATTATTATAAAAATATATTTATATTAAAGATATAAAATATTTTAATTCAAAATCTACTTATTTAATGAAATAACTAAAATTGTAGTGTTAAAGAAAAGAATAATAGCTTCAAAGGGATCTCATTTACTTGGAAAGTGATGACTACTGTCACACAAATTAACTTTTATGACCGGTACATTAGAAAGTTACTTTTTTCTTCCAACCAAGGACACAACACAACACGTTTTTCTCTTTTCAGACTACATTTTGGAAAATAAACAAGTCACTGATATAAAGCATAACAGAAATAGAAATAGGCTTCAAGCTCTCCCAGTGGGGGACACTGCAATGTAACAGAAATAGGGACCTCCCAGTGTAAACACAAGACCACAAAATATTATATTATATTAATGGATAAATATCATTAACAGAGGCATCGGTTTTCCAACCCAACGTTACTTCCCATCTCTTTCCTTTTCACTTGAAATATTGTGCTTTATATTCATCCATCCATTCACTTCCAAGGACGCAATTACAAACCCCCAACAATGGTCATGGCTAATCCAAGCCTGCTGCTTCAATCCATCTTCATCCTCTTCTTCTTGCTGCCATGTCTGTCTTGGTCTTGTCCTGAATACCAAAAGCAAGCCCTCCTTCAGTTCAAGTCCTCCATCCTTGCCATTAATTCTTCATTTCACGCCTTGGATTCATGGAACTCCAGTTCTTCTAGTTGTTGTCTATGGCATATGGTCACTTGTAGTTCTCCTTCAAATTCAAATTCGACTTCAACTCCAAGTGTTGTGATTGGTCTCAATCTCTCTTACCTTTCTGCACCGCTCATGCCTTCTAATTTGCTGGAACCGCTCTTTTTTATCAGAAGTTTGAGGGTGCTTGACTTCTCCCATAACTTCATGAAAGGTCAAATTCCAGCACTCGGGCTTGGTAACCTCAGCAACTTGGTTCACCTTGACCTTAGTTGGAACTCCATAGAAGGTCAAATTCCAACACTCGGGTTTGGTAACCTCAGCAACTTGGTTCACCTTGACCTTAGTTCGAACTTCATAAATGAAATTCCAGCACTCGGGTTTGGTAACCTCATCAACTTGGTTCACCTTGACCTTAGTTGGAACTTCATGAAAGGTCAAATTCCAGCACTCGGGCTTGGTAACCTCAGTAACTTGGTTCACCTTGACCTTAGTTGGAACTGCATAGAAGGTCAAATTTCAGCATTCGGGTTTGGTAACCTCAGCAACTTGGTTCACCTTGACCTTAGTACGAGCTTCATATATGGTCAAATTCCTCTTCAACTCTTTCAGTTGAAATATCTTCGGTATCTTGATTTGGGTTCTAATGAGCTCCAGGGTGGCCTAAGTCCTAAAGTAGGCTATCTTCAAGACTTGAGGATGTTGAATCTGAGTTCCAATTATCTAAGCGGAGAACTCCCTGAAGAGATTGGAAACCCCACAAAGTTGCAACAACTGTCACTTTCGAGTAACAAATTCTTGAATGGCATTCCCTTCGATTTTGCATTTGAGAGTTGGGGAAGAATTAGATTTTGGGCAAAAATTTTTGTCCATGGAAATCCCCTCTGACATTGGAAATTTATCCAATTTGTCCTCTCTGAGCCTGGGGAAGAACAAGTTGACTGGTGGAGTCCCCACTTCGATGCAAAAACTGAACAAGTTGAATTCACTTGACTTGGAAGCAAACTTGCTCACTAGAGAAATCCCATTCTGACTGTTCGATTTTCAACCAAAACATAAGTTTGTAGCCTTGTATTCGTGGGGCTATTTTATGTTCCCAAGAAAAGAAAAAAACCCTTGGTTTATTCCCTGCCTAAAAACCTATTGGGCGCAAATGTCATCATCCTCCAAGGCTCCAACTACTACGTATCTTTACTCAAATTCTGCTGTGAATCCCAAAACCAAACCCAATCCAAGAAGCTCCACTGCCTCATACTCAAAACCATAACACACCCTGAAACCTTTTTATTGAACAATCTCATCTCCACTTACAGCAAACGAATCTCTCAGATCTTGTGGTCTACAAGGAGATATTCCAGAATGGATTTCTACCCAAACGAATCTCTATTTTCTGGATCTAAGCATGAATCAGCTCCATGGACCATTTCCACAATGGCTCGCTGAATTTCAAACTCTCCTTGTTCTTATTCTCTCCCATAACAAACTCTCAGGTTCTTTTACAACTGCTCTCCTCCGATCTTCCCAATTTTTATCCATCCTTGCTCTCTCCCATAACAATTTTTCTGGGGAGTTGCCAAAGAACATTGGAGATGCATGGCCTCTCAGCGTTCTGCTGTTGGACGGGAACAACTTTTCTGGACCTATTCCTCAATCCATCTCCCAAATTTCCAATCTTCGGCTCTTGGATCTTTCTCGCAATAGACTTTCCGGCAACATTTTCCCAGGTTTTGACCCTCAAGGGAATCTGCAGTACGCCGATTTCTCGTACAACCAATTCTCGGGAGAGGTTCCAACCACCTTTCCTCTAAACATTAGAACTCTTGCATTGGAAGGTAACAAGTTTTCCGGGGCCTTGCCTTTGAACCTCAAGAAGCTGAGAAATCTTGAATCTCTGAACTCCAAGACAACAATATTTCAGGTGAATTACCCAACTCTCTTTCTCCAAATCTCCTAACTACGGGTTCTAAAAAAAACCTGAGGAACAATTCCCAAGGCTCGATCCCTAAACACTTTCCAACCTCCAAACTTCCGGATTCTGACCTTCAAGGCCAATCCACAAGAGAACCCATGAAGTCAGTAATAATCTATGAGAATGATTTGAGTACACCTCCAAATCCTGAGGCCACTGAGTCAGATCTTCCTGCTGCATCATCCATCATCCAAAGTCTTTTTACAACCGAATTTGCAGTAAATGAGCCTTCATAGTGAATTGGAAGAAGTCTAAACAAGGTCTTCTTCAAGTCACTACATTTGATATGTACTTCTTGTTAGACTTGTCTATCAACCAACTATCCAAAGGAACCTCGCTTTAGCCGCTCTATGCCTTAAGACGCCTCAACCCTCCTTTAACAAACTTGGCAAAATACTGCCAGTTCAGCGATTTACAAAATGTAGAGGGTTTAGACTTATCCCACAACAAACTCTCCTCGTCCACCCCTCGCCTTCACAAAGCTCTCGACAACTCACTACCTCGATGCGAGCAACAATAAGCCGACAGTCGACTCCGCCTATGGGCCAAACGAACACCATGGCGGATCCAACTTCTATGCCAACAACAGCGGCTGTGTGGATTCAAATCACTTGATATGTCTTGAAGACCTACCACCGCCCAGTTACAAGACCATGATAACAAGGAGGAGCTCGATTTCTCGCGCAGCCGTGGGGATCGGATATCCTAATTGGCCTCATTAACACCTAATCATCTTCCTTGGTAAAGAGCCAACCCATCACGCTTCAAACAAATCATCGTCACAATATCACCCCCATCACTAATCGTGCAACAAGATTTGACTCAAACAAATCTCGCCTTCACAATTTTTCTACCACTGAAACATGAGTGATTGCAGACGCAAGAATGAAATTTCATTGTAATTCTCGGTGATATGGAGCTAAGTGTTTTTCATGTTAATTAATGAAACTTCAAGAGAGTGTCATGGTAATAAACATACAAAATGATGAAGCTACAAAGAGTTAGTTTATTAGAAAAAAGTTCAAGAGTCAGGTGAATTTCATGATTAACAAAATCAAACATTTATGTTAAAGAAATGAAGAATAGCTTCACATTCTTACTAAAGAAACCTCTAATTTTCAAATTCACTCCAAAGAATGTACCCATGACAACTGATGATAAGGAGAAGATTCCTTTATTTAACCCATTGGATGAATAGAATGAAGTTGGAATCAAAAGCTTGGTTTCACATCTTCATCATTTCATCGTCATAACCACAATTGGAATTTGCAGACTTAAGCTAGTTGAGCAGGTTCAAAGAATGATACATACACAACCTCTATTGTCTTCGACCTCGGTGTCAGTATCCCCTGTTTCGCTATAGTGAAATTTTTTTGAAATGGTAAAGAAATAAGAAATAATTGGATTATAACATAAACCAAACTTCAATTTTTTGAGAATGAATGCAATAATTATTCAAGTAATATAATACCATTCACTGTCTTATTGCAAATAAAACAAGCCTGGCTTTCAAGAATGTTTCAAATATGTAGAGCCCGACATGAAATAATTATGCAGCAATCAGAGAACAAACAATTTATATGAACATATTTCAAATAGGCATGTATGCAAAGACGCTTGAGCATTTACAGGAACCCTACAAAGCAGCACAGCGTCGGTATCCCCTGGTTTCAAAATTTTTCTGTCTGTTTTTTAGCAGAGATGGAAATATGGAACTATCGATGAATATTTCTCCAATGCAGAACAAAATGAAATTTCATAAAATAGAGGGGGCAAGGAGACATGGTCCATTCTTTTTAGCTCTAAAAGCCATTTTTCCTTATCAATTGAACCAGAAAAATCGAATAAACACATATGTATCTTCAAGATAAACATGCTATTGCCACTACCAATGTAATCAAAGAAACATACTCTGCTGCTAGTTTTTATTTCCTTTCAAAAAATACTATGGAAGGTTTCTACGGGAATAGCCAATAGGCAACACCATAACAAATCGTAAATATGAGTAAGATTACCAAACTATTGAAGGGCCATAAAAAAAATCATTTTCTTACTGTTTATGGCAATTAATCTCTATCCAAAAGAAAAACAACAATGTCAGCTTTCTTTTCGCTCCCAAAAAGTTCTCTCATTAAAAGAAAAGAAAAGAAAATGTTGAGCAAGCACCATTAAGATGAAACTCATTTCGGGTTAAGAGTATTATGTGATTAGCAGTAGGTGGTACTTCTCAAATAAAATTGCAAGAATTCAATTTTATTCAAAAACCTACATTATATGGACAAAAGTAAGGAAAATTTCACTCCCATGTTCCCAACCTCACTTTGCTCGAATCTTTTTCACTGTGTAAAACTTGGCCTTAAATCTTGCAAGATTTCAAGGTCCGCATAATGTCACAAACCTCCAAATTCTCTTCGTGAGAACTACCATTCTTTCCTTATGTACACAAAGTTCGATCTAAGCCAACTACATTTTCATGTTTTTAACTCAGATCATTTCACAACAACCACGCCCTTCCCAATTCTTCCTATCAATATATACTCCAACCCAATTCAACTTCTCCTCTAGAGAAGCAAAACTGTCGGTTTAACCATCAAACTTTTTCCCCTTCTGTTTGTTGAAACATGAGAAGCTAGGAAGGATTCCGGTTTCGAAAGCCCCCCTTTCCATGGATTACCCAATACATCTTCACTTTTAAATTAAAGGCCACATCATTATTCACTGATCCCAAAACCAAGATTCCAAGCTGATTCATCTGCCATACTCTCAACCTCCTAAAAGTAGATTACAGTGCTAACAACAAATGAAGTCAAATCAGTACAGGGATAGGGAGAGAATATCCACCTGGATTCAAATTCCTTGATCTCAACAAGTTCTTTCCCCAAGAAATCCATCCATTGCACTCTCTTCTTTCCAACCTCCTGGGCGACCTCACCTGGCTGTCCTCCGAGACTCCGCTTTAAGATTCTCATCCGCTGCTTCCTATCATCGACCTCAATGGTGTCACTCGTGAGCTGATTCTCACCATAAGTGAATCGACACAATCGACGGATAATACGGCTGTTTCTCCAATTTCAATGGTTCAGAGTAAAATATGATTTGCCTTGAAGTTTGAAAAAGCATAAGGGGCTCGTTTGTTTTTAGACTTTTATTAAAAAGCTAAATAGCTTTTAGCATTTAGCTATTTATTTTTTAAAAATTTTAAGATTTATTGCTGAAATTTTTAAAAAAAATTATGAATAGAAAAAATGAAAATATTTGGCTTTTTCTGTACAGAAAAAATAATTTTCCGCCAAAATAATAAAAACTCCACCATTGGCTAACAAGGAGGAGGGCTACTAACACTCATTATTAAAGCATGACACGTGGTCGAGACTTTCGGACACTCTATCCCTAATCCTATCCCGTTTTATTTTTTTTCGATTCTCAAACCTATTCCTTACTTAAAAAATTAAACGAAGTAGGTCATGTGATAGGAAAATTCTCAAATCCGCCCGCTTACATTTAATTTTTCTTTGTTTTTATTTTTATTTTTTATATTATATTAAAATTAATATATTTTAAAAAAAAATAAAAATATTATAAATTTTTATAAATTATTTATTAAAAACATTCTAATTACTAATATTATTTATATTAAAATATAAAATAAAATAATAAAATAATATTTTTAAAATATAATCAGGGTAGGAGTAACAATACCCGAACCCACCCTGAACCTGTCTCGAGTTTGAGAAAATAAACCCGAACCCACTAAAAACCCGATTACAGTTAAACCAAACACGTCCCATTAAGGGTGGGGCGAGACGGGAACCCAAAATAATCGTCATCCCTACTCACTACCCAATGTTAAAAAACAAATAACTTAATACTTAATGTTATTTAATATTATTCATCATTAAACTCAAAAAAAATTATATTCAACATTAAATAAAAATACAAACCTCGCCTTAGTCTTTTTATTTTTTCAAATTGTTGCTCCATATTGTTAGTAGCAGTATTGTGGAGCGGAAGATCTTGAATTCAAGATTTTATTAATCATTATAACTTCAATAGCACGTAATTTTTTTACTTTTATTTATTTTTATATATTGGTTTGTATTACTATGCTCTCTTATAAGGATTTTATCATGGTTCACTTATGCCAATTCCACCCTTTTATTACTTGGGCCAAAATGCCAATCCCTTGTAATTGAATACAAGACACTTGTCGCCACTCTCCTATTTTTCTCTTATATTGTTCTTTTCTAGCCCATTTTCTTCAAGTAAGAAAAGGTGATTTTTTTTGTTATTTTGGCCTGAAATCACTCGTCTGTATCTCCTTCTTTCATTTTCCTGCACAACAAAGTGGTTCTTCCATATAAATCTCTTATTTATTTTATTTTATTTTTCGTGTTTTCGTCATCATCTTATTGTCGCATGTTGTTTTGTGTTGGCTTTTGTCAGCTTGTTACGATAGTACTAGTGTTTTGGGAGATTCAAACTGTAAGACATATTTTATAAGACAAAGACATCAATTCAAATCAAGGTCGTCAGTATGCTGCAAAACTTGAATCTTTTGAATTCTAGTCACTGTAAAATTTTCAAATGTATAGGCTTTGTGTCGAGTCATTAGTTTAGTGTTATTAACTTGGATGTTACGTCATCCTTTAGTGTTTTTAGAAAATTTAATGTTGTATCTCAATAGAATGTATTGCTAGTTTGAATCAATTAAAATTCTATTTAAAAAAAACAGGAAAAAAAAACAATAAACTTTAGTGAGGCAGTGAGGCCATATATTTGTCAACCAAAAAAATAAGTTTTTAGCCTTGTATTCGTTGGGGGGCTATTTTATAACTCTAAGAAAAAAAAAAACAAAGAAAGAAAGAAAAAAGGCGATTTCTTGAAAAAAAAAACTCGTTCATTCCCCAGCCTAATACCTATTCCGCGCAAATGTCATCATCTCCAACTACTACGATTTTACTCAAACTCTCACTGCGGAATCCTGCAAAACCAAACCCAAGCCAAGAAGTTCCACTGCCTCATATTCAAAACCATAACAAACCCTGAAACCTTTTTATTGAACAATCTCATCCCCACAATGATTTGTAGGTAGTCCTTTGTTGGACATGTATGCGAAATTGGGGTTGATCTTTGATACTAAGCAGTACTATGATGAAATGCCGGAGAGGAATGTAGTTATGTGTAACACAATGATCATTGGGCTTATGCTACCGTGGATGCTGAAGAGTCTAAATGTTTGTTTCACGGCCTAAAGGAGAGATTCCATTTCTTGACAACCATGGATTTCAAGGCTAAATGCAATGGGATGGAGAGAGAGGCAAATATATGTTTAGAGAGATGATATCAAGTGGATTCACCATGGATCGGCTTTACATTTGGAAGCTGCTGGATCGTCAAGGAGTCTTTGGCCTGAGAAGGGAAACAAATTCATGCTTATGTAATAAGGACTCCACCATAAGGATAATGTGTTCGTGGAAGTGCTCTTGTTGATATGTATTCCAAGTGTAAAAAGCAAAATCGGAGAAATAGTATTCAGAGAATGACTCAAAAGAATGGTTTCGACCGCAATGCCGGGTGGGTTAGCGGCTGAAGAAGCCGGTAAAGATTTTCTTTGAGATGCGTAGAAATGGGTTTGAGCCGCATGATTTTACCTCAGAAGTGTTATTAGCTCATGTGCTAATTCATCAAGCTTAGAAAGAGGTGCCTAATTTTATTGTCGAGCCTGGTTTCGGCTTGATTTCTTTTATAACCGTGTCTAATACATAATTACCTTGTATGGTAAATGTGGAAGCATGGAAGATTCCTATCGCTTTCGTTCGTTGAAATGAACACGAGATGAAGTTTCTCGATCAGATTACTTCACAAGTTATGCTCCAGCTTGGGGAAAGCCAACAGATGATTGAAAGAATGTTGGCCATCGCTTGTAGTGAGAGCAGACTAGTGAGAAAGACTTCAATATTTTTGAATCAATGATAATAGAATACGGATTATACTATCCCCGATCACTACACATGCATCATTGATCTACTAGTCTGCCGAAGGTTGAAAGAAGCAAGAAATTTTATAAATAAGATGCCTTGCCATCCCGACATGGTTGGATGGGCTACCTTTGTCAGAGTCATGTAGAGTTCATGGTGACATGGAAATCGGGAAATGGGCAAATGGATTCTCTTATCAATTAGAGCTCGAACCCCGCAGCTTGCGTCTTGTTTTTCAAGTCTTTATACTGCCAAAGGAAAATGGAACGAGGTGGCTCAGTTAAGAAGAGGTATGAGAGATAAGAGAGTAAAAAAAGAATCAAGATATAGTTGGATTAAATATAAAGGCAAAGTGCATGGTTAGAGAACATCAAGATCAGTGGACTAGCAAAGATGACCAGTAAGAGCTTACTTTTTCTCGCAGCTCTCAAATACTTAACGTTGTTCTAAGGGCTCGGGCCCCACACATTGTAGTATGATGTACAACTATAGAAAAAGGTGATATCTATTGATCAAAACTCTACAATATCATCTGAGGTCTTGAAAAGCTTCCAAAGATTAACTACGTAATCTAGGGAAGTGGTCAGTACTAAAATAAAGATAGGGTACAGAACCGTATTGTGAGAGGTTTCCTCATCTTGTAATGTGAGTTGATGTACAACTTCTTTGTTTATTGATCAAATTGCAATAATAATGATAATTTTGATGCTTTGTCTGTCATATATTAAAGTGCATATGTTGTCTCGTTTGATTAGAAAAAATGGTTAGACACGTGCTTTAGAAATGGACCAGAAATTTCCTTCTTCTTTTTCCTACCTAGAACTTGGTAATGGATGTTATATCACTTATAAAGTGGCTCAAGGTGGGGTTTGTTTTTGAAATTTTTCATAATTTATTACCTAACTTTTTTAAAAATTTGTTGAACAAAGAAAAGCCAAACTATTTAATTTTTCGCTATTTTCTAAATGCCTTTTTGAATATCTTTTTTATTAAAAAAACTATATATTCAAATATGATCTAATTGAAATCAGTGTTTAAAATTTGAAGATATATCAACAAAATATTGATAGTTTTACCTATATCCCAAATTTTTCGGCATTCTTTGATTGAAAGCCGGGTTTCATGATCAAACCGACCAAAAATTGCTTGTAATGTGATCACCGTAAGCAGAAGCTGAAACAGGAAGTTACCACAAGGCCACTGACGTGCACTTTATTAGTATATTGTAAAGTTTCTTTACTAATTCTATTGTTTTATTGAGATTTCTTAAAAAGTCTTTTTTAATATCGTTTTATATTTAACTTAAATTTATTAATTTAAAATTATTTTATATTATTATTCCATAAATTTAACTTAATTAAATTAGAAATATAAATATTAAATATTTCATTTTTTTCATTAATACTTTCTAAAAAAATTACTATCACTTTATTTCTTTTAATATTTTTCACGTTATATTTTTAATTTTTGAAAAACACTAAAAATATGTTGATTTTTTTTTCGTGAAAATAATTCATGATTTCAACTAGCAATACATCAATAGAAACATAGAATCAAAACCACTAAAAATCATAAAGGATAAACAACATCCAGGTTAATAGCTTAATAAAACGACTCAAAGCCTATACATTTGATAGTTGAATCTACACATTTGGTATTACTATTATATCAAACACTTTATTCATTGTTAGAGATTCACTCTAATTATCGATTCGATTTCTTGTCTCCTCGGGCTCGATATACTCTGCCTCATTCAATTCCCAAACATAATTAATCACAACTTAAAACCAAACCATCATATTCAAGACGACACAACACCTCCAGCACTCAGATCGACGATTAAACCATGTTTACAAAGGCGAATACTTAAATCACAAGCACATACTACAACTAATCACAAAAAAATATAAAAACCTAAATCTGTGTGGAATAACTACTTAATTGAGAAAAAAGATGGAAAAGAGGTGTAGAAGGATGATATCCGACCAAGAATGAAAAAAAAATCACCCCTTCTTACTTAAAGAAAAGAGGCTAACAAAGAAAAAGTTTAGAGAAAGGGAGGCTAGGGTTTGATTAAAAAATTAAATAGTTACTAAAGTTGTAATTTATAAATTAAAATTAATTTGATAAGATAAAGAATATATATATGTGTGTGTGTGTGTGTGTGTGTGTGTGTGTGTGTGTGTTAGAGAAGTGCTCTAAAGGCAATCGCCATTAGCACTTACTGTATGCACAACATATTATTTAATATGAAAGGATTATTTGTTAATTTGATATTCATACGTTGAATTGATATAGACTTTAATCGAATTAATGAAGTTCCATGGTACATAACATATCATGAAGGAAATCGAAGGATGGGATCATGATAATAAGATTCAATATGTGCAATTATGTTAGTGTCTAAATTATCCTTTAGTCATAGGATTAACAAGACCGACATCAAGCTGATCCGCATTGCACTAGCACACGCCACTCCTTGATTGGATCAAGCAAGAGATCTTATAAATTGTGATCATGAGCTGATCAGTTGGCATGTGGATGCTTGCTAAGAGTAAAGCACATCGGGAGACCAGAATGAGAAAATCACATGGATCATTTTATTTAAATGATGATCGCCTTCATCATACAATGGTGCAAGTATCCTTTAGACTTGAGGTGCTTAAGGATATCTGACGATCTCGCATTTGACCAATCCATGTTGCCTCTCGGATCGCTTCATTGATAAGGATCAGTATACTGAGGTGTTCGGTTGCACTGAGTAGCCAACAAAGGATTCACCACTCCCAATGCAGAGAGGGTATACCTAAGCACCCTCCTTGTTGAATCCACTCGAATCTCTAGCTTATTTAGATTGCCTTGAGGAGTGTCTTCAAGTGCATAAAGGTTAAGTGATGAATCTGAGGACAAGATCAAATATCACTTAGACTAGGTGTGGCATAGCCAGTCTAGTGGCAGCTACACATTGTCCATGCTCTGAACCAAGTAGGGTATAGATTGGTGAAGGATAGTGCCGCGGTGTTGTCTATGGGAAGGGTATGCGGTCGACCAACGACTTACCGATCAATTGAGGTCATGATGTGTTGTTAGATACCATTCTTGACTTGCTTGAGTAATAGTTGAATCAAGTGACCAACATAAGCGGGAACCTAATGGTGTGGGGCGTGTAAGCGGTGGATGTGATCCAAATATGAGTGAGTTAATTCTCATGAATGAAATGTCACGTGATTAGTGGAATCCCGGGTTTGAAAGCCCTCACTTCGAGAGATAATAGGCTTAGGCTTGTACCTCGGCTTAGGGCCGTGTGAGAACAAGCCTAACGCATGGGGATGCGTGTAGCCTATCATCACTTAGAGTGAGGGGCATTTTGGTCATTTCACATGATAAGGTTTTCCTATAAAAGCAATGTTATGGAAACCCTAAAAGGATGATGACTCTTTGAGACTTGAAAGAGTTCATGAAAAAAGCCATTTTTGTTCTCTCATCTCCAAGAAGGTGTCTCCGAGTTTGAGGAGACCCAAGCTTGGCTTTCGACCTGGGACTCAAGCAGCACCCGTGACCCTTCCTCGAGACCATTGCCTCGAGGTTGCCTACCACTCTTCGTGTGGATATTGTTAGAGGGGAACCTAGGACTTGGTTCGCTTCGGTCAAAAGCTGCCCGGACCACTAGCTCGGATTTGGAACCGCCACAAGGTAATCCTACACTCTTTCTTGTCAGTAGAATCGATTTTGATGCTGCCAAGGGTCCTCGGGATGGGTTTCCTTGCCTGGGATTTTTTTGTTTTCCATTGCGCATTGGTATGCTACCATTTAAACTCTTTTCAATATATATATATATATATATATATATATATATATATATATATATATATATATATATATATATATATATTTCAATAAAATAAAGTCTTAATATAGCATAAGAATATCAATTTTAAGATAAATCAACATAGGGATAAATTAATGTTAATATCAAAATTTTATTTTAGTTATAATAAAACATGAAAACAATTTAAAATTTTCATCATAAATTAATAGAAGTATATTAATTTTGAATAATTTCAGGATTTATCGATATTTAAAAAAAAATCCTCCAATATATTTCGGTTATAAACGTAAAATCCAAGTGTCGATATATTTATCGAAATCAATGTTTTTATCCTTGATTGAAACTCATGGTTCATGACATTATTAACAAAAAAAAAAAAAGAAAAAAGAAAACCAACTTAAGATTGTAACACACCAAAATATACCCTCGCAATTTTATAACATAATAGTATAAAATAAGTTAAATTTCAGATTTTTCCGCACTTATATCATAAGAACGAAAAATGATAAAACCAAAATTAATGCAAGAGTCAAGGGTAAAATAGTAAAATGTCACATTAAGGACTCAAGGGTCATAAGATAATAAGTTTACATGCCAAAATAGAATATTGAGAAGTTGAATTGCAAAAGAAAGAAAAAATGAAGGACTAAAAATGCAAAAAGGGAAAAAAGAAGCTAAAAAATGGCTTTCGCCAAACAAGGTCTTGTAGTGCAAGAGATAGGACTAAATTTTGGTCTTGAATGAGATATTTTCTCATTCAGGGAAAGAGAGAGTTGTGGCTAGAGAATTCAAGTGAGGAGGAAAGGAGGTCATCGGCTTTGTGTAATCCATATTTTGGTTCCTCTTGTCTGCTGTTAGCAAAGAAGAGGAAAGTTTGTTTCAAAAGGAGAAATATATTTGAAACTCCTCAAACTCCTTCCTCGCTTATGTTCGGAAGTTAGGAAAACCCTAACCTTCTAATGTGTTACATGGTTGTTTGAGTTTGGGTTGTGATCCCTGAACAGGAATGCTCAGGTGATAAAGGAAATGTCAGTTTCGGGGAGACGCCACAAAAATCTTTCCAAACCCACGCTTTTAAGCTCATGACCATCACTCATCCAAATCAGGTGATTCAAATTTCTAGTAAACTAAACTTCTAGGGAGAATCTCCTTGAATAAGTATTCAAATTGAACCCATCGACCTTAAAATTTCAAAGTGAGATTTGTTGCTGAATTATATCACCCTGTGCTGTGTTCTATTGTTCATTAACATAAGTTGATTTACCTCTTCAAATTAAGTGATTCAAATTTCTAGTAACTATAATGATAGGAGAATAAATCTTGAAATAAGTTATTCAATTGGACCTCATCGACCTAGAAAATTTGTCATGAGACTCGCTTTCTGGTCACTCAAGCCCGCCTCCGATACGCTTTGGTGTTTCCTAACACCTTTGGTATTTAGGTCATGTTGAGTTTCACCATTCAATTGATTGATTCAAATTCTGGTAAACTCTTAAGAGAACAATCTCCTCAAATAAGTGTATTCAAATTTAATCTCATCACATCCAAAATTCATTAAAGTGAAGTTACTGCTTGTTGTGAAATATTTCAATGTGAAAGTCTTTGAAGGTAAATAAATAAAAGTATACATATATGAAATATGAACACAAGGAACAATAATACAAACATGTAAATGACTAGTATGATATCCCTAACTCAGATAAAAACCTATTAAGCCGATTTCCGTGATATATTCCAAAAGTGGATGGACATAAGCATTGCCTATGAGGATTACAAGTTATGTTGAACTATTAGGTAATTAGCGGCCCCACACATTACAATGTATTCCGCTTAATAAAGATAATACAAGCATAGGTCACTATCTCGTATTGCTGATGATAATTCTTCGAGTACATACAATCAATGCTTAATATACAAAGATAGCATAGGTCACTATTTCAGATAATGATGATAATTCTCTCCGATATAGTCAGCTATCTCCCATATCCAAGTCTTTGGAATATACAGACATAAAAAAAAATGATACAAGATGATATAAGATAATATGAAACATGACACATGAAAAAGGGCATGAAATATGGAAATGATATGAAAGATGCATATGATATGTAAAAGAAGTATATGTTTATAAGCTATCGTATATGCTACTGAAATTAAGGATCACTGCAAGTGGGATATTATATATGTTATATAAGCCTCCCACTAAGCCATAGTTTAGCACTGGTGTTTCATCCGTAGTACCAAGAGATATCCATAGCATTCGCATCCGCTGTGTACAACGTCAAAGAATACACTGACCCTATGAAGTTTTGGATTTGTTTTGCATATGTAAACGTAGAGTTTGTAATAAGGAATTGTATAAGAACCAAGAATAGGACTCAAATATATTTACTGTAAATATTAGTGAACACCACTACTAAGTGGTTGTTTTATATGTACATATAAGTTTTATTTCCTCGGGAAAATATATATATAAATCGGGTCCAATAATGACAAACAGTTAAAGAGTTCAATCCTGTCGCGGCCCCCACTCCCTCGCTAGGCTGGTCAGCGACATTTGGGATCTCCTTTTCTTCGATAGAGTTCATTTCATTTCACTTCACTCACTTTTCATACTGCCAATTTCATGTCTAAGGCTCTATATACCTATGAACCCTATCGAAAAGGGGCATATTTATAGACCCCAATTTAGTGTTTCTTTTATTTACTTAATTTTATTTGTATGATAATTGTTGAGAACTTTTTGGCTTATTTGTATAGATGACACACATAGGTTCATAGGTGCTTCCTTGTTCATGGGGTAATTCTTTAGAGAGTAGGGGTTCATAGTATCTCTGTGGTTCATAAAGTAGCTCTTGTCTCATAAAGTGCATTCAGGTTCATATGGGGGCACTTAGAGTACATATGAGGTTATAAAAAAAAGGTTGAGTTTTTTTTTTTTTTTTTTTGGGCAGTGGAAGGAAGCTCGAGGAAGAAGTCGGAGCGAAGCCTATAGGATTAATCAAACACTCCTGCGTATGCCAACTATAAGTCGCCAGTCTTCAATCGCTTTAACCAAACCTAATTCTCATTTCATTTACTTGTTTTTTTTTATTCTTTTCAAGATATTCTATTTTTTCTCTCTCTATCTCTTACTTTCTTTATTAGTAAAAATAAATATTATTGACATCCATAAAAATAAAATACAAATTGTTCAAAACACAATATTAGGGTTAATTACATAATAAATAGGTTCAAAGACTATAAATTTGATAATACTATAATGATTAGAATATATAAGGACTCTAATTATGCAACATATCACGATCATAATTGATTTCATATCTCCTCGGTCTGATCAATATGTTTTGTCTATATAAATCGCTCAGATACAAATAAAACATCACAAGACAATGGAAAACAAAAGGTCGTAACAAGATGGTGACAAAAACAAACATCGCATCAAGACGACAACAAAATCACGAAAATAAAATAAAACTCAGATCCATGTATAAAAACCACTTTATTAATAAATAAATTGATAGAAATAGGTGTATGATGATAATTAGAGGTTAAGAATGAGAAAAATCAACCCTTTTTGGCTTAAGAAAGATAAGTGGTTTAAAGATAAAGTTGAGAGAAAATGAAACTAGAGTTTTCTATTTATTTTTATTTTTATGCTCTTTTTCTCTCTTACTTCTTTAAAATGATTACAAGGTCTTAGTTATTTACTATACTTTATTATAAAGTCCTTGCTTTCCACATGGGGGAGCTTATTACTTTTGGCATGCTGCACCTGCGACGCACTGAATCCCATTAGAGGTTCTTGTTGGAGGTGTGTTTAATATCCAATACGACGTCGTTCGTTCTCAAGCTACCCATCCCACGTCAAGTCTTATTAAAAACTGAATTTTTAGTCTTTATATATCAAAAGTGGTGACATCCGATAAAATTGGAACGATATCGACAAATTGTCCAAATTTTTTTCCATATTCTTTTTTCCCACCTTCCCCATCTCCCTGATCCAACCGTTCATTCTTTAATCAGGAAACAGGAAATCATCCCAGCCCTTCAAATACTCTCTTCTTTGATCTAAACCGCTATCGTTCGATTATTAACCAGAATTGCATATCGTAAACAGACTGTCTTTTACCCGCACACTAGATCTTATTATGTTAGGCCAATTTGATTTATGTTTTTTAAATTGTTTTTTATTCTTAAAAATAAGGAAAATATAAAACATGTTTGATTTTCAATTTTTTACTATTAAAAAAAACACATAAAACATTAAATCGAAATTTGAAATGGATGCTCCCACCACTCACTTCAAAGTGAAGCCTACTGCTCAGCGTTGAAACCAAGCCATTTCATGGAACATTTCAACCTAACAACGTGTTTGTTACTGCATATCTCAGATTTAATTTCATGGAACTGCTTACTGCTCGCCCCAAACCGCTAATAGTGAATTGGAAAAAGTTGAAGCAAGGTCTCCCAAATAACAACCTAGAAATTTACTTCTTGTAATGTTTAAGAAAAGAATAATAGCTTCAAAGGTCCTCCTTGCTTAAGAAAATACACCATCCTTAATGCTTTTAAAGTTATTTATCTCTTATCATGGCACAGGTGCAGCACAGTTTGAAGCATTTAAAGCAACCCTACAATTTGAAATTTTTCTAGTTTCAAAATTTTTCTGTTTGTTTTTAAGCAGAGATAGAAATATCCATAAATTATTTCTTCAATGCAAAAAAAAATGAAATTTCATAAAAAAAAAAGGGGGCATGGAGATATGGTCCATTTTTTGTTATCTCTAGAAACCATTTTTCCTTATTCGATTAAACCAGAAATATAAAATACTTTATAGTCACTCCAACAAACTAAAGATATGTTTGACGTTATTACTTACAAAGGAAAAAATAGGAAGAAAATCAGGCTATCTAGGAACTTTTGTGTAGTCACCTTGAAGATTCTCATTTCATATATATACTACTAGAACAAAGATAACCGTTGACTTTTTACTTGAATTCTAAACAAGGTAATAAACTTAGATTCTTAGAATTGTGATGGAAGAATTATATTATTTAGTGAATGTCATTAATTTCATTCACTATTTACAACATTTGTTTCTCCAATGGAGAAAATAGGCTATCACCAATGATTTCACATACTGGGGCAATAGTGAAGGCATGACTAATCATTGACTTCTAGATGAGAAAATACTGGGAAAGAGTGAGGAAACTGAGAGAGGGGTGATTTACGGCCGCCCTTCATGTCCAAGTCCTAATCATACTCTCTTTCTAATAATCAAAGAATAATACAGGATGAAATTTCATTAGCGAGACTAGAAGCGCATTATTTTGATAGAAACAACTTTATGACCATTTACTTGGAAATTTCATTTTTTTTTTCTTCCAAGAACTTGGTAATGGGTGTTATATCACTTATGAGGCCACTCTAACGTGTTTTCTTCTTCTTCTTTTTTTCTTTTTTTTTGCTAAAAGTTATAATTTGAGCCAAAGATTTATTTTTTAACTTTTTCATTATTTATTATTGAATTTCTGCATTTTTTTAATGTTTTTTTTATTAACAAAAAAAAATAGATTTTCAAATATGAGAAAATCATATTCTTTATGATCCAAGCTAATTAAATAAAATCATATGTATTTTAAATTTTTTATTTAAAAGTTTATTTTCTCAAATTTTAGATAAAAATAAAAAGATTGACTTTTTCTAAAAAAAAAATTAAATATTTAATCCTAATATGCATTATTAACAACAAAAGTTCTATTTAACATTAAGTAAAAAAAAAAGAAAAAATACAAGTTCCTTCTTTTCCAACCAAGAACACAACATTTTTTCTCTTCGCATCATCATTAAACTAAACAAGTCACCGATCATATGTGAATAATAATGCCTTGACTTCACGCAACACGACAACGATTGTAACAAAAATAGGATTGTAAATGCAGGCATTGGTTTTCCACCGATGTAAACCGTATAAATATGAAAGCTTGGAGATTCTCTCACCCTACTTCATCCAAATAAACCTTTCTATAGAACATGCCAAATCTAACATTACTTCCCATCTTCCTTTTCACATGAAAATATCAGGCTTTATTTATATTCATCCATCAATTCACCAAAGGAAGCAATTACAAACCCCCCAACAATGGTCATGGCTAATCCACACCGCTTCAATCCATCTTCATCATCTTCTGTCGCCATGTCTGCCTTGGTCTCGGCCCCGAATACCAAAGCAAGTCCTCCTCTCAGCTCAAGTCCTCCGTCCTCGCTTATTAATTCTTCATCGCGACACCTTCGATTCATTAACTCCGCTTCTACCGTCGTTTGTGGGATATAGTCACTTGTAGTTCTCCTTCAAATCTTAAATTCAACTTCAACTTCAACTCGCAATCTCATGTCATGGATTGAACTCCATCTCTAACCTTCTACACACCATGCCTTCTAATCATTGCACCCTTTTATCAGAAGCCTGAGGGTGCTCACTCCCTCCCATAACCCATGCGGTCAAATTCCGAAGACTTTGCCTGGGTAACCTCAAGAACCTGGTTCAATTTGACCTTGGGCCTTCAAATTGGTTTAATGGATCCATTCCTCTTCAACTTTCAATCAAATATCTTTGTATCTTGATATGAGTTCCAATAGTCTAAGAGGAGAACTCTAAGAGATTGGAAACCTCACAAAGTTGCAAAGAATCGGGTTACTTTCGAGTAACAAATTTTAATGGTTTCCTCTTCTGATTTTGCATGAGGGAGTTGGAAGAATTACATTCAAGTAACAATTCTTTGTCCACGAAACTCCTCTCCGACATTGGAAATTTATCCAATTTGTCCTATATGAGCCTCGTGAAGAACAAGTTGATCGGTGGAGTCCCCGCTTCGATGCAAATCGAACAAGTCAATTCACTTTACTTGAAGCAAACTCGCCTCACCGAGAAATTCCCATTATGGCTATTCGATTTCAAAGACTTGCGTATTTATATCTGAGGAAATAATCTACTTGAATAATAAGGAAGGTAGTACCTAAGTGTAGGTTGTTGGGATTATCTCTCGTATCTGTCTACAAGGAGATATTCTGCACGATTTTCTACCCAAACGTAATCTCGTTGTTCTTATTCTCTCCCATAACAAACTCTCAGGTTCTTTCCAAATGCTCTCTTCCGATCTTCCCAATTATCCACCCTTTCTCTCTCCCATAACAATTTTTCTGGGGAGTTGCCGGAGAACATTGGAGATGCAAAGCTTCTCAGAATCCTGAGGTTGAACCGGAACAGCTTTTCTGGACCTATTCCTCGATCCATCTCCCGAAATTCCAACCTTCAAATCTTGGACCTGTCTTACAATAGACTTTCTGGCAACATTTTCTGGGCCAATCCCTCGCTGACCCATAGGCGCCGATTTCGTCCAACGACTCCTGAGAGGTTCCAACCCACCTTCCTCCAAACATTAAAGCTCTTGCATCAGTAACAAGTTTTCTCCGGCCTTGCCTTCCAACCTCGACTAAGCCGGAAATCTTCGACGTCTCGAACTCCAAGACAACAATATTTCGTGAATTACCCAACCCTTCTCCAACTCTATCTAAGGTGTTCTAAAACCCGAGGAACAACTCCCTTCGCTCAATCCTTAAATACCTTCCAACCTCCAAAATCTCCTGATTCTCGACCTCTCAAGCAATAACTTCACGTGAGAAACTCCCCATAGAGTTTGTAAATAATCTTACAGAATGATTGAGGCATCTCCACTCCGACATCACGTACATCGATTACTGCTGAAATATCATCCCCATCCAAACTTTATCATCTACCGAAGTAACCGAGTCGATAAGAATTGGAAGAAGTCCAAACAAGGTCTTTCAAGTCACAACATCGATATACTTCCTTGTTAGACTTGTTTAATAACCAACTTATCCAAAGAAATCCCAAATTTCTAGGCGCCTCTTAAGGCTCTTAAGATGCTCAACCTCTCCTTTAACAAATTCTCTTTGGCAAAATACCAACAAGCTCTGATTTACAAATGTGTAGGGTTTAGACTTATCCCACAACAAACTCTTTGGTCCAATTCCTTTCGCCTTCACAAAGCTTCAACAACTCACTACCTTGGATGTGAGCAACAATAAGCTAACAGGCCGAATTCCGATCGGTGGCCAAATGAACACCATGGCGGATCCAAACTTCTATGCCAACAACAAGGTCAGGCAAGCCCAAATTCGTGTGCCATGTCCTGGAGACCTACCACCTGCTCCAAAGCTACAAGAGTATGATAACAAAAAGGAGCCTTGGATTTTGCTGGAAGCTGTGGGGATTGGATATCCTGTTGGCTTCCTATTAACAATCGGAATCATCTTCGTTGTAGGCTATTTCAATCCATCACCGCCTTCAAATGCTACCGCCATCACCCCATCGATTAATCAGTAAATCCACGGACCAAAACAATCCGTGCCTTCTCACAAGATTTTCCTATCAAGGTGAGAAAGTCAGGGAGGATTTGCTAGGATGGTGAAGAATGAAATTCCTAATGTAATTCCTTGGTGATGTGATGGAAACTAAGTGTTTTTCATGTTAATTAATGAACTTCAAGAGAGTGTCATGGAAGATTAATAATAAGCATACAAAATGATGAAGCAACAGGCCATTTATTAGAAAAAGTTCAAAAAAAGTCAGGAAATTTCATGATCGTGAAAATCAAACATCAGTGGTGAATAGGCAAGAAGAATAGCTTCACATCTAATGATATAAAAACACAATCCTAATTCAATTCCCAAAGAGTGATCTGATTGTAGGAGCTGAAGAGCCATAAATAATGAAAAAGAATACTCATGATAGAATCTGATGGATGATGTAGTTTCGCAACCATTAATGCAAATGTAATGAATTCGTTATAATCTTGGTTTCGCATCTTCATCATTTCATCGTCATAGCCATAGTTGGAATTTCCAGACCGGGTTAGCCGAAAGGTGTTCAAAGAATGATACATATTAATAACCTCTATCATTTTCGACCGTTGTCAAGATTCTGCTTATCAGAACTAAAAACGAATGGTAAAGAAATAAGAAATAATGGATTATAACAAAACCAAATCCTCACAGAATGAATGCAATAATTATAAGTAATATAATACCATTCACCTGCTATTGCAACAAATGTCTTATTTTTCAAGAATGTTTCTGAATATGTGAGCCCGATTATGAATAATTATGTAGGCAACTAGAGAACAAAAACAATTTATATGAACATATTTCAAATAAAGGCAATGTGATAAAAAGACATTTGAGCATTTATAGGAACTCCTACAAAGTAAAGACAAATATTTCAGATCCCCGGTTATAAAATTTTTTCAGATGTTTTTAAGGTAGATGAATATGAAACATTTTAATAATATTTCTCCACAGAACAAATGAAATTTCATACAATAGAGGGGCGTGGAGATATGGTCCATTCTAATTAGCTCTAAAAGCCATTTTTCCTTATCGACAACTTAAAATCAAATAAAACACATATGTATCTTTCAAGATAAACATACTATTGCTACCTACCAACGAATCAAAGTTAAAACATACTCTATCAAGTCTTTCACATGAATATCTTCAGCTTAACCTAAAGCTTTCTCACATATATAAGTTCTACTGAATAGCCAATAGGCAACACCATAACAACCATAACATGAGAAAAGATTACCAAACTATTGAAGGGCCTTAAAAAAAATCATTTTCTTACTGTTTATGGTACTAATCCTCTATCCAAAGAAAATAACACTGGTTCTTTCTTTTTCGCACCTAAAAGTTCTTCATTAAAAGAAAATAACAATTTACTAAAGCTATTAGCTTTCAATATTCAAATTGTTATTTTTTAAAAATCTTCACGATTTATCATTTAAATTTTTAAAAAGTTCGAATAAAAAAATTAAAATATTTAGTTTTTCATTCAAAGTTTTACTTTCACCAAACAATAAAACTTCACCGTTGCCTAACAAGGATGAGGGCTAGCAACACCCCACTACTGTATTTGATAATCCGCTGGCCTGGGATGAGGCCACCCCATCCCGATCTCAGCCCGTTTATTTTTGTTCAATTCCCAAACCTGTCTCATTTAAAAAGTTAAATGGGACAAAGGCGGATGAAATTCCCAACCGGGTCCACTTTACATTTTATTTTTGTTTTTTTTTTAAATTTTATATATATATTATATGAAAATTAATATATTTCATAAAAAAATAAAAATATTATGAATTTTTATAAATTATTTATTAAAACATTATAATTATTATACATATTTATATTAAAATATAAAATAAAATAATAATAAAATATTTTTAAAATATAATCAAAATGAGACAATAATAATTCAACTACCAACCCGTCTCTGGCCAGAAAATAAACTCAATCTATTAAACCCGACATAATTAACCAAACCCGCCCTATTAAGGGCGAGGTGAGGCGGAACCCAAAGAACCCACCTCATCGCATCCCTACCACCACCCAATGTTAGAAACTTAATACTTAATGCCAAGCACCATTCATCATTAAACTCAAAAAAAAAAAATCTATTAAGATTAAGTGAAAAACAAAAACAAACCCTCACCTTAGTCTTTTTATTTTTTCAAATTGTTGCTCATTATATAAGAGCTAAAAAATCTATCGGTAGTTGTGATATTTTGGTATTTTTCATTGATCAGAAGGATTATAATCAGGAAACCAAAATTCATAATAGAAAGATGAATCAACATAAGTAATATAACACCATTTGTCGATATTGCAAAAAAAAATGTTTGTTTCTTATTTCTTCAGCTTGTTGGAAACTATAATGGCATGCTATGATTTCTCTGCTTTCGCTTTTATGCTTCTTTTCCGCATTAAATTTTAACATGAGAATCTTTCAATTGATGGTTTATCAGACGCCGGGTCTTCAATGCCTATTTACTTAAAGGATTTCGTAGGGGTGCAAAATGGGATATGGCACGTTATTCATTTATATCTAATTTCATAAATAACCAAATGGAGTGAGGCTTAAACAACGTCGTTGACTTTTCGGGACTAACACGACATCATTTTGAGATTCCAAAGGATCAAATGACAAAAGAGAAGCCCTCTATTTTTTCAAATACAAAGACTCAAAACGATATCTGTTTTGGTCTCTTTGGGATCAACACTACGTATAAGTCTTTGATATATTTTTAAAGAAACTCCCATCAAAATGTCAGAAGCCCTAATTTTCTTCACTATTTCGACTTCTTTAGGACAAACACTACAGCCCAAGTCTTACAGTATATATATAATTTTTTCTAAAGAAACTTCCCATCAAACGTCAGATAGAAGTCCTAAATTTTTTTGGTAAATCTATACTACATATAAAAAGTAGGAAGTGTTTTACATTTTACTTCCAAATTTACCGTTGATATTTCATCTTTAAATTCTAAAACCCTCATCAAATAGAAGCTTTAATTCAATTTTATTTCACTATCGCTTTTTCTACCATCGAAATCATCACAATTACTTTAAATGAAAATGGCATTCTAAAATGAAATGACATCTTACATGAAAAATGAAAGCTTTCATCTTGACTTTACTTCATCAATCAATTTCTACCATTCGAAATTTTATTTCATCTACAATTTTTAGAGATCCAATATGCGGCTCATCTCCCCTTTCCCTCTTTTGTAAATCTCGATGGAGAACCCTAACATGGTAAAGAAATGAGAACTTTTCAACCTCATATCAATTGGATACATCGTGAAGTACTGTGAACTATAGTTTTGTTCTCTATCTTAAATGGTATCAAACCGTTGTCACCGCAATGTCGCAAAAAGCTTGGCAAATTTATGAGGTATTACCTCTATCTCATATATAATTTTAAACTATGTTCACGATGTTATGTTAGAGGTTTCATGTTAATTGTCTTTGTCGATTTCCGCAAAGTGAGAAAGTCAGTAAATGGAAAAATATTTCGTTTAGTTTTTAATTTAGCGTATTATCTCAGTGGTGGTGGCGTTTTCGGGGTGTATTGTGAAAACTGGCAAATAAGTGTTTTTCAGAGTTATGTAGTTTTGATTTTATTTTTATTTTTTAATGGTATAATATATTAAACAAAAACCTGTTTTTACAATTGCATTAAACATAATTTAAAAAAAAACATTTGCAAAGGAGGTATTAATCTGATATTTAAAAAAACCTTTTAGGGTGGCATTATTTACCACTTTTTTTTCTTTTATTTCTTCTTCTTCTATTAAAAACTTAATTCAATTTAATCCAATGTTTCACTAGAATCGAATATATAATTAAATTGTTTGTTTATAAGATTTTAATATATACGTAATATTTTTCTATATAGAAAAAAATTGAAATTTTCAATGCACAACCATCGCCATTTAATTAACAAAATAATTTATATATTTATCTTTTATTCCATAAATACTCTCTTATATTTTTATTATAATACACATAATTTACTACACCAAAAATACACCTTTCTTTGGTCTCACAATCCATAAATTATTTGCATAAATATACAGATGCATGAATAACATCTTTCAGTTTCTTATGTTTCATCTCTAAAACAAATATACAATGATCACACCACCTGGATTTATTGTAATTCATTTACTTTTGTAACTTATACTTTATTTTTTATTCTCATATATACTTTTGTAACTTATACTTTATTTTTTATTTTATTTTATTTTTATTCTCATAAATATATTTTAATATTCTTTCGCTTTACGTATGTAAAGAGACTACTCCTAAGGAGTGCATTCTAGCCGATAAAGCTGAGATGGAGTCTCCTACAAAGACATAAACATCCAATCTGTGACAAAACCTCATCAAATAAATCTTATCTCCGATAAAGATGTTGTCAGCTAAAATTGAAGATTGTACCAACTACAATGATTTGCAGATGAGTGAGCATTAAATGAGAGCATGATAAGCACTATAACATTGCAAGCTAACTTTAGCACTTCTATAACCAAAAACCAAAAGTTTGTTTACTCCTAGTACAATTACAATCATTAGTAATTTTCCTTTTTCTTTCTCTATTTTTCCTTTATTTTGGAAGCAAATTGGCACCTTTGATTCTTCTACATCTTTTATTTCTTCTTTCTCTCTATATATATATGAAAAAATGTTTCACATATTATTTGTTGAACATCTATATGTTTTAAAGATTAATTTCGATTTTTATATTTGTAATCATATTTGGCATTGAAGAGATTTCAATGGCAATATTTTTATTTTCATATATATATATATATATATATATATATATATATATATATATATGAAAAGATTATAGTGACGTTTCATATCTATATATTTAAAGATTATGTGTCGAAGCTACCCATCCCACGCCAAGTCCGATTTCTCTGCTTTCGCTTTATTCTTTCTTCTCGCGCACTTTAGCCTTAGAATCTTTAATACGTATTTGTTTACAATATTTCGTAGGGGTAAAATGAAATATGTCATGCTATTCATTTATCTTTTTTTATAAAGAACCAAATGGAGGAGGTTGAGAAGAGTGAGAGATGTGCAATTTTGTTTGAGTTGGCAAGTAGTAGGTATAGATCTAAATAACCCTAGAATTTATGATAAAGCTTTATTCAATTTAGGCACATCTAACAATACCTACTGTTGAAGCCCTCATACTATGGTTTGAATCCCAAACCTTATTTGCATTAGTATTCTTTTGATAGAATTATAGCTCTAAAAGGCATGCTTAGGCATGAGGCGATGCGATGTGAGCTCTACGCCACCCGAAATAAAGCTATGCCCCTTCGATTACAAGGATGATAAAGAAGGTGCATAAGCCCTAAGGAGCAAAAGGTTGTGTTTTTCTAAGGCGCCTGTGCTCTCCTAGCACGTCGCACTTCCTGAATTTTCTTCTCCTTCTCTAGCTTCGAGGCTACAGAGAAGCCCTAGTATTTTATTGGTAAATTTCAGCATTTTTTTGGAAATTTCGGTTGTTTATTGCTCTTCTTCTCCTTCGCATCAGGTCGAGAGAAGTCGCTAATTTTTTTTTGTCACAAAGATTATCTTCGTCAGCTTCAGAGTTGCTTTAGGCCTGCTTATTACAAACGATGTCATTTTTTTTTAAAGAAACTCCCATCAAAACGCTATAGAGAACTCCTAGTTTTTTTTTTTTTTAGTAAAGGTTAAAAAACCCCTTATGTTTTACCAAATATCTCACTTACACCTCAAAAATTTTGCGGCCCAAAGAGACCTCTCTATCGTTTAATCGTAGCCTACTTAAACTCGTCAGAATTGATAATGTTAAAGAGGTCAAACGATGTTAAAATTGTCGTTAATTGCTGACGTAGGGTCCACATGACATTATGAGACCCACTCTCCTTTCTCTTCCATCATCTCTTCTCTCTCCTCTATTTTCATACCCTCTCTCCTCCCCTCCCTCACCCAACCCCAATTAGTCAACCCAACCTCCCCCACCTATCTAGTGAATTTTTGGAATTTCTATTGAGCCACTGCAACCTACTTAAGTCCTCGGGCTTCGTAAGATGTTAAAATTGTTGAAAGATCATCGACGTGGTGTGACAACCCCGAGCCCGACTCCAACCCGGCTGGCGACCCGAACCGAAACCCTGGGACACCCGCTTAATTCTTTTATTTTATACTTTATTAAGTTTTCTTTCAATAGTGTTGCGACTCCAAATCCCGGCCGACCGAAGGGACGGTCCCAACCGGGAGTCTCTAAGCATTCGGTTTTCATTTATCTTATCAAAACATTTATTTATGCGTCATTTCGCTTAGTGTTTTCAATTACGCGGAAGCATTTTCAAATGGGAGGCCCATAAACATTTACATTTCACAAAATGCAATTACAATGAAGGCATTCTATGCCTTTTTAAAATGATATACAAAACAAACATTAATTCAGAGTTCAACTATTTTGTTCACAAAATATCCCATGTTTAAAAGGAAATGATATGCTTATATGGGTATATAACACGTAACTTGCTCTATGACTCGCGCTTCACGATCTTGTCTTCCGTCTACCGAAACTCCATGCATAGATAACTACACGCCAAGCATTTTCATGCTAAGGTTCTACGCCTCTTATTCCAATATTCAATTTAACTCATTACTTTTAATTTAACATTAAACCATGCTCTATTATATCAAGATATACTCATGCTATTCATTTCGCATGCTTCATTTTACAATCATTTATTATATCACAACATGTACTTTCAATGCAACAATTCAATTCATTAACTAATTTATGATTTAAGTCGTATACATAAATCTCATTTACACTGGCCAATGTCAAGTTATTTCCACTTCGACTAATCAATCTACATTTCTGGACTCGATTCCGCGAATGAACCCCCCCGGGCCCTTATTATCATCTCTAAGAATGTGCTTACACATTTAACACCGGGTCTCCCATCATGACGATGTCAGCTTTGCGCACCCTCGACATGTGGTATCACTTTAAATGTCATACGCCATCATGACGGATGTCGATTGCTGCATCCCGCCAAGTGGGACATTTCTTCAATGCCATACGACATCATGACGGATGCCGATTGGTGCATCCCGCCAAGTGGGACATTGGACAATTTCGGGGTGCCTTCGTGATAGATGTAGATTAGTGCATCCCGTCAAGCAGTTCATTTGGTTTATCGATTCAATTTAAGATGTCAAGAATTGATCGATTTGTTTACAATCCGATTTATCATTCATATTCATTCGATTTTCAAACGTTTCAAATATCACATTTCAATTCCATATGCACTTTCTTAATATCATTTCAAAGATATGTTCATTTCATATAATCATTTCAGATTTATTTGGTAAACTACCAAAACACTAGATGTAAGACCCAGAAATCTAAATTTGGTGGAAAAAGGCAAAATCTTACCTTCGATTACAAATCATAATTTCGTTAAAAACTGTAGAATTCTATTCTCTAGATCTCTACGATGAAAATAATTTTAATGCTGGAATTCATGTCTCGCGAAATCTAGCTAGCACGAAATTTCGTCGACTCTCGGTGACGCCTGAATTTCATGATCGCCGAGGCTTCGTGATTTCTTCAAAATAGTAAACGATTCGATGCAACGAAATACATATAACACGTATCTACGTACATAAGTGCAATGAGTAGAGAATGATGAAAATGGATGGCCGATAGTGCCGAATGTCAAAGTCGGAAAAGAAGGACATAAGCTATTTCTAAATTTGATTAAATGAAGAAAATGCCAAAATATGAACAAAGGGTCATTTTCTCCAACTTGGTATAAAGAAAAAACGTGGAATTGAACCGTGTAAAGTGGTCCTGTGAGTCATTTTTTTTGAGATTTTTAGAGAGAGAAACTTTCTATAAAAATACACGCGATCCGACCGCCATACTTCTCGAGACAAGAAGGAAGCCGTCTACGCGGAGAGGCTTCATGTAGACAAATTTAGGAGTTTTCTCAAACCCGAGAGGAAGCCCGCCTGCGTTTTATTCCCATTTGGGTATCACTTACAAATGTTTGAGCTCGAAAGAGGCCGTTATAAAGCTGCCTGACGCACTTCCAAAACATGGAACCAATTATTGGAAATTCTTTCAATCCATTGAGCCGTCCATCACTGCAAGTACGCTGGGTGATTAATTGTGAAATAAATATAAGCCGTGAAAGAGGCCGGAATGGCCGTGAATTGTGGGTCTACCAAGGAACCGATGATTTCAGGATTTTTCTGAATAGTAACTCGAGGGCTCTACCTATTCCCAAACAAGACTCCTAAAACAGGCCAAAAATACGTGCTTGGCTCGAGTGGATTTGAACTAAATTGCTCGTGTTTCCTGATCATTAGCCCAGTGAGCTAATTTTGATGTATGAATTAATTAATTACATGATATGATTGTGTGACTAAATTTTGTAAATATATGCATGTTATATATAGTTTGGTAATAATTAATTATCGAATTCAAGTATACATAAAAATACCATATAGCACTGGAACAACAATCTTACGATCATAGGAGCAGGAGTGCTAGAGATGAGTCTATAGAAAATGGCCTGAGGGTCTCTCTAAAAAATATTAATTATCTAGGGTAGTCCAATTAAAAATATCACCGCTTGAGCTGCCCAATCGATATTCATCGAGTAGAACCATTAAATAATAAGAGCATCAATCGTCGGATTCCACCAACTGATAAGATATATACATCGAAGGCTGTCCACTAACAAAACAATACCCCTACAATGAGGCTTAGAAGAGTGAGAGCCCATGGCGTAATTTTAACTTGAGCTTCCATTACGTACATTCAAGCAAGTGAATGCTTACTCGCCGAACGTGTGCGTTTAATTCCAACATTGCACCGTACTTAGTGGTGAGTAGCCCAATTTAGGCTTATCCACCATCGAGCATTAGCCTACCCTCGCGTATATTATTTTACGTACGTAGAGCGCGGAATTTTGCCTGTCCCAGAGACCGAGACTAGAAGGTGTCGAATGTGGCTTTGATGATACATGGTTAGAACTTTTTAAGTTTAATGTATGTATTGTATAAAAGAGTAAAAACATATTAACTCTTGTAACTATTGGTTATAGTTGATTCTCAGTTGGCATGTATATTGAGTATTGTTTATGGGCCCAAGTGGGCCGTTTAAACTCGTTATACTGACTGCTGGGATAGGTTTACGCAGTTCAGATTCGGGCAGAGCCCCGTACAAAGGAGACTCCGCCCCATTTTCTGAAATGTTCATCATCCGACACTCACGAGTATTCCGCGGGTTGACGGGTAGTCAACGGACACCCCGGGATCGGGGTGTCACACTAGAAACAAGAATAGAGTCAGAGAACAAACTCACAAAGCTTTGCACTTTGATTCCAATCCGAAATCTCAATCTCGCTTCTCCTGTCACTTATCTTCAAAACCATTAAAGAACAATATTATTCGTAAGGCATAGTGGTTTTGGTTAGGATTGATTTTTTGAGTTAATTCAAGAGTTCCAATTTCAACAGTTATATAGAGTATATATATATATATATATATAGTATATATATATATATATATATATAGAGAGAGAGAGAGAGATAGCTGGACTTTTTGACTCAGCTTCCATAGAGTGTAAGAACAATTCGAAACGGAGCTCTGACGTAAGAAATTATGATTCCTTCCGGCTGGAGAGGTCGACGTAATCAAACCCAAATTAAGCGACCGGGACTGCCGAGGTTTCCTGACCTGTCTGAGCTCGGATTGACACCCACTATCCTCCAAAGTATATAGAATGGAACTTGACTGGTCAGATTTCCATAGAGTCCAAGAACACCCGAAACGGAGTTCGGACGAAGAAGTTATGACCTTCCGAAGTTGGAGGTCACACGTAGACAAACTCAGCCGAGCTGACCTGCTTTGGCCGAGCTGAACTGACCTGGACGAGCTCAGCTGACCTGTCTGAGTTCACCTATTGTCCTTCATAGGTATATTAATGGCTTCTTGACTCAATGAGCTTTCCATAGAGTCCAAGAACACCCGAAACGGTTCCGAACGGCTACACCTTCCGTTGGAGGTCACATCGTGAGTCAAACTCAAACCCGAGTCGACTCCGCCACCGAGCTGAACTGACCTGGACGAGCTCAGCTGACCTATCTGAGTTCACCTATTGTCCTTCACAGGTATATTAATGGCTTCTTGACTCGATGGGCTTTCCATAGAGTCCAAGAACACCCGAAACGGAGTTCGAACGAAGAAGTTATGACCTTCCGAAGTTGGAGGTTACACGTAATCAAACTCCAGCGTATCATCCCGCTTGCCGAGTCGAACTGACATAGACGAGCCTACCTGACCTGTCCGAGTTCACTTCATTGTCATTCAGTATATGACGGCTTCTTGACTCAATGGTCTTTCCATAGAGTCTAAGAACACCCGAAATGGAGTTTTGACGAAGACGCGGCGACCTTCCGGTCGAGGTCACACGTGAGTCATACCTAACCGAGCAGCCAACTTGACTCGTAAAAGGACCATAATCGTCTACGTATACCAAAATTGAAAAATTCTAAAATCCTTAACATAATTTGACTCAATTGGATTTCCATAGAGTCTAAGAATCTCGAAACGAGCTTGACGGCGAGCTTATGACCTTCCAAAGTTGAGATCACATGTAAATACACCCACTTGTTTAACTCCGAATCGGCCGAAATACCCGACTCCTGCAGACCATAATCATCTAAAGAGGTCCAAATCAGAAATTCAAAAGCCTGAACATCAAGTTGACTCATCGGGCCCATAGAGTCCAAGAACACCTCGAAAATGAGTTTTGACTGGCGAGCTTATAAACCTTCCAAAGTTAGAGGTCACATGTAGTCACACCCAAATTGAGCTTAACCTGAACTGCCGGAAATCGAATTAATTTAAAAAGACTACACCTGGGTCTAAAGAGGTCCAAATTGAGAAATTCAAAAGCCTAAAATCAAGTTCATTGATGTATGCAATTTACCAGAAGGACTCATCACTAAATTCCCTTTATTCCTTACCCAAAATCTAGTTCTAAGGTCCGCATGCGCACTATCACACACAAGAGTTTCCTTCCGCTATGAAATACTACAAAGAGCTTCCCCAGCAAGTGACAACCACCACACAACCTCCTTGGGCGTAGGAATAACCAAAGTGATGGTAAGATTTACTCGGAGTTTGTCGAAACTCCCAACTGCGGCTTCTATGCGAAGCCCCTTGGCTGTGAGGATGAACTCTTCCTTTCTCCGCCCAAATCGCGGTCCGGGACACGGGAATTCAGAGAGAAGCAGAGCCACTCTAAAATCTCTCCTCTTTTCTCTCTTTTCTCTTTCCTTAGCGGATCACCCTTAATCGGGATTTTTTAAAAAGCAGTAAAACTCCTCCCTCTTCCTACATGCCACATGTCATTCGATTTTTTTCTTTCTTTTTCTTTATTTCTTTCAGATGCAGGGCCACTCCATTTCTCTATTATTCTTCATTTGTTTCCTATTATTTTCCCCGCTCATTTATTTATCCTAATTTCACTTTAGACATCTAAACTTATTTACAATCGACTCCTAGGTCCCCATTTTACAATTTCCATATTTTCTTTTCACTGTGGCTTATTTTATCTAATAAATTTCTCATTTTAAAGATATAATCATTTAATCAATATTCATCCAACAATACCTTTAAAAATAACAAGTTTCTGCCTCAATTATAAATTTAATATATAAAAAATACCCAAGTGGTCTTTCAATTATACCTGAATATATAATAATTTTATTTATAAAAATTATATAAGATTTTAAAATACTGAGCACTGGTGTCCACTGACATTGTGGGACCCACTCTCCCTCTCTCTCTTCCCTTACTCTTCTCTCCTCTCTTTTCCCCTTATCTCTTCTCCTCCTTCTCTCACCCTACCCCACTAGCTTGAACTCCAACCTCCTCCCACCCGCTAATACACAGTTTTTTTTCTTTTTTAACACTTAATTTTGCTAAAATTTTATTTAAAATTTTAAAAGCTACTAAATAAAAATTCAAATTTTATTTTTTAAATATAAAGAAATCATTCATTATTTAAAAATCTACTAAAATGTGGTTTAATTTTTTAAAATCTACTAAATAAAATTCAAATTTTATTTTTTTAAATATAATAAATTATTCGATATTTAAATCTATTAAATAAAAAATCAAATCTGACGAGTTTGAAATAATATTTGAATATTAAATATACTTCAAATGGATGAGTTTTTTAATATTTTTCTTTAAAACTAGTCTATTTTTTAAATGGATGAGTTTTGGCCATTTAATATTTTTATTTAAATGGATTTTTTTTTGAAAATATGGATTTGTTAATATTAAATATTATTTCAAATAGAATATTTTTAATATTAAATATTTTTATTTAAAAACCAATTTATTTTAAATTTTATTATTAATACAAATTTTGATAAAATAAATAGATGAGTTTTTTTTAAAGGAAATACAATTTATTTTAAATTATTTAAAATGTTAATATTTAGTTATTATATTATTGATTATTATGAAATATACATATTTATATTAAAGATATAAAATATTTTAATTAAAATTATAATTTATTTTAATGAAATAACTAAAATTAAAATATTTTTAAAAAAGAAAATAATATAATAATTTATTTATATTTTAAAAATAAATTTTGATTTTCTATTTATAGTATATTTAAAATAACGAATAATTATTAATATTTTAAAATAAATTTTGAATTTTATTTAATAGATTTGAAAAGTAAAACTAAAATTGTAATAAAATTAAGATTAAAAAGATATATATATATATATATATATATATATATATTTTTTTTTTTTTTTTTGGTAAGAAAAAAAGGCTTAGGTGAGTGCTAGGGTGGTTGGGGGTAAGGGGTGTGGGTGGGGTGTTGGGGTCGGGGGAAGGAGGAGGAGAGGGTAGAGAGAGGAGAGTGAGTCCCATGGTGTCATGTGGATGTCACGTCACCAATTAACAGTCATTTTAACGTTGTTTGACTCTTTATCGTTATTAGTTACAAGCAACACCTCTATGGGCTACTGAATAAACAGAGACTCTGGACCTAAAAACTAAAGGTGTAAGTGGGATATTTGGTTTAAAAAAAAAAAACAAGGGGTTTTTGCACCTTTACCCTTTTTCCATGACAAATTAAAATGATGTTGTTTTGAGTCTTATACAAAGAAACCACCATCAAAGCCGTACTGGGCTTTTGAGCGTTTCACCATGTTTAAAACAAAAGACATTTGTATGAAATCAATGTTGTTTTGGTCCTAGATAGGCTAAACGCAATATTTTGGCCCTAAAATATGTTTTCTAAGTTTCTAAAGATTCCAAACCCAATTTCTACCTAGCTTAAGGCCTAACTCGAAAAACCCCTAAGCCTCCCAAATCCGTGTTATCCATATAGAAGACGATAGAATCAGAAAAAAAGACAATTAAAATAGCCAAAAATTTGTGAGAAAATTGTGAAAAGAGTAGGGAAATAACCTCCCATTTATTGATTAGATTGAAATTTTATATGATATTTGATGATAAATGATTGTAAAATTTGAGTATATGTGAGACAAATATATATATGTACGATAGGGTGGGTCTTACATAAAAAAGCATGTGTCTTAAGTGTGTTCAGGCTTCAAGGCTCCAAGAATTAGTTGTACTTTGGCGATGTATCGGGAGCTAAGTGTTTATGTTAATTAATGAACTTTAAGAGAGTATCATGGAAGGTTAATAATAAGCATACAAAATGATGAAGCGGGCCATTTATTAGAAAAAGTTCAAGAGCTTGTGTGAAATTTCATGATCGAGTGAAAAATCAAACATTGTAGTGTTAAAGAAAAGAAGAATAGCTTCAAAGGTCCTTTTTACTCAAGAGAATACACCATCCTTAATGTTTTTAAAGTTATTTAGAGTATCATGGCACAGTTGGAGCATTTAAAGCAACCCTGAAAAGCAGCACAGTGTCGGTATCCCTTAGTTTTAGATTTTTTTTTTTTTCCTATATGTTGCTAGGCAGAGATGAAAATATCGGTAAATATTTCTTCAATGCAGAACAAAATGAAATTTCATAAAATAGAGTGGCAAGGAGATATGGTTCATTTTATTTTAGCTCTAGAAGCTATTTTTCTTTATCAAATTGAAGATATGTTTGACTCTATTACCAAAAAAGAGGAAGAAAATCAGGCTGCCTACATACTTTTGTTTATCTAGTCACTTTGAAGATTCTGATGTCCTATATATAAACTACCACACAGAGATAACCGTTGACTTCTCACTCAAATTCTGAACCAGGAAATAAACTTTTCAGATTCTTGGGGCTCGAATCTAATAATTATATTATTCATTGAATATCATTAATTTCATTAACTATTTTCAACATTTGTTTCTCCAAAGGAGAAAATAGGCTATCACCAGTGATTTCACATAGTGGCAATAAATGAGGCATGAATCACATGATGGGAAAGACTGTGAGAAAATGAGAGAGGGCCGCCCTTCATGTCCAAGTATTAAATCAAAGACAGATAGGGATGAAATTAATTTCATAAATAGGTACAACTTTATGACCATTTACTGGCAAATTTCCTTTATTCCTACGAAGAACTTGAAGACCTGTGCATTGGGAAAAAGTTCCTTCTTTCCAACCAAGAACAACATTTTTTCTTCAGACTACTTTGGAAAAGCAAACAAGTCACCGATATAAAGCATAACAGAGGGTTTGAATAAATAATAATGCCTTGACTGCTTTGTAACAGAAATAGGGACCTATATTCCCAGTGTAAACACAAGACCAGAAAATATTATATGCATTAATGCGAAAAAGACACAGAGGCATTGGTTTTCCAACCCAACGTTACTTCCCATCTCTTTCCTTTTCACTTGAAATATTATGAATTTTTAGAGAATTATTTATTGGGTAAACATTATAATTATTATTTATATTAAATATAAAATAAAATAATAAAAATATTTTAAACATAATCGGTGAGGAATGTAACAATACCTAAACCTATCCTCGATTCCGTGTCAGTTTCTGAGGAAAATAAACTCAACCTCGTTAAAACCCGGACATAATTAAAACCAATCCGTCCCATTAAGGACAAGGCGAGAGGAGAACGCAAAATAACCCGCCCTGTTACCATCCCTACTCACTACCCAATGTTAAAAACTTAATACTTAATGCTATTAATTACTATTTGTCATTAAACTCAAAAAATAAAAATCTATTAAGCATTAAGTAAAAAAAACAAACCTCACCTTATTCTTTTTATTTTTTCAAATTGTTGCTCTGTTTTTTGTTAGTAGCAGTAGTGCCAAAAAATCTGTAAGTAGTTGTGATATTTTTGGTATTTTTCAGTTTGATTGTAATATAATACCATTTGCTGTCTATTGCAAAAAAAAAAAGTTGGTTTCTTATTTCTTCAATTTCGGTTGTTTGAAAAACCATAATGGCATAAGCTATGAATTCTCTGCAGCTTATGCTCTTTCCGTAAATTCAATTTTAACATGAGAATCTTTTGAATTGATGGTTTATTGGGGATGCTAGTCTTCAATGCCTATTTGTTTATAGTATTTCATATGGGTAAAATGTAATATGGCATGCTATTCATTTATATCTAATTTCATAAAGAACCAATGGAGAGGTTTAACAACATCATGCTTTTGATCTCGACCAACACGACATCGCTTTGAGAGTCCCAGCGATCAAAATCTAATTTAGAGAAGCCCTATTTTTTTCAATCACAAATATCAAAATGACGTCTGTTTTGGTCTCTTTGGGATCAACACGACGTATAAGCCTTTGATATATTTTTAAAGAAACTCCCATCAAAATGTTGTAGAGAAGCCCTAATTTTTTTTCAGTCATTTGATCTCTTTAGGACAAACACAACGTCCAAGTCTAACATATTTTTTTGAAAGAAACTTCCATCAAAACGTTACATAGAAGTCCTAATCTTTTTTGGTAAATCTATACTACATATAAAAGTAGGAAGTGTTTTACATTTTTTACTTCCAAATTTACCCTTATTTCACTTTTTAGCCTCAAAAAACTATCATTGAAATAGAAGCTTTAATCTTGACTTTATTTCATCTATCGTTTTTCTACCATTGGAAATCATCACAATTATCTTGAATGAAAATGGCATCTCTAAAATGAAAATGACATCTTACACGAAAATGAAAGCTTTCATCTTGACTTTATTTCATCAATCAATTATCTACCATTTGAAATTTTATTTCATCAACAATTTCTTTAGAGATTCAATATAGGGTCTATCTCCCTTTTCCTCTTTTGTAAATCTTGATGGAGAACCCTAAAACATGGTAAAAGAAATGAGAATTCGAACCCCTTCATATCAATTGATACATCGCAAGTATAGGAACTGCAGTTTTGTTCTATCTTAATAGCCATTAAAACTTTCTTCATCATGTTGGCAAAAGTTTGCAAATTTATGAGATATTATCTCTATCTCACATATAATTTTAAACTATTTTCACGATGTTATGTTAGACGTTTCATGTTAATCGTCTTTTGGTTGACAGGAAAGTGAGAAAGCTACATAATGGAAAAAAAATTTCAAGTTTAGTTTTTAATTTGGTGTATTATTAGTATGGTAGGTTTTGGGTATTAGAAAATCTAAGGTGTCATGTTTTTTTCATAGAGTTATGTAGCTTTGATTTCTTTAATGGTATTAATATATTAAAATGTAAAACTTTTTACAATTGCATTAAACAGAATTTAAAAAATAATAATAATAAAAACTTTTGCAAGGAGGTATTAACGGATATTTTAAAAAAAAAAAAACCTGTTAGGCTGGCATTACTTTTATCATTTTTTTACTCTTCTTCTATTAAAAACTTTAATCCAATTTAATCAAACGTTTCTACTTAGAATTTAATATAAATTAAATTGTTTTGATTTATAAGATTTTATTATACGAATATTCTTCATATAGAAAAATTGAAATTTTTAATCCTACATAACCATCATGTTTTAATTAACAAAAATAATTTATACATTTATCTTTTTTATTCCATAAATACTTTCTTATAATTTATTTATTATAATTCACATAATTTACTATACCAAAATAACACCTGATCCCCAGAATCAGCTTATTAGATAAATATTTAAAATGCCTAATAGTTTTTTCATTTCTTATGTTTCTTGTATGAGTCACAAATGACGATCAATCTACTTTTTTGATTTATTGTAACTTACTTTATTTTTTTATTTTTATTTTTATTCTCATATATACTTTTAAAATTTATACTTATTTTTTATTTTTTATTTTTTTATTCTCATAAATATATATATATATATATATATATATATATATATATATATATATATATATATATATATATATATATATATATATATATATATATATATATATATATATATATATTTATCACTATTCTTTTCTTTTTCTCTGCGTATGTAAAGAGACTACTCTTGTGAACGGGCTCTACGTCGATTAAGCTGAGATGGTGTAACGCCCAAAATCCAGGGGTTCCGTTGACAAACCGTCAACCCGCGGAATTCCTATGGATTTTGGGTGACCCGATACCACACTGTTGTGTCCCATTTATCGTGATCCATATTTTCACAAAATCAACAAAGCCTCATTCGTTCTAGAATTACCCAACATACAACCCAGATAACAAAGATAATCATACCCCATCCAAGGTCTCAATGTATACTATCGACCACACAGACCCATCTATCCATATCCCCAAATATATATCCCTTTTACTTATCCATTCATTCACATTTAAATCTAAAATACTTAAAATAAACGCTTAATTACAAAACTCCTAAGAGTCCGATCATGACCCTCTTAACATACTTACATATCCGACTATTTATACAATAGTCCAAAAAGAATTTAATTACAATTCTTTTATACAAAATACATTTTACAAAAGTAATATCAAGGCCACACATCGGCCTCTTTCATAATCATGGCCTTGTCGGAGCGCCGTCTCCCTGTACACCCCCTATACCTGAAAAGGGGTCCCACTACAGGATGAGCAATGCCGAGTAGAATAAATTTTCTACAAGGGCTACTTCCCGCTAAAATGCACACATGCAATGACATGCATAAAATGACAACCATCCATATAAATAATGCATGGAATGTTCCAGGTCATGCATGAGATGAGATTCTCATGCTCCACAACCTTGCTCACCGACTTTCTGCACTATTACAACGCTGGCGGAAAACAAGTCATTGGTGTTTCACCCGATGTCTTAAAACCATCGACAACCCTCCACTTAATTTTATCAAATCTCACGTGTTTTGTGGGCGGGCGAATTTCCGAGGTCTCACCACACAGTTTCGTGACACCTTCCGACACTCTAACTTACATCGAATGCATATGTCCAATCGAGAATAAAAATTTGGGTCTTTCACCCTCGGGGAATCATTTCTATCTTGCTTCAATTAAACACACGTGATTTAGCATTATTGTTTTATACACAACCGTGAGTCTCGATTGACTTGGTCTCCATTTCCGAAGTTCACTACACATTCACCAAGAATGGTGAATAACCAACACCATGCAATAATACACTTGACTCGATGCGTATGTGGATCAGGCATAAGAATGCAACTGTCAATTTAGTGCGATGTTTACATTACGCGGCACAATAAGAGTTACATGCAACATTTATAAAATTTTAATAATTATATTTCACATATACTTCCATTTATCAAAATTTATATGTTAATAGGCAAGTATATAAACATGATTTTTATATAATATCACAGTTATTTATTTTTCCAACAATAACACACAAAATGACCCAAATCTCGAACCCATATAAAACAGGGCACCCTCTGGGTCCTTCAAGGTTCACCAATTATCAGGATACCAAACACACCACAAAACTCCAAGACATCAGTCCCGATCAAAAAACCAAACTCACATGGGCCTGACCGTCGTGAAAATAGTCCCGAAAAATCCTGGTCCAAACTCCAAACAATCCTGTGAATTCAACTCAATCGTCCGAAAATACCTCCGGTATTCAACCCAGATCATTCCGAAAACAAATTAAAAATTCTAAAATTTCTACACTACCCAAAAATTTGGGACTGAAATTTATGGTCTCTCACAACTTCTAAGAAACCCGCTGCTGGGGAATGGTCTTTTAGGTTGTAAATAATCAGTAAGAAAATTTTTACCTCGAAATACTTAAACTCAAGATTTGCATCTAATGCTGTGAATCATATGCGTGGATCAACTTTTCTTCTAACTCCGATGAAAACTGACTACTCAATTTCTATAGATATTAGAGAGAAGCAAAACTCATTTTCCCTTTCTCTCTCTCTCCCTCCCTCCTCTATGCCCACTCACTCTCTTTGCTTCCTCCTATTCCTTTCTTTTCAGATCCTTTATTTTCCTTTTTTTTAATTTATTTAAATTTGGATGCATGGCTCACATTGCGCCATGTGTCCATCTCTTATTCGAGTTCGTTTTTACCCTGAAACAATTTATTTATTTTCAGTTCAATTTATTTTAAATGAACTGTTTCCAAACCATTTCTTACTTCGTAATTTTTGTAAAATCTCGTCTCAGAGTCACAAAATCCTATCACCCGTGAATAGTAAAATATTCTCGACTATCTCGTAATTCAACCAAACTTTTCAATACTACTCCTCGTGAGACTACTGGAATCGACTAATCAGTTTCATCCGAGATATAGAGAATTTTTCTAGGGCTTCTGAATTATTCGGGAGCACTTATTATTTTTAGCATCATTTTGTCATTTTTAAAAATTTAATTTTCCTGAAGTTTTACATGGCATGGGAAGTTCCTCACAAAGACATATCAACACCCAAACCCAGAATAAACCTTATCAAATAAATCTTATCTTTATAAAGACGTGATCGCCTAAAATTGAAGATTCTAATTAACTACAATGATTCATAGATGATGGTGCATTAAATGAGAGCATGATTAACACTTTAACATTTCCACTAACTTTAGCGCTTCTATAACCAAAACCCTAAGTTTGTTTTTACTCCTAAAGATAAATTACAATCATTAGTAATTTCATTTTCTTTCTCTCGCTTTTTCCTTTATTTTGGAAGCAAATTGACAATTCTTGATTCTTTCCTGTCTCTTTTATTTCTTCTTTTCTCTTTCTATATATATGAAAAATGTTTCAGTATTATTTGTTGAACATCTATATAAGGAAGATTAATTTCATTTTGTATTTGTAATCATGTTTAAGTATAGAACATATTTCAATGGTAATATTTTATTTTCTATATATATATAGAAAAGATTATGTATGACATTCCATATTTATATTTAAAGATTATGTGGCTCGCTTTCATCCATCCCATCGCCAAAGTCCATTACAAAACCCACTGTAATAAGACAGATAAATAAATGAGTATTTGGTCCATGTAGATAGATATAGATAATGACATCGATATCGGGAAGGTGGAAGACATCACATCTCCCCGACTGCCTCTTCAACTCTTTCTCTCCTCTCATTTCCTTTCTCTCCTATATCATATTATTATTATTATTATTATTCATTTAATTTTAATGACACACCCTCATCTCTCTTCCAGCCGGCAGTTGTCGCCACTCCACAAATCCCAGCCGTTACCTCTAACGACCAGAAATCTCAGGAAGCGGTCGTATTGCTTGCTTGGAACCTCCAAAATTTTTCTTTATTTAGTAACTTAGACGGTAAAATCTAAATGGAAAACTTCACAAAGATGACGCTTCACATAGTCTAATTCCAAATCCGTGATACATCCAATTTAATTCTAAATCCATACATCCAAACACGGGCAACCAGCATACCAACACCTCCTCATAACTAACTCATACAAGGTCCCATTATACAATTTCAAAGTATGTTCTTACAAAATATAATTAATACACAAAGACTTGTACAATGTCGACCAATCCCATGGTGTTCCAACGATCTCATGCACTGCATCTGGTAAATAGCTTAAAATACAAAATAAACGAGCCTAAACGGTACCTCATGGAGTGGTATGCTTTATAGTGCTTTAGTTTTCCAAAACATTTCAACAATGTGTCCTCTTTTAGCACATATTTTCCGTATTTTTGCTTATTTTGAAAGTTTCTAAAAACTTTCTTTCTTTGCTAGTTTGCTTTGAACTTGCTTGTTTTTGTACTTGCTTGCTTTTAAAAAGTTTATAAAACTTTTAATACTTGCTTGAGCTTTGTTTTGCTTTTCAAAAGCCAGTTCCTTATTTCTTGTCTAAGCAAAGTTTACAAACTTCATAATCTTTTCTTGGTTTGCTTGCTTTATCTAGGCTTTGAAAGTTTCTCAAAACCTTTCACAAACATTTGATTTAAAAGTTTCTCAAAACTTTTCATAAAAATGGGAGCTCGCTCAACCACATGCTTTGAAAATATAAAATCCCACTGGAGCTTGCTCAACTCGATCGTTGAAACACCCTCAACGGAGTCTACCAACTGTTTAAAACCTTGTCGGCAACCCTAACCAATGGCTAAGGGTTGATTTTTCCAAATTGTATATTTCATAATAAAAAACATCACCAATGGAGGCTCATTTTTGTTTACTTTACTCCTATGAACATGGGAACTGTATCAACCGTCGTGGTGGAAGGACCTTTGTCCGTGATCACCTTTTCCTAAGTGAATATAGTGAAATGACCTCGTGGTCACCACCATGTTCTAGTTAGAGCTCATAACCTTATATACTCCTGCACGTACACGGTCTCCTTAAATGACAGCGTCCTAAGTCGGTCGACCGTGCAAAACTACAATGCATGTATGAAATCCTAACACCACCGTGGCATCGCACGGAATAATTCTCACCGCTGTTTGCTTAGAACTGAGGAAGGCCTGCTTTTCAAACTTTCTTTGCTTGCTTGCTTCGTCATTTTCAGAAATGGTTTTACACTTTAAACCATTTACTTGTTTGCTTGAAAATGGCTAGAATTATTCAAACCATTTGCTTACTTGTTAGTTTGAAAATGGTTTAATTATTCATAACCATTTACTTGGTTTGCTTGTTTCTTAATTATGGTTTTACAATTTAAAACCAATGCTTGTTTTTCAAAAATGGCTTTTAACTCAAAACCATTTGCTTGTTTTTTAACCTACGTTTGCTTCTGAAATGGTTTGCATTCAAAACCATGAAACAATGTAAAATAAATTTATAATTATAATAATAATACACTAGTATTTGGAAATGAGTTTAGAAATACTCACCTCTTTGTTTGTTAAACTTGAGGAGCACAACACACTTTTCCCGCCTTTACTTTTTAACCTACAACTCAACGAATACGACGCACATATTAATCGCAATAACGTACTTCCTAGATTCATTGGGTCACCCTTTATACTCTTTTAAATCTAAGGTGCTAAGGGTTCTATTCCAACTGGAATCACCCAATTCGAGTACCAACTCAAGTTACGTCCAAACAACCTGACTACTCGAAAGTCCAAAGCTGGAATCAGAATTTTTCGTGACATTACCCCACTTTGAGTGAATTTTGGCCAATTGTTGTGAATTTGACGATGCCTCTATTTCTTTAGGTTTGATTCTCCTTGAAGTCTATTTTAATTGGCCACTTGAAATCACCCAAATCGGATAATAATAAATGAGCAAGTTATGGCCAAATAAGAAAAACCGGTCGAAATAGAAAACATCAGGTGGGTGTACCGGTACACCACTACTTGTAAGTGTACCGGCACACTACTGCTCATGTACCGGGTACACCTTCAAAATTTTGCCCGATTTTGCTGCTTTTCCCACTTTTGATACCCATTCACCATACAACTTCTATAATCTATAATAATTTCAAAAACCAACTTGAATTCATCTAAAAACTAACTCCACTACATTTGAATTGGTGCTTTGGGAACCCCAAAATACAAAACTTTAGGTGAAAATCCAAGAACAACACTACCTAAGGTCCACCAATTCTTTATCAAACTATAAAATTTGATTCATTCCATGTCTACAGTTTTCTTCTCCCACTGTGTTTACCATAACCCCAACAACTAAAGGTTTATGTGATACTCAACCCTAGACCAAAGGAGAAACTAATCTCTCCATCCAAAACCTTAGGATTCATCAAACCCAAAATAAGAATTTCATAATTCTGATCTTCTTCTCCTCTCTCCTCTTCTTTCCTCTCTTCCTCTGCTCTTGGCTATCTCCTTCTCTTCTCAAAACCACAGTGGAACCCTTAACCTTGAGACCAAAATGACATTTTGGTTTTATTTTTCCCATTTTTATATTTTTAAAGATTTCCTTAATTGCAAATAACCTCATCTTTTAATTATTGCAATTAGAATGTTTTATTAGTACTATGGCTCCATCTCTTACTTGATTGTGATCGTGGCTACTCCTTTGCTTTAATGTCCATTGTACCCTTGGTTTAATACTCACAAATCTCGGTTCCATAAACTTTCATTTTACTTTAGTCTCCAAAATACTACAAGGTGATACTGGGTACTCTTATACACCCCTACAAGATCATGTACTCGTACACCTCCTAGGACGGGTGTTACAAAATCCTCCCTCCTAGGAACATTTCGTCCTAAATGAATAAACTAAACTCCAAAAGAAAGGAAAGGAACATACCGATCCGAAAATAAGGAGGGTAATCGATGGCGCATCTGGGCCTCCAGCCCAAGTAATGCCTCCTCTCATGATTCTTCCAGGCAGACTTTAACTAATGGGATCACTTTGCTTCAACACCTGTTCCTTGCAATCTACAACTGCATTGTGGTCTCCTCATAAGTCAAATTCTCCTTAATGCAATGTGTCGCTTCAATACATGTGAAGGATCTCGATATATTTCCTCAACATCGACACATGGAATGTATTATGATTCCTTGATAACTCTGGGGGTAACTTCAACTTATAAGCTAATGGCCCCACTTTGCTCACAATTACATAAGGTCCAATATACCTCGGACTAAGCTTGCCTCGTTTCCCAAATCTCAACACACCTTTCCAAGGTGAAATCTTCAAAAAGACTTGGTCAATGAGTATCTCGAATTGTAAGTCTCTACGACGATTGTCCGTGATAACTTTTCCACATTCTTGCATTCAGTTATCGAACAACTTTCACTTTCTCCCTATGATCTCGTACTAGTTCAGTGGCCTACTAGTCTTCTCTCACCAACTCATCCCAAAGACACTGGAGTTCTACATTTCCCGCCATACTAGCCTCAAATGGAGCCATTTCTATACCGGCTTCGATAGGCTATTGTTGTAGGCAACTCCATTAGTGCCAAGCGAGTATCCCAACTTCCCTCAATTCCATCACACAAGCTCTCAAAGATATCCTCTAACGTCCGAATAGTCCTCTCTCGACCGCCACGCTCCGAGGATGAAATGTTAGCCGAAATGTAGGCGAGTAATTTAACGCCTGTTATAACCAGCCAAACCCGATGTGAACTCCTGGTCTCGACCCCATACTATCGACACTGAACCCATGAAGTCTTATTATCTCATCCACATACACCTCAAAGAAATTTTCAAAGAAATCTCAACATTATCGTAGAATGACAGACTTTTAATCGATTAACTTTCACCCATATCGCATCATGTTGCTCTCCGAGCACGTGGAAGACCTCAGAACAAAATCCATAAGGATCTTCTCCCATTTCCATCACCGGAATAAGGAGGAATCAGATTCTCCCCGCTGGCCTCGATGCTCCGCCTTCACCGCCGACAGTTAGGCACCTAGAAGAATTCGTTAATCTCTTTCTTCTTCATCCCATTCCACCGCAATGTTCTTTTCTCAAAGTTCTGACATCTTGGTACTACTCGATGTGGTAAGATATGCGCATGAATGTGCTTCTTCCATAATGTCTCTTTTCATCGCTTACCGGGCATACACATCTTCCACTTTCACTATCATGCCATCATCTCTAATCCAAACTCGCTTCTTTCCTCTTTTTCTATCTCTTCCTTAAGCTTACTCATCTCGTGGATCCTTCGCGATCGGCTTTGCTAGAATCTCGATCCACTAGGAGGCCCAACATGAAACGTGGGCTTAACAAGGTTCCGTAATCCCCAACCTCCAATATCACCCTAAAGCTCTCAGATCCACCAATAGTGGAAGATAACTGACTTCATGTGAGACAAAGAACTCTCCGTCGCTTACTCAAGCAGAATCGCTATTTACATTAGCTTTTCCTGATGGTACTGATAGTATACTGTGAGTCCTTAATCAACCTGCCATCTTCTTGCCTCCAAGCCGAATCTTTTTTTTGGGGGTGGTAAAGATATTGAAGACTTTATGAACTCGTAAAGATCCTACAAGGAACACCATATGTAATGTCTCCATATTTTTAGTGCGAACACGACCGTCGCGTAGCTCTAAGTCCGTGGTAGGTAATTCTCCTCATGTTTCTTGCAATACCTAGAGGCATAAGTGTAATCACCCCATTACCTCGCAGAGATCAGCCAACCAAGGCCTTGCCTCCTAAGCATCACTATAAATCACAAAGCCATCTTTTCCATCGGGTAAAGCTAAACCGAGCCGGTTTAACTGCACTTCAACTCCTCAAACCTGGCTGACAAGCATCTACCCATACTTGAAATCTTCCTTGTCGCCTTGGTCATGGGCCGCGATCTTGGAGAATCCCTCAATAAACTTCCTATAATACCCAGCTAAACCAAGGAAGCTCCCGACTCCGACATTACTCCTTTGGTGTTTCCACTGACACCGTCATTTTCTGGGGGGATCCACACTCACACCATCAACTAAAATCATACGACTCATGAAATGCCAGAATTACGAGCCAAACTCCGAGCACTTGCTCTAACTTGGCAACCGCCTCTCCTTTAGGGTTTGTATCATAACCTCGTGTGTTCAATGTTCCTCCAACCACCGGTCATACTAGAATATCATCAATAAAAACTATGACGAACCTATCCAACACGGCCGAATACTGATTCATCAAATCCATAAACGCCTGGGCATTAGTCAAACCAAATGGCATCACTAAACTCATAATGCCCTGAAGTAGTCCTAATGCAGCTTTAGGTACATCACTCGCACTCAATTGATGATGACCTCGGTCTTCAAAGATATTTTCGAGTATACTCGAGATCCTCGAGCCGATCAAATAACTCATCAATCCTAGGAGTGGATAATCATTGCATGGTAACTCGCTCTGCCGTCAGAATCTATACATAACCGCAACCCATCTTTCTTTCACAAAGAGAACTGAGCTCCCCATGGGGATATGCTTGGTCTAATAAACTCCTCTTTTACTCAACAATTTCTTCCAATCGAGCCTTAAGCTCCCTCACCAGAGCCAACATCCTGGCAAGGAAGGAATGGAAATGGGCTCGCCCTCGGATCAAATCAACTATGAACTCCACCTCTCTTTCTCGGAGGTAAACCCGCAATATCATCCCCAGAACACATCCTGGGAACTTCTAACAACTAGAATCTTTATCCAATATGGGCCCTCCTTCCCCGTTCCACCACATGCTTTCGATAACCCCGACATCCTTTACGCAAAGATTTTTCAGGTTGTCATGGCTGGTGAGATCATACAGAAGATAACTCAGACGTAATCCTCCGAACTTTGCCCTCCAATTTCCTGCATGTTCAACTTTACTCTTTTATAACAATCTAATGTATGCTCTATGGCGCAGATACCTAATCCATACCGAGAACCACATCAAGTCCCTCATATCTAAAAGCCAAGATCCGCCTGAACTCCCGTCCTCAATCGAACTCTACTATCTCCGACTACCTGGGTCACAGTAACGGATCTCCAAACTGAAGGGAACTCTCATACGACCTCTAATGGCTGGTCTCTATCCGAAAACGATCTGAATGGCTTTATGCAAAATGAATGTAGCTCCTGTGTCTACTAAGGTATACGATCATGATCAAGGATAGAATAATACCGTTGACTACATCCTCAGAGCCGTGGACCGGTGATCTTGGCCGAGTCACAAAGATATACTGCATTACGAGTGCGAGGCCTGTCTCAGATCCCTAGGCACGCTCGCTCACCACGCCACCTCCTACCTCAAGTGGCTGGCTGGACCTCTGCTTGTGGTGGTAGAAACCTCTCCCATGACCTCAGAAATTACCCACTGGGTAGCTTGGGGATCAAGCACCATGTTTTCGCACCAATCACCGAGACACTCAATAAATGGCCTTCGGCTGAAACACTCAAATCGAATCTCCTACATTCTACCGTGTCGCTTCTCGACATAGTTATAACATACGCCAGAGTAATACTGGGTGCCAATCGCTAGCAACTGGTTCTCATCAGATCCCCTTACCAGAGATAGCTCCTCGACCCGCACCTCGCCTCTATAACCCTACTTTGCTTTTCTTTCAATAGACTGGCCCCGAGCTTTGTTAGATGTGCCTGTGCACTCTTACTTTACTTTCCCGCCACTCGATATACATCGTCGTAGTGCTTTACTCAACTCCCTGCCAGAGCGGCCCCAACTAAGCTCCCCCAAATCTATTCCCGAGGAACCACCGGCAAATGCACTCGATCCGGTGTCGAGTCCCTCGATAAAAACCTCAGATTTCCCAGACTTCCATCCGCTTGGAATGTATGAACCAATCTAACTAGTTCCGAACTTCTTCCTTATACTGATAGATCGACATGTTCTTCAAGTTTTACTGAAGAACTCCTCAATTTTTGAATCCTTATGACTCCGAGGAAAGAATCGTCGTAAATTCTCGCGAAATTGGTCCCATGCTATTCCATCAGGATACCTCTTTTCTACGGCATCCCACTAATCTTTAACCTTGTCTTCCATCAGAAAATTGGAAAACAAGACTCTTTGCTCATCTGTGCAGCCCATAACTCCATAAATCTTGTTTACTCGCCTAAATCCACAACCAGTCAGCTTCCTGATCACCACTACCACATAAGGGCTTGGTGCCCAATTTCAGACCCTCTCTATTCGACCTCCCTACTCTTCCATAACCTCTCTAGGTGGCGGTGGAGGTCAAGGACTACCGACGGGTTGCTATAGCTACTATTTGAGCACCAGGCCACTTGCCCGCCGTGAACATTCCCGCACTTGAGCTCCTTTTGATGGTATGCCAGATATCCAAATTTCGACTACTGGGCTGAGGCTGATTCTAGGATGCTGGGAGTGGAACCTGGCTTCACGTGCTCATCCTCTCAAGTACTCGTAGGACGCCTGTATTCCTGAATAACTCCTCCTAGGGACTCCACCTTTACGTCCTCTCTTCCCGACATAGTGTCGTAATTATCCAAAAACAATCGTTTAATACTTTGACTCAATTTGATATGTATACTTTGAACTTAAAACACGCATAGTTGCCAATACTTATGTCTGATACTCACATGACACACCCCACCCTCTCAACAAGGAAGGTGCCGCCACCTTACGTAAACCCCACCAAGTACTTCAACGACTAGAAGTCCCCGTGAAGCTGCCGTATTGTTGCTTAAACCTCCTATAAAAATTTTCTTTATTTATAACTTAAGACGGTAAAATCTAACAAATGAAAACTTCAGCAAAGATGATCTGGGCCTACATAGTCTAATTCCAACCAGATACATCCTAATTTACTCTAACCATATATCCAAACATGGCAACCAAGATACAACACCTTCTCACAACTAACTATGTACATACATATGTCCCATATTATACACCTGTGCAAGGTTCTTATAAAATATGATTAATACACAAAGACTTCTGCAATAATGTCATCTGGTCCTATTATGTCTGCAAATGGTCTTAAGTGACTTCAGACTGTATAGTTTTTAAAATACAAAATAATGAGCTAAACGAGCCCGTTGAGTGTATGCTTTATAGTTGAGTTTTGCTTTTCCGAAAACATTTCAATAATAAAACTCCTTTACATATTTTCCGTAAGGCTTTGTCGATTTGAAAGTTTCTAAAACTTTTCTTTGCTTGCTTGCTTTTGAACTTGCTTGCTTTTGTACTTGCTTGCTTTTAAAAGTTTATAAAACTTTTAATACTTGCTTGAGCTTTGTTTTGCTTTTCTTTAAAAAGCTTGTAAAACTCTTATTTCGTGTTTAGTTTATAAATCCTCATAATTTTCTTGTTTGGTTGTTTTATCTTGTTTGAAAAGTTTCAAACCTTTCACAAACCTTTTGCTTTAAAAGTTTCTCAAAACTTTTTCTTATAAAATGGTATTTAAATCATCCACATGCTTTGAAAATAAAATCCCACGGAGCTTTGGCTCAACCGATCGCTTTTGAAATCTCAACTGAGCCTGGCTCAACCGCTTGTTTTAAAACCTCCTAAGCTCGGCGACGTGAACCAATGTTGATTTTTCAAATCTGTATATCATGTTTGTAAAACATCAACCAATGGAGGCCTATTTTTGCTTACTTTACCCTAGTGAACACGGGAACCTATGCTCAACCGTGCTGGTGGAAGGACCTTTGTCCGCATCACCTTTTTCCGGTGAATATGGTGGAATTGACCTCGTGTCGCCATCACCATACTTAGTTAGAGCTCATAACTCATATACTTCTGCACGCATACTCGCCTTTTAAATGCATGATGTATGTCCTAAGTTTGTCGACCGTGCAAAACTACAATGCATGTATGAAATCCTAACACCACCGCACGCACTAATACCTCCTGACCGCTGTCGCAGAACCAGTGGAAGGCCTGCTTTTCTCAAACTTTCGCTTGTTGCTGTTTTTGTAAAATGGTTTTACACTTGGAAACCATTTATTTGCTTTGTTACTTGGAAAATGGTTTAATATTCAAAACCATTTGCTTACTTGTTACATTTCTGAAAATGTTTAATTATTCAAAACCATTTACTTACTTGCTTGCTTTCTTAATTATGGTTTTACAATTTAAAACCAATGCTTTCTTTTCAAAAATGGTTTAACTTGCAAACTATTCATTGCTTTTAATTCATTGCTTGCTTCTGAAATGGTTTGCATTCAAACCATGAAATGCTCCAAGTGTAAACAGTTTATAATTATAATAATAATACACTAGTATTTGGAAAATGAGTTTAGACACCACCTTCTTTATGCTTGCTAAACTTCAGAGTTACGCCTACACTTTTCCCGCCTTTACTTTTAACTCACAACTCAAACGAATACGACGCACATATTAATTTATAACTTAACATACTTCCTAATTTAGTCACACTCTTTTATACTCTTTAAATCTATTTAAGGGTTCTATTCCAACTGAATCGACCCAATTCCGAAAGACCGAACTCATGTTACGTCCGAAACAACCTGACTACTCATGTCCAAAGTCGAATCATACTTTTCTTTGCACATGGCCCCACTTTGAGTGAATTTTTGGCCACTTAGAGCGACCTGACGATGCCTATTTTCTTTAGGTTTACTATCTCATCAGATACAGAGCACCGGAACTCGTTACGTCCTCAAACAACCCTGACTACTTCTATGTCCAAAGCTGGAATCATAATTTTTTCACAGACATGGCCCCACTTTGAGTGAATTTTTGGGCCACTTAGAGCGAATTTGACGATGCTCATTTATTTAGGTTTGATTTTCCTTGAAAGCCTATTTTAATCGCCACTAATCACCCAACGATAATAAATGAAAGAAGATACTAAAATACGAAACCCATTTGAACAGAAAGCGAATGTGGTGTACCAAGACACCACTGCTCATGTGGCCGGCACATCTTTTGTTGGGGTACCGGCACACTACTGTTCATGACGGCACACCTTCAAAATTCTTGCCTGCATTTTGTTGTTTTCCACTTTTGATACCCATTCACTCCACACAACTTCTATAATTCATAATACCTCAAACCAACTTTGGAATTCATCTAAAACAACTCCACCACATTCAATCTGGTGCTTTGGAAACCTCAAAACACAAAACTTTAGGTGAAAAATCCAAGAACACTCACTCTAAGGTCCACCAATTCCTTTATCAAACTACAAAATTTGATGATTCCATTGTCTATTTTCTCTCCCACTGGGGTTTTAATTACAACCCCAACACCAAAGGTTTCATGTGATGCTTCCACACAACCCCTAGACCAAAGGAGAAACTAATCTCCATCCAAAACCTTAGGATTCATATCAAAAACTCAAAATAAGAATTCCATACCTCGATCTTCTTTCTCCTCTTCCTTCTTCCTTCTTTTCCTTGCTCTTGGCTCTCTCTCTTCTCAAACCGTGAACCCTAATCCTTTGGAGACCAAAATGACATTTTGGTTTTATTTTTCCCATTTTTATATTTTTAGCATTTCCTTTAATTGAAAATAACCCTCATCTTTTAATTATTGCAATTGTAACTTACTTTATTAGTACTATGGCCCATCTCTACTTGATTATGATTTGCATACCCTTTTGCTTAATGACCATTGTACCCTTGGTTTAATACCACAAATTCCGGGTTCCATAAACTTTCATTTCCTACTTTAGTCTCCAAAACACTACAAGCAGCAGACACTGGGTACTTTATACACCCTACGTGACACATCAGACACTCTCCCGACTGGTGTTACATTTAATCCCCCACTTCACATCCTTAGCTAAATTTGGACTCCCTCTCCATCCACCCGCTCACACCTCACTCACGTTTATCTTCTTTATTATATTATATTATAAGGTGATCTTCATTTCCATAAATATAAAATCATGCATATTTTGTTAATGCATGGGACTGCCTTAATGGGTCAATCAAGCTTCCCACCATACGCCTACACCCACTAGCCGAATTAATCGCATGCGCAGAATACCGTCCAACTTTTCTTTTACCAACACTCTAATCCGCTCACTCTAATCTCCTAATCCAAATTGCTCATTCTTGATCAAGAAACAGGAAATCATCCCAGCCCTTCAAATACTCTCTTTCTTTTAATCTGAACCGTTCATTTTTTTATTATTAACTAGGAATTGGACATCGTAAATATTGCATCTTTTACCTGCACACCGAATCTCATTATGTTGTAAGGTTTGGTTTATGTTTTGAACCGTTTTTTGTTCTAAAAATAAGGAAAACATAGATAACATATTTGATTTTCAATTTTACCGTTAAAAAAACATAAACATTAAATCTAAATTTGAAATGATGCCTCAATTAATTAATCTCTCAAAGTGAAAACCTACTGCTCAAATAAACTGCTCATTTCATGGAACATGCCAACTCAACAACGTGCTCACATTTCCCCGCATATTTGTATCTCACTTCATGGAACCGCTCATTTCGTTCAATCAAATCGCTAATAGTGAATTGAAAGAAGTTGAAGCAAGGTCTCCCAAGTAACAACCTAGAAATGTACTCCTTGTTAGATTTGTCTAATAACCAACTATCCAGTGAAGTCCCAACTCGCGGCAGTTTTAAGGCTCGAAGATGTTCAACCTCTCCTATAACAAACTCTTCGAAAATACCCGCTGCTTATGATTTACAAAACATAGAGAGTTTGGACTTATCCCACACAGCTCTCGGTCCCATTCCTATCGCCACAAAGCCTTCAACAACTCATCACCTGGCTGTGAGCAACAATCACCGACAGTCGATTTCACCGATGGCCAAATGAACACTATGTATGATGCAAACATCACCATGCCAACAACGGTCAGGCGCTCAAATTCATGCTGTCATGAAGACCTACCATCGCTCTATGTTGAAATTCTTTTCTTTTTTTTCCTTCCAAGAACTTGATAATGGGTATTATATCACTTATGAGGTCAATCTAAGGCTTTTCTTTTTTTTGGTTTTTTGCTAAAAGTAATTTGTTTTCAGCATGTTTGTTTTGTTCTGTTTTTTTTTTCATGATTTATTATTGAATTTTTTTTTTTAAATGTTGAATAGAAAAGGCCAAACTATTTGACTTTTTTGCAATGTTTTTTTTTATTAACAAAGTTGATTTTGCAAATATGAGAAAATCATATTCTCTTTATGATCCAAGTAATTAAATAAAATCATATGTATTTTAAAAATTTTTATTTAAAATTTTATTTTCAAAATTTAGAAAAATAAAAAAGATTGACTTTTTTCTAAAAAAATACTAAATAATTAATCCTAATAAGCATTATTAACACTAAAAGTTCTATTTAGCATTAAGTTAAAAATAAACACCACCTAAGATTGTATTTATTTTCAAAACTTTACAAGGGAAATGCCAAGGAAAACATAAACAAAAATGGGTTCACACACATCGCAGCGATATTTCTCCTTCATGAGAGGATTGAGTAACATACTCGATATTTCCACATAGAGTTTGTGGAAGCCATTAAAGTAATCCATTTTTATTAAAAAAAAATTTATAGAATGGTTAGCATCACCAAACTAGCTTTCCACATATTTTGAAAATCTGCATTCAATTACTGTGTTTAAGATAATTTTAAAAGCATATTACTAATTCTGTACCTTTTCAAAACACGTGAGCATCAGCTTATGATTATTTTGAAAAGAATAATACTAATGTAATTTTTAAAAAAATGAATTACTTTCACACTAAACTCCAAAGTTGGCAAGTCATAACAGAAACAAGGATGCTAGTGTGGAAGTAATTCATTTAAAAAAAAAAAAATTTACATGAGTAGTCTTCCTCTCAAAATAATAATCAAACTAGTCTTTCATATGTTTTGAAAACCGCATTCACCAATGCGATTTTCAAACCATGTAGAAAACTAGTGATCTGTTGAAATAAGCAAGCGCTGCGATGCCCAGATGAGCCCATGACAGATTTTCAAAAATCGCCCGGGCATCAAGCAACTAATTTTTAATAGGTCCCTGGCTGGCGCCCAAAGCGATGGCCCAATTCGCCTTTAAAAGACTAAGAAGACAATGTACCAAGCGAATTCATATTACAGGAAAACGCCCAATGCCCACCAATTAGGAGTAAGATACTTTTAATTATTTATTTCTCAATTATCCCCAATAACCCTAAGCACGATAAGGAAAGAAAAACTTCGCTGAATGGGAGAAATAACTCGCATCATCCTCAAACAAGGAAAGATACTATTCTGTGTCATCATCCAACTAGAAAACCTACCAAGATCACCTATTATAAATATCGTCACAATTATCAAGTGGAGAGGTACGCACAAAATTCACTCCTGCAAATACCTTCTCTTCCACGTAAATGACTGACTTAGGCATCTGAGAGGCAAATCAAGCATCCCCGTAGATCTTTTTGTTTTTATTTTTACAGGAGCCGAACATCCAGAGTCGCAGACTGGCCAAGAATTTAAAGCATGCTTCATGAAGGTCCCGACCCTGATTAACCCCATGAACCCGAGATTCTCCTCGACACCCAATGGATATAGAAACTTTTCCTGGGTACACCAAATAAAATCCATGGAGCTAACCCTCATAACTCTTAACATATCTTAAGAATAATGCGAAGCGAAGTGATAAATTTTTTTTTCTTCTTTTCAAACACTTAGATTTTTCAGAAAATTGGGCCGTGAGTCTCCGTTTCGACTTCCCAAATTTACAAAACCTCGCGAAACATTTAAAAACTCTTCTAATCTTTCCACTTTCAATCCTTGTTAGACTCCTTGTCCACAACTCAATCAACCCAATATATACACATATACATATTATTCACTTCAATTATCAAACATTCTAAGCTCTTCAATTCCATGCATTTTTTTTTATCAAAAGATCATTGAAAGTCGACTTAAGCCGACCGCCTAAGTAGTTCCTTTTCAAAATATATCCATATATGCATATATACATGACAAAGTATTCGACATATAAAATATGCAAATTATTTATACAATGCAGCCTCATGCGCTGCCTCTCGATGGCTCGACTCACCGCTGCCAGAGGGTACTCTACCCACAAGACCTCGCTCGGTCCTAAAAATGTTTTTGAAACATATGGAAAAGAATGACAAAGAGCCCAATGAGTGTACATTTTCATTAAGATAATATTTCAGTGATATATCAAATAATACATACTTATACAATTAAAATCAATTCTATGCCTTAAACTTTCTTTCTTTCTCGATAATAAATACTTATACTAAAATCCATTTACGCCTTAAACATTTATGCCTTCAAACTTTTCTTTTTCTTTTCGATAATAAATACTATACAATTAAAATCCATTTTATGCCTTAAATATTTTATGCCTCAAACTTCTTTCTTTTCTTTCTTTCTTTCTTTCGATGGAACCTGGGGAATAAACACAACCACGCTTCCTCGGCAATTAACCACGTAGGACAACACATTCCAATCATAACCACTAATGCCGCTGAGAAACTCACGCTTCGTACAAACTGTACCATAGCACCTTATCACGTGTAAGGATATTACCTAGACACCTAATTCCCTCCTCGCTAGTAACCCATAATCCTACCCTCTAAATCCTGCCACGCTAAGGCATTCTCACGATATCACCATAACAAATTATACGTCAGGTAACCATCGCAGCATTTATCAAAATACATTTATAAACTAATAAATCCTTACTTATTTACAGAAACTCATATATATATATATATATATGCAACTATACATATGCATTCTTTACACATTTTTAAACTTCTATAATACCTTAACATATGCATACATATATAATTTAGTATAAATATATATATTGATGCAAGATAAATATGTACATTAAATTTTTTCATTTACATCAAACTTTTCGCTAGGCAATATAAACATTTACATTAAACTTTTCATTTTAACATCAAAATCGTTTCACTTTTAAAACTCAATTTGCAAAACATCATTTTTACACCACCGCTTCACCGCTCAACCCGCTTTCCGCTTCCCCGTCCGATAATCCTTTTTCACCTTTTTTCAAGAAAACTACAAATTCACATTAACCATAATTTCCATTTAATCCACCATACACAATTATTCCTATATTCTTATTCTCTGGTAATCTATTTTACTTGTGAATCGAATCAATCCAATCAGATCATCCCAATTAACGTTATGGCATTTTCTACGCCAATCTGTACCCATTTACCGATCACACTGTGTGGATAGTTTGTATTATTTCATTTTTTTTCCATGGTCTTAACTTCATATTGACACACCTTTGTACTATTTTAACGTATAAAAGTTAAGGTTCTTCTCAAACTGGAATCATCCAAATCGGATCACCAAACTCACATACGTCCAAAACAACCTATTAATCAGATTCAAAACGAACCAGAATTTACTTACACGCCTACTACAAATTGGGGCCACATAGAATCGTAATCGAGGGAACCTATTTCAGGATGTTTGTTCTACTTGAAGTCTATTTTAACCAGAAACTTGAATCACTCAACGGATCAAATGAGCAAGTTATGGTTAAAATACAACAAATGGTCGAAATTGGAAAACAAGAGCATTCTCGCATCGAGAACTGCATAAAGGGCTTACATTTAATCTCTACTTTGAGTAAATTTTTAGGCCAGTTATAATCATAATTTGATTCATTACATATTTAGTTATGTTTGGTCTCTCCTGAAGTCTAGTTTTTAATTAGCCACTTGAATCACTCAAATCAAATAAGAATGAGCAAGTTATGGCCTAAAATACGAAAACTTTTGTCAAAACAAAAACGTAGTATTTCCTCGCACTGAGTGTACTCTTGAATTTTTTCCATTTGCTTTTTTGCCACTTTTACTACCAATTAACATCATACAACTTCTATAATTCATATACCTTGAGAATTTAATTACTAAAACAACTCCAATAACACTTGAAATGAGTGCTATGGAACCTCAAACCTCAAAACTTAGGTGAAAAACCAAGAACTCAAACTGTGATCCACCAATTTTTTTAAACATCATATAATTTGATGATTCCATGTTTATTTTCTCCCAATTGGGGTTTTACTCTCATAACCCCAACAATTCAAGAGTTTATGGGCTCTTTGCACAAACCTAGACTAAAGGAGAAACAAATCTTCATCCAAAACCTTAGGATTCATATCAAAAATCCAAACATAAAGAATTCCATACCTGATTTTGACCTCGTCCTCCTCTCTCCTTTCTTCTTCTTCTTCTCTTCCTCCTCTTCTTCCTCTCTCTCTTCCTCGCTCCACTCCTCTCTCCACCTGCTTGCTCCTTAGAAACGAGAGACCAAAATGAGTTTTGGTTTGTCTCATGACTTTATACTCTCATGTTTCCCACTGCCAATCGTCCTCCTTCTCTTAATATTACAAGTCAACTTTGGTTATTTCTATTTTCAAGCTCACCATCTTCTTGATTATGCCCTTCATGTCCCATTTGACTAATTTCGATTTTACCCTTTCTTCTAGCATCACATCTTCAAGTTTACTAATTTTATCTCCAAAATATTACAACGTAATACTCTAGTTGCTCAGATACTGCCCTCACGCATCATGTACTCGTACACTCTCTCTAGACTCGGGCAAACAGTAGTAGCTCATTGGTAGTGAGAGTGCTCCCATTGCCATAAGAGTCTCCTTGATTTATCATGGGACATTACTTGCTCCTCAGTAGCACTGGAGTCACCTCATAGGCGGGCATGCTGGGCACCAGCCGCCGAGGCTCGGACCTATAGCCAGGGATGGCAACACGGGGGAGCACTCACTACCAACCGAGCTACAGCTTACTGGCAGTGAGAGTGCTCCCATTGTTATAAGAGTCCCTTTGAACATGGGTTCAGCTCACTGAGGCTGCAAAGTTAAAAGGCTGGCCGGGGACCCTGCTGTAACAAGACCCAAGGTGCTCCCACCAAGGGCACTCGAGGGGGCCACAAGGTGGACTCACACTTCAGCCTGCCGATAAAAAGCATCATCAACTAGTACGATGATTATTCAGAAGTTAATAGTCACAAAATTTTTAAAAAAAATGAATTTACTTCGACACTTTGAATAAATAAAATTTCTATTTAAAAAAAGAAAATAATACAAGAAACTTTAGTGAAGTGGTGAGGCCGTATATATTTATCAACTGTAAAAGAAAAAGAAAACGAAAGAAAAAGACGTATTTCGAAAGAAAAAAAACTCCTTGGCTCATTCCCCGCCAAAACCCATTCCGTGCAAATGTCATCATCCTCAAATTACTACTGTATCGCTACTCAAACTCGTCGTGAATCCCAAAACCAAACCTGCCATGAAGCTCCACCGCTCATACTCAAAACCATAACACACCCTGAAACCTTTTTATTGAACAATCTCATCTCCACTTACAGCAAATTAGGCAATTTAGCATATGCCCACCGTGTGTTCGATCATATTCCTCAATCAAATCTCTTCTCATGGAACGCCATCCTCTCCATTTATTCAAAACTAGGTCAGTTTTTCAAAATGCAACAAATCTTTGATCCACGATGCCATTGCGTAGACGGGGCCTCTCGAATTAAGCATATCTGATTATGCTAACTATGCCCAAAGATCGATGTTGTCGAGTTTATGTTGACGTCAAGGACGCAAACATGAATTTGAACCAGATTACATTTGACAATGTTATATTGTGTCTACAAATTGTCAATGGATGGATTTGGGTAGGCAATTCAAGGCTAATATTGAAATTTGGTTTCGGGGTCTTATGTATTTCGCTGGTAGTCCTTGGACATGTATGAAATTTGTCGATCTTCGATGCAAAGGGGTACTATGATGAAATGCCGTATATTTAATGTGGCGTGGGATGGTTGGGGAAGAGTCTAAACGTTGTTTCATGGCCTAAATGGCAGAGATTCCATTGGACAACCATGATTTCAAGGCTAATGCAACGGGACGGAGTATATGGGCTTGATATGTTCAGAGAGATGATATCATGTGATTCACCACTGATCGCTTTATTTGGAAGCCGCTCGACCGCTTATGGAGTCATTCGCCTTGGGAGTATGGGAAACAAATTCATGCTTATAATAAGAACTGACAATATGATAATGTGAACATGGAAGTGCTCTCGTTGATATGTATTCAAGTGTAAAAGCACAAAATTTGCGTAAACAAGATTCAAGAGAATGACTCAAAAGAATGTAGTTTCGATCAAAGAATGCTGGTGGTTATAATGTAATAGTCTGAAGAAGTTGTAAAGATTTTCTTTGAGACGCAAAGAAATGGGCTCGAGCCGAGGCTCACAAAAGCACCCAGTGCTTTCTTAGAAAAGGGTGCCCACTTCATTGTCAAGCCTCGTTTCGTTTCGATTTCTTTTATAACCGTATCTAATGCGCTATTACCAGATGGTAAATGTGGCATGGAAGATTCCTATCGCTGTTCGAAAAATGGAACACAGATATAAAAGTTTTCGGATCAGACATTTCACAAAGGCGCCTGGGCCAGAGCCAATGACAGATTGATTGTTTGAAAGAATGTCACTATTATTTTATAGGAAGCAGTGACTAGTGAGAAAGGACTTCAATATTTTGAATCAATGATACCGCAACATGGGGATTATACCTATCCCATCACTACATGCATCATCGACCGTTGTGCCTATCGAAGGTCAGTTAAGCAAGAAATTTTATAAATAAGATGCCTTCACATCCTCGACGTGGCTGAACGGGCTACCTTCAGCTCATGCAGTTCATGTCGACATGAAATCGGGGAAACGGGCACGATTCTCTTATTGAATTAGAGCCTCAAACCAAGTAGTTATGTCTTCGCCGTCTGATATGTCGCCAAAGGGAAATGAACAAGGTACTAAATTTAAGAAGAGGAATGAGATACAAGTAAAAAACTGGATATAGTCGATTTAAATATAAAGGCAAAGTGCATGTTTTCCGTCGATGACCGGGCCAAGTCCACTTTTAGGTCAAATATATGCCGAGTTAGAAAACTTAACTAAAATGATCAAGAGGATATATTCCTACGAAGTTCTCGTTTTTCATGATGTCAAGAACTAAAGATGAAAATGTTTAACCACCACAAAAAGTTCTCTATGATGTTTAAGAACTCCGAGAGTTCCAGGATCACACAATGCAACTAAATTAATTTCCAAGATAACACGTGAGAGATACTTCAAGTAGTGATGCCTTGCCTAATTTGTTTAAAGATGGGACTTGTTCATGTGGGGATTTTTGGTGACAGAGTTCTGTGAGACCCCGGAAAATCCAGATTTCCTAAGCAAAGGCAAAATCATAATTTTGGTAAGAATCTGGAATTTTTCTAAATCTCGGATGACGAAACGGACTTCTCCGTTGAAATCGTCTCACGAAATTTAGCAACCACGCCCGACCTCGCTAGATTCGGCGCTACGACTTCACGCTTTAGAGATCGCTGAAGGCTGATGACACATGGTATAGAAGGGAGATGGCCACGCAGCACCCTCAAAAGGTGTGACACTCTAAGATGTTAAATCTGGCCACATCGGGTCACACACGTGACGATCCCACACAAGAACCCAGCCCACTCGAAATGACGACATAAAGGAAATAAAGAATAATGATTTGGCCGACTAAACAGAGCCACATTATTCGTCAGAGGAAAAGTGGAGGAAATTTCCTGACCTGGGATGTGGATGCTACCTGAAAAGCAAGGGAGAGATAAAAGTAGAAAATGAGAAATGAGGAGAAATGGGAGAAATGAAAGGTAAAAAGAAAGTTATGTATTTAAGAGAAATGAAAGAAAAGAAGAACTGAAAAGGAAATAAGAAAAGGAAAAGAAAACGTATAGCTGAAAGCAAAATATCCAAGAATACTATTTGGATAGAGAGCAGAATCTCTTCTTCAAAGATTCGAAGCATCCAATCGTTTAATCCTTCGCACAAGAAGGAGAGTCAGTTTCACTCCTGAGGACAACGCTAGTAGGCAACCTAAGCCAGAGGCTTGCAACCCCATAAAGGTGTGGGTTTCATCCTACTTGTTTTACACTTTATTTAAGTGCTTTGTTGATGTTTCAGAAAGGCTGAGGCTGAGTGGCCGTTTTTTGCTGGCTGCTCCAAATTGAACCGAAATGTGAAATTTTAGGCCGGTGGGCAGTCCGTGACAAAGGTGTGACTTTGGAGCGGTATCATAATTTATTCAATAAATTATGTTTGCAAGTAGAGACCTAAATAGGATGGAATTCTGGCTCCACCAAGAGGAACCGATGTTAGATAGTGGGCTGCCCGTGGGACAGCTCCACTTAGCCGTTGGGATCGTAAAAAATGGGGTCCAATTTTGTATGAAATGGACTTTGGCAATGCCCATTTGTTTTGCATGAGAATTGTTTGATGTGAATGGCTTGGTATGTGTGGAAAGAGATAGGTTAAGACATTATTTTGGTCAAAGATAATAACACACAATTGCATGACAAATTCAGTTTTGTAATACTGAGATGATTGGTGATTTGCCTAATCGAGCTAAATCAGTGATGAGTGATGCTGAATTACATGTGTAATTGTAGTGGGATTGAAAATATGCATATTGACATATTGTATAAATGATTTTGAAAATGGCATACTGTATTTCACATGCACCGGGTAACCAGAAGAAAGGGAAAATGACACGGTATTTTTGTAAAAACGACACATGGTTATGCAAAAGACTGCAGATGATATTCCGAGAATTAATAGAAATAACGTATCACTTCTGATGAGGACCATGATTGTTTTTAAAGCTCACCAACCAACACCCACTGAGGGTAGTCCTATTATTTTACCGACATTATTCCAGAGTATATTTTCATGAATATGTTTTGTTTTGAAATGATTATTTTCATGTTACGTATTATATGTGAGGAAATGATGAGGACTCGTGACATAAGTGATCATGTGTATATTCAAGTGTGGATCACGTATTTACTGAAAGTGTGTTTATTTCTGGGAGCATCGTGACATGACTAGGTGAGAGTAACCCATTTAGGTGGTCTCCACTCATCAAGGAGCAGCTCACCTGCTTCAGGATTATATTTTTCAGTACTGTGGAGTGCTTTTGAGAAGATCACATTTAGAGGTTTATTTGAAGAAGCTTGCTATGGCTTTGATATTTCTTGGATATAATATGTATTAGAATTTTAGTTTCTTATTATATGTTTGTATGTTGTAATCAACTATTAAATTATCGAGATAATTGGAATATAGTTGTGATAATTCGTTTTGATGAGTATCGACTTATGATTTCTCCAAGAGATTTTTTTGAAAATGCTGCCTCAATGACACGAGACATATGTAAATCTGCGCCGACAGAATAATCCAGACACCTGCTCATGCCACGCTCCAAGAACTTTCATAGAATATCGGAATTCAATTCTTAGCAGTGGACTCAAACATTGAGTGTATGCAAAGATGAATAGGTCTATTCACTAGCTAATGTGGTGATCTTCCGTTTAATGTTGTGATGAATTCAACACAATGGTCCTAGATAAATATCTATATCGATGAAATTAACTTTGTTCCAGAAACCCCGCCATTATTCAAGCCAAGATGATACATACAATACAAACTCCTATTATCTTAGCCTTGTGTTAGTATTATCCCCTGCTTTCACTGCACCCAAAAAAATGGTGGAAGAATAAGAAATATCTGATCATAACGAACTAAATCCTCAGATGAGAACGAGCGAACACTATGCAGTAATATAATACCATTTCTTCCAAGATGGTGAAGAAATGTCTCATTTCTTATTTCTTCACGGTTGTTGGAAAACCATAATGGCATAAGCTCTAATTTCTCTCGCTTTTCAATATTATTCTCTTCTCACGTAATTTTAGCATTAGAATCTTTGAATTGATGATTTGCCAGGTATTGTTGTCTTTACCGCGCATTTGTTTACAATATTGCAGGGGTAAAATGCAGCAGGCTATGCTATTCATTTATCTTTTTTATAAGAACCCAAATGGAGGAGGCGAAGAGTGAGAGATGTGCAATTTGTTTCGAGTCAAGTGTTAGTAGGTAGATACAGACCAAAGAACCCTAGAATTTATGATACAGCTTTATTCAATTTAGGCACATCTAACAGTACTTACTGCTGAAGCCCTCATACTATGGTTTGAATCCTAAACCTATCCGGCATTAGTATTCTTCTTGATACAACATAGCACTCGAAAGGCATGCTTAGGGCACGAAAGGGCGTAATGTGCGAGTCCCAGCGCCGCCCAGTCGGCCAACGCCTTCGACAAGGCGTATGGCGGGAGGACAAAATGTCCATGCTTATCCCAAGGACAAAAGGTGTGTCATTCCAAGGCGCTGTGCTCTCTCTAGGCACGCTTTCACTTCTGGGAAATTTTCTTTTCCTTCTAGTCTATAATGCAAAGAAGCTCCTAGTATTTTTTTTTTTTTAGAGAACTGCTGGTGCACTTTATTTCAATTTATTTGAAAATTTGTAACAAGAGACTTAAAATGAAGCTCATATCTTTTCATTTCAAAAAATAGTTGATAAAGAATGAAACTAAATTGATAAAGAATGATCATGCGCAAATACTACATTAATAAACCTTGGGTACAACGTATGTGACTTCAATTCCCATGTCTTTCCTTTGCCTAAAAATATTGTTTTGATGTTATCTTATGCTATGACAATTCTTTGTCCATGGAAATCCCCTCTGACATTGGAAATTTATCCAATTTGTCCTCTCTGAGCCTGGGGAAGAACAAGTTGATGTGTGGAGTCCCCCGCTTCATGCAAAACCGAACAAGTCAATTCATTCGCTCGGGAAGAAACCTCGCTTTCACTGAGAAATTCCATTATGGTTGTTCGATTTCAAAGATTTACTGCACTTATATCTTCAGGAAACAATCTACTGAATAACAATATGAAGATAGTACCAAGCGTAGGTTGTTTGGATTGTCTCTGATCTACACCATAAGGAGATATTCGAAATGGATTTCTACCTAAACTGCACCTCTCTTTTCTCTCGATCTAAGCATGAATCACCCATGGACCATTTCCACAATGGCTCACTACCTCATTTTCTTCGGTTCTATTTTCCCATAACAAACCCTCAGGTTCCTTCCAACCTTTCTTCCGATCTTCCCAATTATTAAACATCCTCGCTTCTCCCATAACAATTTTTCTGGGAGTCACAAAGAACATCGAGATGCAATGTCTCTCGACTCGATGTTGGACTCAGAACAACTTTTTTCTCGACCCATTCCTCAATCCATCTCCCAAATTTCCTATCTTCGACTGGATCGCCTTCAATAGACTCTTCCCAACATTTTCCCGCTGACCATAGAATTTGAAACAGACCGATTCGTCTAACCAATTCTCGCAGAGGCCTGAACCACCTTCTCCAAACGTTGAAACTCAAGATTGGGAAGTAACAAAGCTCCGCCAGGTTTCGCTTTTGAACCTCAAGAAGCTGAAATCTTGAACGCTCGAACTCCAGACAACAATATTTCGTGAATTACCCAACTCCCTTCTCGAAATCTCCCATCTACTTCGGTTCTAAACCCGAGGAACAATTCCTTCAAGGCTCAACTTAAAACACTTTCCAACCTCCAAAATCTATTTCGACCTCTCAAGCAAACAATCTCACAGAGAAATCCCCATAGAGTTTAGTAAATCATCTTACAGAATGATCGAGGCACTCAAATACACATCACGCATACTAAGTTCGTCAGAATAGCATTCCCTATCCAAATTTTTTAGGCACCGACCTCAGAAAATATCGGATATGAATTGAAGAAGTCTAAACAAGGTCTTTCAAGTCACAACATTGATATGTACTTCTTGTTGGGATTTGTCGAATAACCAATTATCCAATGAAATCCCAAATTTCTAGTGCTCTTAAGGCTCTTAAGATGCTCAACCTCTCTTTATAACAAACTCTTCGCAAAATACCAAAGACGCTTATGATTTTACAAATGTAGAGGGTTCGACTTGTCCCACAACAAACTTTCTGTCCCATTCCTATCGCCTTCAATAGCTTCAACAACTCACTACCTCGATGTGAGCAACAATAAGCCGACAGTCAATCCCGCCTATAATAAACGAACACCGTGGTGATCCAAATCCCTTGCCAACAACAATGGGTTGTGTGATCTCCAAATTCATGTGTCATGTCCTCAAGCATCTACCACCGCCTCCAAAGCTAAGACCATTATAAACAAGGATGAGCCTTGATTTCACAGAAGTCATGATCGATATCCTACGCTTCCTATTAACACCCGAATCATCTTCCTTATGTGCCATTTCAACCCATCATCACCAAACCGCTGCCGCCACCGTCATCACCCCATCTAAGCATCAGCAAACTAATTTGACCAAAACAGTCCAGGTCTTCTTCACAAGATTTTTCTATCAAGGTGAAAGTAGTTAGAATTTGCTAGGATGGTGAAGAATGAAATTCTGTTGTAAGTCCTCGTGATGTGAAGGGAGCTGGGGTGTTTTTCTATGTTAATTAATGAACTTCAAGAGAGTGTCATGAGTAATAAAACATACAAAATGATGGTAGCTGTAAGGCCATTTATTAGAAAAGTTCAAGAGCTTGTGTGAAATTTCAAGGATTGCGAAAATCAAACATCAGAGTGTTAAAGAAAGAATAATTTCACATTCTTACTAAAGAAATTTAATTCTCTACTAAATCCAATCACAATGAGAAACTGTCACAGAGCCAAAGAACCATAAATAATAAAAGAGAATACCTATGATAGAATCTGATGGACATGGAGCTCTTTGCTGAACTCATTGTCATAGCCACAATTGGAATTTGCAACCAAGCACTCTGTTAAGAGAGTATTATGTGATTAGCAAAGAAGTGGTACTTCGCAAATAAAATCATAGGAGTTCAATTTAATCAAAAACCTACATTATATGGACAAAAGTCGAGAATGACTTTACAAGCTTCCAACCTCTCATGGAAAAGATAATTTTAGTCTCAAAAGGATTCACCATAAGCAAGCATAGATTTCACTACCAATGCTCCCAACCTCACTTTGTCTAATTCCCTCACCGTGTAAAATCCTCGTCTTAAATCTTGCAGCATTTCGAGGTCTGTATAATGTCACAAACCTCCAGCCTTCAGAGAACTACCATTCTTTCTTATAAGCACAAAGTTCCGATCTAAGCCAATCACATTTTCATATGTTTTTTTAATCGCATCATTTTCATATGTTTAACCCAATTCAACTTCTCCTCTAGAGAAGCAAAACTGTCGGTTTAACCATCAAACTTTTTCGCCTTCTGTTTGTTGAAACATGAGAAGCTAGGAAGGATTCCGGTTTCGAAAGCCCCCCTTTCCATGGATTACCCCATACATCTTCACTTTTAAATTAAAGGCCAGGCACATCATTATTCAAAATTGATCCCAAAAAGAAAAAACCAGTGATTCCAAGCTAATTCATCTGCCATACTCTCAACCTCCTAAAAAGTAGACACAGCCGCTAACAACAAATAAAATCAACAAGACAATTAATCATATTACCAAATACCAATCCCAAGGATCATTACGAATTCATGCGGTAATAAATCGGTTAAAAAAACACATCGAAGGTAAATCAAACAAAAGAATCGAAGAAGAAACATTCTCTCAGATAGGATGTGGAGAGAGTATCCACCGGATTCAAATTCTCGATCTCAAACATGTTCTTTCCCTGAAGAAATCCATCCACACTCTCTTCTTTCCAAACCTCCTTGGGCGACCAAGTTCTCAAGGTTCCTCCCTTGAGATCAAGCCAAAAGATTCTCATCCTGTCAGTTTCCCATCATCGGTTCCCAATGGTATCACCAGAGCTTTGATTCTCAATTTAATGTGAATCGACACAATCTATGAGGAACATGTGGGTTGTTCTCCAATTTCAATGGGAGCGTAGTTATGAGATTTTGCTTTTAGTTTGAAAAAGTTTCAAGGGTCGTTTATTTTAGATTCTTTGCGTAAAAGCCAAATAGCCTTTCAAGATTTATCGCTTATTTTTTTAAAATTTCATGGTTTATTGTTGAAATTTTTTTAAAAAAGTTATGAACATAAAAAATGAAAATATTTGTTTTTTTCTAGTCAGAAAAAGTTATTTTTTTTATTTGTTTTTTTATTATATTAAAATTAACAGTAACAAAAAAATAAAAATATTATAAATTTTTATAAACTATTTATTAAAAACATTCTAATTATTATTATTATTTATATTAAAGTATAAAATAAAATAATAAAATAATATTTTTAAAATATAATCGGGGTGGGAATAACAATACCCGAACCCGCTCTGAACCCGTCTCGAGTTTGAGAAAATAAACCCAAACCCGCTAAACCCGGACATTAAACCACATCCGTCCTATTAAGGGCTGGCGCAGACTAAACCCAAAATAAATCAAGTATCCCTACTCATTACCCAATAAGCAAAATCAAACAACTTAATATTTAATGCTATTTAATATTATTCATCATTAAACTCAAAAAATTATATTCAACATTAAATAAAAACAAATCTCGCCTTTAGTCTTTTTATTTTTTTTCAAATTATCGCTTCCATAATGCTCGTTTTTTGTTAGTAGCAAGAGGCCGCAAACTCAGTCAGTTGTGATATTTTGGTATTTTTCAGTTTGACTCGTAAAATGGATTATAAACTTAACAAAACCTCGCATTAGAAGAAGTGTGTAAATAATTATGCAAGTAATATATCACCATCTACTGGCTCATTGCAAAAAAAAAGTCCGTTTCTTATTTCTTCGCACTGCTTCAACAAAACATCACATCTCCCGACTGCCCCTTCAACTTTCCCTTCCTCTCATTACTCCTTTCTCTCCTATATCATTTTATTTTATTATTATTATTATTCATTTAATTTAATGCCCCACTTCACATCCTTAAATTTAAATCGATGCCACTCTACAAATTCCCACCCTCACACCCTCACTCACGCTTATCTTCTTTATTATAAAGTCATTATATTATAAGGCTAATTATCTGCTATCGGGTCAATCGTTTCCCACCTCATACGCTGTACACTCCACTTACCGGACCGACCGCATGCGTAACACGTCCAATTTTTCTACCAAACACTCTAAATATCTGCGAATGGGTCAATCTCTCTTTCTTTGATCCTCGAACCGCTCATTGTCCGACATTAATCAGAATCGACATCATAAATATTGCATCTTTTATGTGCACACTGGATCTTATTATGTTAGGGCTAGTTTGATTTATGTTTTTTAAAACTGTTTTTTGTTCTTAAAAATAAGGAAAACATAGATAACATATTTGTTTTTCAATTTTTTACTGTTAAAAAAACACAAAAACATTAAATCAAAATTTGAAATGGATGCCTCAATTAATTAATCTCTCAAAGTGAAGTTTACTGGGTTTTTCACTAAACCGCTCATTTCATGGAACATGCCAACCCAACAACGTGTTTGTTACTTCCCGTATATCTGTATCCTTAATTTCATGGAACAACTGATTTCGTTCAGTCAAACCACTAATAGTGAATTGGAAGAAGTCGAAGGAAGGTCTCCCAAGTCAACACAAAGTACTCTTAAGGCTCTTAAGGCTTAAGAGCCTAGAAATGTACTTCTTGTTAGATTTTTCTAATAACCAAAATCCCAGCCTTGCTAAGTGCTCTTAAGGCTCTTAAGTCGCTTCAACCTCCTATAACAAACTCTCTCGCAAAAATACCAAGAAGCTTAAGGATTTCCATAAACATAGAGGGCTCGACTTATCCCACAATAAACTCTCTCGTCCCATTCCTACCGCTCACAAAGCTTCAAATAACTCATTACCTTGGATGAGCAACAACCAGATGATTGGGGCCTGACATGACCTGCACAAATGAGCAATAAGATCTGATGTAAACATCTTCGCTAACAACAACTGCCATGGCTTCCAGAATTGCGGTGCCATGTCATGAAGACCTACTATTGGCTCCAAAGCAACATGGGTACGATAACAAGCAGTTTGGATTTAGCCGAAAAGCTCGTGGGATTGATATCTAGTTAGCTTCTTTTTAACAATAGGAATCATCTTCCTTGTGGACTATTTCAACCCATCAGTGCCTTCAAACAGCTGATGCCATCACCCCCACCAATTAATCAGGCAACGGATTTGACCAAAAAAGTCCAAGTCTTCTTCATAAGCTTTTTCTATCAAGGTGAAAGTTGTGATTTTCAGATGGTGAAGAATGAAGAACAAAATGAAATTTCATAAAATAGAGGGGCATGGAGATATGGTCCATTTTTTGTTCGCTCTAGAAGCCATTTTTCCTTATTCTATAAAACCAGAAATATAAAACACTTTACAGTCACTCCAATGAACTGAAGATATGTTTGACACTATTACTTATGGGAGAAAAAATAGGAAGAAAATCAAGTTGTCTAGGATCTTTTGTGTAGTCACCTTGAAGATTCTAATGTCATATATATACTTCTGGAACAAAGATAACCGTTGACTCTTTACTTGAATTTTGAACGAGGTAATGAACTTAGATTCTAAATTCAAGAAGAATTATATTATTCAATGAATGTCATTAACTCGACCACTATTTACAACATTTCTTTCTCCAAAGGCCAAAATAGGCTATCACCAATGATTGCACATAGTGGGGCAACAGTGGAGGTATGACTAGTCATTGACTTCTAGATGAGAAAATACCGGAAAATAGTGAGGAAAATGAGAGAGGGGTGATTTACAGTCGCCCTTCGTGTCCAAGTCCTAATCATACTCTCTTTCTAATAATCAAAGAAGAAAATAAGATGAATTTTCATAAATGGGGCCAATATTCCAGTCCTAGCATGCCATTTATGACTATTTACTTGGTAATTTCTTTTTTTTTTCCTTCCAAGAACTTGGTAATGGGTGTTATATCACTTATGAGGTCACTCTCAGGTGTTTTTTTTTTGCTAAAAGCATGGTTGTTTTGTTTTTTTTTTGCTAAAAGCATGGTTGTTTTGTTTTTTTTAATTTTTTTCTAAGGATTTTATTATTGAATTTGAAAAAAATTATTGAAATGGGTAGTGCTACAAACTATTTGACTTTTTGCAATGTTTTTTTACTAATAAAAGTAGATTTTCAAATATGAGAAAATCATATTCTTATGATCCAAGCTAATTAAATAAAATTATATGTATTTTAAAAAATGTTATTTTCTCAAAATTTAGAAGAAAAATAATAAGATTGACTTGTTCTAAAAAAACAATTAACATTTAATCCTAATAAGCATTATTAACACTAAAAGTTTATTTAGCATTAAGTTAAAAAATGCCACCTAAGATTGTAAGGAAAACATAAACAAAAAAAAAAAGGGTTCAGTAATAATATCGCTTAAAGTGGTATTTCTCCTTCATGAGAGAGGATTGAGTAACGCGGTTCCCAGATTTCACTTAGAGTTGGGAGTTTAGTTGCAAAGTAATCCATTTTTTATAAAAAAAAAAAAATTTACAGGAGTAGCGTTCTTTTCAAAATAATCACCAAACTAGTCTTCCACATATTTTAAAAACTGCATTCATCAATTGCGGGTTTAAGATAATTTTTAAAAGCATATTTACCAATTGTAGTTTTCAAAACATGTGGAAGACTAGTTTGGTGATTATTTTGAAAAGAATACTACTAATGTAAAATTTTTTTTAAAATGAATTACTTTAACGCTTAAACCCGGAGTTGGCATGTCATAAATTAAAACAAGGACGCAGCGTGCAATGCATTTAAAAAAAAAAAAAAAAATTACATGAGTTGTCAATGTAATTGTATTTATTTTCCTCGAAAAAAATAAACATTATTTTTTAAGAGATAATGTAAATATATGAAATAAAGAATGATATTTTTGTCCAAATAAATTATTTTTCAAGAAAAACATAAGAGGCTAGATTAATAAATTTAGAGTATTTGATGTTTTAAAATATTTTTTTTTCCTCTATATATGTATTTTTCTTACTGTGATTATAAAATGAGCCTGAAAAAAGAACCACGATAATCTTCAAAACATCCCATTTGCACTTGAATTTTTGGCCCATCTCATGAATATTATCGGGCCAAGGCCCATCAAATGCGTGAAGACCGTAAATTCCAATTCTCTCAATAAGAAATCGTACTCGACACAAAATCAGAATTTTATTAAAAATCCGGTAATTAATTCTAGATCTCGATGACGAAACGGATTGTACCGCTGGAATCATCTCAAAATCTAGTTAGCAATGCAAAATCTCGTGAATTTTTCGAGATAATGCAGCTGACACGTTTTCGAGGCATCAGTCAAAAGCCGTAAAACGATTTTCGATACGACGAAAGTCACATATAACATGTACTCATGTACCATAAGTGGTATGAGTAGAGAAATGATGAAAATGGACGACCGAGATAGTGCCGACATCAAAATCCTGCAATGGCAAGATAAACGGTCATTTATTTGATTTTAAGTCACAGCGACAAAATAGTAATAGTGCATCTTCCACTTCTAAACACAAGACCAAAAAACGTGGGAACGAGATTTGGAGATCCAGTGGCTTTCGTTTGAGAGGATTTTAGAGAGAGAGAAGACTTTCCTAGATTAAGACACGATCCAACCTTTCCTACGGCCTTTCTGCATGGTAGCGAAAACGCTCTACGCTGAGCAAAGCCACGCCGATTCCGATCGGAGTTTCTTCAACCCTTGGAGGCAAAGGGCTCTCTCCCTACTTGTGTTTTATTCCATTTTAAGTGTTTTTCGATGTTTCGCTTGGCTCCGAGGTCATAGGGGTTATGATCGGTCCCAAACACGGACCGGAGTGTTAGAATTTCGGAGTCGTATCGGGCAATCCCGCACTGTTACGGACTGCTATGGGTTCTTTTGTGATAATTTATTGAATAAATTATGCTTGTGCTTGCAGACCTAAATGGGAAGCAATTTTGCCCAAAAAGTGAAACCGAGGTCAGACAAGTGGGTCGCTTTCGTGGATGCCCCACTGCTGGTTTCGGATCGTTAAAAATTCCGGTTTAGGAAATGGGCCATAAATGTCCATGTGTTTTCAGTATGCATTAGGCCTGAACGCCATGATCATGGCTCACGCGAACCGTCGATTAGCGATTTTCTAATAAGAACTTATTTCACTATTCCCGAAATAAAGGTTCTAAGAATATATTTTCGTGAAATTATGTGCTTTGCTAAGTAATTGGAATCGAATTGCTTGTGCTTGAACATTAGCCCAAGTGAGCTAATTCTTGATGTTTGAAATGATAATTACATAAATACGCTTTCAAGTGGATTTAATCTTTATGAGTATATTCATGTTTATATATTTCAGATGCTGACATCGACCGAATTTGTATATATGCATTTCATATGCACTGGAACATCCTAGATTTTAGAGTTAGTGCATGAGACGAGCTCCAGAGTGAATATTCGAGGTAGTCTAAAATATTAATCATCTGGGAGGGTAGTCCAAATGAAGAAAAATATCAATCGTCTGAGCGCCCAATTGAAATTCATCTGAGGGCAACCCACAAACAACAATATATCAATCGCCTGAAATGCCCAATCGATATACATACATCGAGGGTTGGGTCCACTATTAGAACTAATATTCTCATACGAGGCTTTCAGCGAGTGAGAGCTCATGGAGTAATTCTGATCCTGAGTCTACTTCATGCACATTCAAGAGATCATGCATTTGCTTGGATGTGTGTTTACTGGGAACATCAGACCGCACTTGGGGTGGTGAGAGCCCACTTGTGCGGCCGACATTCTCCATCGGGAACTTTTAAATAATTCTTCGTCGCACCCCTTTACAAGATATGAGAGCGCGAGTGAGACTGTCATTCTGTAGATTTATCAGGAAGAATGGATGTGGTTGTAACACGTCAGATACATGTATTAGAATGCTTTTCATTTAATATATGTAAAGGTTTAAGAGTGAAAATACTAACTCTTGTAACTATTGTAAGATATAGTCGGGTTTCATAGCTGGTGTACACCGAAAGATCGCAGGCCCATGGGGTCAGATTGATATACATTGCATATATTTGGACTGCCAGATAAGTGAATGCAGGTTTTGTAAACGGGTGTACTTCCATACAAAGGAGACTCGCCCGATTTTCGCGGCATCTGTAACCCGACCTCCACTTGTATTCCGAGGTCGACGGTATCAACCCGACTTCGGGGTTCAGTACAAGCATGAACATTATTAGCTGTTGGTCCATCCGACGAACATTATCACCGTGTCCCATCGATGAACATTATCAGTTGTCAGCCATCCGACGAAACATCAATATTGACCATCCGGCGAATATCGACGAACAATAGACTGGTGTCCCATCTGATGAAGATTACTGGGTTGTTGGGTCATCTGATGAACATTGGGCTGGTGGCCCATTTGAATGATGGGTTGTTGATTTTGGAGAGCCTAGTGATGATGTGTAACACCCCGTCCCGAGAGAGTGTACAAAGAGCATGATACTCGTAGGGCGATAAGAAGACCAATCGTCATGACAAGAGTATTTTGAGATTAAAGTAGGGAAATGAGTTTATAACCCTAATTACAGATAAACAAGCAGATAATCATATTTAAAGAAAGCGATTACAAGATTATTGCCATAGAGACGCCATAATACAAATTTCATAAGTTGGCAATTGCAAATTGAAAAGATAAGGTTATTTGCAAATTAAAGGGAAATGTTAAAATAATAAAAGGAGAAAACAAAAGCCAAACATTCATTCGTCTTCAAAAGGCTGTGGTTCACGTAGGAGAGAAAGGAAAAGTGAGTAAAGGAGAAAAGAGAGAAAGAGAGAAAAGGAAGAAAATGAAGGAGTGCGAGGATGCTGATTTTTCTTCCTCCTTCAAGCCTTCCAAGTCATTTCATGTTGTGAAGCACGTGAGAGAGCTAAATAAACCAAGAATAAAGTAGTTTTTGAATTGAGTTAGGCCATTGCTTTTTCACGTTTCATCGCCTCAATTTTCAGATGACAAGAATCACAGATGGCTACGAATTACTACTATATCAATCGAGAAATTTAAAAACTGACAAAGCAGCTAAAAAGAAAGTCAAGGAATTGTTGTGGATTCGATAAGTAATCATGCGCGATATCGAATCGGGCGTGATCGATCGAGCGCTAGGAGCAAAAAAGCCGCAAGAGAACACATTCCTGGCCATTTTCCAGCTAGCCCCAGACAGGAAACGCCCCGTTTTTCTGCTTTGACCAACTTTCGTATTTTCATAACTCGCTTCATTTCGTATCCGATTCGTCGATTCAAACGCCGTAAAATAGACTTTGTAAAAATTTATCCGCTAGTTTGCACTTAAATCAGAACTTAAAGCCAAAATTTACTCCAAAGAGCGCCTACGCGTAGTTTCACTGTCCTGGCTTACATTTAGAACGCCTGCTTTCTCCTGTTTCGACCATTTGTCGATTTTTTACCATAACTCGCTTCATTTCGATCCGATCTGAAATGATTCAAGCTTCCTGCTAAATGTACTTCACAAAAATTTATCTTAATAAGCCTGCCAAATTGTAATCCCAAAGACCGTAAAATGGTCAAAGTCGCGATCTACGCTACAGATTCCTGTCTCTATCTAGACAGAAACACAATAACTCTAAGCATAATGGCGCTTGCAGGCGACTTTAAGTCAAAACGAAGAGACAATAATAGGATATATAGCCGACCGGGATCCTATAGCTTCATAAATTTCCTAAGACCGTTTGAATAATTTTTTAGTCATGTTTCATAAAGATTGTCGGGAAAATGTCACAAAATGAGCTGCTTAAAGGCTTACAGAATTGTCTATTTGGATGAATGAATTAGCAGATGGTGGATTAAAATGAAGTTATGATTAATGGAGAATGGGTTTCTTGAAAATGTGAAAAGGACTATCGATGGGAAACGGAATTAATGAAGCAAGCTGGACTGAGCGTGAACTCGTGAGTGAAAATGATATTTTGGAAAATTGAGTTTTAAAAGGACGACGAACGTTAAACCGAAAGCTTAATTAAATGCGATGTAAACGTGCGCATACGAAATGTTTTATCTTCAGATCAATATATATATATATATATATATATATATAGTATATATATATATATATATATATATATATATATATTTATATTGTATATTAAATATGTATGCATCTGTTAAAGTATGCGAAAGTTTTAAACTGTGTTAATGGCTACGCTATGAATGAGCAAAGAGCGATTTAAACGATTTATAAATGTGATTAATAAATGTTTTATCGACTTACACTTAAACCCTATGACCTGCTATAACTCATATCGACCGGCGATCTAAGCTGTGCGATTTGGTATAAGAAAGCTATAGTGCTACTAACCGGCGATAATTAGGTGTTCAGAAAGAATATCCTTACACGCGAGTAAGGTAAGGCGACCGGAACCCTACGCAAAGCGCGAAGCCCGCAACGTAGTGGTTACGACCGACCGCGATCGCTCCTCACCGTCAAGACCCTAAACTGCTCGCTTATTCCCGTTCCATCGTAAAGAAAGAAAGAAAAGAAAAGAAAAGAAAGCTATGCAGATAAATGTTTATGCATAAATGGATTTTAATGTATAAGTATTTATTATCGAAGAAAGAAGTTTACAGATAAATCGATTTTAATCGTATAAGTATGTATTATTTTGATATATAATTGGAAATGTTATCTTAATGAAAATGTACACTCATCAATCTTTTACCATTCTTTTCCATACGTTTCCAAAAACATTTTCAGACTCCAAGACAGTGCGCCAGAGTACCCCCGCACGTTGAGTCGAGTCATCGAGGAGACGACGCATGAACCGATTGTATAAATAGTTGCATATTTTATATGTCGAATAATTTGTCATGTATATATGCATATGGATATATTTTGAAACGACCATTTAGGCTTCTGCTTAAGTCCCAGCCAAGCCCAATCTTTGATAAAACAAATGCATGGATTTGAAGAAGTTTCAAATGTTTTGATGATTGAAATGAATAAATGTATATATGTATATATCAGGTTCGATTCTGTCATGACGGCGAGTCTAAAACTAAGTCAGAGAAGTCGATACTAAAGATTGGGCATGCTTTTAAATGTTTTCGCAGGTTTTGTAAATTTAAAGTTCAAAATGTATAAACTCGCCAATTTTTCAAAAATCTACGTCTAAAAAGAAAGAAAAGAAAAAAAAATTTACCACTTCGCTTCCGCATTATTTTCTAAAAAGATATGTTGTTGATCGTAAAGGGGCTCGCTCCATGAATTTTATTCGATGGTTTGAGGAAAAGTTTCCATATCCATTGGAGTGCCGGGAGGTCCCCTCGGGTTCATGAGGTTAATCCGGGTCGGGGTCCTTCATGATGACTGTCCATTGACTGGTAATTACCCTCCCTTTCTTCCGTAGAATCCATTATAGCATCACCATATGTGAAATCATCATTGACCCATTAGGTTAAACTCAACTTGGAGTCTTGTGCAGCTTGGATAGAAAGTATGAGATTTTGCCTTAGAAGTTTGAAAAAGCCTAAGGGGCTATTTGATTTTAGACTTTTTGCTGAAATAGCTTTCAAATATTCTAAATTGCTTAATTTTAAATTTTTCATGATTTATCATCGAAATTTTTTTAAAAGGTATAAATAGAAAAGTGAAAATATTTGATTTTTCTATTCGGGTGTCATTTTCACCAAAATAATAAAACTCCACCATTGCATAACAAGGAGAAAGGCGAAGAACGTCACTATTACGACTGAACGTGGGTTCTGGACGGTTGTACCCCATCCTCGATCCCGTCCCATTTATTTTTCACCTCTAAACTCGTTCGTATTAAAAAAATTAAACGGCGGTGCTGATTGTGAATAGAAAATTCTCAAATCCTCCTATTACATTTCGATCTTTTTAATTTTTTTATATTTGTTTTTTTTATTATATTAAAATTAACATATTTCAGAAAAAATAAAAATATTATGAATTTTTATAAATTATTTATTAAAAACATTCTAATTATTATTATTATTTATATTAAAGTATAAAATAAAATAATAAAAATATATTTTTAAAATATAATCTGGTGTGAATAACAATACTGAACCTCGTCCCGAACCCGTCTCAAGTTAGAGAAAATAAACTCAGATTCTAAAAACCCGATTATAATTAAACCAAACCCGTCCCATTAAGGGCGGGGCGAAGCGAGAACCCAAAATAACCCGTCTCATTGTCATCCTACTCACTAATTAACGTTAAAAAACTTAACATTTAATGCTATTAAATATTATTCATCATTAAACCCAAAAAAAAAAATTTATTACATTGCGAAAAAACAAACCTCACCTTAAATTTTTATTTTTTTTCAAATCATGTTCGCTTACATAGCAGTAGTGCCAAAAAATCCACTGGTAGTTGTGATATTTTTGGTGTAAAACCTGTGAAAATTTTAAATTTAAATTTTTCAGATAAAAAGGGGGGCAAAATGGTAATTTATCAACAATGGAGAAAAATAGATTTTTCCAGACTTGATGACAAACTGGACAGACCGTTGGAATCATCTCAGGAAATCTAGCTACCTACCGACCGACTCCGAGATACCAAATTTCACGTATTTCGCAAACGATGTCAGTAAAACACATGGCGAGCCATGTGGATGACACATGGCGACCATGTGGTGACATGGCAAGCCATGTCACAATGTACAAAGGACATGCATGTGTGTGACACATGGCATGCCATGTGTCAAATATGCATGGCTCACAATGAAGGCTATAAATATGGGTATGGGAAGCCTATTTCATACAAAGAAGAAGCTCACCGTGGGAGCAAATAAGGAGAAGGAGGAGGAAGGAGGAAAGAAAAGAGAAAGTGTGAAAGGAAAGGAGAAAGTATGAGAAGTGGTGAAAAGGAAAGAAGAAAATGTAAGAAGAAAGGAGGAAGAGGAGGCAGCAGGAAAAGGAAGGAGGTTACGCAGTTGAGCGTAATCCAAGGCAAGAACCCTGAATCGCGCTACAAGAGGTATGGCTTCCTACTCCTGCTATTTTACGCCTGGGCCGTGTACGCTCTGCGGTTTCGGGTCCGGTTTCTTCGTGCGAATTTACGTTATGCCATGAGCCGCGACGCGATTGGCCAAAGATTAGTTTTATAGGTTTCTGACTGTCCGAGATCGACATCGTGTTCGTGGATGGCAAAATCCCGAAAGGCATCGACAAACCCGGGTGTGCTCTAAATTTCCGCACACCCTTGCAGGAATCGGCTGTGTCACTGAGCCGCCACATCTTCTGTCCTGATCCTGATCGCATGTTTGACTCTACAGAAGTTTTTCCGTTGGAGTCTAGAATTTAATAAAATAAATTTCTCAGCCAAAATGTAGGCTGAAATATTGGATGGGTCACGGATGCTGAGGAATAGTCCATTTTGTTTTCTAACTTCGTTTCTAACCGGCTTGTAATCAAAATGTCGGGATTGCATACGGCCCGAAAGGTGGAATTGTGTGTCGATGTTTTGTGAAGTATTTACAAAATCGACTTTCTGACTAAGTCCGACTATTTTTAGGCCAAGCATGGCCGGATTTATGGCCGGAATGGCTAATGTGTGTTATTGCCATGAATTCAATGATACGTCAATATGTGAAATTATGTGATAAAGATGGAAATAATTATATGCATTGTCAGAGGACTGACATATGTCCTCATTTCAAGAATATGACTATGGCATTACTTCGCTCTAAGTAATATTGGAATTATTTTAATACATGCTTGAATGATGTGTCGACATGAATAAAACAATGATAGAAAGATGTAGTGCATGCTTATGTGATGTATTGATTTGAATATGTGGAATATTAACATGACTGCACGTATGTTAAATATATGAAATGTCAGGCATTAGACATGAGTGTTCATAAGACACACATAGTGTATGCGAATGTCCATGTGTGAGGTCTTCTGCTACATCAAGTCATGTGTTTCGAGTAAAGCAATAAATCGCATTGCATTGGTGTGGCGGTAACACCACATTACATGAAAGTGTGCCTATGGTACCGATTGGGCACTTCGCTTGTGTTGTTCAGGTGGGCTTGGGAATGGGACGAAGTCCAATCGAGTTCCACAGTGTTAAATGAAAATGGAAATTTGAAATGTGTTCCGCGTAGGGCAAGTAGGGGATAGATACCCCCTTCAGTGAAAAGCCCGAAACCCGGTTAGACAAATGTGATCCATCTGAAAGCCCGAAAATGTCGAAGGGTGTAAGACACCCGCTGTGAGACCTCGAGTGCCTCACGCCCAAAAGACACGAAACGACCAACAAAATCACATAGACTACGCGTTGTGAGATGGAGCCTGGATCGACTCCTGTGATTACTTCCCATTGGCACTTGCATTGGGTAGTGGTCTGAGGTTGACTCCAAGATTGGGGGCATGTGTAGTGTCATCTCATACATGCATGTAGATTTTTCCATGATAGGACAACAGCCGATGCAATCTGACGTTGTCGGGTTCGACCGTGAAATGATCATTTGCATGTGTACTCAGCAGGAATAACCCTTGTGGTGGATTTATCTCATTGGGCGTTAGCTCACCCCGGGCTGTAACCCCCTTCGTGCACTGTGACAGATACAAGGCATCGACGCTCCCAGAGGCCTGGATTATGAAGGCCTGACCGTGGCCTTGATTCTTGTTTTATGTATATATTATAACAAATAGTTTTAATATATGTTTTGTATTAAGAGTGATGTAATAACTTTGATCTATAGAAATGTATGGTCTTGTAAACTGTGATGGACGAGTATGGGATGATGGGCCCTATCGGGTCATTTTACTCATGTATGAGTCTCAAGGATATGAGACACACGTGTGTTTCACAGTCGACGGTGGACACCCGGACTCTAGTTTCGGGGGTGTCACAATTTGGTATCAGAGCATGGGTACACGAGTACCTAGGGCTTAAGGGACTTGGGATTAGGCCATGGTCATTAAGGTATAAGAGCATCACAGCTTGGTATAGCTTAGTGTTGGAGCTTGGGTTAGAATTACCTAATGCTTGATATCCATATCATAGTTTGTTATCAAGGTCTAGGTAGGAGGTTACCTAGGAGCCCATGGGATAGGATTAGATCACAGCATGCATTGTGTGTTTTCTTGTGTATGCTTTGATTGTATGTGCGTGATTGTGTGTTACAAATTACGTGAATTATATACGTGGTAGGATATATATAGGAAATGCAAACACTAGGGTCGGTGAAAACGTAATCTTAGAGTTCGAGAAACAATCTGGATGGTTCGTGATGACAGGGTCTATTATTGGTTGGCATGTGCGCTAATAGTAGGACACGAAAATGATTCTAAACTTGCTGTTTGACTTGTGTAGATGGCAAGTAGAGGAAGGGAGCTTAGAGATTGAGACCTTGTAATGAAAGACTTCTTACGTGAATTCTCCCTAAGGATTAAGGCGCAGAATCGATCGATATGTCGGGATGAGTTAGAGATCTCTGAATTCTACTCACTTGACCTTCGTGTCATGGACATGTTAGAGTTTGAGGTCAACTCTCAAAATGGACTCGGTTGACGGTACACGTTGTCATAGGATTGTGATCAGATGAGAGTTACCGCCAGATACTGTGACGATACTTGTAAGTTTGTTTGTGAATAGCACGATGCTTCACCCCATACTGTATACGATTCACAATGGCACGGGCAGTTGACGGGTTAGCTAGTCTTACCTTGGAGGACGAGGTGAGACAAGATATGAGTTTTCCTCAGGTGGTTTGCGAGTATGAGGATTTTCTGAACAAGTTACCGAGATTACCTCCACCGAGGGATGTAGACTTCCACATTGAGTTGTATCCTAGTACATCGCCCATTTCTATGACTCAAGACAGATGGCGCTTGGAGTCATAGGAGCTCAAGGTCCAGATGCAGAGCCATCGGGCAAGGGTTTCATTAGACCGAGTGCACTCACCATAAGGCGCCTGGCTCTAGTTGCTAAGAAGAAGGACAAGACCCTTCGACTATGCATTGATTACGCATGCCAAAATGTGGTTACAATCAAGAACTCCAAGATCCATTACCGAGGATTGTAATGACTTGTTTGATCGCTGACTGAGCGAGTCTTACTCCAAAATACTAGACCTCTTCTCGCACCGGTTACCATCGCCTGAGAGTTAGAGGCGTACATCCCTAAAACAACGCCTGCATCTAATACGGGCACCTCAGTTTACAAGATGCCCTCGATTGACAAATGCACCGACAGATCTACTGGATTCCTGGCGTGAATAGGGTGTTCCAACCTCTATTTAGATCGATTGGTGTGGTCTTTGTTGATGACATCCCGATCTACTCCCAATCGAGGTGGAGGTGAGGGATCACTTGAGAATTGTACTACAACTCGAGGATCATCGATGTCAAGCCCAGCGTGAGTTTCTGGGCTTGCCGAGGCGGGTTTCCTTGGGACACGCGGTGCCGCCCTGTGTCGCGACCGGGGAAGGTTGAGGTCGTGATGAGCTGGGAGAGACCAAAGTCGCCGAGATACGAGTTTCTCGGGATTGGCAGGTATTACAGAGGTTTACAGAGGATTTCTCCCTAGCCAGCAACATTTATGACAAGATCGACCCTAAGGAGGTCAAGTTCAGATGGGATGACTCATGAGCAAGCTGCCCAGAATTGAAGAGGAGGCTTACTTCATTCTATCCTAATAGTCCCTTGGGAAGGGGATAAAGGTACATGTTGTAATCGTGATGCTTCAAGAACTGGACTCCGGTGTGTTCATGCAAATCCGAGAAGGTCAGGAAGCCATGGTTCCTACAATTGAAAGAATAACGAGAAGAATTACCCCACGCATGACATGGAGTTTTACCGTCAGAAATTTACTCAAGACGCGCCACTACTTATATGGTGAGCGCCTAAGGTGTTTTCAAAAACCACAAATGTCTCAATACATCTTCACGCAGCCGAGACCTCAAACATGAGGCAAACAGAGGTGGATGGAGTTTTTGAAGATTACGACTCACTCAGACACTATCCCAGCAACGCGCTGGCTGATGCATGAATGAAAATCACAGGAGTACCGGCTAATATATTTCCCGGAGTGGCGGATGCTCGAGATACGCTGGGGCGCTTCAGATCGCAATACGATGAGCGTGCTCGGGGTACTCTGGTGCGATGATGGCTACGCCATCTCTATCGGCCGAAAGGATAGAGTCCAAAAGTGTGACGTAACCAGTGTCCATCAGGCCGAAAGTACACGTACAACGGATGAAGGTCGGGGCCATCCACACGTAGCGGTAGTCTTCTCAGAGATAGGGACGAGCCGGTCCCCGCCGACGAATTTACGGTGAGATCCTCGGGGGGTCCTTATCGCTTCCCGATTCGCTATGCATCCAGTGGTACAAAAGATGCATCATGACCTTCTTGGCCGCCGCACATCGGGAGCTGATGAAGAGGCATGTCGAGGATTTTGTCCCACGGTGTCTCGTGCTGGCTGCCATACGAGCACCAGGTCGCAGGCTACTCCACCCATCGGGAGAGTAATGAGTGAAGTGAGCACATCATGATGGACTTGACGCATCACTGCCACGACATCGCTAAGCATGATGCGATATGGGTTATAAAGTGGGACCGACTCACCAAGTTCAAGACATTTTCCTCGGGGTCGCGCGATGACCTTCACTCTAGAGGAATTCTGCAAGTTGTATATACTGATAAGACGGCCGCATGGAGTTCCTGGCCTCCATAAGATCAGATCGGGATCCCTACGATACCTGGGCCGAAGAGTTTCAAGGCCATGGGGGACACAAATTTTCGATGAGTACCAAGCCATCCTCGTAAGGATGGTCAATCGTGAGCTTTAATTATTCAGATTTTGCAGGACATGCCGAGCATGCGCCTCGATCTCAAGGGTAGCCGAGGAGCACTTGCCTTGCAGTAGCCGCCTACACAATGTTTTCATCGCGAGTATTCGCATGGCGCCCTACGAGGCTCTATACTGGGAGGCCATGTCGATCACCGATATGTCGGGATGTGCAGGTGGGAGAGCCCATCAATCGGTCCGCATTTTATCGTAGACACCCTGAGAAGGCGGGTATGATCCTAAGCCGCCTCCCCATCGCTCAAAGCCTAAGAGTTACTACCGATGTACGATGACAACTCAGAAGTTCATGTAGGTGATCATGTCTTCTCAAGGTGATGCCTAAGAGAAAAGTGATTAGATCTCGAAAACGAGGGAAGCTGTCACCGAGGTACATTGGACCCTTCGAGGTACTCGAGAGGGTGGGCACGGCTTATGTGATTCCGCTAGCGCCGCCACCGAGCTCGTCGAGGTTCATGAGGTGTTTCACGTCTCTATGCTCCGGAAGTACACTCCAGATCCAACTCATATAGTGGATTGGGAGAGCTTGTTGTTGATGCGGATGGGACCTTCGAGGAGGGACCAGTGTGTATCATGGATAGCCGAGAGCAGGTTTTGCGTGGCAAGATCGCAGGTTTGTAAAGGTGTCAGGGCAAAGACGAGGAGCTCGAGGGAAGCGACATAGGAGCGAGACACCGTGGCGCGCCTAACCATCCCTTCTTTGTTCGACGAGGAAGGTAGCGCCTTTCTGGGGCCATTAATGTTTTAAAATGACTGTCGCATATGGCATGTGTTCGATTGTACGTGTGTGTGAATTTCTGGGGATCGAAATCTTTAAGGGGGGGAGAGTGTATAACTCGTGAAAATTTTAAATTTAAATTTTTCAGATAAAAAGGGGGGCAAAATGGTAATTTACCGAAATAGTTTGGAGAAAAGTTGAGATTTTTCTAAATCTCATATGACAAAACGGATTGCACTGTTGGAATCGTCTCGTGAAATCTAACTACCCAGTTGAATTTCGTTGAATTCTGAGATAGCCTAATTTCACGTGATTTCGAAAGCATACCAAGCGACACATGGCGAAATATGTGGATGACACATGGCGAACCATGTGGATGACATGGAAAAACTGATGTGGTGACACATGGCAAGCCATGTGTCACATCGCATGGCAAAGGGCATGCATGTGCGATACATGGCAGCTTCATAGCGACACATGGCATGCCATGTGCTTCACATGCATGGCTCACAATGAAGGCTATAAATATGGGCATGGGTGTCTATTTCCATACAGCAGCAAGCTCACCAGGGAGCAAAGCAAGGAGAAGGAGGAGGAAGGAGGAAAGGAGAAGAGAAAAGGGAGGGAAAGGAAAGGAGAAAGGGGAGGAGAAGGGAGAAAAGGAAAGAAGAAAAGAGAAGAAGAAAGTGGGAGGAAGAGAGAAAAGAAAGAGGAAAAGGAAGGAGGTTAAGAAGGAGTAGACCCGACTAAAGAACCCGAATTGTGCTACAAGAGGTAGCTCTCCTACTCGGGTTATTTTACGCCTAGGGCCGTAATGGTCTGCGGCTCTCATTCGGTTTTTCGGGCGAATTTGGATGTTATGTGGTTTGTTTGTGATTGTGTGATGGTCAAAGACTAGTTTTACAGGGTTTCGAACTGTCCGAGACTGAACATCAGAAATCGATGGCAAAAATCCCGGAGCGTAATGACAAATCTGGCAGCTCCAAATTTCCGCACACCTCGTGAATCGGCCGCCAACTTTGACGCCATAACTTTCGTCCGAACTCCGACCATCGCGCTCGACTCCAACGTGAAAGCCTCGTTGAGTCTAGAATTTAATAAAATAAATTTCTACCAAAATGTAGGCTGAACATTGGGCTAATGGATAGTTGAGGAATAGTCCGCTTTGTTTCCGTAACTTCTATTTTCTAACTGGGCTTAATCAAAATGCTCGATTGCATATGGCCCGGAGCAGGAATTGTGTGTTGGATGTTTTGTGAAGTATTTATAAAACTGGACTTTCCGGACTAAGTCCGACTATTTCTTATACAAGGTTGTCTGGATTATACCGAATGGCTAATGTGTGTTATTGCCATGAATTCAATGACATGTTGAATATGTGAAATTATGTGATAAAGATGGAAATAATTATATGCATTGGGTTGTATGACTAACATACTATGTCTCGGCCCAAGAATATGAATTATGGCATTACTTGCCTAAGTAATGGTTAGAATTATTTTAATACATGCTTGAATGATGTGTCGACACAATAAACCGAATGATAGAAAGATGTAGTATGCTTATGTGTGATGTATTGATTTGAATATGTGAATATTAACATGATCACATGTATGTTAAATATATGAAAATGCTGTGTGCATTAGACATGAGTGTTCATAGCACACACATAGTGTATGGTGTAGAAATGTCCATGTAGAGGTCTTCATATATTGGTCATGGGTTTGAGGCAAAGGGTAATAAATTGCACATTGTGTGCGGTAACACCACATTACATGAAAGTGTGCTCATGGTATCGATTTGGCACTTCGTTCGTGTTGAATCGTGGGCTGGGAATGGGACTAAGTCCAATTGAGTCCCACAAAGTTAAACTAAAATGGAAATGAAATGTGGCCATGAGCAAAGTAGGGAGATACTCCCCTCGTGTGAAAAAGTCTGAAACTCGGGTTAGACAGTTGTATCCACCGATGAAAGCCCAAAATGCCTGAGGGGTGTAAGAGACCCGCTGAGACCCAAAAAGTTCTATCATTCAAAGACACGAAATGATTAAAATAAAAATCACATAGACTACTTGCCAGAGATGTGAGCCTGGACTCACTCTGCATTGATTTCCCATTGGCACTTGCATTGAGTAGTTGGCTCCAGGTTGACCCGGTACTTAGGCATGAGTGTCGTTTCATACATGCATGTAGAGTTTTTCCATGATAGGACAAATACGTGATGCACGGGACGTTGTCAGTTTGACTGTGAAATGACTATTTGTAATGTGCACCTAGGCGTGGAATAACCCTTGTAGGATTTATCTCTATCACGTTAGCCTCCCGTCGTGGGACCCCCTGTGCATGTGACGTACAAAAGTGCATGGCGCCCTTAGAGGCCGGGATTATGAAGCGGGCCAGACTGTGGCCTTGATTCTTGTTTTATGTATATATTAGAACGAAATAGTTTTAATATATGTTTTGTATTAAGAGTGATGTAATAACTCTTAGATCTATAGAAATGTATGGTCTTGTAACCGTATGGACGAGTATGGATGATGGGCCCTATTGGGTCATTTTACTCATGTATGAGTCTCATGATATGAGACACACAGTTTCAGTTGACTACAGGGTCACCCGGACCCTGCCGTGGGTGTCACAGTATTTTTCAAAGGTGATTGTAAATTGATTATAACTTAACCGAAATTCAGTGCATTAGAAGGAGCGAATAATTATGCAAGTAATATAATACCATTTGTCGCCCATTAAAAAAAAAAAAAAAAGTCTATTTTTATTTCTTCGCCATTGTTGGAAAAACCATAATGACATAAGCTATGATTTCTCTGTTTTCAGTTTTATGCTTCTTCTGGCATTAAATTTTAACATGAGAATCTTTTGAATTTATGGTTAATTGGGGATGTGTGACGCCCCAAATCCCGGGGGTCCGTTGACAACCCATCAACCCGCGGAAGATTCATGGATGTCGGGTAACCCGACACCACACCATTGAGTCCCTTTTTCCCAGACCCAGGATTTAACGAAAATCGAGCAGAGTCTCCTTTGTACGGGGAGCTCTACCCAAAATGCAACTTGTGCAATCACATGGCACCTGTCCTAATATTATACAACCACCATTAATGAGTCCACATACTTAGTAAAAATGCACACATACTGCCCATTTATCCATACTAAAACATATAAGCACATGATTATAGGACCATAGTCCATAAGAGTTTAAATATACACCACTCTTATACAAAACATATATCAAAATTAAGAATTCTAATACATGTTTTGCAAAATATAAATCAAAGCCACGATCCGGTTTTCTTCTCATTATCGGCCTCTAGTGAGCGCCATCTCCCTGCACATCTCCTGTACCTGAAAGAGGGGTCCCACGACTGGGTGAGCAATGCCCAGTAGAGTGAAATCCTACAAAGGCTACTCCCCACCTAAGTGCACATGCAATGGTCATGCCACAAGCAAGCACATTCCAACCCATTATGTCAATCCTAGAATGGAATCTATATGATAAATGAGATGCTACTCTTCATGACTTCGCACTAAGTCCCCATCGACTCTCTCAACATGCAATATGCTATGTATAAAAACTCGTTTTCAAAACAAAGATATTTTGTTTTATTTGTGATGTCCTCCATAAACTTTAGTGGGACATACTTCGACAAATAATTATAGATAACCCTCCCGACATATATTATCGGGACATACTCCATAATAATTATGTGGACAACCCTCCGAAGTATATTATAGTGGACATACTCCGATAATAATTATGTGGACAACCCTCCGATATAAATTAGTGGACATACTCCGATAAAACCGCTTTGTTCAAAAGCCATGTTAGGCAACCTTCGATAATTCATGCGACCTTTTAGGACTTTGTCCCTAGACCGAAATCAACATCAACACTAAACACAATGCTGATTTTCCTCTGCACTCACACCCATTTCATGCGATGTACTTGCACACCAATGCAATGCAATTGTGCCATTGCACTCTAAGTCATGCCCAATGTATAAAGACCTCTTCATGGACACCATATACCGTACACTACACCGTGTACCATGGACACTCGTGTCTAATGCACACAAAAGTCCATACATTCATTGAACGTTAATTTACATGCAGTCATACTAACATTTATCACATTCATGTCAATACATCAAACAAGCATGCATCAACATCATTCCAACTACTACTTAGACAAGCAATGTCATACTCAAATCTCTAGGCTACATCATGGCACATAATGCCCATAAACTAGCCTACAACATGCCATGTAATGGCCACTTCAGGACACAACTCCTCACATCCACACAACCAACAATTAGCACACTTGTTGTAACAATCAATTTTTTTCAACAAGGATGTGAGAACCAATATAGAAAAGCATGTGGTCAGATTCTAGACTCCAAGATCTTTCCATAGAGTCCAAGAACACATGAATCGGAGTTCAGACGAGAAAGTTATAGCCATTCGAAGTTAGAGGCAAACAAACAGGAAAATACCGAACATGTCCTATGCTATGGGCTGTGGCAAAGAATCCTGTCATTGCGGTGCTACGTGTTCCCAATGCTCCCCTTTGTGCTATTTTTCACCCAATTTCATCCCGGAAGTGTCCCATTCACTCGGATATCAACCCGTCCCAATATGGAACGCTAAATAGGCCATAAATGTGGCACAAAACTCATCTCAAACACATTTTCAAGGCATACCACAAATTCTTGAAAAACCATGATTAAACACATAACCTTTCTCAAACACCATGATCTCGGGACCATAACTTGAGTTATAGAGGTCCTTATTTTATCTAATCGAAAATCAGCTCCCAAAATCGACAAGATAGTCGTCCCAAAACAAAAGTACTTTCCCACAACCCCAAACACCGCATAATGCACACGCGCCCAGCTTATTTCTACATCATGTCACACACTTATACTTCCATACATCGTTCATTCAAAGTCAATAGAATTGCACACATACATGAACATTCCACAAATCAAGACAATAAGCAAAATTCATACACTGGGCTATAAACATGCTACAATGGGGCCATAACCCGCTCAAACCAGCCACAACCAACAGCAAAAACAGCCACTACGAGCTACAAAACGTACTGGGAACAATCCACAAGATGGCCCAAAGTTAGCTCCATGACACCAGCCGTGAAACTCAACCCCAAAATGGCCTACAACCATCCAAAAACACCTCTCTTGAACTCGAGCATTTAATCACTCCCAACCGATCCTAAACAAATTCTAAAAATGTAGGAATGAAGCCAAATGTCTCTTAAACCAGCCCTACTCGCTGGGGTCGGAATCCACAAGGCCATCGAATGACCCTTAAGCAAGAATAACCAGAGTAGGAGAAAATCCCTACCTTTGGGAGCGAAGACGAAACTTTTTGGAGTCCCGAAGACCCGAGACCCATAGCATTCCCGAACCGCTTGAATTCGACCTAAAAATTCTGATTTCTGTCCACGCTGCCCCCGCCGAGCACTCCGACTTTAAGTCTTGGCCCGACGAAAACCGAGCCACCGATCGCTATAAATCTTAAAGAGAAGGTAGAGCTTCTCTCACTAACTTTTCTTCTCCAAACCCGAATCTTCTGAAACCGCTGTTGCTCGCACCATGCGTAGCTCGTCGAGCGCATGAACTTTAAATCTCGCCGACGGATTCTAATTTCACCGATCTTCAGAGATCGTAGAGAGAAGAAGGAAGTTTTCTCTTCCCTTCACTTTTACCACACGCCCTCAATTACCTGTAAAAATGGGGAGAAAAATATGCATTTTCTTCTTTTTTCCTTCTTTTTGTTTAAGTTGACTAGCCCACTGCGCCACACGTCCCACTTACTCCGTCCGGTTCATTTCTTGTCCCCGAAATAATTTATTTTCATCTCAGTTCAATTTATTTTAAATAAACTTAACTCAAGTCATTTCCTAACTCTCGAAATTTGTAAGAAAATCTTGTTCCTGGGGTTATTAGATACCTAACTTCAAAATTTCATAAAGAATTCCCACTACCTAGAAATTGAGCGAAATTTTTCCGAGTTACTTGTTTTTGTGAGACGGACTCAATGGCGTAGTCCGTTTCGTCATTTGAGCTCTAGGGAATTTTCTAGGCTTCCTTGAGCCATTTCAGGAATTTATTATTTAATTTATACTTTTAGAAAATTTTAAATTTTCTCGAGGTTCTACAGATGTTGGTCTTCAATGCCTATTTGTTTATAGAAGATTCATAGTAGTGAAATGTAATATGGCATGCTATTCATTTATATCTACTTCATAAAGAACCAAATGTGGAGGCTTAAACAACGCTATTTTGATCTCTTTGGGGACTGTCAAGACATCGCTGATTCCCAAAGATCAAAACGACATAGAGAAGCCCTATTTTTTCAATCACAAAGATAAAAACGACGTTTGTTTTGGTCTCTTTGGGATCAACACGACGTATAAGTCTTTGATATATTTTTAAAGAAACTCCCATCAAAATGTTGTAGAGAAGCCCTAATTTTTCTTTCAATCATTTGATATCTTTAGGACAAACATGGCGTCCAAGTCTGACATAATTTTTTGAAAGAAACTTCCATCAAAATGTTGCATAGAAGTCCTAATTTTTTTTTGTAAATCTATACTACATATAAAAGTATGAAGTGTTTTACATTTTTTACTTCCAAATTTACCCTTATTTCACCTATTAAATTTCAAAACTATCATTGAAATAGAAGCTTTAATCTTGACTTATTTCATCTATCCTTTTCTACTATCGTAAATCATCACAATTATCTTAAATGAAAATGGCCTCTAAAATGAAAATGACATCTTACAAAATGAAAGCTTATCTCGACTTTATTTCATCAATCAATTTCTACCATTTGAAATTTTATTTCATCGACAATTCTTTAGAGATCCAATATAGGTTCATCTCCTTTTCCTCTTCTGTGTAAATCTCGATGGAGAACCCTAGAACATGGTAAAGAAATGAGAATTTTCGAACCCTTCATATCAATCGATATCGTGAAGTATAGAAACTATAGTTTTGTTCCCCATCAGAGTTAGCATTAAAACTTTCTCTTCATTGCTAGTGCTTCAAGAAAAGCTTGGCAAATTTATGAGGTATTATCTCTATCTCACATATAATTTTAAACTATTTTCACGATGTTATGTTGCTCTATGTTAATCGTCTGCTGACAAGAGTGAGAAAGCTGCATAATGGAAATAAAATTTCTAAGTTTGTTTTAATTTATATATTGTCTGTAGGTAGGTTTTGGGTATTAGAAAATCTAAGGTGTCATGTTTTTTTTCATAGATTTATGTAGTTTTGATTTTTTTTTTTTTTTAATGGTATTAACTTATTAAACAAAACTTTTTTACAATGGCATTTGACAGAATTAAAAAAAAAAAAAACTTTTGCAAGGAGGTATTAACGGATATTCAAAAAAAAAAAAAAAAAATTTTAGTGTGGCATTATTTTATCATTTTTCTTTTATTGTTCTTCTATTAAAACTTTAATCCAATTTAACTTCAAACGTTTCCAATTCTGAATCTAATATGAATTAAATTGTTTGTTTATAAGATTTAATATATATGTAATATTTTTCATATAGAAAAATTGAAATTTTCAATCCTACATAAATCATCTACGTTAATTAACAAAAATAATTTGTAAGTATTTATCTTATATTCCATAAATACTTCTTATAATTTATTTATATTTATTATAATTCACATAATTTACTATACCAAAAATACACCTTTCTCTGGTCTCACAATCCATAAATTATTTGCACAAATATGCAGATGCATGAATAGCATTTTTCAGTTTCTTATGTTTCATCTCTAAAACAAATGTATGACGATCACACTACCTGAATTTATTGTAATTCATTTAATTGAATTTCTGTTCTATACTTTATTTCCTTGGCCTTTTTAATTTTTACCTAATATATTCTCACTTATTCTTTCTTTTCATGTATGCAATAACCCTCCCAGAAATGGAGTCGCTCTAATGCCACTAAGTCAGATTGGATTCCAAATAAAGATCAATAATCAAACCATGACAAACCCCCATCAAATAAACTTATCTTAATAAAGATGTCATCAAATTTTGTGCTGAAGATTTGAACAACCCTTCTATATTAATTTGTAAGATTATGGTTATTAAATGAGAGCATGATGCACTATATAATGACGTAAGCTATAAACCAAAAAACCCCAAGTTTGTTTCAATCTTAGTACAATTCTGTGATAATCTATTAGTAATTTTCTTTTTCTTTCTCTGCTTTTTCATTGAAACAAATCGGCAACCCTCATGACTTTCCCCGCCTTTATTACTTCTTTCTCTCTATATATATATGAAAAATGTTTCACATTATTGCTTGAACATCTATATGTTTTAAAGATTAATTTCGATTAGGCTCTTAGAACATATTCAGTACAGAGCATATTTCTCACTATAATATTTTTATTTTCTACAAGGGGAGGCATATATATGAAAAGAACATAAGACACTTATAATGTCTATTAAGGAAACCCAAACAGACTTTTATATCTCCTTAATTTTGAGTTTTACTTTACCAATTATGGCTTGATTTATTAGGTACATGTAAATTTAATCGATTTGATCATTTAGTTTTCACAATTTATTTAGTAGAGATCCCACCTCAGGAAACTCTTAAAGGAAAAGAGGTTTCACCCACCCGCATCAATAGACATAAATACAAACTTGAAACTGATTTGAACATTCAAAGTTTAATGGGAGGAGAGTTTCACTATGGCTCTGGTTTAAAATTATTTTTCTTTCAAAAAATTGATGACCTGAAACGTGTTTTTAAAAATGTTCATTAAAAAACATATTTTAAACATACAACCACCTCACAGGATGTACATTTTCAGCTTCCTGGGAAGTTTATTATGTCTTCTATTTCACCTTGTCAAAAAGTCTCCATCACTTATAATGTCGTAATTTTGAGAAATGAATAATGAATTTTTTTAAACTTGGTTCACACGAAATTTAAAGACACATGAAATTAAGGAAATATTGACAACTCCAAGCTGACTCTTGAAAGCACTCAATAACTCATCCATGAATCTCAAAAAATCTTAAAGCAGAAATAAAAATTTAGTCATTTTAATTTTGAATATTTTAAAATTATTTTTGATTTTAAGTTATGAAGACAAACACTAATAAATATGATTTAATTATTCAATAAAATATTCTCGCAAGCAAATAAGTTTGACTTGAATTTTGATGAAAGAGTTAAAAAGAAAAGACAAACACATTTATAATTGGTTTATATATTGCTTTAATTTTTGAATAAACAAAATAAATAATTAAATCAAATTAAATAAGAGAAAGTAAATGAATGGGAAAAGAACCATCAAGAGAGATAAATTCATCAAATTATTTCATTTAATTTTTTATTTGTAAGGATAATTGTTAAGAACTTTTGGCTTATTCATAGGATGACACCCGTGTTCATAGGATGTCTGCCTATAGGGGGCATTCTTTTTTAGAGAGTAGGGTCTAAGTAGTGCATTCTAGGGTTCATATGGGGCATTCCAGTGGTTCATAAAGGTTATAAAAAAATAGAGGCAAAGTTTTTAACGGAAGGAAGGGAGAGTGTTTTAGAGGAAGAATGGGAGAGAACTTCATAGGATTATCTCAAATACTTGAGCTTAGTCGCACAAATTCCTAATGCTCTAACCTAAAAAACCTTAAATTCTTCATTTCATTTACTTGTTTCTTTTTATTTTTATCTTTCTCAAGATAATACATTTTTTCTCTCTCTCTACTTCTTTTCTTTATTAAAAAGGAATAATTTGATTGACATCCCTAAAAACATAAATACAAATTGTTCAAAAACACAATATTAGTTAATTACATACAAATAGGTTCTAAAAGACTTGTAAACTTTGATAATACTATAATAATTAGAATATATATATGACTATTATACAATATATTGACGATCATAATTTCGATTTGTTATTCTGCCTGATCATATGCTTTTGGTCTATATAAATCGCTCGTATACAAATAAAATGTCGTACAGCGACAATGAAAAATTAAATAAAAGTCAGTAACAAGACGCAGATAAAAACACACACAATCGTGATTTGTGATAAATAACAAAACTATGAAAAGAAAATAAAACTCAGATCCATGTATATAAATAAATTGATAAAAATAGGTGTATGATGATAATTAAGGGTTAAGAATGAATAAAAAAATCTCAACTTTTGGCTACAAAGATAGCATTAAAGTAAAATTTGTAGAGGAAAATGAAACCACAAAGTTTTCATATTTACCTTATTTATAAGTTTTTTCTTCTTACTTAAAATGGACAGCTTATGAAGTCGTTAAGAGCTTCCCCCACATGGGCGGAGGCCGTGGAGTTGATTACTTGCTAGCATGTCAATCACACCTAATCGCATTAGAGGTTTTCGCTATCATCCAATACGATCGTCACTGCCTCTCTGCTTTCTACCCATCCTACCGTCCTGGCTTACAAGCCGAATTTTTTCCATATTCGGCTTTCCCACCTTCCCCATCTCCCGATCCACTGTCATTCTTGATCAAAGAGTAAAACAGAAACTGGTCCTGCCCCCTTAAATAATCAAAGAAGAATGGCAAAGATTTGTACCAAGTAAATGACTTGGAAGATTATTTTGATAGGAACAATTTTTGCCAGACCATTTACTTGAAACTTTGCTCTTTTTTTCTCTTCTCAAGAACTCTGGTAATGGTGTTATGTCTTTATGAGGCTCACTTAATGTGGTTTTTTTTTTTTTTGGTTTTTTGCTAAAAGCAATTTATTTTCGGCATTTTTTTTTTTTACTTTTCATAATTTATTATTGAATATTTGAAAATATTGAGTAGAAAATGAAACTTATTTAACTTTGCTTTTTCAAATTTTTAATAAAATATTTTCTAAATATGAGAAAACCATGATTCTTTATGATCCAAGTTAATTAAATAAAAATTATATGTATTTTAAAATTTTACTTAAGATTATTTTCTCAAATTTTAGACAAAAAATAAAAAGATTGGATTAAAAACAATTAAATATTTAATCACATGATAAGCACATAACAACAAAAGTTGTATTTAGTATTAAGTAAAAAAAGCAATACAATTCTTCTTTCCAACCAAGAACACAAACATTTTTTTTTCTTTTCATACTGCTTTTTTTTAAATTTAAACGTCAGCGACGGCGTGCCAAGGAAACAATGTACGCTCGGATTTGTAAGGACGTGGGGACACCAGACAAAAAGAAATACGGACCCCAGTGTGTGAAACGACAAAGCAGAGCAACTGGTCGCCAGAGCAAACAAAACTCCAATCCTGGAAGATTCACTGCCTCATACTCAAAACCATAACAACACACCCCGAAACCTTTATTGAATAAATCTCATCTCCTCACTTACTACAGCAAATTGTAGGGCACTTAGCATATGCCCACCGCTGCGGTTCGATCATATTCCTCAATCAACAAATCTCTTTCTCATGGAACGCCATCCTCTCCATTTGGTTCAAATCGGGTCAAGCCTTCTCTTCTCAATAAATGCAAAGCAAATCTGATCTGATGCCATTTCGAGAGCGGCCTCTTGAAATTGGCTATATCGGGTTACTAATTATGGCCCAGCATCGATGCCGCCGGAGTTTTATGTTGATGTTGAGCAGACGCAACTGAATTTGAACCAGATTACATTTTCGACAATGCTTATATTGTGTCTTCGAATTGTCGATGGATGGATTTGGTAAAAATCCATGGCTTGAAAATTTGCTTTAGTCTTATGTATTTGTGGGTAGTCTGGTTGATATGTATGCGTGTGTCAGTGCTGGATCTTGATGCAAAGGGTACGCGATGAAAATGCCGAGAGGAATAGTTATAAAACATAATGATCACTGGGCTTATGCCAGAGAGGCATGGGATGGTTGAAGAGTCTAAAGGAGAGAGATTCCATTTCTTTGGACAAACTATGATTTCAGGCATGTGTGAATGGGATGGAGAGAGAGAGGCGCTTGGATATGTTCGGGAGAGATGATATCGTGCAGGATTCACCATGGATCAACATATTTGGGAATACTTCCTAACGCCAGAGCCTTTTTTGGCCTGGAGAAGGGAACACCATGCTTATGTAATGCAACCTACCATGTGGCGATAATGTGTTCGGTGGAAGTGCTCTTGTTGATATGTATTCCAAGTGTAAAAGCATAAAATCAAGCAGAAATAGTGTAGATTCCAGAGAATGACTCAAAAGAATGTAGTTTCTGGATCGGCAATGCCGGTGGGTTATGGCCAGTCGGGTTCATGAAGAAGCTCAAATATTTTTGAGATGCGCAGAAACGTGGTTTGAGCTAGATGCTGATTTACCCTAGAAGTGTTAGTTAGCCTATAAAGCACCAGCGTTTTGTGAAGAGTGATGCCTGTCAAGCCTGCTCTCAGCCGAGTTCTTTTGCTAACCGTATCTAATGCGCCATGGCCTTGTATGAAATGTGGAAGATGGAAGATTCCTATCGCTTGTTCGCTGAATGAACACACAAGATGAAGTTTCGATCAGATACTCACAGTTATGCCTGGGGCTTTAGGAAAGCCAATGAGACGATTGATTCCGAGCCAAAGAGAGCAAGACTAGTGGAGAAAGGACTTCAATATTTTGAATCAAAAGATAACACGTAATACGGGATTATACCTATCCTCGATCACATTACGCATCATTGATCCTGGCTGGGCCAAATGGAAGGTTGAAAGAAGCAAGAAATTTTATAAATAAGATGCCTTTACATCCCTTGACGTGGTCAGATGCCACCTGCCAGCTCATAGAGTTCATGGTGACATGGAAATTGGGAATTGGTCTGATTCTTCTTATTTAATAAAGCCTCCAGAACCCAACAAAGTCATGTCTTGCTTTTCTAGTCTATACGCTCAAAGGAAATGGAACAAGGTGGCTTAGTTAAGAAGAGTAACTGAGAGATAAGAGTAAAAAGAACTCGGATATAGTTGGATTAAATATAAAGGCAAAGTGCATGTTTTCACGATGACCACTGTCCATTTTTAGGTCGTGATATATGTCGTAGTTGGAAAAAACTAACCGAAATGACCGAAGAGGGATATATTCCTGATATGAGTTCTGTTCTTCATGATGTTGAAGAATCCGAGAAGATAAAAGCCACCAATTAATGTATCTCGAGAGTTCAGATTGCCACAATGCAACTAAATTCATTTCCAAGATAATAACATGTAGAGAGATACAGTAAGTGATTTAGTTCGGGGCCCATGATTGTTTAAAGAGGATGGACATGTTCATGTGGGATTTTTAAGACAGAGTTTCCAAGAAATTTTCATAAATATTAGAATCTTCAAAATTTTCAAAGAGTAATCACTGAGTGTGGCGAAGTCGAATAGGTTCATTCACTAAAGCAATGTGGTGATCTTCCACTAAGCGCAGACAATTCACCATAATTATTCCTAGATAATATCTCAGACGTATGAAAATTAACTTTTGTTCCAGAAACCCGCCATTATCTTGTTAGATACATTGAAAGAAACAAGAAGATGGTAAAATGGAGACCTGAGAGCATACTAATGCCAATTGTAGCAAAAGCAGGTGGTACTTCTGATCTCTAGAGAACATCAGTGCTGCGGACTACAACTTGACCGTAAGAGTTTTATCTTTTTCTCCCGTGTCCTAAACATCTCTTCAACGTTGCTCTAAGGGTTCGGGGCTCAAACATTGTGAAAAGGATGTACACCATGTAGTGCGGTGATATCTATTGATCGAACTCTACGATATTATCTCGGAGGTCTTGAAAAGTTTGATAGCTTAACTACGTAATCTAGTAAAGGTGGTCATTTGTAGCCAGGTAAAGATAGGGTACGCAGTAATACAGAGAGGTTTCATCTTGTAAATGAGTTTATGTACAACTTCTTTATGGCTGACCAAATTGCAACAATAATGATAATTTTGATGCTTTGTCTCCGTCATATATTAAAGTGCATATGTTGTCTCCCGCCGATTAGAAAAATGCAGACTTCATTTAGACTCGGACTGAAAGAAATTTTCCTTCTTTTTTTTTTTTTTCCTACCATGAACTTGGTAATGGATGTTATATCACTATGCGAGGTCACCCGATGGGTTTGTTTTTAAACTTTTTCAATTTATTGCCGACCTGTAAAAATCTAAAGGAATGTTAAAGCCAAACTATTTAATTTTTTTGGCTTTTTCTTTAAATACTTTTTGAATTTTTTTATTAAAAACTATATATTTAAATAAGGATCCAATTGAAATTGTTGTATTTTTACCTATATCCCAAATTTTTCGGCATTCTTTCAGTCAAAGCTGGGTGTCGGTTGATCAAACCGACCAAAATTTGGCTTTTAACGGGATTCAACCAAAAGGTGGGTAGTGGAGCCTCAATTACCACAAGGCCAACACGCCACTTTATTAGTATATTGTAAAAGTTTCTGAAAAACCCTCTTAACGGAATTTCTCCTCCTGGTTTGGTAACCTTCTTACCATATCATTTCTTTTGTAGAAACAGATGCCTTTGTGGTGAAATGCCCTGGGCCCTGTGCCATATTCCTCTGAATCATTGCTTTGACATTTGAATGCCACTTGCACATTTTCGAGGATTCAGCAGAAAAACGCTTTTGTCGTATCTTTATCTCAATAGCCCCTGCAAATTTCCGTAATCAATGATAAAACATTTTCTTCAAATGCTACCTTAAATCCCTTCTACCAACTCCATTCTTTACACATAGCGTGTTTTGATCAATCTCTGTGAACATACATTACATAATAAACCAGCTTAATCCCTACACAACTCCTCATAGCAAATACCCTCGACCCCCATCGCTATGTTCTCCATTTCCAATTTTCAATTCTTGATTTTACGCCGACTTATCGTGCGGTTTCTAAACAGTTTCTCATCACTTGTCATATGGTTTGTACAACTACTATCAACAAGCTAACTGTCACATGTAGTATTAGAAATGAAACAAGAGGCAACAAACAACTTATCTACCTCTCTTGTTGGACTCCAGCGATGCTTTCAATTTTGTTGCCTACTTCCCTTCTCCTTGCAAAACTTCTCAATGAGTCCCATTTTTTGACATCTCCCGCACCTTACATCTGGCCTTCTCCAACATCTAAAATGGGGATAATTTTGTTTGCCATAGTGCTTGCATGGAGAATATCTTTTCCTCCTTTAAGTTGCCTCATCTACTTTCCGCAAAGAACTCTTAAGTTATTGTCACTTCTCTTCTTCCCTTTCTTCCATTTCTTCTTTTTTTCTTCCCGTAGTTTTGTTGCACTTTGCCCATGTAGCCTCTTTTCGACACTTCCTTTCACTTTATCGACTTCTTTGCTTTAGGGTGTGCTCCTCTGCAGAGTACCAACCAAATCTCAACTCGATTTGAGAAAGGTTCCTTTGGGTGTTCTTAATGGTGGGCTAATGGCTGCCTCATACCTCTTAGGCAAAGAACAAGGATCCTTTGCAATTCAAACCTATTGCGAGAGGTCAAGGTTTGGCATTCTTGCCTTGTTTAAAATGTCGCAAACCAACTTAACAGTAATTTCCTTGATTGTCTCCCGTACCCTCCATCTACAATCCCTCAAACTCCCCGACCAAATTTAAACTCTTCATGCTCTTTGATCTTTTCATCCTCGGGCACTGGGCCCAGGAAATCCCATATATTCCCAATGAGTCACAAGCCATGATTTTGGCGAATCGTTAGAAACAAAGAAGATAAAATAGGTTTTCGCCTTGGCTTTTCCGGTTTTTATTCCTCTTGTGATGTAATTCGATGATTCGTGGTTATCGTTTGAAGTGAGCCACCATAGTCTATTTTCCACGCTTCCGCAATCACGCAACCTCGTACTTGCATTCACCGCCTGGGCCGATAGTTCTCCCCTTATCAAACACTGTGAAGCCAAGGCGTAAAGATCGTCAACTTGTTTCCATGTCGCTTTAGTTTTTGAATGCACTTACCTCTCAATCAATATCACAAGCTATTCCCACAGCCCCTTACATCAAGCAGCTTCCTGACAACACTAAGTCAAGCGAGATGAACAGTTAGGTTAACTGAAATAGCCCCATTTTATAAAAATTTGCAGAAATATAACACACAATGATTGTCAACCAATTCCTCAGTTCTACAAATCAACCAAGACAATGTCAAAGAACTGGGAATTGGAAGCGCTGAAAAACAAAGAACTAATTGACCTCAAAAAATGTTAAATTGAAAAATTAATCGACTCTCGCATGAAACCGTGAATAAAACCCGATTTAACATCTCGTAGCCACTTTGCGTGAGTTGCAAGTGACTCCAAGCAACTCATGTCCGTAAGATGATCCTCTGCTATAATTCATGTGATAATGAAATGATCCACACAAGTACAACTACATCGCCTAGTGGATTGTAGAACTAAGAAATTCGCTTGTCGCTTTACACTAAATATACTTTTACACTAAATTTGCTGTTTTGAGGTCAATTATTGTCGTTTTCATGTCAATTTAGTTGTAGTGGCACTGCCTTAGTGGATTGTAGAACCGAGGAATTCAGTTGTGTCATTTTGTATTTAAGTATTTAAATTTTTTTATAAACGTGAGATTTCTATTTCCCGCCTCTATTCTCTCATTCATCTCCTTCCATTTAACAATGCTATCAGTTTCCTTTCGACTTAAGGGGTCGTGGAGAATAGCTTGTGATATTGATTGAGAGGTAATCGCATTCAAAAGGCGATAAGTGAACATGGCTAAAAGTTCAAGCAAAAGCCGCCTCGTCCCACCGCGCGTTGTTTCAAGAGGGAGAACCATCGCTTTCTGGGCAAAGGAAATGCAAGTCTACATTGAGGGTTTACTACCGGGAAAGTGGAAGATGATCTGCGAGGTGGTCGTACTCGATAATCCAACCCCGAACTCCAACCGCCATCACAAGGAGATAAAAAACCGTAGTGCCAAGGCCAAAGCCCGTTTGTATGTCAGCCGTTTTCACCCGGTCACTTTTCAGCGTAATCATAGCTTGTGACTCCACTAAGAAAATCTGGGATTTCAAACCAGAGTACCAAGGGAGATGAAAAATCAAGAGTCCGGTGGATTGCCACAATTTTTAAATCAAATTCATTTCCAACAGAGGTCTACAAAAGAGAGATACTGTAGATAACATTCATATCGATGAATATTAACTTTGTTCTCCAGAAACCTCGGCCATTATTCTGTTTGGCAAGATGATACATATACAACCTCTATTGTCTTCAGCCTTAGTGTCAAGATCCCGTTTCACCCGTAACAAAAAAAAAAAAAAAAAATGGTGAAGAAATAAGAAATAATTGGATTATAACGAGAACCAAACTTCAAGATGATAACCAGCCGCAACATGCAAGTAATAGGCAGAACATCATTTTCAAAGATGTTCCGCTTATTTCTTCGCTTCGTTGTTGAAACCATAATGGTATAAGCCTTGATTTATTCTGTTTTTTATTCTTCTCTTCCGCAAGAATTTTTTTAGCATTAGAATTTTTAGAAATCGATGATTTATTTGTGGTATGCTAGTTCTAATGCGCATTGCTTTCCAATATTTCTCGTAGGGTAAATTTAAGAGGAAGCTCATGTTATTCCATTTATCTTTTTTATAAAGAACCAAATGGAGGAGTGTTGAGAAGATGAGAGATAAAGTAATTTGCTTGAGTTTGGGCAAGTAGTAAAGTATGGTGATTCAAATAACCTGGGCATTTATGATACAACCCTTTATTCAATTTAGGGCACATCTCCATCGTAAGACTCCATCGTTGAAGCTCACACTATGGTTTGAACCTGAAACCCATCCGCATTAAGGGCTCTTTCGATAGGATTATAGCTCAGCGCGCTGCTTAGGCACGAGGCGATGCAATGTGAGGCTCTCACGCCAGCCTGAGTCAGCACGCCCTTCGGCGCAGCGAGGATGAGGAGCAAAATGCCCATGCTTATCCTATGGAGCAAAAGGTGTGCTCGTCCTAAGCGGGTTTGCCTCCCTGAAGTGATCGCCAGCAATTTCCAAATTTTCTTCCTCCTTCTTAGCGTCACGAGGTCAGCAGAGGAAGCCCCAGGCTTTTATGAGAACTGTTATGAACCCTTATTTCACTTATTTGAAAATTAAACAAGAGACTTAAAAACTAAGCCCATATCTCAGCTTCAAAAATAGTTGGATAAAAGAATGAAAACTAAATTGATAAAGAATGTACCATGCGAATACAAGTATTATAAACCTTAGTACATCAGATGTGACTTCAATTCCCATGTCTTTCCTTTGCCTAAAAATATTATTTTGATGTTATGTTATGCTATGACAAGCTGCAGCTACATAGATGTTCATCCATTCACTTCAAAGAAACAATTAACAAACCCAAAATAGCCAGCAAAACTGCACTTGAATCCATCTTTATCCTCTTCATCTTCTTCTTCTTGCCATATCTTGTCTTGAATACAGTCTTGGTCTTGTTCTTGCCCTCCTTTAGTTCAAGTCCTCTATCCACATATTAATTCTTCATTGCACCTTGGATTCTTGGAACTCCAAATTCAAAGAACTAAATGGAGGGTAGAATGTAATATAATCTATTCATTTATATCTTTTATCATAAATAACTAAATGGATAGAGAGTGAGAAGAGTGAGAGATGTGCAATTTTGTTTGAGTTGGGAAGTAGTAGGTATGGATCTAAATAACCCTTGAATTTAGGATAAATCTTTATTCTGTTGAGGCACGCTCCTATCTAGTGGATTTTTTTTTAACATCTATTCACTTTGCATTACAAATTTGTTTCTCATGGGACTCCCGACCTACTAGATCCTTCCTTCTATGCCCGTTGACTCTTTAACGACTTGAGCTAGGTCTTATTGGCCTATTTATTGGATCTTTGTTTCATCTAACATTACCTACGGTTGAAGCCATCTTTCTATGGTTTGAATCCCAAACTTGTTGTATTAGTATTCTTATGATAGAATCATAGTTGTGAAAGGCGCACTTAGGCGAGAGGACGCTATACGAGCTCTTGGTGCCTCACTTGAGTCGAGGCGACGCCCCTTCAGTAAAGCGACGATTAGGCGCAAGGCTCTCCCTAGGCACGCCTTTTGCAATTTCCTTCAATTTTGGTACATTATCGGTCATCCTTCGGTAAATTTCAGCATTTTTTTGGAAATTATATTGTTTATTGGTCTTCTGCTCCTTCTTCGGCATCGAGGTTGGAGAGAAGCACTAATTTTTTGTTTTTGTCACAAAGATTATCTTTGTTGGCTTCAAAGGGTGCTTTTAGTCGCATCATCAAAAGCGATGTCGTTTTCTTGAAACTCCATCAAGCTATAGAAGTCTAGTTTTTTTTTTTGGTAAAGGTTAAAAAAAAAAGCCATATGTTTGCAAATATCTCACTTACACCTCAATAATAAAAAAAAAATTAGGTCCAAAGGGCCTCTATAAGTAACTAGCAAGTCTTTGCTTCCCGTGGTGATAATGTTAAAGGTCGGCTTGATGTTAAAATTGTTGTTAATTGCTTATGTGGTGTCCACATGACATTGTGGGACCCACTATCCACTCTCTTCCCTCGTCTCTTCTCTCTCCTCTCTTTTCCCTCATCTCTTCTCTTCTCCCTCTCCCTCACCCAACCCCTCTAGTTGAACCTTACCCCCTTCGCCTTGCCACTCATACCATAGTTTTTCTTTTTTGAACACTTAAATTTACATTAAAATTTTAAAAGCTACTAAATAAAAATTCAAATTTTATTTTTAAATATAATAAATCATTTATTATTTAAATCTACTAAAATGTATTTTAATTTTAAATGTACTAAAATAAAAAATTCATTTTATTTTAAAATATAAATAAATTATTCGATATTTAAATCTATTAAATAAAAATCAAATGAATTAAGTTTGAAATAATATTTTAATAATAATATAATTTCAAATGAATGAATTTTAATATTTTTATTTAAAACTAGTCTATTTTAAATGGATGAGTTTTAATATTTAATTTTGTTATTTAAATGGATTTTTTTTTTGAAAATATGGATTTGTTAATAATAAATATTATTTAAATATATTATTTTAATATTTAATATTTTTATTTAAAAACAATTTATTTTTAATTTATTAAGTTGTACAAATTTTGAGTAAAATAAATAGATGAGTTTTTAAAAATACAATTTATTTTAAATTATTATTTAAAATGTTAATATTTAGGTATTATATTATTTATTATTATAAAAAATATATATATTTATATTAAAATATAAAATATTTTAATTAAGAATATAATTTATTTTAATGAAATATAAAATTAAAATATTTTTAAAAATAAAACAATGAATAAATTTATTTATATTTTAAAAATAATTTTTGATTTTCTATTAGTATATTTAAATAACGAATAATTTATTAATATTTTAAAAAATAAATTTTGAATTTTTATTTAATAGATTTGAAAACTAATATAAAATTGTAATAAAAATTAAGATTAAAAAGTTTTTTTTTTTTTTTTTTTTTTTTTTTTTGTAAGAAAAAAGGCAGCGGCCCAGGGTTGGTTGGGGGGAAGGGGCGTGGGTGGGGTGTTGTTGGAGGAGGAGAGGAAGAGAGGAGTGAGTCACGGTGTCACATGGATGTCACTTCACCAGTGCTTGATCATTTAACGTTGTTTGACCTTTTTATCGTTATTAGTTATGGCAATGACTTAAGTGGGCTACGGGAATAAACGGCAGAGCTTTTGGACTTAAAAAAAGTTTAAGGTGTAAGTGGGATATTTGGTAAAAAAAAAAAAAAAAAAACGGGGTTTTACCTTTACCCTTTTCCATATGAATTAAATTGATCTTTGTTTTTGAGTCTTATACAAAGAAACCACCATCAAAGCAACTTCTTTTTGAGCTGTTCACTATGTTTAAAAAACAAAAGACATTGGAGCGTGAAATCAATGTTGTTTTGGTCCTAGAAAGGCTAAAACGTGTCATTTTGGCCCTAAAATATGTTTTTCAAGTTTCTAACATTCCAAACCCCGATTTCTACCTAGTTTGGTAGTTTCAACTCGAAAAAAACCCCTAAGCTTCTCAACCAGTGTGTTATCCATATAGAAGATGATAAGAAGCAAGAAAAAAAAAACCAATTAAATAGCCAAAAAATTGTGAGAAATTTGTGAAAAGAGTAGGGAGATAACCTTCCATTTATTGATTAGATTGAAATTTTATATGATATTTGATGATAAATGATTGTAAAAATTTGAGTGTATGTAGAGACAAATATATTTATGTAAGATAGGATGGGTCTTACATAAAAAGCATGTCTTAAGTGTGTCTTGTACCTGAGGCTCCAAGGAATTAGTTGTACTTCCTTGGCGTGTAATGGGAGCTAAGTGTTTTCATGTTAATTAATGAACTTTAAAGAGTGTCATGGAAGGTTAATAATAAGCATACAAATTGATGAAGCGGCATGCCATTTATTAGAAAAAGTTCAAGAGCTAGCTTGTGTGAGAATTTCATGATCGGTGAAATTCAACCATTGTAGTGTTAAAGAAAGAAAGATAGCTTCCAAGGTCCTATTTACTCAAGAGAATACCATCCTTAATGTTTTTAAAGTTATTTATCTCTTATCATGGCACAGTTGGAGCATTTAAAGCAACCCTAGAAAGCAGCACAGTGTCGGTATCCCTTGGTTTTAGATTTTCACGTATGTTTCTAGCGAGAATGGAAATATTGGTAAATATTTAACGTCTGAAACAGTATTTCATAAAATAGAGTGGTAGGAGATATGGTTCATTTTAATTTTAGCTCTAAAAGCTATTTTTCTTTATCAAATTGAACTTTATTACCAAAAAAGATGAAGAAAATCAGTTGTCTGTACTTTTTGTTCATGTAGTCTTTGAAAGATTCTAATGTCTTATATAATTATCCCTTGAGAGATGTCGTTGACTTCTCCTCAAATTCTGAACGAGAAATAAACTTAGATTTTAGAATTCTGAAACGTATAATTATATTATTAAATGAATATCATTAATTTTATTAACTATTTCCAATATTTTTCTCAAGAAAGGTAAAAATAGGCTATCACCAATGATTTCATAGTGGGACAATAAATGAGGCATGAATTCACATAATGGGGAAAGACTGTGAGGAAAATGAGAGAGGGCCATACTTACTTGTCAAGCACTCCTAAGCATTAAAATCGAGAGACAGGATGAAATTAATTTTATAAATAACAACAACTTTTTGACCATTTACTTGGAAATTTTCTTTTATTCCTACGAAACTTTGAACATGTTCATTGGAAAGTTCCTTCTTTTCAACAAAGAACAACATTTTTTTCTATTTTTGAGCTACGTTTTTGGAAAGCAAAACAAGATATAAAGCATAACAGAGGGTTTGAATAAATAATAACCATGCCTTGACTTCAAGATCTCGATAAAGGGACTTTCACCTTTCATTATTCAGGCGGCGTGGGGGACAGTGCATTGTAACAGAAATAGGGACCTATTTTCCCAGTGTAAACACAAGACCACAAAATATTACTACATTATATTAATGGGAAAGAAAGCATTAACAGAGGCATCGGTTTTCCAACCCAACGTTACTTCTCATCTCTTTCCTTTTCACTTGAAATATTTTGCTTTATTTATATTCATCCATCCATTCACTTCCAAGGAAGCAATTACAAACCCCCAGCAATGGTCATGGCAAATCCAAGCCTGCTGCTTCAATCCTTCTTCTTCTTCTTCTTGCTGCCATGTCTGTCTTCTTCTTGTCCTGAATACCAAAAGCAAGCCCTCCTTCAGTTCAAGTCCTCCATCCTTGCCATTAATTCTTCATTTCACACCTTGGATTCATGGAACTCCAGTTCTTCTAGTTGTTGTCTATGGGATAAGGTCGCATGGTTCTCCTTGCTTCAACTCAAGTGTTGTGATTGAACTTCATCTCTCTAACCTTTTTGCACGGCTCATGCCTTCTAATTTGCTGGCGCCGCTCTTTTTGATCAGAAGTTTGAGGGTGCTTTCTTTGAGTTCCAATCATCTAAGCGGAGAACTCCCTGAAGAGATTGGAAACCTCACAAAGTTGAATTCACTTGACTTGGAAGAAAACCTGCTCACCGTAGAAATTCCATTCCGGTTGTTTGGGTTTCAAAGACTTGAGTCCTTACTACTTGGGAGGAAACAGTCTTACTTGGAATAACAATATGAAGTTGGTACCCAAGTGTTCGTTGTTAAGATTATCTCTCAGATCTTGTGGTCTACAAGGAGAAATTCCAGTGGATTTCTACCCAAGCAAATCTCTCTCTTCTGGATCTAAGCATGAATCAGCTCCATGGACCATTGCCACCAGTAATAGCTGAATTTCAAACTCTCAGTGGTCTAGTCTCTCCCACCAACAAACTCTCAGGTTTCTCTTCCAACAGCTCTCTTCCGATCTTCCCAATTATTAAACATCCTTCTTTCTCTCCCATAACAATTTTCTGGGGAGTTGCCAAGAACATTGGAGATGCAAAGTCTCTAATCATTCTGATGTTGGACGGGAACAACTTTTCTGGACCTATTCCTCAATCCATCTCCCAAATTTCCAATCTTGTACTCTTGGATCTTTCTCGCAATAGACTTTCCGGCAACATTTTCCCAGTTTTGACCCTGAGAATGCGGCCCAGTCGCGTTCTCGTCCAACCAATTCTGGGAGAAGTTCAACCACCTTTCCTCTAGACATTGAAACTCTTGCATTGGGAGTAACCGGTTTCGGGCCTTGCCTTTGAACCTCGAAAATTTGAGAAATCTTGAGCGTCTCGAACTCGGAACAACAATATTTCAGGTGAATTGCAGCTCCCTTCTCCAAATCTCCCCATCTCACGGGTTCTCTGGCACAGAACAATTCCCTTAATTTCGATCCACAAAACACTTTCAACCTCCAAAATCTCGGATTCTTGACCTCTCAAGCAACAATCTCACAGGAGAAATCCCCATAGAGTTTGTAAATCATCTTACGAATGACTCCAAATCTTATCACGGACATCGGGTTTTTCTGTTCTATCTTACTCTCATCCAATTTTTTAGCAGAATTTGCGATGCAAATGAGCGTGGTAGTGGAAGAAGTATAAACAAAGGTCTTTCAAGTCACTACATTGATATCACTTCTTGTTGGGCTTGTCGAATAGCCAACTATCCAGTGAAATCCAGCCTCTCTGAGGCGCTCTTAAAACTCTTAAAATGTTTTCTGACCTCCTTTAACAAATTCTTTAACAAAATACCGGCAAGCTTAGGTGATTTACAAAATGTAGAAAGAGTTTAGACTTATCCCTGACAAACTCTCTGGTCCAAATTCCTATAAATGTACAAAGCTGCTTGGCTGCTACCTTGGATGTGAGCAACAATAGGCGACGGACGGTCAGATCGGTGGCGAATGAACGCCATGGCGGATCCAGGCTTCTGTACGACAACGATTGGGTTGTGTGGAGTCCAAATTCGTGTGTCATGTCCTAAAGACCTACCACCAACTCCAAAGTTACAAGAGCATGATAACAAGGAGCCTTGGATTTTGCTGGAAGCTGTGGGGATTGGATATCCTGTTGGTTTGATATTAACAATCGGAATCATTTTCCTTGCAGGCTATTTCAGCATCGCCATGTGAAAACGACCGCGTCGCCACCATCATCACCCCAGTGGTTAATCCAGGCAAGCAGTTTGTCAAAACTTGATCCAGTCTTCTTCACAAGATTTTTCTATCAAGGTGAAGTTGTGATGATTGCTGGGGATGGTGAAGAATGAAATTCTGTTGTAATTGTAATTTGATGTGATAGAAGCTAAGTGTTTTCATGTTAATTAATGAACTTCAAGAGTGTCATGGAAGATTATTAATAATAAGCACTTAAAATGATGAAACGAATGAGGCCATTTATTAGAAAAAGTTCAAAAGCTTGTGTGAAATTTCATGATTGGGTGAAAAATCAAACATTGTAGTGTTAAAGAAAAGAAGAATAGCTTCACATTCTTACTAAGAAAACACAACTCTCTGCTTAATTCAATTCCCAAAGAAGTGATGATTTAACAGTGAAAGAGCCGAGGAAATAATGAAAAGAATACTCCTTGATAGAATCGATGGACATGTAGCTCTTTGCTAAATCCATTACGTAAATAGAATGAAATTGGGCGTAATCTTGGTTTCGCATCTTCATCATTTCATCTTCATAGCCATTTGAAATTTGCAGAATAAAGCTAGTTGAGTAGGTTCAAAGAATGATACATACACAACCTCTATTGTCTTCGACCTCGGTGTCAGTATCCCCCGTTTCGCTATAGCCAAAAAAAATTGAAATGGTAAAGAAATAAGAAATAATTTGATGATAACAAAAACCGAGCTTCGACGAGTGAATGCGACAATTATGCGAGTAATATAATACCATTCAACGTCATTGCAGCTAAGCGTCTTATTTTCTTTGTAAATGTTTTAGAATATGTAGAGTCGGATTATGAATAATTATGCAGGCAACTATAGAACAAACAATTTATATGAACATATTTCAAATAGGGCCTGAATGCGGCCACAGGTTGGAGCATTTACAAAGAACCTACAAGTAGCACGACTTATCAAATATCCCCTAGTTTAAAAAATTTTATATGCATTTTAAGCGAGAAGATGGAAATATGGAAATATCGATGAATATTTCTCCAATGCGAACAAAATGAGGGAATTTCATAAAATAGAGGGGCGGGGAGAATATAGTCCATTCTTTTTATCTCCCAAAGCCATTTTCCATATTGATTGAGCAAGAAAAATCGAATAAACACATGTATCTTCAAGAGAAACATACTATTGCCACTACCAATGTAATCAAAGAAACATACTCTGCTGCTAGTTTTTGCATTTCCCCTTTCACAAAAATAATATTGAAGGCCTCGTGTCGTTATTGGGTCTTGCACATGAATATCTTCAGTCTCAACCTAAAGCTTTCTCTCTTTAAAAGAATTCATTTTCTTACTGTTTATGGCAATTAATCCCTATCCAAAAGAAATATATAGCATTTGGGGCATTACTAGGAATACACTGCAACAATTGCCTCAGCTTTCTTTTCGCTCCCAAAAAGTTCTCTCATTAAAATAAAAGAAAATGCTGATTTTAAGATGAAACTAATTTCGGGTTAAGAGTATTATGTGATTAGCGACGGAGGTACTTGTAAATAAAATTACGGGAGTTCAATTTTAGTCGGGAGGAATGACTTTTCAAGCTTCAACCCTCTCATGGAAAAGATAATTTTAGTCTCAAAAGTTCACCATAAGTAGCGATTTCACTACCATGTTCCCTGACCTCACTTTGTCGTAATTCCTTCCCGACGGCCCCCGAGGAGTGCGTATAATGTCACAAACCTCCAGCCTTCAGAGAACTACCATTCTTTCTTATAAGCACAAAGTTCTGATCTAAGCCAAGCACATTTTCTTGGAATTCCCTTTCACCAGGTAAAGACTCGGCCTTAAATCTTGCTACATTTAGAGGTCTCTATAATGACACAAACCTCCAGCCTTCAGAGAACTACCATTCTTTCTTATAAGCACAAAGTTCCGATCTAAGCCAATCACATTTTCATATGTTTTTTTAACCGCATCATTTCCACAACAACCACTTCCTTCCCAATTCTTCCTATCAATATATACTCCAACCCAATTCAACTTCTCCTCTAGAGAAGCAAAACTGTCGGTTTAACCATCAAACTTTTTCCCTTCTGTTTGTTGAAACATGAGGAAGTTAGGAAGGATTAGGTTTGAAAGCCCCTTTCACATGGATTACCGATACATCTTCACTTTTAAATTAAGGCCGAGGCACATCATTATTCAAAATTGATCCAAACAAAAAAGAACCAGTGATTCAGTGATTCATACACCATAATCTCAACCTACTAAAGTGAATTACAGTGCTAACAACAAATGAAATCAAATCAGTACAAATAATCATATTACCAATTCCAGAAAGAATTTTAAAAAAAAACACACATCAGAAGGTAAATCAAACAAAAGAATTGGAAGAAGAAACATTCTAGATACAGGGATAGGGAGAGAATATCCACCTAGATTCAAATTCCTTGATCTCAACAAGTTCTTTCCCCATGAAATCCATCCATTTGTACTCTCTTCTTTTCAACCTCCTTGGGTGAATGCGGATTCGAAGGTTCCTCCTTAGAATGCTTTTCGAAAGATTCTCATACAGTTTGCACTTCCCATCATTGACATCAATAGTATCCTGGAAACTTTGATTCTCACCATCGAATGACAGCTCCCGATGGAGGAACATATGGAGTTGTTCTCATTTCAATGGTCGGGAGTGTAAATATGAGATTTTGCCTTTAAAGTTTAAGAAAAAAGCATGAAGTACATTTGTCTTTAGACTTTTTGCTAAAAGCTAAATAGCTTTCACCATTTAAATGTTTATTTTTTAAAAAATTTATAATTTATTACTGAAATTTAAAAAAAAAATTATGAATAGAAAAAGTGAAAATATTTATCTTTTTCTATTCTATTCAGAAAAAGTCATTTTCCACCAAAACAATAAAAACTCCACCATTGGCTAACAAGGAGGAGAAGTATGCCTTCCTTTAATGGATGACGATGGGGGTTCGAGATGAGACGACCCGTCCAGGATCTGGCCGTTTATTTTTCAATTCTCAAACCTATCCCATTTAAAAAATTAATGACGCAGGTTGGCGGGGATAGGAAAATTCTCAAATCTGCCCCGTTTACATTTGATTTTTTGTTTTGTTTTTTATTTGTTTTTATTATATTAAAATTAATATATTTCAAAAAAATAAAAATATTATAAATTTTATAAACTATTTATTAAAAACATTCTAATTATTATTATTATTTATATTAAAGTATAAAATAAAATAATAAAAATAATATTTTAAAAATATAATCGAGTGGGAATAATGCAGAACATACGAACTCGTCTTGGGTTTGAGAAGAAAATAAACCCAGGCCCGCTAAAAACCCGATTATAGTTAAACCATCCGTCCATTAAGGGTGGGCGAGACGGGAACAAAATAACCGTATCTTTACTCATTGCAATGTTAAAATAAACTTAATATTTAATGCTATTTGGTATTATTCATCATTAAATTCAAAAAATTATATTCAACATTAAGTAAAAAAAACAAATCTACGCCTTAGTTTTTTATTTTTTCAAGTGTGCTCCATATTCTTTCTGCTTTTGTTAGTAGCATTAGTGTCAGCTTCGGTTGTGGATTGTGATATTTTTGGTATTTTTCAGTTTGATTGTAAATGGATTATAACCATAACCAAAACTCAGCATTAGAAGAAGTGTAACAATTATGCAAGTAATATAATACCATTTGCTGTCTATTGCAAAAAAAAAAAAAAAAAATGTATGTTTCTTATTTCTTCAGTACCATGTTTCAACAAAACATCACATCTCCCTGACTCTGTCTCTTCTACTTTCCCTTCCTCTCATTACTCCTTAATTTATCTCCTATATCATATTATTTATTATTATTATTATTCATTTAATTTAATCCCCCACTTCACATCCTTAGCTAAATTGGACGTCACTCTCCAGTCCCCACCCTCACACCCTCACTTCCCACCTCATACGCTCTACACTCCACGGCTGACCCAATCGCATGCGTAACACGTTCAACTTTTTCTTTTACCAAACACTCTAATCCGCCGTACACTCTAATCTCCCTGATCCAGCCGTTCATTCTTTGATCAGGAAACAGGAAATCATCCCAGCCCTTTAAATACTCTCTTTCTTTTGATCTGAACCGTTCATTGTTTGATTATTAACCAGGAATTGGACATCGTAAATATTGCATCTTTGACCTGCAAACCGGATCTCATTATGTTAGGGCTAGTTGGTTTATATTTTTTAAAATTGTTTTTTGTTCTTAAAAATAAGGCTTATAGATGCTTATATTGTTTCAATTTTCTTATTAAAAACACATAAAACATTAAATCGAAATTTGAAATGGATGCCTCAATTAATTAATCTCTCAAAGTGAAACCTACTTTGTTCAGTCAAACCGCTCATTTCATGGAACATGCTAACCCAACAACGTGTTTGTTACTTCCCACATATTTGTATCCTTAATTTCATGGAACAACTGATTTCATTCAGTCAAACCGCTAATAGTGAGTGGAAGAAGTGACAGGTCTCTAGTCAAACCTGAAAGTACTCTTAAGGCTCTTAAGGCTTAAGAGCCTAGAAATGTACTTTTTGTTAGATTTTTCTAATAACCAAAATCCCAGCCTTGCTAAGTGCTCTTAAGGCTCTTAAGCTGCTCAACCTCTCCTATAACAAACTCTCTGAAAAAATACCAACAAGCTTAAGTGATTTACAAAATATAGAGGGTTTGGACTTATCTATGATAAACTCTACGGTCATTCCTACCGCCTTCACAAAGCTTGACAACTCACTGCCTTGGATGCTTGAGCAACAATTAGGCGCCCGGGTCGGATTATGACTGGTGGCCAAATGAACAATATGGCAGATGCAAACATTTATGCCAACAACAACGGGTTGTGCGGCTTCCAAATTCGTGTGCCATGTCATGAAGACCTACCATTGGCTCCAAAGCAACATGGGCATGATAACAACGAGTCTTGGATTTAGCTGAAAGCTGTGGGGATTGGATATCTAGTTAGCTTCTTTTTAACAATAGTAATCATCTTCCTTGTGGGCTATTTCGACCCATCACTTTGCCTTGAAACGTGCGCCATCACCCCCGCCCAATTAATGAACCTTGAATTTATTTAAAAAGTCGAGTCTTCTTCATAGCTTTTACATCAAGGTGAAAGTTGTGGATTTTCTAGGATGGTGAAGAATGAAGAACAAAATGAAATTTCATAAATAGGGGCATGGAGATATGGTCCGTTTTGTTAGCTCTAAAACCATTTTCCTTATTAATTAAACGAAATATAAAACACTACGGTCCTCCGATGAAGCGAAGATATGTTTGACGCTATTACTTATAGGGGAAAAAAGAGGAAGAAAATCAAGTTGTCTAGGAACTTTTGTGTAGTCACCTTGAACGAGGTAATGAACTTAGATTCTTAGAATTTTGAAGGAAGAATTATATTATTCAATGAATGTCATTAACTTTATTCACTATTTACAACATTTCTTTCTCCAAAGGCCAAAATAGGCTATCACCAATGATTGCACATAGTGGGGCAACAGTGGAGGTATGACTAGTCATTGACTTCTAGATGAGAAAATACCGGAAAAGAGTGAGGAAAATGAGGGTGATTTACAGTCGCCCTTCGTGTCCAAGTCTAATCATAATCTCTTCTAATAATCAAGAAAATAAGATGAATTTTCATAAATGGGGCCAATATTCAGTCCTAGCATATTGCCATTTATGACTATTTAACAGTAATTTCTTCTTTTTTTCCTCCAAGAACAGTAATGGGTGTTATATCACTTATGAGTCACTCATCTCAGGTTTTTTTTTTTTTTTTTGCTAAAAGCATGGTTGTTTTTTTTTTTTTCAAATTTTTTCATGATTTATTACTGAATTTGAAAAAAATTATTGAATAAGGCCAAACTATTTGACTTTTTGCAATGTTTTTATTAATAAAGAGTAGATTTTTCAAATATAGAGAAAATCATATTCTTTATTATCCAAGCTAATTAAATAAAATCATGTATTTTAAAATGTTATTTTCTCAAAATTTAGAGAAAGAAAAAAAATAATAAGATTGACTTGTTCTAAAAAAAACAATTAATCTTAATCTAATAAGCATATTTAACACTAAAAGTTCTTTAGCATTAAGTTAAAAAAACACCACCTAAGATTGTAGGAAAAAAAGCATAAACAAAAAAAAAAGGGTTCAATAATAATAGCAGCTTAGAGTGGTATTTCTCCTTCATGAGAGGATTGAGTAGCAGCGATTTCGGTATTTCACTTAGAGTTGGGAGTTTAGTTGCAAAGTAATCATTTTATAAAAAAAAATTACAAGTAGCGTTCTTTTCAAATAATCACGGAGTGGTTTTCCACATATTTTAAAAACTGCATTCATCAATTGCAGATTTAAGATAATTTTTAAAAGCATTTTTACCGATTGTAGTTTTCAAAACATGTGGAAGACTAGTTTGGTGATTATTTTGAAAAGAATACTACTAATGTAAATTTTTTTTTTTAAAATGAATTACTTTAACGCTAAACTCCGGAGTTGGCATGTCATAACAAAAACAAGGACGCTACTGTGCAAGTAATGCATTTAAAAAAAAATTACATGAGTTGTCAACGTAATTGTATTTATTTTCCTGAAAAAATAAATCATTCTTTTTTAAGAGATAATGTAAATATATGAAATAAAAGAGGCGATATTTTGTCCAAAATAAATTATTTTACAGAAAAACATAAGAGCTAGATTAACAAATTTAGAGCATTTGATGTTTTTAACCAAATATTTTGTTCCTCATATATGTATTTTCTTCTTTGTGATTATAAACATATTTGAAGAGAACCACGATAATCTTGAGAAAACATCCATTTGCACTTGAATTTTGGCCCATCTCGTGAAACATTGTGGGTTGTTGGTATCAGATGAACATTAGTGGGTTGTTGGCCCATCCTGACAAGACATTATTGAACATTGGCCCATCATGAACATTGGTACGGTGTCATCGGATAGACATTATTGGGTTGTTGGGCCATCCCGATGAACATTGGGGTGATGGCCCACGTCGATGAACGTGGGATGAGCAATGGGCGGTGTCGTCGATGAGCATTCTTGGCATTGGGCCATCGATGTGAACGATGAAATTTGGTGGCCCATTTGAATGATAATTTGTTGATTTTGGAGAACCTGATGATGATGGCGTACGTTATTTGGTCAGTATTAGTAATTCTGCTCCTATAACCTGCGAGAATCAGTATAACATCACCATATGTGAAATCATCATTGACTTCATTAGGTTAAACTCAAATGCAGGAGTCTTAGGGCTTGATAGAAAGTGAGATTTTGCCTTTGAAGTTTGGAAAAAGCCCTAAGAAATTTGTTTTGTTTTGAACTTTTTGCTAAAAGCTAAATAGCTTTCAACATTCAACTATTTGTTTTTAAAATTTTTCACGATTTATTGCTGGTACAAAAAAGTTATGAATAGAAAAGTAAATAACAGGAGGGACGGCTAAAAACATTCACTATTAGGGATGACAATGGAGAGTTGGATAGGCGGCCCCATCTGATCCTAGCGACTATTTTCAATTTTCAAACTTGTCCCATTTAAAAAATTAAATGGAGCGGGTTGGCGGGGATGAGAAAATTCTCAAATCCGCCCCGTTTACATTTGATTTTTGTTTTTTTATTTTTATTTTTATATTTGTTTTTTTATTATATTAACATTAATATATTTCATAAAAAATAAAAATATTACGAATTTTTATAAATTATTTTATTAAAAACTTTATAATTATTATTATTATATTAAAATATAAAATAAAAAAATAATAATAAAAATATTTTTTTTTAAGAAATATAATCGGGGTGGGAATAACAATGCAGAACCATACGAACTTGTCTTGGGTTAGAGAAAATAAATCCGAACCTGTTAAAAACTCGATTATAATTAAACCAAACTCGTCACATTAAGGGTGGGGTGAGGCGGGAACCCAAAATAACCCGTCTCATTGCCATCCCTACTCACTACTCAATGTTAAAAACTTAATATTTAAGTAACACAATAATATTATTCATCAATCAACTCAAAAAAAAATCTATTAATTAAGTAAAAAAACAAACCTCACATAGTCTTTTTATTTTTTTCAAATTGTTGCTCACATTTTTTGTTAGTAGCCGATAGTGCGAAAAATCCGTAGTAGTTGTGATATTTTGGTATTTTTCCAGTTGATTGTAATGGATTATAGCGAAGCAAAAATTCAGCATTAGAAGGAGCGTAACAATTATGCAAGTAATATAAAACCATGACACATCCCCACCCCCTACCAGCGGCGGGCGTCTTGGGCCATTCCATGAATATCTGACCGTTACCTCTAACGACTGAAACTCTGTGAACGACCGTGTGCTTGCTAAAACCTCCTATAAAAATTTTTCTTTTAATTTATTCCAAACTTAGGATTTGGTAAAATCTTGCTTAAGCGGAAAACCCCAGGTAGCATGGCTTGGTGCACATAGTCTAATTCCACAATCTACACTATATCTAAAATAATATGGCAACCAAAGATATCAACACATTCTTATCATAGGATTTGGGAAATCTCTATGGCATACATGTTCCATATATTAAATTCAAAGTATCTTCTTACAAAATATTATTAATACACAAAGACTTAAATCAGATGTCAGACTAACTTATCAGGCTCCAGTGTCTTGTAAAATTGCACTGAAAATAGTTTTAAAATACAAAATAATGAGCTAAACGAGCCTTCGCTGAGTGTATGCTTCATAAATTGTTTTGCTTTTCCCAAAAACATCTCAAAACTATAAAACTTTCTTTAAAAATATTTTCCGTAAACTTTACTTTGCTTTGCTTGCTTTAAAAGTTTTAAACTTTTTTTGTTGCCGTTTGTACTTGCTTGCTTTGTTTGCTTTTCTTTAAAAGTCGAAACTTTATCGCTGCTGCTGTAAGTTTATAAAACTTCTACATTTTCTCTTGCTTGGTTTATCTTGCTTGAAAAGTCCTTTTAAACTCTTTCACAAACTTGCTTTAAAAGTTTCTCAAAACTTTTCATAAAATCCTGAGTCTTTATTTTAATCTGATGCTTTGAAAATGTAAAACCCACTGAGTCAGTTTTAACCAATCGTTTGGAATCTAAACGGAGCAACGGCCCAACCCGGCTGGTTTTAAAATCGGGGTCGGGCACTGGAACCAAAATGGCTTTCTGATTTCACAAATCTACATCACATTATAACACATCAACCAATGGAGGCCTATTTCTTTGCTTGTTACGCCTGAGCGAACACTCGAACCTCGCGCCAACCGTGCCGATGCAAGTGACTCGGTCTCGCATCACCTTTTCCGCCGACACGGGTGGAATCTGACCTCGTGTCGCCATCACCATAATTTAGTTGGGAGCTCATAACCTTATATACTCCCGCACGTGTCACTCTGGCCTCCTTTAAACGCACGACGATCCGGTTTGTCACCGAAAGAAAAACTGGCAATGCATGCCGTATGAAATCCTAACACCAATCAACATATTCAATACCTTCCACCGGCTGTTTGCTTGTGAACTAGGAAGGCCTTGCTTTCTCAAACTTTCGCTTGCTTGTCATTGTTGTCATTATTTTGTGAAATGGTTTTGCCACTTTGAAACCATTTACTTGCTTGCTTGCTTGAAAATACCGTTTAATTATTCAAACCATTTGCTTACTTGCTCGCTGTTGAAAAAAATGGTTTAATTATTCAAAACCATTTACTTACTTGCTTGCTTGCTTGAAAAATGGTTTAATTATTCAAAACCATTTACTTACTTGCTTTCTTTCTTAATTATGGTTTTACAATTTAAAACTAATGCTTGCTTTTCAAAATGGTTTAACCTAAAACCATTCATTGCTTAATCTATCAGTTGCTTGAAAATGGTTTGAACTCAAACCATGAAATAACAATGTAGCAATTTGTAATAATAATAATAATAATACCTTATTTGGAAATGAGTTTAGAACACTCACCTCTTTGTTGCTAACTTGAGAGCAATCGCTCCACACTTATCCCGCCTTTATTTTAACCTACAACTCAAACGAATACGACGACAAATTAATTGTATAACTTAACGTATCTCCTAGACTTAGTCACACTTTACTCTTTTTAAATCTAAGGTGCTAAGGGTCTTATTCCAACTAATCACCCACCGAGCACCAAACTCAAGTCAAGGCCCTAAACAACCCGACTACTCTATGTCCAAAGCTGATGGTGAATTTTTCTTGCATTACGTCTCCCACCCTTGAGTAGAATTTTAGGCCACTTAGGATCACACTATCAATACCTACTTTTACTGCCTTGTCTCCTCAAGTCTGTATACAGGAATCATGTCAATGTCTGCCAGTAGAAGTTCTTTCTCTTCTTCTAAGCAGCCACCTTTAATCACTCAAATCGAATAAGAAATGAGCAAGTTATGGCCAAAATAACAAAACCCATCGAAATGTGAAACTACACAGGTACCGCATAACCCTGAATGTAAAATTCTAAGACACTTTGTTAGGTGTACCACACTACTGTCTATACTTACACCTTCAAAATTTTGTCAGATTTTGTTGGTTTTTCTCCCACTTTGGATGCCCATACACCCATACAACTTCTATAATTCATAATACCTCAAAAACCAACTTGGAATTCATCTAAAACAACTCCAATAACATTTGAATTGGTGCTTTGAACCTCAGTGAAACACAAAACCTTAGGTGAAAATCCAAGAACACTACCTAAGGTCCACCACCCTTTATCAAATCACATAATTTGACGCATTCCACGCTTGCTTTTACATCAATCGGGGTTTTACACCATAACTCCCAACACCCAAAGGTCGCGCGATCTTTACACAAAATCCACTAAAGCGAGCATCTATTCTACTCAAAGTCCTAGAACCAATACACTTGATTCTAAGACAAAGGTATCTAGATTTTGAACCTCTTCTTCCTTCCTCCCCTTCCCTTTCAAGCCTCCCACCTTCTCCTCCTACGGGTTTGCTAGGGCAAACTTGAGACCAAATGAAATTTTGTTTTAATTTTCCTATTATTATATTTTAACATTTTCCCTAAATTGCAAATTGCCTCATCTCTTAATTTTTCAATACCAACTTTTGAAATTCCTACTTCATGGCCCATCTCAACTAAATTTTGATTTTTCATATTCATTTGCTTAATGTATCATTGTACCCTTTGGTTTAATACCACAAATTCAAGCCTACTAATTTATCATTTCCTACTTTAGTCTCCAAGATACTCACAATATGACACTTAGTACTCCATACACCCCTACAAGATTGCGAATCGTATTAACTTCCTGACTAGTGGTGTTACAAAATCCTCCCTTCCTTAGGGAACATTTCGTCCTAAATGAATAAACTAAACTCCAAAAGAAAGGAAAGGTTCATGTCTTCCCGAAAATAAGTGAGGGTACCATGGTCATCCCTGGGCTCTCCTGTCTCAAGTACGCTCCTCTCATGATTCTTCCATAAGATCTTAACTAATGGAATCACTTTGCTTCAACACCTATTCCTTCGATCTACTATCTCGCAGACTGTGTATCTCCTATAAGTCAAATTCTCCTTTAACCGTACCGGGTTGCTCTCCACATGGAAGATCCTGATATATTTCTCAACGATACATGGAATGTATCATGAACTCTTGATAACTCCTGGGGTAACTTCAACTGTAGCTTCACCGTCCCACTTCTCACACAACCATTGGGGTCCAACATACCCTGACTAAGTCGCTGCTTTCCCAAATCTCAACACACCTTCCAAGGTGAAATCTTCTGCAAGACTCGGGTCACCTATCTCTCGAATCGCAAGTCTCTACGCATCGATTGTCCCGCATGACTTTTCGGCTCCTTATCTCTAAGCTATCCTTAAGTTACTACTAACAACTTTCACTCCTTCTTTGAAGTGATCAGACTAGTTCAGGCCTACTAGTCTTCTTCACCAACCTCATCCCAAAGACACCGGAGTTCTACATTTCTCGCCATACAAGGCCTCAAATGCAGCCATTTGAGGAGGAGCCAGCTTGATAGCTATCATTTGTAGGCAAACTCCATTAATGCCAAGTGAGGTCCCAACTCTCACCTATCACACAAGTTTCCTCAAAGATATCCTCTAACGCCTTAATACCCTCTCCGACCGCTATCCGTATGAGAATGAAATGTTGTGCTGAAGTGTAGGCGAGTACCTAACGTTGTTTGCAAACTAGGCCAAAACCTAGATGTGAACCTGGGGTCTCGATCTAATACTATCGAAACTGGAACCCCATGAAGTCTCACTATTTCGTCCACATACAACTTGGCCAACTTTTCCAAAGAATCCTCAATATTAACTGGTAGAAAATGAGCAGATTTTGTCAAACGATCTACTATCACCCATATTGCATCATGTTGCCTCTGCGTACGTGGAAGACCTGTAACAAAATCCATAGTAATCTTTTCCATTTCCACACTCGGAATAGAGAATTGTATCTCTCCCGCTGGCCTCTCGATGCTCGCTCTTCACTACGGCGGTGTTAGGCACTCCGAAACGAACTTGCAATCTCTTTCTTCATCCCATTCCACCAGTAATGTTCTTTCAAAGTTCTGTACATCTTAGTACTACCTGGATGCATAGCATATGCAGATGAATGTGCTTCTTCCATAATGTCTCTTTTCAGTTCGTCATACTCTGGCACACACATTCTCTGACCTTTCACTATCATGCCATCATCTCTAACCTGAAACTCTACTTTCTTCCCTTTTTCTATCTCTTCCTTAAGCTTAATCATCTGTGGATCCTGCGACTGCCCTGCTAGAATCGGGGTCCACTGTGGAGCGTTTCCACATGAAACGTACAACAAGGCTCCGTAATCCTCAACCTCAAATATCACCCCTAGCCTCGGGATCTACCAATAATGGCGTATAACCCGATCTCATGTGAGACAAAGAACTCTTGGTCGCCACTCAAGGCATCACAAGACTTAGCTTTTCCCGGATGGTACTCATAGCATTGTCAGAGGTCCTTAATCAACTCCAAACCATCTTCTTTTGCCCCGTGTTTAACTCTTTGGGTGAAAATATTGAAGACTTTTATGATCCTGTAAAGATCCTACAAGGAACACCATAAATAATGTCTCCATTTTTATGCAACGACACTGGCCGCTTAGCTCTAAGTCGTGGTGTAGGGTAATTCTCCCATGCTTCTTAAATTGCCTCGAGGCATATGCAATCACCCCATCATCTCCGCATCAAACACAACCAAGGCCTGGCCTTGAAGCATCACTATAAATCACAAAGCCATCTTTCCATCAAGTGTTAAAACTGAGTCAAGTCAATCAGCTTCTTCAACTCCTCAAAACTTTGTCAATGCATCACCCAAATCATACTTAACATCTTCCTTGTCGCCTTGGTCAGCCAGCCGCTATCCCGAGAACCCCTCAACAAACTTCCACATCCCGCTAAAACCAAGGAAGCTCCTGACCTCTGACACATTCTTTGGTGGTTTCCAATTTACCACTGCTTCTATTTTCTGGGGATCCACACTCACCATCAACTGAAATCACATGACCTAGGAATGCCACCTTGTCGAGCCAAAACTGACACTTGCTCAACTTGGCATACAACTGTCTTTCCCTTAGGGTTTGCAATACAATCCTCATGTGTTCTGAGTGTTCCTCTGAACTACCTGAATATACTAGAATATCATCAATAAAACTATGATCAACCTATCCAACACGGTTGAATACTCACCATCAACCATAAACGCCGCCGTGCATTAATTTCAAAACCAAATGGCATCACCAAAAACTCATAATGCCTTAGCGTGTCCTCGAAGGGTCTAGGTACATCACTCTCCGACTTCAACCGATGATACCCCGACTCAAGTTCATCTTGAGTATACTGAGATCCTTGGAGTTGATCAAATAACCTATCAATCCTAGTGCGTGGATACCGATTGATGGTAACTCCGTCTAACTCCGCTCCTGTAATCTATACACAACCGCAATCCCATCTTCTTTTTCACGAAGAGAACCGGAGCTCCCTTATGGGGATATGCTCTCAGCCTAGCCAAATCCCTTACTCAACAATTCTTCTAACGGAGCCTTGAGCTCCCTCAACTCTGCAGGAGCCATCCTATAAGCAGGAATGGAAATGGGCTCGGCCCTCGATCAAATCACAGAATCACTTCTTTCGGGAGGTAGTCCGCAATATCATCCGAAACACATCCGGAACTCTAACAATCGGAATCTCATCCAATATAGTCCTCCTTCCTTTCTCCACCACATAAGCTTAGATAACCCCGACATCCTTTACGCAGCGATCACAGGCTGTCACAAGTGATCATATGAAGATAACTCTCTACTTATTCCTCTAAACTTTACCTCCAATTTCCCTGGCCTATTCAGCTTTACTTCCTTTTTATAACAGTCCAATGTGGCTCTATGGCGAGACAGCCAACCCATACCGAGAACCACATCGAAGTCCCTCATATCTAAAGCTACAAGATCCACTGGGAACTCCTGTCCCTCAATCAGAACTCTACTATCTCTGACTACTCTCTCTGCAAGTAACGGATCTCCAGCTATAAGGGAAACTCTCATGCGACCCTCTAATGGCTGGGTCTCTATCTGACAACGATCTAAGAATGGCTTGGATGCAAATGAATGCGTAGCTCCTGGGTCCACTAAGGTATATGCATCATGCTCAAGGATAGAAATAATACCAAGGATCATTACATCGGAGTCAGATCTCGCATCTTGGCCGAGTCACAAGATATACTCCGGCCTCGAGTGCTGGCCTCGTCAGATCCCCGCACTCCGCCTCTACCTTCTACCACGGCCACCGCCCGCGGGCCGCTGGCCGGGCCCTCCGCCCGGGAAACCTCTCCCCCGTCGACTTTTGTGTGCTCATCTCCGTAATCGCAGCTAGATCGCCACCATGTCCCGCACCAATCGGCCGAGGACACCCCAATAAAATGGCCTTCCGCCACAAAGGCTCACCCTGCATCGAATCTCCGCACTCTACAAAGGCCGCTTCCGACACATGACAAACGGGAGGAATATTCGGGTGCCACCGCTAGCAACCCGGGGCCCACCGATCCTCGACTGTAGATAGCTCCCACCCGCACCTCATTTCTCTATAACCTTTACTTGTTCCTCTTTATGCCGTATCGGTCTCCGAGCTTTGTCGAAGTGCACCGGTGCACTCCTCTTACTCTTACTTTCTTGTCTACCCGACATGGTCAGAGTGCTTTGTCTAACTCCCCTCGAGCGGCCTCAACTAAGTCCCTCCTCAAATCTATTCTAAGGAACTACCTGGCAAATGTACTCGATGCGGTACGTGTCCCGATAAAACCTTTTGCACTTCAGGACTTCATCTGCTTGAATGTATGGAACCAATCTAACTAGTTCCGAGAACTTCTTCTCATACTCGGATACTGACATGTTCTCCTGTTCTAACTTAAAGAACTCCTCAATTTTTGAATCCTTATGACTCTGAGGAAAGAATCTGGCCGAATTCTCTTGTTGAAATTGGTCCCATGCTATTCCATCAGGATACCTTCTTTCTACGGCATCCCACCAACCTTTAGCCATGTCTTCCATCAGAAAACTGGAAAACAAGACTCTTTGCTCATCTGTGCAACCCATAACTCCATAAACTTGCCACCCTGGCCTACCACAACCAGCCGCTTCTCGATCACCACTGCCGTCATGGCTTGGCGCCTGGCCAGACTTCCTCTCTATCGACCTCCCTAGTTTCCATAACCTCTCTAAGTGGCGGAGGCTTCTACCATCGACGTGTCGCTATGGCTACTATCCGCAATCAGGCCACTTGCTCGCCGCAAACAACCCCGCACTCGAAAGCACCTTTCCGTGGCGCAGATGGTCCATCCCGACCGCCACCGGAGGCTGATTCATAGATGCTGCGTGGAACCTAATACGCGCTCATCCTCTCGTGTACTTCAGACGCCCGACACCATTGAATAATCCTCCTAGGACGACCTCTACGTCCTCTACCTGACATAGTGCTATAATTACCAAAAATCAACTGTTTAATACTTTGAATCACTTGAAATGTATGTACTTTGAACATGCATGGTTGCCAATACTTATGCTCTGATACCAACTCTGACACACCCCTACCCTACGGCCAAGGGAGATGCTCTACACTCCACGATATCCCCAAATAAGCATTCTAACGACTAGAAACCTCGTGAACCGGCTTCGTATTGTTTGCCAAAACTCCTATAAAAATTTTTCTTTTAATTTATTCAAACTTAGACTAGGTAAAATCTTAGCAAATGAAAACTTCGCGCAAGATGGACGGCCGCACATAGTCTAATTCCAAACTCGTATACATCCAATCTACACTATATCCAAAAATATGGCAACCAGCATACCAACACATTCCCATCATACTAAACTATGTACATACATATGTTCCATATACAAATTCAAAGTATGTTCTTACAAAATATTATTAATACACAACGCACTTAAACTGATGTCAAAACCAATCCTATTGTGCTCCAAATAGCCTTGTGTAAATTGCACTTGGAAAATAGTTTTTAAAATACAAAATAATGAGCTAAACGTAGCTTGAGTGTATAAGCCATAAATTGTTTTGCTTTTTCCTAAACATCTCAAATCAGAAACTTTTCTTTTACAAATATTTTCCGTAATGCTTGCTTGCTTTATACTTACTCCTGCTTAAAAGTTTATAAAACTTTTAATACTTGCTTGCTTGTTTGCCTTTCTTTAAAAGCGTATAAAACTCTTATTGTTGCTCTTAGAAGTTTATAAAACTTCATATTTTCTCTTGCTCGCTTATCTTGCTTGAACAAATTCTTTAAACCTTCACAAATCCTTTCGCTTTAAAAGTTTCTCAAAACTTTTTCATAAACGGAGCTCGCTCAACCGCATGCTTTGAAAATAAAACCCACTGAGCTTGGCCCAAACCACCGCTTGAAAACTAAACAGAGCACGTCAACCGCTGAGCTTTAAACCTCCCAAACGCTACCTGGAACCAATGGTTGATTTTTCAAAACTCGCTATCATGCTTATAACACTCAAACCATTTGAGGCCTCCTGTTTTCTCGTTGTTATACCCCAGTAAACAATGAACCCGCGTCTAACGTACTCCGCAGCAGATCTGTCCGTCCCTTTCCGAATACATGAACGATCCTCTGTCGCATCACCATAGTTCAGCTTTGTATTCAAGCATCCTTATATACTCCTCAGACGTGCTACCTGGGCCTTAAATGCATGATGTATGTCCTAAGTTTTTCGACCGTGCAAAACTACAATGCATGTATGAAATCCTAACACCACCGCACGCATTTTAATACCGACCGTTGCTTGTTTAGAACTAGGGAAGGCCTTGTTTTCGCAAACTTTCTTTTGCTTGCTTGCTTGCTTGCTTGCTTCATTGCTGTTTTGTAAATGGTTTTACACTTTGAAACCATTTACTTGCTTGCTTGCTTGAAAAATGGTTTAATTATTCAAAACCATTTACTTACTTGTTTGCTTGCTTGAAAAATGGTTTAATTATTCAAAACCATTTACTTACTTGCTTTCTTTCTTAATTATGGTTTTACAATTTAAAACCAATGCTTGCTTTTCAAAAATGGTTTAACTCAAAACCATTTGCTTGCTTTCTAATTCATTGCTTGCTTCTTGAAAATGGTTTGAACTCAAAACCATGAAATACTGTAGCAAAGCAATTTGTAATAATAATAATAATAATACACTATTTGGAAAATGAGTTTAGGAATACCCACTCTTTGCTTGCTTAACTTGAGCAATCGTCTCCACACTTATCCCGCCTTTACTTTAGTCCTACAACTCAAACGAATACGACGATAAATTAATCGCATAACTTAACGTATTTCCAGACTTAGTCACACTCTTTATACTCTTAAAGCTAAGGTGCTAAGGGTTTATTCCAACCTGAATCACCTAATTTGAGCACCGAAACTCAAGTTGCGTCCTAAACAACCCGGACTACTCTATGTCCAAAGCTGATGCAGGAATTTTTCTTGCACATGGCCCCACTTTGAGTGAATTTTTAGGCCACTTAGGATCAGAATTTGAAGATGCCTACTTCTTAAGTTTTGTTCTCCTTGAAGTATAGTTTAAGTAGCCACTTTAATCAATTAAATCGATGCGAATAAAGCTTACGCCAAAATACCAAAACTGGTCGAAACAGAAAACTGTGAACAGGTGTACCCTAGCACAACCCACGTGTACCTGGCATCTCTTTGCTTTCTGATGGGGGTGTACCGGTACACTACTGTTCATGTACCGGTACACCTTTAAAATTTTGCCCAGATTTTGTTGTTTTTCCCACTTTTGATGCCCATTCACTCCATACAACTTCTATAATTCATAATACCTCAAAAACCAACTTGGAATTCATCTAAAAACAACTCCACAACATTTGAATTCTGGCTGGCTGTAACTCAAAACACAAAACCTTGTGTGTGAAAATCCAAGAACACGGCCTAAGGTCCACCACCCTGGTCAAACCATATAATTTGATGCTGATTCCATGTTTAGCTACATCAATTGGGGTTTTACACTCATAACCCCAACAATTCAAAGGTTTATGTGATGTTTACACAAAACCTAGACCAAAGGAGCATCTATTCTCCTTACCAAAGTCCTAGAAATCCAATACACTTGATTCTAAGACAAAGGCATACCTGATTTTTGAACCTCTCCTCTTCCTTCTTCCTCCTCTCTTCCTCTTCTTGCTCCCTCCTTCTCCTCCTACGGGTTTGCTAGGGCAAACTTTTGAGACCAAATCAAATTTTGCTTTTATTTTCCTATTATTATATTTCCAACATTTTCCTAAATTGCAAATTGCCTCTCATCTCTTTAATTTTTCAATACCAACTTTTGAAATTCCTACTATGGCCCATCTCTAACTAAATTTTGATTTTTCATATTCATTTGCTTAATGACCATTGTACCCTTGGTTTAATACCACAAATTCCGGGTTTACCAATTTATCATTTCCTACTTTAGTCTCCAAGATACTACAATATGACACTTACTTTATACACCCTACATGTGACGTGTAATTCGTACACTCTCCCGAGACGGGGTGTTACATACCATTTGCTATTTATTGCAAAAAAAAAAAAAAAGTCTATTTCTTATTTCTTCGCTTTTGTCATGGAAACTATAATGAGACATAAGCTATGATTTCTCTGTTTTTAGTTTTATGCTTCTTCTAGCATTAAATTTTAACATGAGAATCTTTTGAATTGATGGTTAATTAGGGATGTGTGACGCCCAAATCCCTGAGAATCGCTGACAACCCATCAACCCAAGATAAGATTCATGGATGTCTGCACCTCGACACCACACCACGAGTCCCTTTTTCCCCAGAACTCCAGATTTAACGAAAATCGGGCAGAGTCTCCTTTGTACGAGGAGCTCTACCCAAAATGCAACATGTGCAATCACATGGCAACTTGTCCCAATATTATAAAACAACCACACCGGGTCCACATATGAATAAAAATGGCCACATATGGCCCATTTATCCATACTAAAACATATAAGCAAATGACTATAGGACCATAGTCCATAAGAGTTTAAATATACACACTTTATACAAAACATATATCAAAATTAAAAATTCTAATACATGTTTTACAAAATATAAATCAAAGCCACAATCCGACTTTCTTCTCATTATCAACCTTTAGTGAGCGCCATCTCCCTACACATCTCCTGTACCTAAAAGGGGGGTCCCATGACTGGGTAAGCAATGCCCAGTAGAGTGAAATCCTACAAGGGCTACTCTCCACCTAAGTGCACATGCAATGGTAATGCCATAAGCACATTCCAATCACGATTATGTCAATCTTAGAATGGAATCTACATGACATGAATGAGATGCTACTCCTCATGATCCCTGTACCAAGTCCTCACCAACTTCTCTCAACATGCAATATGCCATGTATGAAAAATCGCTTTCAAACAAAGATATTTGTTTTATTTGTGGACAACCCGATAAACTTTAGTGGACATATCACATAAATAATTATGTGGAAAAACCCTCCGACATATATTAGACATACTTGATAATAATTATGTGGACAACCCTTCGATATATCAGAATGGACATACCCATAATAATTATGTGGACAACCCTACGATATAAATTAGTGGACATACTCCGATAAAACCGCTTTGTTCAAAAGCCATGTTCGACAACCTTTGATCATTCATGCGACCTTTTAGGACTTTGTCCCTAGACCGAAACCAACATCAACACTAAACACAATGCTGATTTTCCCATGCACTCACACCCATTTCATGTGATGTACTTGCACACCAATGCAATGTAATTGTGCCATTGCACTCTAAGTCATGCCCAATGGCAAAGACCTCTATATGATACTACACCGCGCACTATGACACTCGCGTCTAACGCACACAAAAGTTCATACATTCACAAACGTTAATATACATGCAAATTATACTTAATATTTGATCACATTCATGTCAATACATCAAACAAGCATGCATCAATATCATTCCAACTACTACTTAGACAAGTAATGTCATACTCAAATCCCTAGGCTACATCATGGCACATAATGCCCATAAACTAGCATACAACATGCCATGTAATGGCCACTTCAGGACACAACTCCTCACATCCACACAACTAACAATTAGCACATTTGTTGTAAATAATCAATTTTTTTCTAACAAGGATGTGGAGCAACGGCCATAGAAAAGCATGTGGTCAGATTCTAGACTCCAAGATCTTTCCATAGAGTCCAAGAACACACGAATCGGAGTTTGGACGAGAAAGTTATAGCCATTCGAAATTGGAGGCAAACAAATAGGAAAATACCGAACATGTCCTACGCTTATACAGGTAGAGTTTGCTCACGTGACGCTTATAAGGTACATGTGTTCCCACGCTCCCTTTGTATATTTTCACCCAATTTCATCTCGAAAGTGCCCCATTCACCCGGCTATCAACCCGTCCCAATATGGAGTGCTAAATAGGCCATAAATGTGGCCCAAAACTCATCTTAAACACATTTTCAAGGCATACCACAAATTCCAGAAAAACCATGATTAAACATATAACCTTTCGAACACCACAGATCTCGGACCATAACTTGAGTTATAAATGTCCGACGGTCGCTCAAAAGCCTAACTCGTGTCTTTACATAGAGCTACAATTTCTTTGAAGGATACCAATGTAAAACTTTAATTTTTCCTAATCGAAATCAATCCCAAAACCTAAACAATAGGTTCCTGCCAAAACAGAAGTGCAACTAAACGGACCGTGAATCAGGCTATGTGGGTCCGATTTAGGTGATTCAAAAGCCTAACATCAAATTCTCATATGGGGATACAATTTCCTTGAAAGATACTACCCCAAATCCTCATTTTATCTAATCGAAAATCAGCCCCAAAAACTGGACAGTATATTGTCCCAAAACAAAAAGGTACCTTCCCACAACCTAAAAATGTCTCATGTATAATGCAATGCAACGCTACAGCCATTGCATTTCTATATCATGTCACACACTTATAATTTCCATACATCGTTCATCCAAAGTCAATATAACTGCACACATACATGAACATTCCACAAAATCAGCACAATAAGCAGCCCATACACGACTGTAAAACATGCTACAATGGGGCCATAAACCTTGCCTCAAAACCAGCCACAACCAGCTGCAAAAACAGCCACTACATGCTACAAAAACAAACTAGAAACAATCCACAAGACAGTCCAAAGTTAGTCTACACACCACCGTGAATCGGCCCAAATGGTCTACAAATCACCCAAAAACACTCCTTTGAACTCGAGCATTTAATCACCCCAAATCGATCCAATCAAATTCCCAAATGGGTAGGAATGAAACCAATGCCCTCTAAACCAAATTTCACGGCTAGGGTCAACCACACAAACATCGAATGACCCTTACAAGAATAACCGAGTAGGGAGAAAATCTCCTACCTCTTAGGAGTGAAGACGAACCTTTTTCGAGTCCTCAAGACCCTGTAATCTTACGCCTTCTGAATCGCCGCTGAATTTATTTAAAATTCTTGATTTCGGTGTCCACACCGTGCCCTCAACGAGTACTCCGACTTTAAGTCTTGGCCCGACTGAAACCAAGCCACCGATCGCTATAAATCTTAGAGAGAAGGTAGATTCAAATCCTTGGTGAAATCCATGTGTTGTCGCATCTATCGCAGAGCCTTCCGCGCCGAAAGTAGATGAACTTTATAAATCTTTGCTCGACGGATTCCAACCACTGACTTGTGATCGCAGAAGGAGGGAAGTTTTCTCTCCCCTCTCACTCTCTCAAGCCCACCACCCTAATTGCCCAAAAATGGGGAGAAAATATTATTTTCTCTTCTCTTTCCTTTTATAAGCCTAAATTGACGTGGGGCCCACTTTACGCCACACGTCCACTATCCGTCCGTGGGTTCGCTTCTCGTCTCCGAACAATTTATTGCCTCAGCTCAATTTATTTTAAAATGAACTTAACTCAAGTCATTTCTAATTTCGAGATTTTAAAATCTCGCTCCTGTGGTTACTAGATACCTAACTTCAAAATTCATAAAAGAATTCTGTATTACCTAGAAATTCAAATGAAACTTTCCGAAAGCTATTTTGTTTTTAGGAGATTCGACTCAACGATTTAGTCCGTCGGGCTATCCGAGCTCTAGGAATTTTCTAGGCTTCCCGAGTCATTTCAAGAATTTATTATTTAATTTTATACTTTTAGAAAATTTTAAATTTTCGGGTTCTAAGGTGATTGACTTGAATGCCTATTTGTTTATAGTATTTCATAGGGGTAAAATGTAATATGGCATGCTATTCCTTTATATCTAATTTCATAAAGAACCAAATGGGGGAGGCTTAAACAATGTCATTTTGATCTCTTTGTGACCAACAAGACATCGTTTTGAGTCCCAAAGATCAAAACGACATAGAGAAGGCCTATTTTTTTCAATCACAGATAAAAACGACGTCTATTTTGGTCTCTTTGGAATCAACACGACGTATAAGTCTTTGATATATTTTTAAAGAAACTCCCATCAAAATGTTGTAGAGAAGCCCTAATTTTTCTTTCAATCATTTGATCTCTTTAGGACAAACATGGCGTCCGTTCGACATAATTTTTGAAAGAAACTTCCATCAAAATGTTGCATAGAAGTCCTATTTTTTTTTGTAAATCTATACTACATATAAAAGTATGAAGTGTTTACATTTTACTTCCAAATTTAATTTTATTTCACCTATTAAATTTCAAAACTATCATTGAAATAGAAGCTTTAATCTTGACTTTATTTCTTCTATCCTTTTTCTACTATCAGAAATTATCACAATTATCTTAAATGAAAATGGCATCTCTAAAATGAAAATGACATCTTACACAAAAATGAAAGCTTTCATCTTGACTTTATTTCATCAATCAATTCTCTACCATTGGAAATTTTATTTTCATCGATACTTTAGAGATCCAATATGTGGTTCATCTCCTTTCCTCTTTCTTGTAAATCTTGATGGAGAACCCTAGAACATGGTAAAGAAATGAGAATTTTCGAACCTTCATATCAATCGATACATCGCAAGTATAGAAACTATAGTTTTGTTCTCTATTCAGAGTTAGCATCAAAACTTTCTTCATTGTTAGTGTCGGCAAAAAGCTTGGCAAATTTATGAGGTATTATCTCTATCTCACATATAATTTTAAACTATTTTCACGATGTTATGTTAGACGTTTCAAGTTAATCGTCTTTTGGTTGGCAGAAAGTTGAGAAAGCTGCATAATGGAAATAAAATTTCTAAGTTTAGTTTTTAATTTGGCATATTGTCTGTGTGGTAGGTTTTAGTATTAGGAAAATCTATGTGTCATGTTTTTTTCATAGAATTATGTAGTTTTGATTTTTATTTTTTTACCTGCATTAAACTTATTAAACAAAACTTTTTTACAATGGCATTTGACAGAATTAAAAAAAAAAAAAAAACTTTTGCAAAGAGGTATTAACGGATATTCAAAAAAAAAAAAAAAACTTTTTAGTGTGGCATTATTTTTATCATTTTTTCTTTTTATTGTTCTTCTTCTATTAAAAACCTTTAATCCAATTTAATCAAACGTTTCCACTTGGAATCTAATATAGAATTAAATTGTTTGTTTATAAGATTTTAATATATACGTAATATTTTTTCATATAGAAAAAATTGAAATTTCAATCCTACATAAATCATCTACCGTTTAATCAACAAAAATAATTTATATATTTATCTTTTATTCCATAAATACTCTCTTATAATTGATTTATTTATTATAATTCACATAATTTACTATACCAAAAATACACCTTTCTTTGGTCTCATAATCCATAAATTATTTGCATAAATATGCAGATGCATGAATAGCATTTTTCAGTTTCTTATGCTTCATCTCTGAAACAAATGTACGACGATCACACCAATCGGATTGTAATTCATTTTAATTTTGTAACTTATACTTTATTTTTAATTTTTAATTTTATTCTATATATATTTCACTATTCTTTCTTTTTCTAATATAGTATGCAAAAGCAACTCCTCCCGTGGAGCGGGTTGGTCTTGTACAATTGCTTCGATGATTCCAACAGCGATTATCAACACTCCAAACCATGACAAAACCTCATCAAATAAATCTTATCTTCGATAAAGATGTCATCAGCTAAAGTTGAAGATTGTACCAACTACAATAATTTGCAAATGAGTGAGCATTAAATGAGAGCATGATAAGCACTATAACATTGCAAGCTATAACCAAAAACCCTAAGTTTGTTTACTCCTAGTACAATTACAATCATTAGTAATTTTTCTTTTTCTTTATCTGTTTTTTCTTTATTTTGGAAGCAAATTGGCACCTTTGATTCTTCTGCCTCTTTTATTACTTCTTTCTCTCTATATATATATGAAAAAATGTTTCACATTATTTGTTGAACATCTATATGTTTTAAAGATTAATTTCAATTTTGTATTTGTAATCATATTTAAGAATAAACATATTCTCATCTATATATTTTGAATTCCTACATATATATATGTTGAAGGTGGCATCTATTGCATTATCTATTAAAAATCTGAAAAGATGACTATCTCTCAATTTGCCTTTATCATTTAATTTACATGATTTATTAGCATCTGCAATAATTGATTGATTGTCACATTTCATATAATTAATAGTGAGAACTGACTGAAATAGAGGCAAAAGTTATGTCTGATCACCGCACTCTCAATATGATAAATATAACCCCAATTTTGATTTGTAAATATCTAAACGCTAATGGGAGAGATACTATTTGATTTATTAAAAATATTTTTTTTTCAAAAAAATTAAGAATCGGAAATGTTTTTAAAAAATTATTGTAAAAAAATATTTTTTAAACATACAACCACCTTTAGGTGGTGGACTGGGGTGAGAATGTGGGCCATCGGGTCGACACAGAGTCTCGCCTGCCATCTATTATCTCATTTCTCTCCAAAAAGCTTCCATTCAATTTATGTACGTCAAAACTTCAAGAAATTAATAATAATTCTTTTAAATTGTTCACACTAAATTTCAAGACATTATAAATTAAGAAAATATTTGATAACCAAGTTTTTGACTTAAAGTAATTTAATAACTTAATTCATATGAATCTCAAAATTTTAAAGTATAAATAAAAAAATTAACTATTTTAATTTAATATTTAAAATTATTTTTGATTTTAAGTTATAATATTAAAATATTTTAATAAATATGATTTAATTATTCAATAAAAATATTCGTGGCAAATAAGTTGATTTAATTTATTTTGAAAGTGAGTTAAAAGAAAAAGACAACGCATTTATAATTTGTCATGCATGTTTTAATTTTTGGGGAATAAAAACAAATAAATTAAATTAAATTAAATAAGAGAAAGTAAAATGAATGGGAAAGAAACGGTCAAGAAGAGATGTAACGATCAAATTATTTACTTAATTTTATTTATATGATAATTGTTGAGAACTTTTGGCTTATTCACAGGATGACACCCAGGTTCATAGGATGTCTTTGTTTATAGGGGGCATTCTTTTAGAGAGTAGGGTTCATAGGGGGCATTCTAGGGTTCATACGGGGGCATTCCAGGGTTCATAAAAAGGTTATAAAAATAGAGGTTAAAGTTTTTTTTTTTTTTTTGAAGGAAGGAGGAGTAAGTTTTATAATGTGCCTGGGAGAGAACTTCAGGATTGTTCAAACACTTTTAGTCACCAAAGTGGCTTCTAAATTCGCCTAACTAACCCTAATTCTCATTTTATTTACTTGTTTTTTTTTTATTATTCTTTTCAAGATATTCTATTTTCTCTCTCTCTCTCTTACTTCTTTATTTATTAAAAAGGGAATAATTTGATTGACATCCCTAAAAACATAAATACAAATTGTTCAAAACACAATATTAGGTTAATTACATAATAAATAGGTTCAAAGACTATAAATTTGATAATACTATAATGATTAGAATATATATATGACTCTTATTATGCAACATATTGACGATCATAATTTGATTTGTTATTCCCTGGCCCCGATCGAATATGTTTTGGTCTATATAAAATCAGTTCAGATACAAATAAAACAGAATAAAGACAACTAAAATTAAATAAAAAGTCAGAATAAAGACGCAAGGATAAAAAACAAACACCGTATCAAGACAATAACAAAATCACGAAAATAAAATAAAACTCAGATCCATGTATAAATAAATTGATAAAATAGGTGCATGATAATTATGGTTAAGAATGACAAAAATCAACCCTTTGGCTTAAGAGATAAGTGACGAAAGTAAAATTGAGAGAAATGAAACCAAAAGCCATTTAATTTTATTTTTATGCTCTTTTTCTCTCTCTTACTTCTTAAAAATGATTAGCTATAAAGTCGTTGCTTTCCACATGGGCGGAGGCCGTGGAGTTGATTACTTTCTAGCATGCTGCACCTGCTACACACTGAATCGCATTAGAGGTTTTCGTTTAATATCCAATACGACGCTGCCTGCTCTCAAGCCAACGCATCCCACGTCAAGTCTTATTATGTTCGAATTTTTCCATATATTCTCGTTTTCTCCCACCTTCCCATCTCCCCGATCCAAATTGCTCATTCTTTGATCGCAAAATGCGAAATCATCCCCAAATCTTTAAATAATCAAAGAAGAATACAGTGATGAAATTTCATAAATGAGACTATAGTTGCATTATCTTTATAGGTGAAACAATTTTTATGACCATTTACTTGAAATTTCTTTTTTTTTCTTCTTCCAAGAACTTGCAATGGGTGTTATATGTCACTTTATGAGTCACCCTACAGGTTTTTTTTTTTTTTTTGGTTTTTTGCTAAAAAGCAATTTATTTTCTGCATTTTTTTACTTTTTTCTATAATTTCTTATTATTGAATATTTGAAAAAAATATTGAGTAGAAAAGGCCAAACTATTTAACTTTTTTGCTTAAATTTTTTAATTAAAAAATAGATTTTTCAACATGAGAAAATCATATTCTTTTATGATCCAAGCTACTAATAAAATTATATGTATTTTAAAATTTTATTTAAAAGATTATTTTCTCAAATTTTTATAAAATAAAAAGATTGACTAAAACAATTAAATACTTAATCATGATAAGCATCATTAACAAATAAAGTTGTATTTAGTATTGGGTAAAAACAATACAATTCTTTCTTTTCCAACCAAGAACACAACATTTTTTTCTCTTTTCATACTGCTTTTTTTTAAACTAAACAAGTCACGGACGTTATGTGAATAATAATGCCTTGACTTCAGGCGACGTGGGGACACTGCATTGTAAAAGAAATACGGACCTCCCAGTGTAAACACAAAGTTGCAGCAACTGTCACTTAGGAGTAACAAAACCCAATCCAAGAAGCTCCACTGCCTCATACTCAAAACCATAACACACCCCAAACCTTTTATTGAACAATCTCATCTCCACTTACAGCAATTAGGGCAATTTAGCATATGCCCACCCGCTTGTTCGCATCATATATTCCTCAATCAAATCTCTCATGGAATCCATCTCTCCATTTATTCAAAATCAATGTCTTTCTCAAATGCAACAAATCTTGACCTGATGCTATTTCGAGATGGGGCTCTTGAAATTGGCTATATCGGGTTATATAATTTTATGCCCAGTACTGATGCTGTTGAGTTTATAAGTTGATGTTGAAGGACAAACCATGAATTTGAACTAGATTACATTTTCGACAATGCTATATTGTGTTCAATTGTTGATGGATGGATTTGGTGAAAATTCATGGGCAAATACTGAAATTTGGTTTGGGTCTTATATTTGTGGTTGTCCTTTGCTGGACATGTATGCAAAATTGGGTTGGATCTTTGATGCAAAGGGCATATATAAAATGCCAGAGAGGAATGTAGTTATGTGTAACACAATGATCACTGGGCTTATGCCAGAGAGGCATGGGATGGTTGAAGAGTCTAAAGGAGAGAGATTCCATTTCTTGGACAACCATGATTTCAGGGCTAATGTAGAATGGGATGGAGAGAGAGGCAGTTGATATGTTCAGAGAGATGATATTGGCAGGATTCACCATGATCGCTTATACTGGGGAAGCATCTTGACTGCTTGTGGAGTCTTTGGCCTTGGGAGAAGGGAAACAAATTCATGCTTATGTAATAAGAACTTACCATAAGGATAATGTGTTCGTGGGAAGTGCTCTTGTTGATATGTATTCCAAGTGTAAAAGCATAAAATCTGCAGAAATAGTATTCGAGAGAATGACTCAAAAGAATGTAGTTTCTTGGACTGCAATACAGGGTTATGGCCAGAATGGGTTCAGTGAAGAAGCCAAAGATTTTCTTTGAGATGCAGAGAAACGGGCTTGAGCTAGATGACGCACTCAGGAAGTGTTATTATTAGCTCACAAAGCAATCTAGCAAGCTTTAGAAGAGGATGCCCACTTACTGTCAAGCCTTGGTTTCTAGCTGAGTTCTTTTATAACCGTATCTAATGCGCTTATTACCTTGTATGGTAAATGTAGCTACGGAAGATTCCTATCAGTTGTTCGCTGAAATGAACACAAGAGATGAAGTTTTCGACTGCATTACTCACAGGCTATGCCCGCTTTAGGAAAGCCACTATATCATTGATTTGTTTGCAGTAGAGCAGGACTAGTGGAGAAAGGACTTCAATATTTTGAATCAAAGATAACAGAACATGGGATTATACCTATCCCTGATCACTACACATGCATCATTGATCTGTTGGGCCGAGCTGGAAGGTTGAAAGAAGCAAGAAATTTTATAAATAAGATGCCTTGCCATCCTGACGTGGTTGGATGGGCTACCTTGCTGAGCTCATGTAGAGTTTTCATGGTGACATGGAAATTGGGAAAGGGTCATTTACCTCTTATTGAATTAGAGCCTGAGAACCCAACAAGCTATGGCTCAAGTTTCGAGTCTTATGCTGCCAAAGGAAATGGAACAAGGTGTAGCTTAGTTAAGAAGAGGAATGAGATAAGAGAGTAAAAAAGAACCGGATAGCTGATTAACATAAAAGGCAAAGTGCATGTTTTCTTCACGATGACCGCCAAGTCCATTTTAGGTCAGATATATGCTGGTTGGAAAAACTTAACTGTAAAATGATTGAAGAGGGATATATTCGATATGAGCTCCATTCTTCATGATGTCAAGAACTGGAAGATAAAATGCTAACGTCACGCATCCTGAGAGTTCAGACGCTTACAATGCAACTCAAATTCATTTCAAGATAACACAGAGAGATACTAGTAAGGGATGAAGCCCACTCCATTTGTTTAAAAGATGGGATATGTTCTATATGGGATTTTGGTGACAGAGTTCTCCAAGAATTTTCTATAGAATATTAGAATCTTCCCTCAAAATTTCAGGTGAGAATCAAAACACGGGAGCAGTGGCAAGTAAAGCCTGACAGTCTATTCACTAAAGCAATGTGGTGATCTTCCACTAAGGCAGGATGAATTCAAATACAATTTTGTCTTAGATACTATCTGCATCGATGAAAATTAACTTTGCCTCCAGAAACCCGCCATTATCTTGTTAGATACATTGAAAGAAACCAAACATGGTAAAATGGAGAATTTGAGAGCATACTAATGCCACCTGTAGCAAAGTATGGTAAGTACTTCATCCGGGTTAGAGAACACGTTGTTTAGTGGACTACAATTTTTGACCGTAAGATTTCATCTTTCCCGCAGCCTCCGAAACACTTTCAACTGTCGGGGCCTAAGGGTCTGGGGGCTCCAAACATTGTAAAGATGATGTACACCACGTAGTAAGAGATCATTGATCGTAATCCCACGAGTATTATCCTGGAGGTCTTGAAAAGCTCTGATAGCTTAACATTAATCTAGGGAAGTGGTCATACTAAAATAGGGGAAGATAGGGTACGTAAAATACAGAGAGGTTTCATCTTGTAATGTGAGTTGATGTACAACTTCTTTTGTTTATTGATCAAATCAAGAACAATAATGACAATTTTGATGTCAGTCTCGTCATATATTAAAGTGCATATGTTGTTCCGCTTGATTAGAAAAAAATGGGTAGACGCGATTTAGACTGACTGTGAAATTTTCTTTTTTTTCCTACCAAGAACTTGTAATGGATGTTATACACTTATGATGCCATTCTAAGTGCGCTTTGTTTTTTTAAACTTTTTTCATAATTTATTGCCGAATTTTTGTAAAAATTTGTTGAACAAGAAAAAGCCAAACTATTTAATTCTTAGTTTTCTTTTTCTTTTAAATACTTTTTTTGAATTTTTTTATTAAAAACTATATATTTAAATTAAGGATCCAATCTGAAACTTGTTGTATTTTACCTATATCCAAATTTTTCTGCAGATTCTTCGGGCCAAAGCTGGTGTCAGTTGATCAACCGACCAAAATTTATTTTTTAACGGATTCAACTAAAGGTGGGTAGTGGAGCCTCACTACCGCAAGGCCAACACGCCACTTTATTAGTATATTGTAAAAGTTTCTGAAAAACCCTCTTAACGGAATTTCTCCTCCTGGTTTGGTAACCTTCTTACCATATCATTTCTTTGTAGAAATTGCATGCCTTTGTGGTGAAAATGCCCTAATTCTTTCAGGCTATATCTCTCAATCATTTACTTGACATTTGAATGTTACTCTGCATATTTTCTCGAGAGGATTCAAAGAAACGCTTTGTCAGAGTCTTTATCTTGAATAGCCCCGCCTCTGTAATCAATGATAAAACATTTTCCTCTTCAAATGCTACCTAAATCCTTCTCTCTACCAACTCCAGCCACACATAGCAGGTTTTGATCAATCTCAGGAACATACATTACATCATAAACTAGCTTAATCCTACATAACCTCATAGCACAATTCGAATTTCACCGCTAAGGTTCTCCATTTCCACTTCACCCTTGATTTTATTGACTTATCAAGGTTTCTAAACAGTTTCTCATCACTTGTCATATGGTTTGTACAACTACTATCAATGCTTAATCACACATGTAGTGTTGGGAAATGTCAAGAGGCAACAAACAACTATCAATTTCATGATCATGAAGATGCTTCACTCACTGGCGATCTCCTTCTCCTTGCAAAACTTCTCAATGAGTCCCATTTGACATCTCCCGCACCTTACATCCGCCTTCTCCCAACACATCTAAAATGGGGATGGATCGTTTGGCTATAGTGCTTGCATGGAGAATATCTTCCTCCTTTGTTGCCCACTACCTTCCTCACAAAGAACTTCTAAGTATTGTCACTCTCTTCCTCCATTTCTTCTTTTTTCCTAGTTTTGCTGCACTTTGGCCCATAGAGCCTCTTTCGACACTTCCTTTCAAATTTCATCGACCCTTTGCTTAGGTGCTCAGAGCACTCAACCAAATCCGCCAACTTGATTCGAGAAAGGTTCTGGGTGTTCTCCAATGAAGCAATGGTTGCCTCATACCTCTTAGGCAAAGAAACGGATCCTTTTCGCACAAACTCATTGTCGCAGAGGTCAAAGCTGCATTCTTGCCTTGTTTGCAATGTCAACTAACCCTTGGTCGAGTACCTTTGATCGTCTCTGCACTCCCATCTACAACTTCAAACTCCCGACCAAATTTAACCCTTCATACTTTTGATCTTTTTATTCTCTACTTATTTGAGAAACTATGAGATTTAGCGAGTCACAAAGTTGAGGCTTGCTGAAATTGTTAGGAAATGTTGCCACAGCAGGCTTGCCTATAGTTTTTTGTCTCCCAGATGATCGATTGGATTCGTGTTGATTGCAGATGGGCGCCACTATGTTTGATCTTCTCCATCGCTCCTGGTCAATACAACCCTCACCAGACTTGTATTTTGCTCGCCTGCTGACAGTTCTTCCCATCAAACACCGGGTGGAGCTGCTGCAAAAGATCGCCGGTCTCAGCTTCCATGCTCACTCAGCTTTTGAATGCAGACTTAGCCTCTTCGGTCAACATTGTGTTACTCACGCCTACATCAAGAAGCTCACACATCATCGTTGTCGGCGAGCATGACAAAGAGATATAACCGAGCCAGCACCCACGCTTTATGTACCAGTAAATATAAATGCACACAATGACACAACTCCAATTCCTTAGTTCTACAATCAACTAAGACAAGCAAGAACTAAATTGATGAAAAACAAAGAACTAATCGACTCTCAAAAATAAAGCAAATTTAGTGTAAAAACTAACTGACCCTGCTTGTTGAAACTGGAATAAAACCTGATTTAACATCTGGTGTGTTTGACTTGCGTTAGTTGCAGTGACCTAAGCAACTCATGACCAGAAGATGATCCCTTCTATATAATTCATGTGATACAAAATGATCCACACAAGTACAAACTACCGTTTTGTCGGATTGTAGAACTACAATCACTGTCGTTTACACTAAATATACTTTTTACACTAAATTTGCTGTTTTTGAGGTCAATTAGTTGTTGTTTTTCATGTCAATTTAGCTTGCCGCACCGCCTTAGTGGGATTGTAGAACCGAGGAATCTGGCCAGGTCATTGTGTATTTATATTTCGCAAATTTTTTATAAACGAGATTTATCGCTCTATTCTCTTTGTCCATTCTCCATTTAACAACAAAGGGTATCAGAGCTTCCTTTGGATCTTATGGGTCATGGAGAATAGCTTGCAGATATCGATTGAGAGGTAAGTCTCGTGATTCAAAGAAGATAAGGAACATAGCCAAGTTCAAGCGCCCCTTGCCCTACCCAAGAGCTTGATGAGGAGAACTACTGCTTCGGGGCGCGGAAAATGCAAGTCTACATCGAGGGCTGTGGATTATCGGGAGGCAAAGTGGGAAGATGACTATGAGGTGGTCAGACCACAATCCAACCCTAATCAAACTGGCCATCACAAGGAGATAAAAACCAGAAAAGCCAAGGCCAAAGCCTGTTTAGATGTCATTGCTTTCACCAACAATTTTCGCAGACCATGGCTTCAGATCACTAAGAATATCTCGGGATTTCTCAAACTAGAAAGTACCAAGGAGATGAAAAGATCAAGAGTCCGTGATTGCCACAATGCAACTAAATCTTATCAATATACTACGTAGAGATACTAGATAAATATCTATACGTATGAAAATTAACTTTGTTCTCCGTGAAACCCGTCATTATCTTGTCAAGATGATACATATACAACTTCTATTGTCTTCAAATTTTTAGTGTCAAAGATCCCCGTTTCACTGTACCCAAAAAAAAAAAAAATGGAAGAAATAAGAAATAATTGATAATAACGAGAACCAAACTTCAAAGATGAGAACGAGCGTAATAATTAGTGCAAGTAATATAATACCATTTCTTCAAGATACCAAGAAAATGTCTGTTTTTATTTCTTCGGGGCCGCTTGTTGTAAAAACCATAATGGCATAAGCTCCGATTTTTCTGCTCGCTTATTTTTTCCGCGCACTTTAGCATTGTAACCTTTTGAATTGATGATTTATCAAGGCCGGTCTTTAATGCGTATTTTGTACAATATCAGAGGGGTAAAATGCAATATGTCATGCTAGTTATTCATTTATCTTTTTTTTTATAAAGAACCAAATGGAGGAGGTTGAGAAGATGCGAGAGATGTGTACCTTGTTTGAGTTGACAAGTAGTAGGTATAGATCTAATAACCCAGAATCATGATACAACTTTATTCAATTTAGGCACATCTACCGCACCTACCGTCAAGCTCTCATACTATGGTTTGAATCCCAAACCTATCTCGCATCGTATTCTTTGATAGAATTCATAGCTCTAAAAGGCATGCTTGTGCACGAGGCGATGCAAATGCAGCTCGACGCTCACCCGAAAGCCAAAGCGATGCCCCTTCGACAAGGCGAGGATGAGGAGCAAAGGTGCATGCTTCACGCCTGTGCTCCCTAGGCACGCTCAAGAATTTTTGAAATTTTCCTTCAATGGCCGAGGCCGCAAAGCCCTAGTATTTTTTTTGAGAGAACTAAATTATGGACCCCTTATTTCAATTTATTTGAAAATTTGTAAACAAGAGACTTAAAACGAAGCCCAGATCATTTCATTTCAAAAATAGTTGATAAAGAATAAAAACTAAATTGATAAAGAATGCATCATGCGCAAATACTACATTAATAAAACTCAGTACAACGTATGTGACTTCAATTCCACGCTCTTCCTTTGCCTAAAAATATTGTTTTGATGTTATGTTATGCTATGCTATGACAAGCTGCAGCTACAAAGATGTTCATCCATTCACTTCAAAGAAACAATTAACAAACCCAAAAATGGCCAACCAAAACCTGCTGCTTGAATCCATCTTAATCCTCTTCATCTTATTCTTGCTGCCATATCTCTGCCTCTGGGTCTTGTCTCTCACCTCCTTCCGCCCAAGTCCTCTATCCCCGCCATTAATCTCTTCATTGCACACCTTGGATTCATGGAACTTAACCTAATTATCTAAATGGAGGTAGGAATGTAATATTATGGTACAAAGTTATTCATTTATATCTTTTATCATAAAAGCAACTAAATCTACGCTAAGTAAAGAGTGAGTAGATGTGCAATTTGTTTGATTTGGGAAGTAGTAGGTGTATAGATCTAAATAACCTAGAATTTAGGATAAAGCTTTATTCAACAGGCACTCTCCTATCTATTGGATTTTTTTTTAACATCTATTTACTTTGAATTACAAATCTGTTTCTCATGGAACTCGGGCCCTAGATCCCTCCCCTCCCTATCCCTGTTTCAGCTCTTTAATGACTTGAGCTAGGTCTTATTGGCCATTTTATTGGACCTTTGTTTCATCTAACATTATCTACGGTTGAAGCCATCTTTCTATGGTTTGAATCCCAAACTGTTGTATTAGTATTCTTATGATAGAATCATAGTTGTGGTACAAACACTAGTACGAATCACTGGTGACGAAAGCAATTTAGGCGCAAGGAAGCTATACAAGCACTTAGGCGCCTCACTTGAGTCGAGGCGACACCCCTTCGATAAAGCGACGATTAGGCGCAAGGCTCTCCCTAGGCGCGTCTTTTGCAATTTCCTTCAATTTTGGTACATTATTGGTCATCCTTCGCAAATTAATTTTCGTGGAAATTTTGGTTGTTTATTGGTCTTCCTTCTTCTTTGGGCCGAGGTCGAGAAGCGCTATTTTTTTTTTGTCACAAAGATTATCTTCGTTGGTTTCAGAGTTACTTTTAGTCGCATATCAAAACGACATCGTTTTTTTAAAGAAACTCTCATCAAAACGCTATAGAGAAGTCCTAGGTTTTTTTTTTTTTTTTGTAAAGGTTAAAAAAAACCCTCATGTTTTACCAAATATCTCACTTACACCTCAAAAATAAAAATTTAGGTCCAAAGAGGCCTCTTTCATTTACTCTCATAGCCTACTTAAAGTTCTTACTTACCGTAATTAATGATGTTAAAGAGGTCAAACGAGGTTAAAATTGTCATTAATTGCTGACGTGGTGTCCACATGGCATTGTGGGACCTACTCTCCTCTCTCTTCCCTTATCTTTTCTCTCTCCTCTATTTTCCTCATCTCTTCTCATCCAAATTTCCCTACCTAGCCCTCTAGCTCAACACCCGCTCAAACCATTTTTCTTTCTTTAACACTTAATTTTTTGTTAAAATTTTATTTAAAATTTTAAAAGCTACTAAATAAAAATTCAAAATGTATTTTTTAAAATATAAATGAATCATTCATTATTTTAATTACTAAAAATTTATTTTAATTTTAAAATCTATTAAATAAAAATTGAAATTTTATTTTTTAAAATATAAATAAATTATTCTGTATTTAAATCTACTAAATTAAAAATTAAATGGATGAGTTTGAAATAATATTTTAATATTAAATATAATTTCAAATGGATGAGTTTTAATATTTTTATTTAAAAACTAGTCTATTTTAATAGATGAATTTTAATATTTAATATTTTTATTTAAAATGGGACATGTTAATATTTTTATTTAAATGGATATGTTATTTATTTTTATTTTTTGAAAATATGGATTTCTTAATATTAAATATTATTTCAAATGCATGATTTTTAATATTTAATATTTTTATTTAAAAAGAAATATATTTTAATGTATTAAGTTAATACAATTTTTGATAAAAATAAATAGATGAGTTCTTTTAAAAAAAAGAAAAAGAAAAAGAAAATACAAGATATTTTAAAATGTTAATATTTAGTTATTATATTATTGATTATTATAAAAAAAATATTTATATTAAAGATATTAAATATTTTAATTAAAGTATAATTTATTTTAATGAATAAAAAATTAACAAATATTTTTAAAAATAAATAATGAATAATTTATTTATATTTTAAAATAAATTTTGATTTTCTATTTAGTAGAATTAAATAACCAATAATTTATTTATATTTTAAAAAATAACTTTTGAATTTTTATTTAGTAGATTTTAAACTTAAAATAAAATTTTATTAAAATTAAGATTTAAAAGTATTTTGTTTTTTTATTTTTATTTTGGTAAAAAAAAAGGCTTAGGCGAATACTGCTGGTTGGGGGAGGGAGTAGGTGGGTGTGGGTGTGGTTGTGGTGTTGGGGGTTGGGTCAGAGGAGGAAAGGGTAGAGAAGAAAGAGTCTCACTGTGTCTCGTGGATGTCACGTCATCAATTAACAGTCATTTTAATGTCTTTTGACTTCTTTATTGTTATTAGTTATGGAAATGACTTAAGTGGGCTATGGGAATAAACGGCAAAGGCTTCTTTGGACCTAAAAAATTCAAAGTGTCAGTAGGATATTTGGTAAAAAAACGAGGGATATTTGCACCTTTACCCTTTTTTCCGTTACAAATCAAAATGATGTTGTTTTGAGTATTTTATAAAGAAATCACCATCAAAACAACTTCGTTTTGAGGTGTTCACTAAGTTTAAAAAACAAAAGACATCAGGGCGTGAAATCAATGTTGTTTTGGTCCTAGAAAGGCTAAAACGATGTCATTTTGACCCTAAAATTTGTTTTTCAAGTTTCTAACATTCCAAACCCCGATTTCTACCCAGTTTGGCCATTTCAACTCAAAAAAAAAACCCCCTAAGCCTCCCAACCATTGTGTTATCCATATAGAAGATGATAAGAAGCAAGAAAACAAAAACCCCATTAAAATAGCCAACAAATTGTGAAAAAAAGGGAAAATAACTTCCCATTTATTGATTAGATTGAAATTTTATATGATATTTGATGATAAATGATTGTAAAATTTAATCATATGTGAGAAGAAATATATATGTAAGATGGGTTGGTCTTACATAAAATACATGCGCCTCATGCTTTCTCGCGCCAAGGCTCCAAGATTTATTTATACTTCCTTGGTGATGTGGGATGGAGCCAAATGTTTTTCACTAATGAACTTTAAGAGAGCATCATGGAAGAACAATAATAAGCATACAAATTGACAGCTTTACCATTTATTAGAAAAAGTTTATGAGCTATTTAGTGAAATTTCATGATTATGAAAAATCAAACATTGTAGTGTGCAAAGAAAAGAAAATAGCTTCAAAGGTCCGGTCATCAAGAGAATACACCATCCTTGATGTTTTTAAAGTTATTTATCTCTTATCATGACACAGTTGGAGCATTTAAAGCAACCCTAGAAAGCAGCACAAAGGCTCGTGATCCTCGTTTCAGCTTCTTTTTTTTTTTCTCAGATGCTTTCAAGCGTAGGATAAATATTCATAAATATTTTCAATGCAAACAAAATGAAATTTCATAAAATAGAGTGGCAGTGAGATATATGGTTCATTTTTATTTTTGCTCTAGTTTCATTTTCTTTATCAAATTGAAGATATTGCTGACTCTATTACCAAAAAAGAGGAAGAAAATCAGGTTGTCTATATACTTTTGTTTATGTAGTCACTTCGAAGATTCTGATGTCCTATATATAGACTACCACACAGAGATAACCGTTGACTTCTCACTCGAATTCTGAATGCGGAAATAAACTTAGATTCTTAGAATTCTGAACTAATAATTATATTATTCAATGAATATCATTAATTTCATTAATTATTTTCAACATAGTGGGGCATTAAATGTGGCATGAATTCACATAATGGGGAAAGACTGAGGAAAATGAGAGAGGGGCCGCCCTTCATGTCCAAGCACTCCTAAGCATTAAATCAAAGAAGAGACAGGATGAAATTAATTTTATAAATAGCAACAACTGTTATGACCATTTACATGGAAATTTATTTTTTATTCCTACGAAGAACTTTGAAGACCTGAGCATTGGAAAGTTCCTTCTTTTCCAAATTCCAACCAAGAACAACATTTTTTTCTGTTTTCAGACTACTTTTTGGAAAGCAAAACAAGTCACCGATATAAAGCATAACAGAGGGTTTGAATAAATAAAGCATAACCGATATAAAGGGGCTTTCACCTTTCATTATTCACGCGGCCTGGGACCTCCCAGTGTAAACACATGACCACAAAATATTATGTTATATTATTGGATAAAAATAATTCATAGAGGCAGTGGTTTTCTTACTTCCCATCTCTTTCCTTTTCACTTCAAATATTATGAATTTTTATAAATTATTTATTAAAACCTTACAATAATTATTATTTATATTAAAATATAAAATAAAATAATAATAAAATATTTTTAAAATATAATCGGAGGACACAATACCCTAATTGCCTTAACTCATCTTTGGGCTGGAAAATAAACCCTAACTCATAAAAACCCGATTATACTAAACCAAACTCGTCCCATTAGCGACGCGAGTGCTGAACCCAAAATAACCTGCCCCTTTACCATCCCTACTCATTACCCAATGTTAAAAACTTAATACTTAATGCTATTAAGTACTATTTATCATTAAACTCAAAAAAAATCTATTAAGCATTAAGTAAAAAAAACAAACCTCACCTTAGTCTTTTTATTTTTTCAAATTGTTGCTCCATAGTGCTCTGTTTTTTGTTAATAGCAGTAGTGCCAAAAAATCTGCTGGTAGTTGTGATATTTTTGGTATTTTTCAGTTTGATTGTAAATGGATTATAACCATAACCAAAATTCAGCATTAGAAGGAGCGTAACAATTATGCAAGTAATACAATACCATTTGCTGTCTATTGCAAAAAAAAAAATGTATGTTTCTTATTTCTTCAGTTTCCGTTTAAATTTTTTTACCATCGGAAATCATCACAATTATCTTAAATGAAAATGGCATCTCTAAAATGAAAATGACATCTTACACGAAAAATGAAAGCTTTCATCTTGACTTTATTTCATCAATTAATTCTCTACCATTCGAAATTTTATTTCATCAATAATTTCTTTAGAGATCCAATATAGGGTTCATCACCCTCTTTTCCTTTTCTTGTAAATCTTGATGGAGAACCCTAGAACATGGTAAAGAAATAAGAATTTTCGAACCCTTCATATCAATTGGATACATCGCAAGTATAGGAATTGTAGTTTTGTTTAAAACTTTCTTCATTGTTAGTGTTTGGAAAAAGCTTGACAAATTTATGAGGTATTATTTCTATCTCACATATAATTTATAACTATTTTCACGATGTTATGTTAGACGTTTCATGTAAATCGTCTTTTGGTTGACGGGAAAGTGAGAAAGCTTCATAATGGAAATAAAATTTCTAAGTTTAGTATTTAATTTGGCATATTATCTGTGTGGTAGGTTTTGGGTATTTGCAAAATCTAAGGTGTCATTTTTTTTTCATAGAGTTATGTAGTTTTGAATTTTTTTTTTTATTGGTATTAACATATTAAACAAAACTGTTTTACAGTGGCATTTAACAGAAATTTAAAAAAAAAAAAAAATTTGCAAGGAGGTATTGACGGATATTTAAAAAAAAAAAAACTTTTTAGGGTGGCATTATTTTTATCATTTTTTTATTCTTCTTCTTCTATTAAAAACTTTAATCCAATTTAATCAAACATTTCACTTGTAAATTTAATAGAATTAAATTGTTTGATTATATGATTTTAATATATACGTAATATTTTTCATATAAGTAGAAAAATGAAAATCCTACATAAATCATCACATTTAATTAACAAAAATAATTTATATATTCATCTTTTTTATTCCATAAATACTCTACAATTTATTTATTATCATTAGCACAATTTACTATACCAAAAAATACACCTTATTTAGTCTCACATTCCATAAATTATTTGCATAAATATGCAAATGCCTGAATAGCATTTTTCAGTTTCTTATGTTTCATCTCTGAAACAAATTTACGAGGATCACACCACTTGGATTTATTGTAACAAAACCTTATCAAATAAATCTTATCAAAAAAATGTATGTTTCTTATTTCTTCAGTTTCCGTTGGAAAAACCATAATGGCATAAGCTATGATTTCTCTGTTTTCAGTTTTATGCTTCTTCTGGCATTAAATTTTTTTACCATCGGAAATCATCACAATTATCTTAAATGAAATGGCATTCTAAATGAAAATGACATCTTACACGAAAATGAAAGCCATCTTGACTTTTTTATTTCATCAATTAATTCTCTACCATTCGAAATTTTATTTCATCAATAATTTCTTTAGAAATCCAATATAGGGTTCATCACCCTCTTTTCCTCTTCTTGTAAATCTTGATGGAGAACCCTAGAACATGGTAAATAAATAAGAATTTTCGAACCCTTCATATCAATTGGATACATCACAAGTATAGGAACTGTAGTTTTGTTTAAAACTTTCTTCATTGTTAGTGTTTGTAAAAAGCTTGGCAAATTTACGAGGTATTATCTCTATCTCACATATAATTTTAAACTATTTTCACGATTCGTCTTTTGGTTGACAGGAAAGTGAGAAAGCTGCATAATGGAAATAAAATTTCTAAGTTTAGTTTTTAATTTGGCATAATATCTCGTGATAGGTTTTAGTATTAGAAAATCTAAGGTGTCATGTTTTTCATGTAGTTATGTAGTTTCGATTAATAATAAATTGTTATAATGGTATAATAATTAAAACCCAAGGAGGTATCTACGGATATTTAAAAAAACTTTTTAGGGTGGCATTATTTTTATTTACTTTTTCTTTTTATTCTTCTTCATTAAAAAACTTTAATCCAATTTAATCAAACATTTGCACTTAGAATCTAATATAGAATTAAATTGTTTGATTATAAGATTTTAATATATACGAATATTTTTCATATAGAAAAAAAAATTGAAATTTTCAATCCTATATAAATTCATCCGTCGCTTAATTAACATAAATAATTTATATATTCATCTTTATTCCATAAATACTTACAATTTATTTATTATCATTCGTATAATTTACTATACCAAAAATACACCTTTCTTTTAGTCTCACATTCCATAAATTATTTGCATAAAATGCAAATGCTCGAATAGCATTTTTCGCTATTTCATGTCTCGAAACAAATCTACCAAGATCACACCACTGGATTTATCAGAATTTATACTTTATTTTAATTTTAATTTTTTGTTCTCATATGTACTTTAGTAACTTATACTTTATTTTTATTTTTTATTCTCATATATATATATATATATTTCACTATTCTTTCTTTTTCTATGCTTATGTAAAGCAACTCTTCCTGTGAGCGGGTCAAATCTACGTCAATTAAGCCGAGATGGAGTCTCCAACAAAGACATCAACACCCAAACCGCGTAAATCTTATCTTCAATAAAGATGTCATCAACTAAAATTGAAGATTCTACCTACCAACTACAATGATTTGCAGATGAGTGAGCATTAAATGAGAGCATGATAAGCACTATAACATTGCAAACTAACTTTAGCAGTTCTATAACCAAAAACCCTAAGTTTGTTTACTCCTAGTACAATTATAATCATTAGTAATTTTTTTTCTTTCTCTGTTTTTCCTTTATTTTGGAAGCAAATTGATACCTTTGATTCTTCTGCCTCTTTTATTTCTTCTTTCTCTTTCTATATATATGAAAAAATGTTTCACATATTATTTGTTGAACATCTATATGTTTTAAAGATTAATTTCAATTTATTGTCATAGAACATTATGTAAGGACATTCATATTTATATTTAAAGATTATGTAAGCTCAAGCTACGCATCTTATCCTGACGCCAAGTCTTATTACAAACTGAATTTGTACAAGACGTATAAATAAATTAGGGATTGGGCAAGGTTCCATAGAGATAGATAGATACCGATACGATACCTAGACATGTGGAAGGTGGAAGACACACAGAGGCCACATTCGTAGAGAGAGTACCATGTTTTTTTGCATATGAAAATTTCTCTCCTATATCATATTATTTATTATTATTATTCATTTAATTTAATCCCCCACTTCACATCCTTTAGCTAAATTGGACGTCTCTTTCCAAATACCCCCACCTCACACTTCTCACAAATTTCACCTTAATGCTTATCATCTTTATTATAAATATTATATTATAAGGCGACCATTTCCATAAATATAAAATTGTGACATTTGTTAATGTTAATGGGTCAACTACGTCCCCAATCGCATGCGTAACACGTCCAACTTTTACTTTTACCAAACACTCTAATCTTCCGTACACTTCCTAATCTCTCCCTCGATCCAAATTGCTCATTCTTTGATCGTGAAAACAAGAAATCATCCTGCGTACTCTTCAAATACTTTTCGATTCGAACCGCTCATTGTTTGATTATTAACTAGAATTGGACATCATAAATATTGCATCTTTTACCTGCACACTGGATCTGTAAGACCCGAGAAATTCCAATTTCTGGAAAAAGGGCAAAATCGTAATTTCGATTACAAAATTGTAATTTCGGTTAAAAATCCGTGATTTATTCTCTAGATCTCGGATGATGAAACAGATTGCACCGTTGGAATCGTCTCACGAAATCTAGCTAGCACGTAAAATTTTGTCGAATTCCGAGATAGTCGGAGTCGGCACGTTTTTAGAGGTATCGCTCGGGTGCCGTAAAACGATTTTCGATGCTACGAAAGTCACATATAACACGTACTCATGTGCCATGAGTGGTATGAGTAGAGAAATTATGAAAATGGACGGCCGAGATAGTGCCGAATATCAAATCTGGGAAAAGAGGGATATAACGGGTATTAATGAAATTGACTTAAGCCACTAAATGCCAAATTAGTCAACAGTGTCATCTCTCCCATTTTAAAGAACAAAAAAAAACGTGAAATGGGAACCAGAAATCGGCAGTGAGCCATTTTTGAGATTTCTTTAGAGAGAGAGAAACTTCTCTCTAAAAATACGGGCAATTCGACTGTCGGCAGTCTTTGGGACAAGAAAGAAAGCTGCTCTACGCGGAGAGGGCTTCGCGTGGGTACCGGATTTAGGGACTTTCCTCAAACTCCAAGAGGTAGGGGTTTCTCCCTACTTGAGTTTTATTCCATTTAGTACTTTCGAATGCTCGAATGATCGGGGCCATGAGGTCGCTTTGATCGGTCCCAAACCCGGGGACCGAATTAATATAAAATTTTAAAATTAGTTCGGAGTGCCTGGCCGCCTCCATATCGATGTTGGTGTGAAATTGTGTGTTTTGGTGTTAATCATGTATCGATAGATATGCCTAAATGGCCGTGAAACCCGGGTTCACTAAGTGAACCGATGATTTGTGATTTTTCAGGAATAGTAAACGAGGGTTTCACTATTCCCGAAATAGTGTTCTCAAAATATATTTTTGTGAAAATATATGTTTGGCCGAGTGATTTAAATTAAATTGCTCGTGTTTGATCATTAGCCCAAGTGAGCTAATTTTGATGTTTGAAATGATAACTACATGACATGATTGGGTGATTGGATATTATATGAATATGTGCATGTTTACATATTTGCATGTGATTAGACTGTATTGGAAATGACATACATGCATTCCATATGCACTGGAACATCCTAGGACTATAGGAGTTAGTGCATGAGACGTGCTCCAGAGAAATGGTTCGTAGTGTTGTCTAAAAATATTCATTATCGATGGTAGGTCCAAAACGTAATATCAATTCATTGAGTTGCCTAATTGATATTTTATCGATAGGTTCCATAAACAAACAAATATACTAATCGCCTGAGCGCCCACCCGATATATATATGTACATATCGGAGGGTTGTCCACAAACAAACAAAATAATAAATTTCATACGAGGCTTAGGCGAAAAGATGGAGCTTCCATGAGGACTTGACTGAGTTTAAAAATGAGTGTAGACATTCAAGTAGGATCATGCATTTACTTGAATGTGTTTAATTTGGAACATTGCACTGCACTTAGGTGGTGAGTAGCCCACTTAGGGCGATTCTCCTACTGAGCATTAGCTCACCCGCCGTGGGATCCCTTATTTTACCAAAGATAGTGAGTGCATGAGGGACGCCATTCCAGAGGCCGAGATTGAAGAAAAGCCTGATTGTGGCTTCGCTTTGACGATATTTATATGTATTAGAATTTGAGGCTAATATATGTTGTATAAGAGTAAAACATTTGAACTTTGTAACTATTGGTATATGGGCTGGATTCATAGTTGGTATGGTATATTGAGTATTGTTTATGGGCCCGTACGTATTACTCATGATTGAATATATCGGATTATATCAGACCGTCAGACAAGGATATGTGTATTGTATTCGCAGAGCTCCCGTACAAAGGAGACTCGCTCGATTTTCTCTCGCTTTAAGGCTGTAACCCGACATCCACTCAGATTCCGCGGTTGACGGTAGCTCAACGGACCGAATAGCGCCCTCCATCCAGCAGAGAGAGAAGTATATTATTATTATGGACAGGAATAATAATAGTAAGGTAATAGTGTAGTGGGTGGTGTGTAATACATAGAATGAAGAGAAGGTGTTAGGCTAGTTTGAATATGTTTTTAAAACTGTTTTTTGTTCTTAAAAATAAAGAAAACATATATAATATATTTGATTTTCAATTTTTTACTGTTAAAAAAAACATATAAAACATTAAATCGAAATTTGAAATGGATGCCTCAATTAATTAATCTCTCAAAGTGAAGTCTACTTCGTTCAATCAAACCGTTCATTTCATGGAACATGCCAACCCAACAACGTGTTTGTTACTTCCCGCATATTTGCATCCTTAATTTCATGGAACCGTTCATTTCGTTCAATCAAACCGCTAATAGTGAATTGGAAGAAGTCGAAGCAAGGTCTTTCAAGTCGAAGGTGAGTAGAGGCAACGCACCTTCGGTAAAGCGACGATTAGGCGCAAGCCTCTCCCTAGGCGCGTCTTTTGCAATTTCCTTCAATTTTGGTACATTATTGGTCATTTTTTGGTAAATTTCAGCAATTTTTTGAAATTTTAGTTGTTTGTTGGTCTTCTTCTCCTTCTTCGGCGTCGAGGTCGGAGAGAAGCACTAATTTTTTGTTTTTGTTACAAAGATTATCTTCGTCGGCTTCAGAGTTGCTTTCAGTCACATTATCAAAACGATGTCGTTTTTTTAAAGAAACTCCCATCAAAACGCTATAGAAAAGTCCTAGTTTTTTTGTTTTTTGGTAAAGGTTAAAAAAAACTTCTCATGTTTTACTAAATATCTCACTTACACCTCAAAAAAAAAAAAAAAAAAAAATTAGGTCCAAAGATACCTATGTCGTTTACTCTCGTAGCCTACTTAAGTCCTTGCTTGCCGGAATTGATAATGTTAAAGAGATAAAACGATGTTAAAATTGTCGTTAATTGTTGACGCGGTGTCCACATGGCATTATGGGACCCACTCTCCTCTCTCTTCCCTCATCTCTTCTCTCTCCTCTCTTTTCCCTCTTCTCTTCTCTCCTCCCTCTCCCTCACCCAACCCTTAATTAACCCAACCCCCACCTAGCCCCAGCCAACACCTAGCTCATACCATTTTTTTTCTTTTTTAACACTTATTTTTTTGTTAAAATTTTAAAAGCTACTAAATAAAAATTCAAAATGTATTTTTTTAAATATAAATAAATCATTCATTATTTTAAATCTACTAAAAATGTATTTTAATTTTTAAAATCTACTAAATAAAAATTCAAATTTTTATTTTTTAAAATATAAATAAATTATTCGATACAGAATCTACTAAATAAAAATCAAATTGATGAGTTTGAAATAATATTTTAATATTAAATACAATTTCAAATAGACGAGTTTTAATATTTTATTTAAAACTAGTTCATTTTAAATGGATTTAGTTTTAATATTTAATATTTTATTTAAATGGATATGTTAATTTTTATTCTATTTTTTTAAATATGGATTTGTTAATATTAAATATTATTTCAATGAACAGATTTTTAATATTTAATATTTTATTTAAAAACCACTTATTTTAATGTATTAAGTTAATACAATTTGGATAAAATAAATTATGAGCTTTTAAAAAAAGAAAAGAAAATAGAATCTTTTCAAAAGATATTTAAATATGTTAATATTTAGTTATTTTATAATTGATTATTATAAAAATATATTTATATATTAAAGATATAACATATTTTAATTAAAAACTAATTTATTTTAATGAAATAACTAAATTAAAATATTTTTAAAAATAAATAATAAATAATTTATTTATATTTTAAAATAAATTTTAGATTTCCTATTTTAGTATATTAAAATCATTTAATAATTTATTAATATTTAAAATAAATTTTGAATTTTTATTTAATATATTTTAAAACTAAAATAAAATTTTAATAAAAATTAAGATTGTGTTTTTTTTTTTTTGCAAAAAAAGGTTTGTGCGAGGCCAAGTTGGGTAGGGCTGGGGGAAGGGATGGGGTGGGGTCAATACTGGTGGAGGAGGATGTGAGAGGAAGAGAGAGAGGAAGTGAGTCCTACTAAGATCACGCTGATGTCACTACCTAATTTACAAACATTTTAACGCTGCTGACCTCTTTATCACATATTATGACAATGATCATGACTAATGAATAAATGGCAGAGGCTTTTCTACCCTTAAAAGAAAGTTTACACAGAATAGAGATATTTTAAAACCTAAGAGTTTTTGCACCTTTACCCTTTTTTCCGTCACAAATCAAAATGATGTTGTTTTGAGTCTCATATAAAGAAACCACAATCAAAGCGACTTCGTTTTGAGGTGTTCACTAAGTTTAAAAAGAAAAACATCAAGATGAAATCAATGCTTGTTTTGGTCCTGTAGTTAAAACGATGTCATTTTGGCCTTAAAACATGTTTTTCAAGCTCAACATTCCAAACTCCCATATTTCACCCCGCTTGGTAGTTTCAACTCCAAAAAACCTCCCAAACCTCCCAACCAACAGGTTATCCATATAGAAGATCATAAGACGCAAGAAAATAAAAACCCAATTAAAATAAAATACAAATTGTGAGAAAATTGTAAAAATAATAGGAAATAACCTCCCATTTATTGATTAGATTGAAATTTTATATGACATTTGATGATAAATGATTGTAAAATTGAGATATGTGAAATAAATATATTTGTAAGGATAGGGTGGTCTTAAGATATAAAAGCACGTCTTGTTATTGCTCATTTCTAAGGCCCAAGAATTAATCGTACTTTGGCGATGTGATGGGAGTCAAGTATTTTTCTATGTTAATTAATGAACTTTAAGAGAGCCAGTGTAAGGTTAATAATAAGCATACAAATTGATGAAGCGGGCCATTTATTAGCAAAAGTTCAAGAGCTTGTGTGAAATTTCATGATCAGGTGAAAAATCAAATATTGTAGTGTTAAAGAAAAGAATAATGTGCATTGGAAAGTTCCTTCTTTTCCAACCAAGAGCACAACATTTTTTTCTCTTTCGACTACTTTTGAAAGAATGGTTTTCAACGATATAAAGCATAATGTAGGGTTTGAATAATAATGCCTGACTTCAAAGTGATTTGGGGACACCGCATTGTACGTAATAGGACCTATATTCAGCAAAACACAAGACCACACAAATATTATATTACATTAATGGGAAAAAGACACAGAGGCATCGGTTTTCCAACCCAATCGCTATCTCCCATCTCTTTCCTTTTCACTTGAAATATTGTGCTTTCTTATTTATATTCATCCATCCATTCACTTCCAAGGAAGCAATTACAAACCCCAACAATGGTCATGGCTTAATCCAACCCTGCTGCTTCAATCCATCTCACCTCTTCTTTGCACCATGTTTGTCTCCTCGTCATTCTAAATACCAAAAGCAAGCTCCTTCCGCTTCAAGTCCTCCATCCTCGCCATTGATCTCTTCATTTGACTTATTGATTCATGGAACCCAGCTCTTCATTGTTGTCTATGGATAAGGTCACTTGTAGTTCTCCTTCAAATTCAAATTGACTTCAACTTCAAGTGTCAGGATTGTTTCCATCTCTCTTGTACCTTACGCAGACCGCATGTCTCTTAATTACGGGCACCGCCTTTTATCGGTTTGAGGGTGCTTGACCTTAGTTGGAACTTAATAAATGGTCAAATTCAAGACTGGCTTGGTGAACCTCAAGAATCCTAATTCACCTTGACCTTTTAGTTGAACTTATACATAAATAGTCAATTTCAAAGACTTAGTTTGGTAACCCCAAGAATTTGTCTACCTCAATCTTAGTAAGAACTTCATATATGGTCAAATCTTCAACTCTTTCAACTTGAAATATCTTCTGTATCTTGACGGCTCTAATGAGCTCCAGGCAGGCTCAAGTCCTAAAGTAGGCTATCTTCAAGACTTGAGGATGTGTTGAATATGAGTTCCAATCGCCTGCTGAGAACCTCAAGGAGATTGGAACCTCACAAAGTTGCACAACTGCCACTTTCGTGCAACAAATTCTCGAATGCATTCCCTTCGATTTCCATTTGAAGGAGTTGAAGAATTAGATTTGGGCAACAATTTTGTCCATGGAAATCCCCTCCTGACATTGAAATTTCATCCAATTTGTCCTATCCGAAACAGGAAGAACAAGTTGACTCGTGGAGTCCCCGCATCGATGCAAAAACTAATGTCGACCCACTTAACTTGGAAGACATAGAAAACTCTCACTAACGGAGAAATTCCATTCTGGGTTGTTCGATTTCAAAGACTTCATAGCCCCTACTACTTGGAGGAAATTTCAATCTTACTGAATAACAAGATGAAGGTAGTACCCAAGTGTAGGTTGTTAGATTTCATCTCGATTCAGGGTCTACAAGGAGATATTCCGCACGGATTTCTACCCAAACGGTCTCTCCTTATCCGGATCTAAGCATGAATCACCTCCATGGACCATATCCACAATGGCTCGGTTCCCCATTTTCTTTCTTTTCTTTTTCTCTCCCATAAAATTAAACTCCTCGTGTTCTCTTCCAACGCTTCTTCCATATTCCCAATTATTCCCATCCTCGCTCCCATAACAATTTTCCTGGGAGTTGCCAAAGAACATTGGAGATGCAAAGTCTCTCTATCTGATTTTGGACGGAACAACTTTTCCTGACCTATTCCTCAACTGGCCTCCCAAACTTCCAATCTTCTAACTCTTGGATCTTTTCGCACAGACTTTCCTAACATTTTCCCGCTGACCCTCAAGGATTCCAGGGTACCGATACTCGCTCAACCACCTCGGAGGTTCCAACACCTTTCCTAAACATTAGAACTCTTATCAGCTGTAACAAGTTTTCCGGGCCTTGCCTTTGAACCTCAAGAAGCCGAGAAATCTGAACGCCTGAACTCCAGACAACAATATTTCTGTGAATTACCCAACTCCCTTCTCGAATCCCCCATCTACGTGGTTCTAAACCTGAGGAACAATTCCCTTCAAGGCTCAATCCCTAAAACACTTTCCAACCTCCAAAACTGGATTCTTGACCTCTCAAGCAAATAACTACAGAGAAATCCCTATATTTGTAAATCATCTTACAGAATGATCGAGGCACTCCAAATGCGACATCACGTACATTAAGTTCTCGTGTTGTAATAGCATTCTCATCCAAATTTTTTAGCACCGAATTTGTAGTAAATGAGCTGATAGTGAATTGGAAGAAGTCTAAACAAGGTCTTTCAAGTCACAACATTAATATGTACTTCTTGTTAGACTTGTCGAATAAACTAACTATCCAATGAAACTCACTTTCTCTGTGTGCTCAAGGCTCTTAAGATGCTCAACCTCTCTTATAACAAACTCTCTGGCAAAATACCAGCAAGCTTAAGTGATTTACAAAATGTAGAGGGTTTGGACTTATCCCACAACAAACTCTCTGGTCCCATTCCTACTGCCTTCACAAAGCTTCAACAACTCACTACCTCGATGGAGCAAATAAGTCGACAGTCGACTCCGGGCCTATGGGCCAAATGAACACCATGGTGGATCCAAACTTCTATGCCAACAACAATGGGTTGTGTGGATTCCAAATTCATGTGTCATGTCCTGAAGACCTACCACCAGCTCCAAAGCTACAAGACCATGATAACAAGGAGGAGCCTTGGATTTTGCAGAGTCGCTGGATTGATATCCCGTCGTTTCCTATTAACAATCTGAATCATCTTCCTCGCAGCTATTTCAAATCCATCATCACCTTCAAATGAAATTGCCGTCGCCACCGCTATCAATTTCATCGGTTAATCGTAAAGTAAACGAATTTGACCAAAATACCTGTAGTCTTCTTCACAATATTTTTCTATCAAGGTGAAAGTAGTTAGAATTTGCTAGGATGGTGAAGAATGAAATTCCTGTTGTAAGTCCTTGGTGATGTGAAGGGAGCTAAGTGTTTTTCATGTTAATTAATGAACTTCAAGAGAGTGTCATGGTAATAAACATACAAAACGACGGCTGTGGCTACATTATTAGAAAAGTTCAAGAGCTTGTGTGAAATTTCATGATCAAGAAAATCAACATTGTAGTGTTAAAGAAAAGAAGAATAGCTTCACATTCTTACTAAAGAAACTTAATTTACTACTAAATTCAATCAGTTAACGAGAAACTGGGTCACAGGAGCTAAAGAAACTTAACATTAAAAGAGAATACCTAAGGGATAGAATCCGATGGACATGGAGCTCTTGGTTCAACTCATTGTCATAGCCACAATTGGAATTTGCAAACTGAAGCACTCGGGTTAAGAGTATTATGTGATTAGCAGCAAGTGGTACTTCGCAAATAAAATTGCAGGAGTTCAATTTTAATCAAAAACCTACATTATATGGACAAAAGTCAGGAGAATGACTTTGCAAGCTTCAACCCTCTCATGGAAAGATAATTTTAGTCTCAAAAAGGATTCAATTATAAGCAGCAGATTTCACTACCACTGCTCCCAAATCACTTTGTCTAATTCCTTTCACCGTGTAAAACTGCCTTAAATCTGTTGAAAGATTTCGAGGTCTCAGATAATGTCACAAACCTCCAGCCTTCAGAGAACTACCATTCTTTCTTATAAGCACAAAGTTCCAATCTAAGCCAATCACATTTTCATATGTTTTTTTTAATCGCATCATTTTCATATGTTTAACCCAATTCAACTTCTCCTCTAGAGAAGCAACCGCTGCTTAATCCATCAAACTTTTTCGCCTTCTCGTTTGTTGAAACACAGAAGCTAGGAAGGATTCCGCTTTCGAAAGCCCCTTTCCAGCGCGGATTACTCCCATACATCTTCACTTTTAAATTAAAGGCCGTGCACATCATTATTCAAAATTGATCCCAAAAGAAAAACCAAAGATTCCAAGCTAATTCATCCGCTATACTCTCAACTCCTAAAAGTAGATTACAAGCACAACAAATAAAATCAAATCAGTACAATTAATCATATTACCAAATACCAATCCCAAGGATCATTACGAAATTCATGCAGAATAAATTTGTTAAAAACATACGAAGGTAAATCAAACAAAAGAATTGGAAGAAGAAACATTCTCTCAGATAGTGGATAGTGGAGAGAGATCCACTGATTCACCTCGATCTCAAACAGTTCTTTCCCAAGAAATCCATCCATTGTACTCTCTTCTTCCAACCTCCTTGGGCTTAACTGCTCAAGGTTCCTCCGAGACTCCGCTTCGTATATTCTATCCGTTGCTTCCCATCATCGAATTTCAATGGTATCACTGTGAGCTTTTGACTCACCATCAGGAATCGACACAATCGATGGAGGAACATGTGGGTTGTTCTCCAATTTCAATGGAGCGTAAATATGAGATTTTGCTTTTGAAGTTTGAAAAAGCTTAAGGGGCTGTTTATTTTTAGACTTTTTGCGAAAAGCTAAATAGCTTTCAGTATTTACTGTATATTTTTTTAAAATTTCATGATTTATTGTTGAAATTTTTTTTAAAAAGTTATGAACATAAAAAATGAAAATATTTGTTTTTTTCTATTCAGAAAAAGTCATTTTTCACCAAAATAATAAAAACTCCACCATTGGCTAACAAGGAGGAGGGCTAGCAACACTCACTATTAGGGATGACAATGAGGGGTCTGGGTGATGGGACAACCCCATCCGATCCCTAATTCGCTTATTTTCAATTCTCAACCTATCCCATTTAAAAATTAAATGGAAGAAGTTAAGGATAGGAAAATTCTCAAATCGCCTACATTTGATTTTTTGTTTTTTATTTTTTTATTTGTTTTTTTATTATATTAAATTAATATATTTCAAAAAAATAAAATATTATAAATTTTTATAACTATTTATTAAAAACATTCTAATTATTATTATTTATATTTAAAGTATAAATAAAATAATAAAATAATATTTTAAAATATAATCGGGGCGGGAATAATACCGAACTCCGCCTCAACCCGCTTCTCAGTTTAGAAATAAACCCAAAACCCGCTAAAACCCGACATGCTTAAACCACATCCACCCTATTAAGGGCGGGGCAAGACGGAAACCCAAAATAACCGTTATCCCTACTCATTACCCAATGTTAAAAATCAAACAACTTAATATTTAATGCTATTTAATATTATTCATCATTAAACTCAAAAAAAATTATATTCAACATTAAATAAAAAAAACAAATCTCGCCTTAGTCTTTTTATTTTTTCAAATTATTGCTCCATAATGCTCTGTTTTTTGTTAGTAACAAGAGTGTCAAAAACTCACCAGAAGTTGTGATATTTTTGTATTTTTCGGCTTTGATTGTAAGTGGATTATAAACTGTAACAAAACTCAAAGTGATTAGAAGAAGTGTAACACTTACGGAGTTTCAGACGGAATACGCATTTTTTTAAAAAATAAAATAAAATTAATATTACTTCGAAAATAATTCCAAACATACACCTTATTGCCGGCAACACGAACGCCGGCTTTGAATCAATGATGCCTAAGAACCATGAAGGCGCTTGAATTGATGTAATTGCCGTCAATGAACTGCTGCTTTTGACACCAATTGCCGTCGCCCAACGGCCAAGCCAATTTGTTCAAATGTCGTCAGTTTCAACGCCGGGCAATTGAACTAATTCAAAAGCCGTCATTCCTAACGGCGGCATTTGATTCAGCTTTTAAATTAGGGCTTTTTTTCCCCATTTTGGCTATTCATCAAGGCTTTCTTCTTCCAAACGCCCTTCTCCATTTTCCGCTCATCTTGCCTGCTTCCCTCCCCTTCCTCCGCCTGCCCGGTTGTCACCCGATTCCGTCGTATTATCTTCATCTCCTCGCCGTTGTGGGAGAGAGTGTGAGTGAAGTAACTGAAGGAGATACTGTGGTTCCAATTTTCATGCCAGATTGTGGACAATGCACAGATTGCAAATGTGAGAAGAGCAATCTGTGTTCAAAATTTATCAATTTCCATGGATGCCCGTGATATGTGAGTAGATTCACAACCCTTAAAGGAGAGGTTCTCTACCATTTTCTTCTTCATCCCGAGTTCAGTGAGTATGGCTGCTGGTAGATATTGCAACATTACAAAAATCGACCTCGCTATCCCACCTAACATGTCCACAAAAAGTTAAGGCTTCAATTTAATTTGCTTTGGACGGGCATTATGTAACCCGATATGAGAGAAATTAAATTTTGTTCGATAACCTTGTTCTACTCTATATAACTACTTCTATCATTAACTTTATCACGGTAGCTTTAATCTTTGGATTAATTTGTGGAGATCGTGAATTCAAGTCGTGTTTATTTTGACTTATTATAAGAAGTTTAAATACTCAAGAGAAGCCCATATTATCTTTTTGTCTGCATAAATCTCAATTATTGGGTTGTGCATATGGGTTTTTACCAAAGGTAATTTATTTTCGAAGATCTTCTTCAATTTCTTCCTATCTTACCACGGAAATCTAATGTACACACATCGGTTTTGTGGTTAACCAATATATTAGTGAAATAATGATTAATCAAAGTTGGTTAAATCATGTTGCATATCGAGAGAAAAGGCTATTCTGGATCATCATAACGAGGTGTTGTCTTTTGTCGATTGCTTTTATTGATAATCATTTGTGTATGTTGCTTGTCAATCTTGTTTCAGTGGCGTGATTGGATTCATGCTGTGCTCTACAGAGGGACCTCCTGTTGATTTCAAGCATCCTGTCAATCCCATTGATGATGCAAATGAGAGTTATTGCCAATCAAATCGACCATTGAAACCTTTGTAATTTTAGAACTCAGAGGTGTGATTCTGCGATTCTGCTTGCTTCAAGGCTTTCACTTTTGTATTAATCATGTGTTATATTGATTTAGACCTTTTTTTTTTCTTCAGATTCACTCTGCAGCTTTCTGTTTGCCCTCTTTTGTGAAGAAAGTTATTGAAGCAAAAGCTAAATGAAGGAGAGTAAAAAAAAGAGTTTAAAGAGCACTTGAGGACCGCAATTTGGATGTGGTAGAGTTCACATTTTGGCTTTCATCCTCGCCCGAGAAGTGGTGCGATATCTAGGGCTTTTTTTCCCCATTTTCCTATTCAGTTATCCGTCTCCTCTGCTTTGCTGTGATCGTCAGGCCTTACTCCCCTCGGTTGCCTGATAAGTATGGATTGATCATGCCTTTCGATTCTTAAATTCTCTCCACATGCATTAGTTCTCATCTTATTTGTGAATTAGTTGTTGTGGTGAGACAAAATAATCGGCAGATTGTGAACTTTATTACTGCTTTTATATCTGTTTACTTATCTTTTACTTTGACAGGCTGATGACCAATCCATATTTGTGTTTGTTTTATTTATGATAAAGTTGATGTGATATAAGGATTATAAGGATAATTACCTCTGGTAATATTTAATTAATTTAGAACAATTTTAATGCAGGTCGAGTATGTGCGATTTCGACAATTCGAGTGACATGTTACTATAATGGACAAATATCGAGAGTGAAACGGATGTCAAATATGAGGGGCTTGAAAGCGTTATTGAGCCTTTGCAATCTTAGGTTGCATGCACTTTTCAAGAATTGATTGATATGATATACTTAAAGACAACCATTGACAAAACGAGAAGGTTCAAATTAGTACTCATTTGTAAGTATCCCTTAGGAGTGGTAGAAGTTCCAACCTTATCGGTGCGGGGATGACAGTAGTGTGCGCACAATGTTGGATCTGGTTAACACACACCAACCATTGTTGAAATTAGGCGTATATTAAGAGTTGTTAGTCGAGCCTGAAGTGAACCAATGCGTGGGTGGCGGCCCATGCGAATAATATATATGTCGCGACAATTTCAATGTCGCCTGCACATTCTGAGGTTGTGGGCTACTTGGTGGTCAGTGCAGGATCTTGGACCAAATGGAGATGATGAAGATGTACGGATGAACGTAATGATGAATATGGTGAAGATGTTGATGATGAAAGCGATGGAGATGATGGGGGTGTTGAAGTTGATCGACAGGCATCATTCTTTCGAGCTTTCAGCCAAGTTTTGGAGAATGAACAAGGTATATACGTCTCTGCACAAGCACCATCTTGTGATGTATCAAATCACCTAGATGATGAGACATTGGATGAGCAATCCCTTGTTGCCTATCACTTACCACCAACTCCTCATTTTGAACATGTTGAAAACACATAATCTTTGTTCGCAGTAATTGGACTCCATGGGTGGAGCCTCCTACCGCTAATTCGAGTGGAGAATTCGTAATTGGTCAAGTTTTTAATTCGAAATCAGATTTGCAAGAGGCTGCAAAGATTTACTCCATTAAAGCACACCAAGAGTATGTCGTTGTTGCATCCTCAAAAAAAAGTCTTTCTAGTTTTTAAGATGTAAAGAGAGTGAAGAATGGGTGTCCTTTGGAAGCTTCGGTGCAATGGTTATCAAAAGATACTTAGATTATTTGTTATCAACAAATATCTTGGGCCGCATACTTGTGTCAATACTTACTTGACGGGACCATCATCAACTAGACTCCCGATTAGTTTCCCTCCATATAAAAACATTAATTCAGGCACAATTCTCATTGTCTACGGCTGCTATTCAGGCGAGTGTGATGGAAAAATGGGGATATCAAATATCATATATGGATGGGAAGCATAAAGCAATTAGACAGTTATATGGCGACTTCTCTCAGTCATATACAGAGTTGCCACGTTTGTTCTTGGGCATAGAGCAAGCAAATCCACGGATGTCTTTGTTGTTTGGAAAACATATGAAACTATTATACTTAGAAACTCTTTGAGATATTCAACGTGTGTTCGGTCATTCAAGCCATCCGTTGAAGGGTTCCAAACATTGTCGTCCGTTATGGTATAGATGGTACCGCGTTTATATGGGAAGTATAAAAATGATTATTATTGATTGCTATGGGGTGTGGCGCCAAATAATCATTTGTTTCCATTGGCATTTGCTATTACGGAGCGAGAATCTGATAGTTAGGGGATGGTTCTTGGCATGCATTAGAAATGAAGTTTTCAAAGGCGGGAATTTGCGTTATGTCAGACCAGACGTCCGAGGAATCATGGCGGCCAATGGTCGATCCTCATCTTGGATTGGGCTACACCATTTGCATATCCACCCGGGATTTGCATCTACGTCATTTAAGCTAGCAATTTTATGACCCGGTTCAAAGTTAAAATTTTGAAGAATTTGGTTTCTTAGAAGCGGCTTTAGCGAGTGAACGGAAATTCAGCTTTGTAGACTCTGTCGGGAGAATAAAATCCGAAGCATTACAATGGCTAGAGCGATCCGTTCAGTTAATAGGCTCTTTTTCACCGATGGAGAATTCGAAGATATGGTTTAATGACAACAAACATTTGAGGTATTTAATAGTGTCCTTAAAGAGGAGCTCGAAGCCTCCGACGCATTAGTGCAGTTGACCTTTTCGTCTCAATAGTTGCTTTGTTTGCCTGAAGAGAAGTAGGTGCTAATAGATTGGCATCCTCTGAGCAATTCACTCAGGATTCGTTGATCGCGCGAGATCCGAGTCGTGTTGTTGGGCGGATCGATGAAATTGTCCTTTGCGATCACGTGAAAGGCACATTCCATGTGAAGTCAAGAGTGGTCGAACTCATCGGCGTCAACTTACATGAAAAAAACTTGCACATGTGTAAAGGCGTTGATGCTCTGGCTTTCAATGTAACGCCATATCATATACGCATGCCCGGCATCATTTGTGTGGATTCAGTTTGTTTGTAGAAGACTCTTATGCTACCAAGTAGGTACTATGATACATGGGCTGCTTTTTCCATCAATATTCGATAAAGATGAGTGGCCTGCTACGATGGTGCGTGATTCTACCACCGGATTCAATGCGTCGCTTTGGAAGTGGACGTCCAAAATCAACCCGGTTGCATAATGAAATGGATGTTAGGGAGGGGAAAACGCTGATCACATGCGGGGTGTGCAAACAATTGGGTCACAATCGGCGTTCTTGTAAGAATATAAATCCAAGCTCGATGGCGAGATGTGCGAAGATGAAGGAGAGGAGTAATTTTTTAGTTGTCTAATGTCACCTACTTCCATTATTTATCGGTATGGCTGTCACTTCTCTTCAGCTGAGATCTTGTAAGGTCATCCTCCACTTGATTGAACATTGATCCACCTTAATAGTTGCTATGGAATGCTTTTACTTACAATTAACATACTTTAGTATCCTTGTAGATTATTGAAGCTATATCAATTTTTCCCCTTTCTCACTCTTTCCCACGTAATGCATCTTCCCCTACTAAAATTGTGTCGGGAATTCATATTGATGAGTTCTCTAGGAAAGTTCGACTTGGCTTGTCGGGGAGCTTAGAGTCGGAAAATTTTATACCATACTCGTGCCTTTCTTAAATGCATTCTGCCTTCGGTATTTTTAGGAGCTGTCAGAATCGGATTGAGCGAGGACTGCGGTTTGAGAGTCCATTCTTTAGTTTGATGTGAACTCTTATTGTCATAATTTCTTTCAACATAAAATGTTTCGTTCTTTTAAGTCTCTAATTACCATATGCTTTATTCTTTATCGTGCCTACTTCGGGATTCACGGAGGCGAGGCTCCTGGGGTTGACTCCCAAGTGGTGATCTTTGTCACTGAAGCTACTTTGGAACCATCTTGATGCAATCGTAATGCGCTCCTTAAAACAAATGTAATTAATTACTCACCTCTCTTACATTTTGCTCGAATATTTCCACACTTCCATCACAAAGCATGAAACCGACATATGGCATTGTTTCTTTTCCTTCACTCCTGATCAAAGCGATGTCATTGACTACCCCATACACAATTGCTTGAGCTTATACATGAACAACTCAGGCAACCATTACCTTAACTACCTATATAAGTTTGTAAACTGTCGAGAAATGCACAAATGTCTCTGTGACATTGAGTTGGGATTTGAGGATTCGTATAGCTTTAGATGTAGCAGGGGCTTGGAGTATCTTCATGATGGGGTAAACTTTCATCTAATATATGCTTTAGAGCATGGACCTATGTGTGTTTATTGTAAAAACATGTAATGGTTGTTGTAAATTTTTGCGTAACTTAATTTTAGGTGAATCCTTGGAAAATTTTGTAAAAATTATAGATTATAATTTGGCTTCCTTTTTCTAATAGGCATTGGCCATTTCAAATTTTTTTTACATTATACCTTCCTAATCTAGTGATAGTGACACTCTACATAGTTCTCATTTGTTTCCACAATTCATATTGGTAGTTAATCACAAGTCTGTTTTATTTATTGTTATATTTATATATATTTTCGCCTGTAGGTGTACAGCCGAGGCGATGTTTGCCTTTGTGGAAATATGGTCTACGGAGAAAATTCCCGGTGGTGTGTTTGTGAATAAATTCTACATCATAAATTCTATATCATAAATTCTACATTATTTTAATAATAGAATAATAAATTGGATAATATAGTAATTAGAATATTTAAAACATGGACTTTTGTAAATAAATTTTATAGCCATCCATGCGAACAATTTGTTACTTAATCCTTTCTTGAACATCTCAGTATGTCCTTGTCATTTTTACTTCTTACGTTTTTCGTATTAACTGCCTAGGCTCATACACAATCTCGTTGAATGTTTAAAACAAGTGGCTGATTTTCGGCTTTCAAGGGAAGAGATGGTTAGTAAATATGCATCTAATATCTGAGGAACTTTTGGATATCGAATCCACACAGTATATACCCGACAATGACCTTCACCAAGAAAAGTTATGTGTACGGTTTTGGAGCAATAGTTTTAGACTTTTATTCTTTGGCTAGGAATCCTCGGCAAGGCCTCATGGAATATGTCTTGTAAGCATAGGAGGATCTTCTTTGAGGAGCGATGGAGATGATGAGGCTTGGACTAGAAGCTTACTTCGCCCCAGCCCTTGGGAGTGGCAGGACGATAGAAGTAGGAGGCTGTTTGGAAGACATTTTGTGTATTTAGTTGTCTTTGTTATAGGTTGATTCTAACAACGAATATGAAATGTTTTTATATGAGTTAAAGGGAATGCAGTTTGTGGGGAAGCCTAAGAAAAACAAGCAGCTTGCAGAGAGGGAAATGTTTGAACATTAATTATGTGGAGTTTTGTCATTAACCAAAAATGAATAAATTTCTCTATTCATATATTGTGACAAACAGTTATTCAACGATTCCAAGTTTCAACACAAACAATCCCATCTTCATTTTTCTAGCTAAATACACATAATGGTAAGAATATGTACTTCCTGATTTGTTTTACATTCAGTTGGTTCGATATTACCTTTGATACTGCAATCATCACCTATATTCCAATATATGATGTAGTAATATCTAAATTTGGTCATACTAGCTCTTGTCGTTGTGTACATTTCTTAGTTTAAATACCAACACATTTGCTCTTTATTATGAAATGATGTGCCTTCACCAATTTAGTATCCCCGAATGAAAGATGGATCTGTAAATACGGTTCATCTATTTATATTTTGTGTTATATGGTTTCCTGGGGTCCTGAATATTGTTAAGGTGGTTGTACTTGTGCTGTAGAACTTGTGCGAATGACTTCCTCTCCTCTCTCTCTCCTCCTCTACCTACTTGTCCAACTACGAATGCTCAAGCTAATTTCGAATTTAATGGGTAAGAAACAATTTTAGGGATAGAAAAATGTGTGAGAATGGGAGTGTATGGTTTAAAATATATCAAGAAAAAAAAATGTCTTTTAGATGAAGGTATTATCTTAATTTTTTGAGTACTATTTGAATTAATACGTAGGTACTACCTCGGCTACCCTTAGGTTCTATCTTATATAATTGGTGATAACCGAACACCCACCCTTGTCTCCTCGAAAAGATGTGAAGTTATGATCATTCAGTACTTGAAAAATTTGGTGCTTTGATGGTTAGTGATTGCGAGAGTTTTCCTTTTTGTAGTTATGGTTTGCATTTAAGAATGAGTTCACTTTATAGCCTATTTTTCTTCTCTTTTTTAATGAACTGACATATGTGTCATGCTTAAACATATAGTATAGACATAACGGTAACCTTGTGATTCTGCTGACTCTATCTACATTTTCGATTTCATTAATGTGCTAGCTAGAAATGTGAAATGTGAACAACGATTTCAAAACAAATGAGACATGAGCTTTGTTTTTATATTCGTTGATTTGAAATATTGTGATAGATTATTTTTCCTGTAACTATGAAATACTGTATAGGAAAGGAATTATAAATATGATTTGATATAATAAAATGAATCTTACTATATAGGAAAAGGAGGCGATGCAGAGAGAGAGGGATTTAGTAAGGGTATTAGCAAGTTGGTCATAGCGCGGAGAGACATGAGCAAGGTGAAGCTAGATGACTAAATTGGAGTGTGAGCAAGTGATAATCAATCGCAAGATGTTTCATACCAGAATGGAAAATAGGATTAGCAGAGATATAGGTGACACCAAGATTGTCCGAAAACAGCTTGAGTAGCGAGAGATTACATTGGGATAATAGCTCATACAGCAGCGACTTCGACATTGCCGCAGTCACAATATTGCTTGAATATGTTTGCGAGGAATGCGTGGAGTCGTTAATGTCAGTGAATCGATGAAAAAATATTGGTATTAATTGTATTCTTTATTATGAGCGGTTTGAAATGAAAAAATCACGACCTATTGATCAATTAGAGAAACCATTATAACGACTAAATAATAATAATCATTTCAATGGATCAAAATTTGGGTTAAATGAATTAAAGTACATTTTCTTCAAGTTAATCATTTTTGTTCATAATTATGTAATGAGGCTTCATGTTGCTAACTTTAAAAAGCGGTAATGTATTATAATGTAAAATTAATGTAACTCATACATTCTTAAAACCCATGACAATCAAAAACCATAAACCATTTAAAACCATTTGCGATGTTAAAAATACCATGTGAAGGCACATGTAAAAATAAATCATATATAAATATGAAATCATATATCAATGAGTCCCACGAAGGCGGCTAATGGTTCTCTTAGAGCGGGCCTAGAATATCTGAGGCGTAGGAGTAACGGTATCTGGGCGATTGGCGAGTAGGGCGATGAGCAGAATGTGGTGATGGAGCGAGGCAAGTGGTGGATGAAGTGCTCGATGCACACGTCGAGTCCGAGGTCGCCTACCTGGAAGTCTGCCCCACTCAGGTAGATGGCCTAGTATGGTGTCATCGTGTGGGGGGATGGATGGTGATGCGTCAATGGGTGGAGGTAAGGAAGGTGACGGGTCAATGTGTGTGGATACGGAATGTGGTATGGACGGTGACGGGTCAATGTGTGTGAATACGGAATGTGGTATGGAAGGGGACGGGTCAATGTGGGTGGATCTGGATGGTATGGAAGGTGGCGAGATTGATGTGTGGATACGGAATGTGATGCGGAAGGTGGTCGATGTGTGGGGGTCTGGGATGTGGTGTGGCGGGTGAAGCGCGTCAGTATTGTGGTGTCTGACGTGAATTGTGGATGGTGAGGGGTAAGTATGATAGGGTAACACAGTAGAGAAACTCGCATCAAGTGTGCATGTACCGCTACCACTGTCTACGCCATGACCTGCCGCACCTTCTCCACCACGACCTCGGCGATCAACTCCCCCTCTGCCTCTCCCTCTGCCTCTCCCTCTGCCTCTAATGGGCTGCACCCGTGACGGAGTCGATGACACTGGAGGCCTACTCGATGGTGCATGTGATGTGGATGCCTCTGGGGCGTACCAGCGTGCGATGTTCTTCTCCGTCTCTTTATGTCTTGGGAACGGGCAATATGGTATATGTCGCACATCGGACCACCAGCGGTAGCAAAACGAGACCGATCGACGATGTCAACGGGCGATCGCGTGATCGGATAAATGGTATGATTACGTACTAGTGATTAAAATTAGGTAAAATATTATATCAAAACGGTCCGAACACCATAACATTCATACTACGGGTGTAGTATGAGCCTCATATCATCTCTGTCGCAAGCGTGGTCGAGAGAAAGCCGTGTAATACGGCGACCTGCTGCATGTATGGATCACGGAAGTCCATCATACCCGCGAAAGGGGTGATGTATGACCCTCGTCGATCGTGTCTCCAGCTAGTGCCAATAATACGGAGAATGGTATGTCGCCGATCGTGTTTGGTGTCGCGCGTGCATCGACTCTATGTGAGTCTTGGTGGTAAGACAATGCGGAGGTATCGTGCAGCCCAAGCCCGGCCTTAATACGGCGCTCCGGATGATGCCACTCAACGATGTCGAAACATAGTGGTGACATGCGTCGCGCCATATCTCTGATGACTAAGCATATGTCGGGATTTGGTCGACAACGTCTCGACATCACGGTGCCATAAGACCTACATTAACCATTGATGTCAAATACTTTCATGTCAACAAGATTGAAATTGCTATATGAATCATATACTTTGTACCATATAATTCTGACCATGTACTTTTACATATAATTACGTCCAGAAAGTTTGTGCGTCTAGGCGATCTCGGTATAGTAGGAGCACACAGGGATGGGTTAAGCACCGTGTCAAGCGTACTCTCCACCTCACCCCAGCGGAAGAGTGGCTGCGAAACTGCGCCTCGACCTGGCTGAAATTTGGGCTGAGTGACTCGTTGGTAATCCATCGCCCGTACCCTCCAGGTCTTTGACATCATCGACATCGTCATCATGTAAGGCATGCGCGAAATGGTGGTCTTGCGGATATGGTGCGGATCTCGAATCGAGATCGACTGACGTGAAGCCTCTCAGGAACCATAGGCTGCGTATAGAATAAACATAAATTGATTGACCTCATTTCATAGATGAAAATTTATGAACTTCGGTGCAAATAAATATTACTTGTATGAGTGCTTGGCCGCCTTATCGCATCTATAGTCGGCAGCGCGGCGTAACTCTCGATATGTGTGTGCTGGGGTGCACCGCGGCTATCTGTGAGCGTCTGCGTCGAATCCGCGGAGTAGCGGGAGAAGCACGAACGGACCTTCTTGTCAGGAAGCAAGGAGAAGCATCCTATCGGCGCTAATAAGAACCCACAGCGCCTTTGCTCAGGCGGCCATCATCGTCGGTCGGGGTGATGTTTGCCGACATAACCACACGATGGAGATGGTGATCCTGGCCGGCATCGCCGGGTGGGGTGACTCCGAGCAGCTCACCGCATAAATGTGCTACATCGAGCATACATGTCCCAGTGACGGCGGGTCCGTCGATACGGAGGCCTAGGATGATAGCAACATCCTGTAGCGTGATCGTCATCTCTCCAACTGGGACATGGAATGTGTGGGTCGACCTCCGTCGGCAGAGGCGGGTAATAAGCGGCCAATCTGTGCTGATGTGGCTGTCGGTATATACCATAAAATCACGCTTGCGGATCACGTGTAAGGAATGAGTCATTGAATCCATCCTCCTGCAGTGAGGAAGGCTCTCATCGGCAGCGAGGTCTGGGCTTCTGTAACTATAGTGCTTGAAATAACCATGTTTATAATTCACTGATAAATATATATAAAGAGGAGTAAAACTTGAATGTTAATTTCGCGACGATCGAATGCAAGCCTGGTCGGTCTCGGCAAAGTGGGACTGTATACGTCTTCTGATAGCGAGCTTGAATGGATCCCGATGGATCGGCGTCATGTAGCCCTCACGGTGCCATATATATATTCCGGATGTATGAAATACGTTATACATATTAGTAAAACACATTGGCTAAAATAGTAGAGTAACTAAAAAATAGGGAGGCTCATAGCAAACAGGTTTCCTGTGCCAAACAAATGAACATTCTATAAATCATATTTTGCTACATTGTTAGAAACTGAGGGTGTTGTAGAATTGTTCATGATTCTTTTAAGTAGCCGGCTTTTTCCGCTGTAGCCAGAGAGCGGAGTTTAAAGGGATGGAAGTGGTCTTTTGTAGATAAACATGTCTCTTTGGATGAATGACCCTAATATAGCTCTAATACAGTATGTCCATCATAATGCCCTATTGCCGGGAAAAAAAACGAAAAGAGAAAAATAACATTAAATATAAGGTTGTCCTGATGCAATGTGTAATGTGTAGAGTGTAGTAATAACCGAATTAGGATGGTTTGAGATAAAATGTATAAAATAAACATAGAATACTAAAAGATTGGAGAATTGGAAATTTTGTGGTACGTAATGTTGTGAGGCGATTATTAGCACATATAAGCGGGTAATGTATGGCACATATACCATGGCAACATTGGTTGAGGGTGAGGTAGATGGAGACTTGAGCATGTTTGGTTCATAATTTTTTAAAATTGATATTGACGAGAAGTTTGTGAAAACAATATTTCGAGACTGTTGTTTGCATTTTTTAAAAACTCTATTTTTTTCTAAATAAAAAAGAACAAGGAAAACATGAAAACACGTTTGGTTTCAAAATATCTATTCGTATTTTTCTGTTATCTAGTGTTTTGACAGTTTCCAAACTGTGCTCTCCGGAAGGTGGTGGGTGAAGGCGTTAGTGATACTCTGAGATCATTGTTGGGTGAAATGCATTCTAACTCAGTCATTAGGTGTTTGGATGTCAAATACAACTATTCATACCATGGGTTTTTTAGTAGGCGGTGTCACTTACATAAGTGATGATGCAGTTAGAACATACCAGTTTTGAATTCCCATGAAATATCCCTTTCCTATGTATCCAAAGTGCTTTAATATGGAACAGTTGTCAATGATAGGAGCTCTGATACGTCTCCTGCTTATCAGTTAATCCGTTTTTATTAAATAAATTTCAACATGCTTTATCCTCTATATTATTCTAAAGTAAATTGGCATTAAGAAGTTATTTGTTTTTCTCATTCTTAGGTTTCTTTTTCATTTTTTATTTTTCGAGCTTTGTGGTGGAAAGGGACGCAATGGCAAGGACTACAGACCCTGAGCTAGACATATACGCCTACTTGGCTTATGCATACCAGCACCAATTTTTCCAATCTGTTGAGGATGAGGAGTTGGTTGAAGTTAAAGTAGACGAAAGCATAAAAAACACCAAAACATAAAAAATTTAACAAGAGGTACGACTTAGAATCTTATTCATAAGAACCATCCTCATCATGACCAATCAAATCACTGCTGCAACATCTTTGATAAAAGGATGGCATTAGGAATCAATCCCAATTTAAGAAAACATTTTATCGATTAAGCGTAGCGGTGAAACACGCTAAGCCAATGATTTTGTTTACTCAATGGGACCCGGGGAAGAAATCGAGTACAATCATCCAAACCACATTAGGCATCAATCTAATGGCCTTCGGTGGATAGAAAAGATGCCACCTAAGCCATATTTAAATTCTCTGAGCAAGCTACTTTGCTTTTGTTTAATCTATACTTCTTTACATTGCTTTGCATCCCTTTTTTTTCTAGCAATTCATCGTCTCTGTGACACAAAATTGAGAAAATGAGCCCATATAATTTGGAGCTCTTCTTGCTCCAATTATCGACAAATGAGAAGAAATCTTGCTTGACCACAGCTTGACTGCTTTCTGTTTCATTCCACAAATCCAAAGCCCCATTAAAAATCTGAAAGGCATGAACTACTTAGATCTGATACGCAAATTTTCAAAGCTTTGTTCCAAATATATTCATCAACCTTTAGTCTTCATAATAAACTCAATTGATGCTTTTCAATCTATCCTTTGAGAATCCATGTAATTATAGGCAGAAGAAGAAAAATATCTCAAAAAAAGGGTAGCTAACATTGAGCGAAAAATCACTTTACTATTTGCTCGAGTTGAAGAAGTCCATACGAACTTTTTATAAATTTTCTACAATACATGTCTTGAGCTCCATTTGGAACTTGGAGGAAAAGAAAAATGTTAAAGAATAATTATTTTCTCATATTTGGTTTCTAAATAAAAACGAGAATAGTTTGTAGAAAATCATTTATAGTGTTACTCCGTGTTTTCAAAATTTATTTTTTAAAAAGCGGTTTTAAATCGAACCAAACATTCGTAATTTATTTAGTATAATACGAGAGAAAACACCTCATGAAACCACTATATTTTCGGAGTCAAAAGAGCTTATTTAAATTTGTTTCTTCATGAGAATAAGGAATTTGACTAAGTTCGAACTACGAAGGAAGATGTAGAGCCCGACATATTGGGAATTTTTTGGGGAAAGCGAAGAGAGGAACACTCTGAACCAATTGACAATCTATAATGTTAAAATGAATCCTTTAGAAGAGAGCTATTCGACTGACGGTTGATTTACGAGCGAGAGAAAAAAAGCAGACGATCGGCGATCATAATGTTAGCATTCTTGAAAGATGTCCAAACAATTGATGGAAGCGTCAGCCATTTTAATGGAAATATTTGTGATCATTTGGTTGGTAGGCGACAAGACCTTATAGTCGATATACTAAGTACTTAGAAAGTTATCAGCAACTCTCATGGAAAGTCTCAGTTACCTTTGGGAGGGATAAAGGAAACCATATTCGAGTAGAAGGAGAAAAAGCCAGTGATCATATATCTAATACGTATGCGGAAAATGGCTCAACTGTATATGACCTCTGAATTCAATAACTTACTCGATAGCAGGTTGTCTGATCACTCCCACCCACCCACCTAGATATGTGCACGATGTCGTTAGCTAACATGTTTTAACTCGAAACTCACTTCCCGGGATTCCTACTAAAAAAAAGCCTCACTTCCGAACAACCAAAATAAAGCAATATTCGAGTATGTTGTCATACGGAAGAAACAAAAAGGATGTGGACCACTCGAAGCGAACCGGGATCACCACTTCCTCGGGCTATGAAATCTAGTTTGTCTGATGAACCGGCATGTATAGCAGAGGGTCTTTCTTTGAAAGATAAACTCTATTCTAAGGATTCTCGAGAAAGTTTAAGCGATATCATTGAAGTAGGGAAAGAAAAATACCAGCAGTCTCTTGTAATTGATTTTCAGCTTTCACCATAGCACCAATATTTTGGAACAACATATTAATTTATGGCACAATTTTTCCCGCGATACGAGGGTAGTAGATGATTGAATAGAATGCTTGACAAGTTAGTAAGGTGAACAAAGCGAGATATTTTCTGTGAGATAAAAAAATCAGTTAAGGCATCCACCCATTCAACCAAATAGACAATTGAATTGAATGGTTTACTCGAAACCCCACTTAACTCATATTAACCTCTCTTGGGAAACACCTTTGGGAAATTATGAAGGAAAACTAACAACAAATCGAGAAAAAAACAAAAAAGATCAATTCCATTGCATCGCTGGTCTTTGTCAAACAAAAAGGTGAGCTTCGTTTTGTACAGATGAATTTCCTTCTAGATCACAATCTTTGAATTACAACGAAATATAAACGCGGTATTGATATTGTTCATGCTGGAACATATCATCCAAAAGCCACGTAATTCATGAATGCATACCAGTTTATTTATAATTCACTAAAATTCAATGGAATAGTTAGAATCAATGACAAGATTACATTAACCCATTACTTGCGGGAGATTATAAATCGGTGTGAATTATAATTCCCTATCTTCTGCAATGCTAATACCACACCAGCGGCGCCATTCTGGAAAATACGACGGGCTTTGGGGGAAGATCTTTGAGTGGGGGGCGGAGGAGGGCGAGCCGCAGGGAGGACGGCTCGGCGCGAGGTTCGAGGCTGTCGTCTTGGGGCGGCCTTGGAGGCGACGGGGGGAGGGGAGAAGAAAGGAGAAAGCGAGAAAGGAAATGGGAGAAAAGCCTAATTTAAGCTGAATCAAATGCGTAGTTTAGGAATGCCGGCTTGGAATTAGTTCAATTGCGTGAGAACGGCAGCCCAGATGGTCAGCTTGTGGATTGTGAACGACGGCAATTGAAGGGGATGTCCAAGCGCACGTTCCCAGACGACGGCGGTACATCATTCAGCGTAGTCATGGTTCTTGGCATCTCATTGATTCAAAGCGGCGTTAGTGTTACTAGGCAATAAGGTCTTAATATTTTGAAATTATTTTTCGAGTAATATTAATTTTATTTTATTTTTAAAAATCTTGTATTTATACAAAACTACAATTATGCAAAGTAAATGTACCATTTCAGCATCTGATTGCAAAAAAAAAAAAATTACATTTTCTTATTTCTTCAATACCATGTTTCAACAAAACATCACATCTCCACGACTACGTCTCTTCAACTTTCCCTTCCTCATTACTCCTTTCTCTCCTATATCATTTTATTTATTATTATTATTATTCATTTAATTTAATGCCCCGCCTTCACATCCTTAGCTAAATTGGACGTCACTACGGTCCCCACCCTCACACCCTACAGCTCCGTTTATCTTCTTTATTATAAATATTATATTATAAGGCGACCATTCGTTAATCGGTCAGCCCCTTCCCACCTCCTCTGTTGTACCTTTGCAGTGACCCAATCATGTGTAACGTCCAATTTTTCTTTGCAAACACTCTAAATATTCGTTAATGGGTCAATTTCTCTTTCTTTTGATCTGAACCGTTCATTGTTTGATTATTAACCAGGAATTGGACATCATAAATATTGCATCTTTTATGTGCACACTGGATCTTATTATGTTAGGGCTAGTTTGATTTATGTTTTTTAAAACTGTTTTTTGTTCTTAAAAATAAGGAAAACATAGATAACATATTTGTTTTTCAATTTTTCTTGTTAAAAACACACAAAAACATTAAATTAAAATTTGAAATGGATGCCTCGATTAATTAATCTCTCAAAGTGAAGCCTACTTCGTTCGATCCAGCATTTCATGGAACATGCCAAGCCCAACAACGTGTTTGTTACTTCCGTATGTCTGTATCCTTAATTTCATGGAACAAGCGTTGTTGGTCAAGACACTAATAGTGGTGGAAGAAATTAGAAGGAAGGTCTCCCAGTCGACACAAAGTACTCTTAAGGCTCTTAGGAAGCAAGAGCCTAGAAATGTACTTCTTGTTAGATTTTTCTAATAACCAAAATCCCAGCCTTGCTAAGTGCTCTTAAGGCTCTTAAAGGCACTCGGCCTCTCTATAACAAACTCTGCAAAAATACCCGGCAAGCAGTGATTTACAAAATATAGGGTTTGGACTTATCCACAATAAACTCTACGGTCCCATTCCCTCACAGCCTTCACAAAGCTTCAACAACTCACTACCTTGGATGTGAGCAACAATCAGCTGACAGGTCGGATTATGACCGGTGGCCAAATGAGCAATATGACGGATGTAAACATCTTTGCCAACAACAAAGGGTTGTGTGGCTTCCAAATTCGTGTGCCATGTCATGAAGACCTACTATTGGCTCCAAAGCAACATGGGCATGATAACAACAAGGAGTCTTGGATTTAGCTGAAAGCTGTGGGGATTGGATATCTAGTTAGCTTCTTTTTAACAATAGGAATCCTTCACGGTGGAATTTATTTAGACCCATCACTTTGCCTTGAACGGTGATGCCATCACCCCCACCGATTAATCGGGCAAGCAGTTTGACCAAGAGTCTGAGTCTTCTTCATAGCTTTTTCTATCAAGGTGAAAGTTGTGGATTTCTAGGATGGTGAAGAATGAAAAACGAAATGAAATTTCATAAAATAGAGGGCATGGAGATATGGTCCATTTTTTATTACCTTCTAAAGCCATTTTCCCTTATTCTATAAAACGAGAAATATAAAACACTTTCTGATCACTCCAATGAGCGAAGATATGTTTTGACATAACATTACTTATGGGAGAAAAAAGAGGAAGAAAATCAAGTTGTCTAGGAACTTTTGTGTAGTCACCTTGAAGATTCTAATGTCATATATATACTTCTGGAACAAAAATAACCGTTGACTCTTTACTTGAATTTTGAACGAGGTAATGAACTTAGATTCTTAGAATTTTGAAGGAAGAATTATATTATTCAATGAATGTCATTAACTTTATTCACTATTTACAACATTTCTTTTTCTCAAAGGGGCAAAAATAGGCTATCACCCGATGATTGCACATAGTGGGGCAACAGTGGAGGTATGACTAGTCATTGACTTAGATGAGAAAATGCGGGAAAATGAGTGAGAAAATGAGAGAAGGGGTGATTCTGATGCGCCCTCGTGTCCAAGTCCTAATCATACTCTCTTTCTAATGATAAAGAAGAAAATAAGATGAATTTTCCATAAATGGGGCTAATATTCAGTCTGGCATGCCATTTATATTTATTTACTTCAGTAATTTCTTTGCCCTTTTTTTTTTTCCTTCCAAGAACTTGGTAATGGGTGTTATATCACTTATGAGGTCACTCTCAGGTGTTTTTTTTTTTTTTTTTTTGCTAAAAGCATGGTTGTTTGTTTTTTTAATTTTCATGATTTGTGTGAATTTGAAAAAAAATTATTGAGAAAAGGCCAAACTATTTGACTTTTTTGCAATGTTTTTACTAATAAAAGTAGATTTTCAAATATGAAAATCATATTCTTTATGATCCAAGCTAATTAAATAAAATTATATGTATTTTAAAAAATGTTATTTTCTCAAAATTTAGAAAGAAAAAATAATAGATTGACATTCTAAAAAAAAACAATTAAATACTTAATCCTAATAAGCATTATTAACACTAAAAGTTTATTTAGCATTAAGTTAAAAAATGCCACCTAAGATTGTAAGGAAAAAAAAAACATAAACAAAAAAAAAAAGGGTTCAGTAATAATATCGCTTAAAGTGGTATTTCTCCTTCATGAGAGAGGATTGAGTAACGCGGTTCGGTATTTCACTTAGAGTTGGGAGTTTAGTTGCAAAGTAATCCATTTTTTATAAAAAAAAAAAAATTTACAAGTAGCGTTCTTTTCAAAATAATCACCAAACTAGTTTTCCACATATTTTAAAAACTGCATTCATCAATTGCGGGTTTAAGATAATTTTTAAAAGCATATTTACCAATTGTAGTTTTCAAAACATGTGGAAGACTAGTTTGATGATTATTTTGAAAAGAATACTACTAATGTAAAAAATTTTTTTTAAATGAATTACTTTAACGCTAAGCTAGGAGTTGGCATGTCTGCACGAAACAAGAGCTAGTGTACAGTAATGCATTTAAAAAAATTACATGAGTTGTCAATGTAATTGTATTTATTTTCTAAAAAAATAAATCATTATTTTTAAGAGATAATGTAAATATATGAAATAAAGAAGTGATATTTTTGTCCAAAATAAATTATTTTCAAGAAAAACATAGAGCTAGATTAACAAATTTAGAGTATTTGATGTTTTAACCAAATATTTTCCTCATATGTATTTTCTTACTGTGATTATAAACATATTTGAAAAGAGAACCATGATAATCTTCAAAACATCCCATTTGCACTTGAATTTTGGCCCATCTCATGAACATTATTGGGCTGTTAGCCCATCAGATGTGTAAGACCCGAGAAATTCCAATTTCTAGAATAAGGGCAAAATCGTAATTTTGATTACAAAATTGTAATTTCGGTTAAAAATCCGTGGTGAATTCTCTAGATCTCGGATGATAAAGCGGATTGTCTTAGTTGGAATGAATCTCATGAAATCTGAATTAGCCGCGTAAAATCGTAATTTTTCGAGATAGTCGGAGTTGACCGTTTTTCGAGAGGCATCACGGTTCGGGTCTTAGTAAAACAATTTTGATACAGCGAAGTCACGTATAACATGTACTCATGTACCATAAAGTGGTATGAGTAAGAGAAATGATGAAAATGAATGGTCGAGATAGTGTCGAATATCAAATGCGAGGTAATGAAGAAGGGCATAATGGTCGTTTAAATTTGATTTTAAGTCGCAAAAAGTGACAAAATAGGGGAATAGTGCATCTTACCCACTTAAACACAAAAAGACCAAAAAACGTAGAACTAGATTTGGAGATCCATTGGCTTTCGTTTGAGAGGATTTTAGAGAGAGCACTTACTCTCTAGATTTGCACGATCAATGGTCGGCGGTCTTCGGGCGAGAAGGAAAAAACGTTCTGCAGCGGAGCGGGCTGCGCGTGGACTCGAGATCGGGAGTTTCTTCAAACTCCTTGAGGTGGGGTTTCTCCTACTTGTGTTTTGTTATTCCCCCATTTTAAGTGTTTTTCGATGTTTCGGTTGGTTTGAGGCGTGAGGGGGCCAGTTTGATTGGTCCCGAAACATGGAATGGGAGTGTTAAATTTTTGGGAGCCGATTAGGCAATCCCGGGCCTTTATTACGGACTGCTATGGGTTCTTTCGTGATAATTTATTGAATAAATTATGCTTTGGTGTTTATAAGACCGGAAATGGGTAAGCAATTCGGTTCCCGAAGTGGCTTAGGGTTGGACAAGTGAAATTTGCCAGTGGACAACCCATTTCTTGTAGGTTCGGGACTGTTAAAACGATCCGGGTTTGTGAAATGGGCCGTAAATGTCCATGTCATTTTTGGTATGCATTAGGCGGGAATGGCGAGTAATTGCGGGTTCTAAGATGACATTAATTTGTGATTTTTTGGGAATAGTAACCGAGGTTTCACTATTCAAACATTCAAACTCTATTTTCGTGAAATTATGTGTTTGGTTAAGTAATTCGAATCAATTGCTGTGTTTGAACATTAGCCCGAGTAGATAATTTTGATGTTTGAAATGATAATTACATAACATGTTTGTGTGATTTAATTTTATGCTAGTACTCTTCATGTTTATATATTTGCATGTGATTGGCGGAATTGGAATTGGCATACATGCAATTCCATATGCCTTTGGAACGTCACAGGATTTTTAGGGTTAGTGCGTGAGGCAGTCACAGGAAAATGGTTCGGTAGTCTAAAATATTAATCATCGGAGTGAAAGTCCAAATGAAGAAAAATATCAATCGTGGACGGCCCAATTGATATTCATCGGAGGTAGTCCACAAACAAATAATATATCAATCGTCCGGAGCCCCGGTGATATATATACATGGAAGGGTTGTCCACTATTAGAACTAATATTCTCATACAGGGCTTAGGCGGGTGTGAGAGGAAATCGTGAGGACTGGGATGTGAGTTGGTCATGTAGACATTCAAGTAGGATCATGCATTTGCTTGGATGTGTGTTTACTTTGGAACATTCCACTTTGCACTTAGGTGGTGGTAGCCCACTTGGGGCGATTCTCCTGCGGAGCTTTGCTCACCCGGGTCGTGGGATCCCCTTTTGCAGTCACGGGGGCGTGCGGGGAGACGGTTCGTCTAGGGTTATTGTGAAGAAAGGTAGGGATGTGGCTTTTTGGTATCACGTTGTATACATGTATTAGAATGCTTTCCATTTAATATATGTAGTGTTTAAAGTGAAAATACTAACTCTTGTAACTATTGGGTATATAGTTGGTTTCATAGTTGGCATGTGCATTGAGTCTTTGTTTATGGGCCCAGTGGCGAGTATTGGATATGCATTGCATATATTGAATTTGTGGGACCGGTAAATGCGAGGTTTGTAAATGGGTAAGAGCTCCGTACAAAGGAGACTCTGCTTTGGAATTTTGAAGTGGCATCGGGTAACCCAGGCCTCCAGCCTTGTATTACGGGTTGGCCAATTAGTCGAGCGGACGGAGTTTTGGGGGGCGTCTAAGATGAACATTATTGGAACATTTGGTCCATCGGCGAACATTGTGAGGTACGGTGTCATCAGATGAACATTATTGGGTTGTTGGGCCATCTGATGAACATTGGGCTGTTGGACCATCTGATGAATATTGGGATGGAGACGATGGCGGTGTCCCATCGATGAATTCTTTGGTTTGTTGGGTCATCTGATGAACATTGGGCTGGTGGCCCATTTGAATGATGGGTTGTTGATTTTGGAGAGCCTAGTGATGATGACTGTCCATTGACTGGTAATTACCCTCCCTCTCTTCCGTAGAATCCATTATAGCATCACCATATGTGAAATCATCATTGACTTCATTAGGGTTAAACTCAAATCTGGGAGTCTTAGGGCTTGATAGAAAGTATGAGATTTTGCCTTTGAAGTTTGAAAAAGCCTAAGGGGCTGTTTGTTTTTAGACTTTTCTTTGAAATAACTTTCAACATTCAGCTGTTTAATTTTTAAATTTTTCATGATTTATTGCTGAAATTTTTTTAAAAAGTTATAAATAGAAAAAGTGAAAATATTTGATTTTTCTATTCAGAAAAAGTCATTTTCCACCAAAATAATAAAAACTCCACCATTGCCTAACAAGGAGAAAGGCTAGCAACGCTCACTATTAAGGATGGAAATGGGGGTTCGGGATGGAGCAGCCCCATCTCGATCCTGGCCCATTTATTTTTTTCAATTCCCAAACCTGTTCTATTTAAAAAATTAAACGAAGCAGGTTGACAGGGATAGGAAAATTCTCAAATCCTCCTCGTTTACATTTGATCTTTTTTTAATTTTTTTATATTTGTTTTTTTTATTATATTAAAATTAATATATTTCAGAAAAATAAAAATATTATGAATTTTTATAAATTATTTATTAAAAACATTCTAATTATTATTATTTATATTAAAGTATAAAATAAAAATAATAAAAGTATTTTAAAAAATAATATAATCGAGGGTGTGAATAGCAATACTGAGACCTACCACCCGAGCAGTCTTGGGTTAGAAATAAACTCGAATCTCTTAAAAACCCAGATTATAATTAAGAAACCAAACTAGTCCCATTAAAGAGTGATGAAATGAAGAACAAGCCAACGATCTCATTGTCATCCCTACTCACTAGTCAATGTTAAAAACTTAATATTTAATGCTATTAAATATTATTCATCATTAAACTCAAAAAAAAAAAAATTTATTAAGCATTAAGTAAAAAAAACAAACCTCACCTTAGTCTTTTTATTTTTTTCAAATTGTTGCTCTGTTTTTTGTTAGTAGCAGTAGTGCCAAAAAATCCACTGGTAGTTGTGATATTTTTGGTGTAAAACCCGTGAAAATTTTAAATTTAAATTTTTCAGATAAAAAGGGGGGCAAAATGGTAATTTATCGAAATAGTTTGAAGAAAAGTTGAGATTTTTCCGGATCTCGGATGTGAAGCGGGGTTACGGGTGGAATCATCTCGTGAAATCTAGCTACCGATCGAATTTCGTTGAATTACGAGATGATCGGCGAGAAATTTCCACGTATTTCGAAGCGCTTGTGGCAGGCAACATGAGAGCCATGTGGATGACCTATGGCGGGCCATGTGGATGACACATAGCCGGGCCATGTGTGGTACTCTTGAGGCTCATGTGGTGACATGGCAAGCCATGTGTCACAATGCATAACCCAAAGCATGCATGTGTGTGACACATGGCATGCCATGTGTCAACATGCATGGCTCACAATGGAAAGGCTATAAATATGGGCATGGGCGTTCATTTCATGCGGCGGCAAGCTCGGTCCGTGGGAGCGACAAGGAGGAAGGAGGGGAGGGAAGGGAGGAAAGGAGAAGAAAGGGAGGAAGGGAGAGAAAGGAGAAGGGAGGAAAGGAAAGGAGAAAGGGAGGAGGAGAAGGGAGGAAAAGGAAAGAAAGAGAAAAGAAGAAAGGGGGGAGGAAGAGAGGAAAAGAAAGAGGAAAAGGAAGGGTGTTCTTGCTTTGGTGGTAGACCGTGGACGGCAAGAGGCAGAGCTACTTCTGAGGAGTAGGTTTCCTCTACTCTGAGATTATTTCCTTTAGGGGCATGTATTAAGCCTATGGGTTTAAATCAGGTTTTTAAGGCAAATTTGGATGTTATGTGGTTTTGTTTGTGTGATTGTGTGATGGTCAAAGACCTTTAGTTTGGGGTTCGGGTGTCAGGGCGAACCTCTTGTGATGCAGGATAGCAAATCCACGACGGGATAATGACAGGTGTGCCCCCATTTCCGCACACCCTTGTGGTCTCAGTAGTGTGTCAACTTTGGGCGGCCGCCAGCTTCGTCCGGGCACTCGATTCGCAGCGTTCTTTGACTCTGAAGCTCGTTGAGTCTAGAATTTAATAAAATAAATTTCTCGACAAATGTAGGCTGAACATTTGGGATGGGTCACGATAGTTGAGGAATAGTCCATTTGTTTCGAGACACGTTTTTGGAGCAGGTTTATGTCAAAATGCTTGGGATTGCATATGGCTGAGCGAGGAGTATGTGTTGGATGTTTTGTGAAGTATTTACAAAGCGGACTTTACGAGACTAAGTCGGGATTATTTCTTAAACTGACATACTTAAGTGCAGGTTATGGCCAGGGAATGGCTAATGTGTTATTACCATGAATTCAATGACATCTTGAATATGTGAAATTAATAATGATAAGATGGAAATAATTATATGCATTAGGTTGTATGGCTGACATATTTATGTCTCGACCCCAAAGGAATATGAATTATGGCATTACTTGCCTAAATGGTTGGAATTATTTTTAATACATGCTTGAATGATGTGTTGACATGAATAAGGCGAATGATAGAAAAGATGTAGTGCATGTATGTGATGTATTGATTTTGAATATGTGGAGATATTAACATGGCGCATGTATGTTAAATATATGAAATGTTGTGTGCATTAGACATGAGTGTTCATAGCACACACATGTGCATGGTGTAGAATGTCCATGTAAAGATATTTATACATTGATGCCATGTTTGGTGGGTGGCCTGAGTGCATTGCATTGGTGTCGCGGTAACACCATTACATGAAAGTGTGCTCGTAGTGCGATTTGGCGCCGTTTAGTGAATCAGTGTGGGGCTTTGGGAATGGACCAGTCGGTGGAGTTCACGGTGTTAGCGAAAATGGAAAATGAAATGTGTCGGGCTAGCAAGTAGAGGATAGATACCCCCCTTGGTGGCTTACAGCTTGGTTAGGCAGTGTATCCACGGTGTGGCTTGAAAAATGTCGAAAGGGTGTAGAACACCGCGGTGAGACCACTGAAAGATTCTGTTGCCCAGGCAAAGCGAGTTAAATAAAAATCACATAGACTAGAGTTGTGAGATGGGAGTCGGGGCCCATTTCGGTATTGATTTCCCATTAGCGCATTTGGTGATGGGTGGAGGTTTGACCGTGCCCAGAGAGCATGTAAAGTGTCATCTCTTACATGCATGTGAATTTCATGACCGAGACCAGCTTATGTATGCAGTTGGTTGCTGGTTTTACTATGAAATGATCATTTGCATGTGCACCTGGCGGGAATAGCCCTTGTAGGATTTATCTCTGCGGGCGTTAGCTCACCACAGTCGTGGGTTCCTCCTGCATGTACGGAATTGAATACAAGCGAGCGAAGCTCCTTAGAAGTGGGTGTGACGGGCGGATGTGGCCTTGATTCTTGTTTATGTATATATTCTTATAAAATAGTTTTAATATATGTTTTGTATTAAGAGTGATGTAATAACTCTTGGATCTGAAATGTATGGTCTTGCTTAGTATGGGCCAGTATGGATAGTGGGCCCTATTGGGTCTGTTTACTCATGTATGAGTCTCATGATGTGAGACACCTGGGTTTCCATGAGTTGACGGTGGTCAGAGACCCCGGGTTTGGGGTGTCACAATTTGGTATCGACATGATTTTGCAGTACACAGGGCTTAAGGGACTTGGATTAGGCCACGGTGTTAAGGTATCAGAGCATCACGGCTTTGGTATGGCTTAATTGTGAGCTTGGGTTAGAATTACCCTAATGCTTGATATCCATACCATAGTTTTTATCAAGGTCTAGGTGGGAGTTTCCTAGGGCCGCGGAAGGATAGGATTAGATCACGGCATGCATTGTGTGTTTTCACATGTATGGCACGTTGTATAATAACGTGTTGTGTGGTACAGTCGTGAATTATATACGTGGTAGGATATATATAGGAAATGCAAACAGGGTTGAAGCGTAACCTTAGGAGTTAGAGAAGCGAGCGGATGGTTCGGAGATATTAGAATGTGTTGATTTGGCATCAATAAGCATTTAATAGTAGGACACGAAAATGATTCTAAACTTGCTGTTTGACTTGTGTAGATGGCAAGTAGAGGAAGGGAGCTTAGAGATTGAGACCTTAGACGAGCCAATTCATGTGAATTCTCCCTTAAGGATTAAGGCGAGAATTGATCAGATATGTCGGGGATGTGAGTTAGAGATCTCTGGAATTCTACTCACGGTGGACCTTCGGGTCATGGACATGTTAGAGTTTGAGGTCATCCTCAAAATGGACTGGTTGACGGCACATCAGGTTGTCATAGATTGTGACTGTATGAGAGTTACCGCCTACATACTAGACGATACTTGTGTTGTGTTTTAGGGGAATAGGCACGATGCTTCACCCCATACTGTATATGATTCACAATGGCACGGGCAGTTGACGGGGTTGCTAGCCTTACCTTGGAGGACGAGGTGAGACAAGATATGAGTTTTCCTCAGGTGGTTTGCGAGTACGAGGATTTTCCGAACAAGTTACCGAGATTACCTCCACCGAGGGATGTAGACTTCCACATTGAGTTGTATCCTAGTACATCGCGTTTCATGACTCCATGGGATGGCGTGGGTTAGTTGCGAGAGCTCAAGGTCCCGATACGGGGATTGCCCCGGGCAAGGGTTTCATTAGATCGAGCACTTCACCGCGGAAGCCGGTTCTAGTTGCGAAGAAGGACAAGACCGCCGACTATGGTGATTACGAGACCGGTTAAAGCGAGTTCACGATCGAGAATCGGTATCCGTGCAGGATTGATGACTTGTTTGATCAGTTGAGGAGCGAGTCTACTCCCGAAATAGACCGCGCTGATTACCATCGGTTGAGAGTTAGGGAGGCGGACATCAGCAAAACAACGTTCCGGGCATAATATGGGCACTTTGAGTTTGTTGATGCCCTTTGGATTGACAAATGCACCTCTCTGACATTCATAGACCTCATAGATAGAGGTATTCCAAGCCTATTTAGATCGATTTAGTGGTGGTCTTTGTTGATGACATCGATATACTCGTCGGAAGGTGGAGCATGAGGATCACTTGAGGAATTGTACTCTGACTTTTTGAGGATCATCGGTTGTATGTTAAAGATTCGGTAAGTGAGTTTTGGCTTCTTTGAGGGTGGGTTTCTTGGGACACGTGGTGTATCGGCCGAGCGCGTGTCGGTGGACTCGGGGAAGGTTGAGGCTGTGATGAGTTGGGAGAGGCCAGGAAGTCGATCTTCGAATCACAGTTTCTTGGGATGACGGGTAATACGAGAATTTATGAGGATTTCTCCGGCTGGCGGTGCACGTAACAAGATTGACCGGGGAAGGAGTCGAGTTTGTATGGGATGACTCATGTGAGCGAGCGTTCCAGGAATTGAAGAGGAGGCTTACTTCAGCTCCTATCCTAATAGTCCGGAAAGGGGACAAGGTACCACAGTGTCTTATGATGCTTCGAAGGAAGCAGGCTGGGGTGTGTGTTACGTGCGATCCAGAGGTTGTGGCTTATGGTTCTCAGCAATTGAAGAATAACGAGAAAGTGCCCCCATGACATGGGGTTGGGCTAGTAGTCTTCGCCACGAAGATTTAAGCGCCCCACTTCTTATATGGTGGCGAGTTCAAGGTGTTTTCAAACCCTGAGTAATACGAAATACATCTTCACGCAGCGAGACCTCAACATGAAGCAGCGTAGGTGGATGGAGTTTTTGGAAGATTACGACTTCACTTTGCATTACCATCTCGGTAAGGCAAATGTGGTGGCGATCTTGTGCCAGAAAATCACAGTGCGCTATGGCTTCGGGAGTGGCGAATGCTCGAGACCCAGGTGGGGCGATTCAGGCCCCAGATACGATGAAGCGAGCTCGGGGTACCTTGGGAAGTATGATGGCCTCGCCGTCTCTTGCGGTGATGGGGAGTCCAGGAGTGCGGGAGCGGAACTGAGTATCCGTCGGTGATGCAGTCGGTTACAACGGATGAAGGCTGGGCCGTCCACGGTGGTAGTCTTGGGTATAGGGGACGGTTGTGGTCCCCGGGTCGGCGGTTGGGGAGGAGATCCTCAGGGGGTTCCATTGCTCCCGATTCGCTATGCATCCAGGTGGCACAAAGATGCATCATGACCTTCGTCGCCAGTATTACCGGAGCGGGATGAAGAGGCATGTAGAGGATTTTGTCCGACGGTGTCTCACGTGCTAGAAGGTTAAGGCTGAGCACGGTCGACGGGGCACACTCGACCATTGGAGATAGCGGAGTGGAAGTGGGCTTTTATCGATGGACCGTGACTCACTTTCCACCGGACATCGCGGAAGCATGATGCGATATGGGTTATAGTGGACCGACTCACCAAGTCGGCACATTTTTTGGCCGTCCGGATGACCTTCACACTAGAGGAATTATGCAGGTTGTATATACGGGAGATAGTACGGTTGGATGGAGTTCCGGTCTCCATAGTATCAGATCGGGATTTCGGTTTCACGACTACGATTCACGGAAGAGTTTCCGAGAAGGCCGTAGGGACAGCTTTCGATGAGTAAAGCACTTTCATCCTCAGTGGGATGGTCAATCGAGGAGGCGGACTATTCGATTTTGAGGGCGTATTTGCGAGCATGCGTCTTGGATCTCAAGGGTGGACGGAGCGCGCCGCGTAGTGGGGGTTACTTCTGATAGCAGTTATCGAGTATTCGGATATGGCGCCACATGAGGCTTTATGGGAGGCCGTGTCGATCACCAGATATGTTGGTGAGGTGGGAGAGGCTCCATCCTTGGTCGGATTTTGTCGGAGACACCTCGGAGAAGGTGGGTATGATCCGGAAGCGTCTCCTTATTGCTCAGAGCCGGCAGAAGAGTTACGCTGATGTACGATGACGAACTCTAGAGTTCAAGGTAGGTGATCATGTCTTCTTGAAGGTGATGCCTAAGAGAGGAGTGATTAGATTCGGAAAACGAGGGAAGCTGTCACCGAGGTACATTGGACCCTTTGAGGTACTCGAGAGGGTGGGCACGGTTGCGTGTCGGAGTTAATACGTTGCCCTGCGAGTTTGTGAGTGTTCATGAGGGTGTTCACGTCTCTATGCTCCGGAGAAGTACCTCGGATCCAACTCATATAGTGGATTGGGAGGCTTATTGATGATGCGGATGGGACCTTCGAGGAGGGACCGGTGTGTATCATGGATGGCCAGGCGAGGTTTGCGTGTGGCAAGATCGTGAGGCTTGTAAAGGTGTTATTGGCGACACGGAGGTCGAGGAGGCATAGGAGCGGAGACTGCCGTCTTGGCGCCAGTGCCTCCTTCTTGTTCGACGGAAGGTCTGCTTTCTAGTCATTAATGTTTTAAATAATGTCGCATATGCATGTGTTTGATTATGTGTATGTCGTGTGTGTGAATTTTTGAGACGAAATTCTTTTAAGAGAAGGGGAGAGTGTATAACTTGTGAGAAAATTTTAAATTAAATTTTGGATAAAAGGGGCAAAATGGTAATTTACGAAATAGTTTTGGAGAAAAGTTGAGATTTTCCGTCTCATATGACAAAAGCAGTTACCTTTGTTGGAATTGTCTTATGCAGTATCTGACTACTGTGGTTGAATTGTTGGTTAGATGTGGGATTTCACGTATTTCGGAAAAAAGCATGTCAAGCGACACATGGCGAGCCATGTGGATGACACATGGCGAACCATGTGGATGACACATGGAAAACCATGTGGTGACACATGGCAAGCCATGTGTCACATTGCATGGCAAAGGGCATGCATGTGTAACACATGGCAAGTCATGTATGTGACACATGGCAAGTCATGTGTGTGACACATGGCATGCCATGTGTCAACATGCATGGCTCACAATGAAGGCTATAAATATGGGCATGGCGGGTTCAAATTTCTACATGCGGCGGCAAGCTCGGTCAAGTGGGAGCGACAAGGAGAAGGAGGAGGAAGGGAGGAAAGGAGAGAAGAGAGAAAGGGAGGAAAGAAGGAAAGGAGAAAGGGAGGAGAATGGAGGAAAAGGAAAGAAGAGAAAGAGAAGAAGAAAGGGGAGGAAGGGGAAAAAGAAGAGGAGAGAAAGGAAGGAGTGTTGGCGTGAGTAGACGGACGGCAAGAGCAGGTGTGCTACAAGAGGTAGGTTCCTTTACTCTGGTTGTTCACGCCTAGGGAGTCGTGTAATGGCCTATGGGTTTCGTCGGTTTTCGAGTAATTTGGATAATGGTTTTGTTTGTGATTGTGTGATGGTGAAGACTAGTTTGCGAGTTTGGCTGTCCGAGGGCGAACCGTGTTACAGGATGGCAAAATCCCGAGCGGGAATGATGACGAGGGTGTGCCCAAATTTCCGTACACCCTTGTGAATCGGCCGCGTCAACTTTGGACGGCCATAACTTTCTCGTCCGAACTCCGATTCACGCGTTCTTGGACTCAACGGAAAGCTCGTTGAGTCTATAATTTAATAAAATAAATTTCTCTACCAAAATGTAGGCTGAACATTGGGATGGGTCACGGATAGTTGAGGAATAGTCCGTTTTGTTTCCGGAACTTCTGTTTTCGGAACCGGTTTGTAATCAAAATGCTTGGGATTGCATATGGCATGAGCAGGGAATTGTGTGTTGGATGTTTTGTGAAGTATTTACAAAAACTGGACTTTCTGGACTAAGTCGGATTATTTCTTAGGCCAAGCATGGTCGGATTTATGGCCGGGAATGGCTAATGTGTGTTATTGCCATGAATTCAATGACATGTTGAATATGTGAAATTATGTGATAAAGATGGAAATAATTATATGCATTGGATTGTATGAGAGTGACATATATGTCTCGGCGAATATGAATTATGGCATTACTTGCCTAAGTAATGGTTAGGGTATTTTAATACATGCTTGAATGATGTGTTGACATGAATAAAGCGAATGATAGAAAGATGTAGTACATGCTTTATGTGATGTATTGATTTGAATATGTGGAATATTAACATGACTGCATGTATGTTAAATATATGAAATGTTATTTGCATTAGACATGAGTGTTCATAGCACACACATAGTGTATGGTGTAGAATGTCCATGTAGAGGTCTTCATACATTGGTCATGGGTTTGAGTCTGATGCTTTAAGTGCATTGCATTGGTGTGCGGTAACACCACATTACATGAAAGTGTGCTCGTAGTGCGATTTGGCGCCGTTTGGTGAATCGTGTGGGCTTTGGGAATGGGACGAAGTCTAATTGAGTTCCACAGTGTTAAACGAAAATAGAAAATGAAATGTGTCGGGCGTAGCAAGTAGGGGATAGATAACCCCCTCGGGTGAAAACACGAAAACACGGTTAAGCAGGTGTATCCAGGTGAAAGCACGAAAAATGTCGGAGGGTGTAAGAGACCGCGGTGAACCGAAAAGTTACATTGCCCAGACACGAAATGATTAAATAAAATCACATAGACTAAGGGTTGTGAGATGAGAGTCGGGTGACTAGGTGATTTCCCATTAGCACTTGCATTGAAGTAGTGGGTGGGGTTGACCCGGGTACTTAGGCCATGTAGGTGTCGTCTCATACATGCATGTAGAGTTTTCATGATAGGACAACATGTATGCCGCAGTTGGTTGTTGAGTTTATTTGTGAAATGATCATTTTGCATACGCTGCACCCAGACGAGGGGAATAACCCTTGTAGGATTTATCTCTAATGGGTGTTAGCTCACCGGTCGTGGGACCCACTAGTGCGGGATAGGTACGAGGCGACGAGCGCTCCTTAGAGGCTGGGATTATGGGCGGGTCGATTTGTGGCCTTGATTCTTGTTTATGTATATATTAGAGCGAAATAGTTTTAATATATGTTTGTATTAAGAGTGATGTAATAACTCTTAGATGCATAGAAATGTATGGTCTTATGTAGTATGGGCCAGTATGGATGGGCCACTATTGGGTCATTTTACTCATGTATGAGTCTCATGATAATGAACACACGAGGTTCCATGAGTTGACAGTGGTGTGGGACCGGGTTTGGGTGTCGCGAGGTATTTTTCAGTGTGATTGTAAATTGATTATAACCAGAACCGAAATTCAGCATTAGAAGGAGCGTAACAATTATGCAAGTAATATAATACCATTTGCTGTCTATTGCAAAAAAAAAAAAGTCTATTTCTTATTTCTTCAGTTTCGGTTGTTGGAAAACCATAATGACATAAGCTATGATTTCTACGTTTTCGGTTTATCGCTATTACGGCATTAAATTTTAACATGAGAATCTTTGAATTTATGGTTAATTGGGGATGTGTGGCCCCCAAATCCGAGTCAGTTGACAACCCATCAACCGCGGGTCGTGGATGTCGGGTAACGGAGCACACCACACCATTGTGAATCTTTTTCGAGACCGAGTTTAACGAAAATCGGGCAGAGTCTCCTTTGTACGGGGAGCTCTACCCAAAATGCAACTTGTGCAATCACATGGTAACTTGTCCCAATATTATACAACGACCACACCGAGTCCACATACGAGTAAAAATGGCCACATATGGCCCATTTATCCATACTAAAACATATAAGCACATGATTATAGGACCATAGTCCATAAGAGTTTAAATATACACCACTCTTATACAAAACATATATCAAAATTAAGAATTCTAATACATGTTTTGCAAAATATAAATCAAAGCTAATGATCCGGTTTTCTTCCTCCCACATCGGCCTCTAGTGAGCGCCATCTCCCTACACATCTCCTGTACCTTAAAGAGGGGTCCCACGACTGGGTGAGCAATGCCCAATAGAGTGAAATCCTACAAAGGCTACTCCCCACCTAAGTGCACATGCAATGGTCATGCCACAAGCACATTCCAATCACGATTATGTCAATCCTAGAATGGAATCTATATGGCATAAATGAGATGCTACTCTTCATGATCCCTGTACCAAGTCCCCATCGACTTCTCTCAACATGCAATATGCTATGTATGAAAAACTGTTTTCAAAACAAAGATATTTGTTTTATTTGTGGACAACCCTCCGATAAACTTTAGTGGACATACTTCGACAAATAATTATGTGGACAACCCTCCGACATATATTATTGGACATACTCTGATAATAATTATGTGGACAACCCTCCGATATATTGTAGTGGACATACTCCGATAATAATTATGTGGACAACCCTCCGATATAAATTAGTGGACATACTCCGATAAAACCGCTTTGTTCAAAAGCCATGTTAGGCAACCTTCGATAATTCATGCGATCTTTTAGGACTTTGTCCCTAGACCGAAATCAACATCAACACTAAACACAATGCTGATTTTCCTATGCACTCACACCCATTTCATGCGATGTACTTGCACACCAATGCAATGCAATTGTGCCATTGCACTCTAAGTCATGCCCAATGTATAAAGACCTCTTCATGGACACCATATACCGTACACTACACCGTGTACCATGGACACTCTGCCCACGGCCACAAAAGCCCATACATTCATCGAACGTTAATTTACATGCAGTCATACTAACATTTATCACATTCATGTCAATACATCAAACAAGCATGCATCAACATCATTCCAACTACTACTTAGACAAGCAATGTCATACTCAAATCCCTAGGCTACATCATGGCACACATAATGCCCATAAATCCAGCCTACAACATGCCAATGGCCACTTCGTGACACAACCCTCACATCCACACAACCAACACTAGCACACTTGTCAGAATAATCAATCTTTTCAACAAGGATGTGAGCACCAATATAGAAAAGCATGTGGTCAGATTCTAGACTCCAAGATCTTTCCATAGAGTCCAAGAACACATGAATCAGAGTTCGGACGAGAAAGTTATAGCCATTCGAAGTTGGAGGCAAACAAACAGGAAAATACCGAACATGTCCTATGCTATAGCGTGGCAGCAACTTGCCTGCTGCGTGCTATAGGTTCCCCAATGCTCCCCTTTGTGCAATTTTTCACCCAATTTCATCCCGGAAGTGTCCCATTCACTCGGATATCAACCCGTCCCAATATGGAACGCTAAATAGGCCATAAATGTGGCCTGAAACTCATCTGACACATTTTCAAGGCATACCACAAATTCTTGAAAAACCATGATTAAACATAACTCTCCAAACACCATGATCTCAGGACATAACTTGAGTTATAGGGGTCCTTATTTATCTAATTAATCAGCCCCAAAAAGCGGACGGTATCTTTGTCTAAGCGAAGCGACCTTCCCATGACCCAAAATGTCGTGCATAATGCAATGCGAATGCGCCTTTGCATTTCTATATCATGTCACACACTTATAATTTCCATACATCGTTCATTCAAAGTCAATAGAATTGCACACATACATGAACATTCCACAAAATCAGCACAATAAGCAGCCCATACACGGCTATAAAACATGCTACAATGGGGCCATAAACCTTGCCTCAAAACCAGCCACAACCAGCTGCAAAAACGACCACTCTGACTAAGGCTGGACCGAAGCAATCCACAAGACAGTCCAAAGTTAGTCTACACACCAGCCGTGAAATCAACCTAAAAATGGCCTACAAATCAGTCCAAAAACACCTCTTTGAGTGAGCATTTAATCACCCAAATCTGATCCTAAACGGTCCCAAAAATGTGTAGGAATGAAGCGAATGTCTATATAACCTGACCACGGCTGAAATTTGAACCACATAATGTCGAATGACCCTTAAGCAAGAATAACCAGAGTAGGAGAAAATCCCTACCTTTGGGAGCGAAGACGAAACACACGGAGTCCCGAAGACCCGAGACCCATAGCATTCCTGAACTGCCGCTTGAATCTTCGACGAAAATTCTTGATTTCGGTGTCCACGCGGTGCCCTCGTCGAGTACTCCGACTTTAAGTCTTGGCCAGCGAGCCCAGGAGCCACCGATGCAGCTATAAATCTTAGAGAGAAGGTAGAGCTTCTCTCACTAACTTTTCTTCTCCAAACCCGAAATCTTCGGTGAAACTGCGTGTTGTCGGTACCCACGCGTAGCTCTCGTTGAGTAGATGAACTTTAAATTTTTAACTCGGCGGATTAGGCCACACGATCTTACGTGGGTCGTAGAGAGAAGAAGTTTTCTCTTCCCTCTCGCTCTCTCCGCCCATTTGCCTAATTGCAAAATGGGGAGAAAATATGATTTTCTCTTCTTTTTCCTTTTAAGTTTAAGTTGGACTTCAGGGCCCACTTTGCGCCACCGTCCATGCAGATAGGGTTCGTTTCTATCCCAAAATAATTTATTTTCGTCTCAGTTCAATTTATTTTAAATAAACTTAACTCAAGTCATTTCCTAACTCTCGAAATTTGTAAGAAAATCTTGTTCCTGGGGTTACTAGATACTAACAAAAATTTCATAAAAATTCTTACTAGAAATTGGCGAAACTTTTCCGAGTTACTTGTTTTTGTGAAGAGACGGACTCAGTAGGCGTCGTCCCGTTTGATCATTTGAGCTCACAAAAATTTTCTAGGCTTCCTTGAGCCATTTCAGCAATTTATTATTTAATTTTATACTTTTAGAAAATTTTAAATTTTCTGAGGTTCTACAGGATGTTGGTCTTCAATGCCTATTTGTTTATAGTATCTCATAGGGGTAAAATGTAATATGGCATGCTATTCATTTATATCTAATTTCATAAAGAACCAAATGGGGGAGGCTTAAACAACGTCATTTTGATCTCTTTGGGACCAACAAGACATCGTTTTGATTCCCAAAGATCAAAACGACATAGAGAAGCCCTATTTTTTCAATCACAAAGATAAAAACGACGTTTGTTTTGGTCTCTTTGGGATCAACACGACGTATAAGTCTTTGATATATTTTAAAGAAACTCCCATCAAATGTTGTAGAAGCCCTAATTTTTCTTTCAATCATTTGATATCTTTAGGGCAACATGGCGTGATCGACATAATTTTTTGAAAAACTTCCATCAAAACATTATATTAGAAGTCTAATTTTTTTGTAAATCTATACTACATATAAAAGTATGAAGTGTTTATTTTTACTTCAAATTTACCCTTATTTACCTATTAAATTTCAAAACTATCATTGAAATAGAAGCACAATCTTGACTTTATTTCATCTATCCTTTTTTCTACTATCGTAAATCATCACAATTATCTTAAATGAAATGGCATCTCTAAAATGAAAACAATATCTTACACAAAAATGAAAGCTTTCATCTTGACTTTATTTCATCAATCAATTCTCTACCATTTGAAATTTTATTTCATCGACAATTTCTTTAGAGATCCAATATAGGGTTCATCTCCCTCTTTTCCTCTTCTTGTAAATCTTGATGGAGAACCCTAGAACATGGTAAAGAAATGAGAATTTTCAAACCCTTCATATCAATTGGATACATCGCAAGTATAGAAACTATAGTTTTGTTCTCTATTCAAAGTTAGCATTAAAACTTTCTTCATTGTTAGTGTCGGCAAAAAGCTTGGCAAATTTATGAGGTATTATCTCTATCTCACATATAATTTTAAACTATTTTCACGATGTTATCATTCAGAGTTTCATGTTAATCGATCTTTTGGTTATTGAAGGAAAGTGAAAGGCGCATAATGGAAATAAAATTTCTAAGTTTAGTTTTAATTTGGCATATTGTATGCAGTGTATTGGTAGGTTTTGGAGTATTAGAAATCTAAGGTGTCATGTTTTTTCATAGAATTATGTAGTTTTGATTTTTATTTTTATTTTTAATGGTATTAACTTATTAAAACAAAACTTTTACAATGGCATTTGACAGAATTAAAAAAAAAAACTTTGCAGGAGGTATTAACGGATATTCAAAAAAAAAAAAAAACTTTTAGTGTGGCATTATTTTTTATCATTTTCTTTTATTGTTCTTCTTCTATTAAAAACTTTAATCAATTTAATCAAACGTTTCCCTTGGAATCTAATATAGAATTAAATTGTTTGTTTTATAAGATTTTAATATATACGTAATATTTTTCATATAGAAAAAATTGAAATTTTCAAAATCCTACATAAATCTGACCGTTTAATTAACAAAAATAATTTGTATATTTATCTTATATTCCATAAACACTCTCTTATAATTTATTTATTTATTATAATTCACATAATTTACTATACCAAAAATACACCTTTCTTTGGTCTCATAATCCATAAATTATTTGCATAAATATGCAGATGCATGAATAGCATTTTTCAGTTTCTTATGTTTCATCTCTGAAACAAATGTACGACGATCACACCACCTGGATTTATTGTAATTCATTTAATTTTGTAACTTATACTTTATTTTTAATTTTTAATTTTTTATTCTTATATATATTTCACTATTCTTTTCTTTTTCTATGTATGCAAAGCAACTCCTCCTGTGAGCGGGTCGGTTCTACGTCAATTAAGCCGAGATGGAGTCTCCAACAAAGACATCAACACCCAACCCATGACAAAACCTCATCAAATAAATCTTATGCCCGATAAAGATGTCATGACTAAAGGATTGAAGGTGTACCAACTACAATAATTTGCAGATGAGTGAGCATTAAATGAGAGCATGATAAGCACTATAACATTGCAAGCTATAAACAAAAACCCTAAGTTTGTTTACTCCTAGTACAATTACAATCATTAGTAATTTTTCTTTTTCTTTCTCTGTTTTTTCTTTATTTTGGAAGCAAATTGGCACCTTTGATTCTTCTGCCTCTTTTATTACTTCTTTCTCTCTATATATATGAAAAAATGTTTCACATTATTTGTTGAACATCTATATGTTTTAAAGATTAATTTCGATTTTTGTATTTGTAATCATATTTGGCATAGAACATATTTCAATGGCAATATTTTTATTTTCATATATATATATGAAAAGAATATGTAAGGACATTCATAAATGGGTCTATTAAGAAAATCCGAAATATGATTTATTCCCTTTAATTTTGTTTTTTATTTACTAATTACATGATTTATTAGTATCTGTAATTAATTGATTAATTGATTGTCATAGTTTTCACAATTTGATTAGTAGAGACCCGACTTTAGGGGCTTAGAGGGGTGCTATGGCTCACTACCGTACCTCTCCAATAGATAACATAACCTTTGAATTTGATTAGAACGTTCAAAGTTTAATGGGAGAGACAGTTTACTATATTCTATTAAAAATATTTTTTTTTCAAAAATATTAAGAATCGGAAATGTTTTTAAAAAATTATTGTAAAAACATATTTTTTAAACATACAACCACCTTTAGGTGGTGGACAGCCGCCTTTGCCCTTGGGTCTTTATTATGGTCTTCATTTCTCCCACAAAAGTCTCCATTTAATTTTATGTAATGTCAAAATTTGAGAAATTAATAATAATTTTTTTTAAATTGTTCACACGAAATTTCAAGACATATAAATTAAGAAAATATTTGATAAATCAAGTTTTTGACTTAAAGTAATTTAATAGCAATTCCTTATGAATCTTAAAATTTTAAAATTATAAATAAAAAAAATTAACTATTTTAATTTAATATTTAAAATTATTTTTGATTTAAGTTATAATATTAAAATATTTTAATAAATATGATTAATTATTCAATAAAAAATATTCTCGTGCAGTCGTTTTCGATTTAATTTATTTTGAAAGTGAGTTAAAAAAGAAAAAGACAACGCATTTATAATTTGTCAATGGCATGTTTTAATTTTTGGGGAATAAAAACAAAATAAATAAATTAAATTAAATTAAATAAGAGAAAGTAAAATGAATGGGAAAGAAACGGTCAAGAGGAGATGTAACGATCAAATTATTTACTTAATTTTATTTGTAAATGGTTGCAGAACTTTGGCTGTTCTTAGGATGACACCAGTTCATAGGATGTCTTTGTTTATAGGGGGCATTCTTTTAGAGAGTAGGGTTCATAGGGGGCATTCTAGGGTTCATATGGGGGCATTCCAGGGTTCATAAAAAGGTTATAAAAATAGAGGTTAAAGTTTTTTTTTTTTTTTTTTGAAGGAAGGGAGGAGTAAGCTTAGAGGAAGAAGTTTCGGGGAGAGAACTTCATAGGATTAATCAAACACTTGTTTTTTAGTCAGTCAAAGTCTTGAGATCGCTCACAACGAGCCTAATTCTCATTTCATTTTATTTGTTTTTTTTTTTATTCTTTTCAAGATATTCTATTTTTCTCTCTCTCTTACTTCTTTCTTTATTAAAGGGAATAATTTGATTGACATCCCCTAAAAACATAAATACAAATTGTTCAAGAAACACAATATTAGGTTAGTCACATAATAAATGAGTTCAGTATAAATTTGATATCTTATAAGTAATTAGAATATATATATGACTCTTATTATACAATATATTGACGATCATAATTTGATTTGTTATTCCTGTCTGATCGAATATGTTTTGTCTATATAAATCGTCTGTATACAAATAAAATGTCGTAATAAGACAATGAAAATTAAATAAAAAGTCGTAACAAGACGGTGACAAAAAAACACACACCGCATCAAGACAATAACAAAATCATGAAAATAAAATAAAACTCAGATCCATGTATAAATAAATTGATAAAAATAGGTGTATGATGATAATTAAGGGTTAAGAATGACAAAAAATCAACCCTTTTTGGCTTAAGAAAGATAAGTGATTTAAAGTAAAAATTGTGAGAAAATGAAACCAAAGTTTTCTATTTAATTTTATTTTTATGCTCTTTTTCTCTCTCTTACTTCTTAAAAATGATTATTCTAAAGTAGTTGTTTCCACATGAGCGGAGCCGTGGGTTGATTACTTTCTGGCATCACACTTTTTGCTACACCTTTGAATCGCATTAGAGGTTTCGTTTTAATATCAATCGATCTTCGTTCGTTCCTCAGGAGTGCCCCATCCCGTCAAGTCTTGTCTGGTGAATTTTTATGTGTTTTCCGCCCCGTCTCACGATCCAGCCGTTCATTCTTTGATCAAGAAACAGGAAATCATCCCAGCCCTTTAAATAATCAAAGAAGAATACAGGATGAAATTTCATAAATGAGACTAGGAAGCAGATTATTTTGATAGGAAACAATTTTTATGACCATTTACTTGGAAATTTCCTTTTTTTTTTCTTCCAAGAACTTGGTAATGGGTGTTATGTCACTTATGAGGTCACTCTACATGTATTTTTTTTTTTTTTTTTTTGGTTTTGCTAAAAGCAATTTATTTTAAACATTTTTTACTTTTCATAATTTATTATTGAATATTTGAAAAAAAAAAATTTGAGTAGAAAAGGCCAAACTATTTAACTTTTTTGCTTTTTCTAAATTTTTTTAATGTTTTTTTAATTAAAAAAAATAGATTTTCAAATATGAGAAAATCATATTCTTTATGATCCAAGCTAATTAAATAAAATTATATATATTTTAAAATTTTTATTTAAAAGATTATTTTCTCAAATTTTAGATAAAAATAAAAAGATTGACTAAAAACAATTAAATACTTAATCATGATAAGCATTATTAACAACAAAAGTTGTATTTAGTATTAAGTAAAAAAAAACAATACAATTCTTTCTTTTCCAACCAAGAACACAACATTTTCTCTTTTCCTTACAACTTTTTTTAAACTAAACAGTCACGGACGTTATGTGAATAATAATGCCTCGACTTAGGGGCTGGCGTGGGGACTTGCATTGTAAAGAAATCTGGACACTCCGATTATAACGCAAAGTTGCGACAAGCGTCACTTAGGAGTAACAAAACCCGATCGAGCTCCATTTGCCTCGTACTCAAAACCATAACACACCACAAAACCTTTTTATTGAACAATTTCATTCACTTCGACAAATTAATGAGTCAGGGTGTATATACCGTTGGATTGATCATATTCTAATCAATCTCTCTTCATAGATGTCTCCGACATTCAAAACTGAAATCACTACCAGTGCAATCGATGGTGCTCAGGATAGAGCCTCTTGGAATTGGCTATATCTGGTTATCGCAGTATGGCTCGATCACGATGTTGTTGGAGTTTATAACTTGATGTTGAAGGACGCAGCCATGAATTTGAACGGATTACATTTTCGACAATGCTTATATTGTGTTTTGAATTGTCGATGGATGTAGTTTGGGTAGAAATGAGGTCATGGGCAAATCACTGAAATTTGGTTTAGGTCTTATGTATTTGTGGGTAGTCCTTTCACGGACATGTATCTCGAGTGGGGTTGATCTTTGATGCAAAGTGGTCTTATGATGAAATGTCGGAGGAATGTAGTTATGTAACACGTCGTTGGAACATGTGGCGTGGGATGGTTGAAGAAATTCCCAAATGTTTGTTTCATGGCCTAAGGAGAGATTCCATTTCTTGAGACAACCATGATTTGAGGCTAATGCGAATGGGATGGAGAAGAGCGTTGATATGTTAGGAGAGATGATATTTGTGAGTTACCGTGGATCAATTTACATTTAGGCGTTTGGCCTTGTGGGAGTCTTTTGGCCTTTGGAGAAGGAAACCAATTCATGCTTATGTAATGAAGCTGACCTTAAGGTTAATGTGTTCGTGGGAGTGCTCTTGTTGATATGTATTCCAAGTGTATAAAAGCATAAAATACCCAGGAGAAACAATATTCGAGAATGACTCAGAATGTAGTTTCTTGGCTGCAATCTTGGTGGGGTTATGGCCACACACACGAGGATATGCTAAACGGTTGAGTGAAGAAGTGTAAAGATTTTCTTTGAGATCCGAGAGAAATGGGACAGACGGATGATTTTACCACAGGAGTGTTGTTGGCTCATGTGCTAATCTAGCAGCAAGCTTAGAAGAGGGTGCCCAGATTTCATTGTCAAGCCTTGATTTACGGTTTGATTTCTTTTATAGCAAGTATCTAATGCGCTTGTTACCTTGTATGGTAAATGTGGAAGCATGGAAGATTCCCTATCGAGTTGTTCGTTGAAATGAACACAAGAGATGAAGTTTCTTGGTGCATTCTCACAGGCTATGCCCGGTTTAGGAAAAGCTTGATAAGAGACGATTGATTTGTTTGCAGTAGAGCGGAATTTAGTGGAGAAAGGACTTCAATATTTTGAATCAAGATAACCGAACATGGGATTATACCTATCATGATCACTACATATGCATCATTGATCTGTGTGGTAGAAATTTGGAAGGTTGGAAAGAAGCGAAATTTTATAAACAAGATGCCTTGCTATCTGACGTGGTTGGATGGGCTACGCTGGCGAGCTCGTAGGTTCATTGGTGACATGGAAATTAGAGATGGGGCGCGATTTCTCTTATTGAATTAGGCACGAGAGCCCGACAAGCTATGTCTTGCTTTCGAGTCTTGTGCTTGCCAAAGGGAGAATGGAACAAGGTGAAACTAGTTAAGAAGAGGATGAGAGATAGAGAGGTAAAAAAGAGGCAGGATATAGTTGGATTAAATATAAAGGCAAAGTGCATGTTTTCTCTGTGGCGATGACCAATCGAGTCCATTTTTAGGTCGGATATATGCGAGTTAGGAAAAGCTCAAGCGTAAAATGATTGAAGAGGGATATATTCCTGATATGAGTTACATTCTTCATGATGTTGAAGAATCGAAGATAAAATGTAACCACCCACGGAGATACGAATGCAGTGATTGCCACAATGCAACTAAATTCATTTCCAGATAACCACAGAGATACTAGTAAGGGATGAAGTTCGGTTCCATTTGTTTAAAGATGGGACATGTTCATATGGGGATTTTGATGCCGAGTTCTCGAAATTTCATAGAATATTAGAATCTTCAAAATTTTCGGTGTGTGAGTGACTTAAACATGGAGCAGGGCAGAAAGCTGAATAGGTCTATTCACTAAAGCAATGTGGTGATCTTCCACGAAGGCAGGGATGAATTCAGTCACAATTGTCCTAGATAATTATCTATATCAGATGAAAATTAACTTTGTTCTCCAGGAAACCTGCCATTATCTTGTTAGATACATTGAAAGAAACCGCAGCATGGTAAAATGGAGAATTTGAGAGCATACTAATGCCAATTGTAGCAAAGTATGGTGGTACTTCATCTCGGGTTAGAGAACATCGTTTGGTGGACTACAACTTGACTGTGTAAGAGCTCTATCTTTCCCGCAGCCTGAACACTTCACCGCCGCTTCATGGTCTGGGGGCTAAACATTGTAAAGATGATATACACCATGTAAAAGGTGATATCTATTGATCGTAACTTACGTATATTATCTGAGGTCTTGAAAAGTTTGATAGCTTAACTACGAATCTAGGGAAGTGGTCATACTAAAATAGGGAAGATAGGGTACAGAAAAATATTAGAGAGGTTTCATCTTCAGAATGTGAGTCGATGTACAAATTCTTTTGTTTATTGATCAAATTGCAACAATAATGATAATTTTGATGCTTTGTCTGTCATATATTAAAGTGCATATGTTGTCTGCTTGATTAGAAAAAATGGGTAGACGCATTTAGAATGGACCAAGAAATTTTCCTCTTTTTTTTTTCCTACCAAGATCTTGGTAATGGATGTTATATCACTTATGAGGTCATTCTAAGGTGGGGTTTGTTTTTTAAACTTTTTTCATAATTTATTGCTGAATTTTTGTAAAAAAATTTGTTGAACAGTAAAAGCCAAACTATTTAATTTTTTGGCTTTTTCTAAATACTTTTTTGAATATTTTTTTTATTAAAAAAACTATACATTTAAATATGATCTAATTGAAATCGCTGTTGTATTTTTTACCTATATCCAAATTTTTCGGGCATTCTTTCAATACCGGGTGTGTCAAGTTGATCAAACCGACTAAAATTTGGCTTTAACGGATTCAACTAAAGGTGGGTAGTGGAGCCTCAATTACTACAAGGCCAACACGCCCACTTTATTAGTATATTGTAAAAAGTTTCAAAACCCTTAACTAATTCTCCTCCTGGTTTGGTAACCCTCTTACCATATCATTTCTTTGTAGAAATTGCATGCCTTTGTGGTGAAAATGCCCCAGTCCTTTGTGCCATATCTCTGAATCATTTACTTGACATTTGAATGCCACTTGCACATTTTCGAGAGGATTCAAAGAAAAACGCTTTTGCTGCATCTTTATCTTGAATAGCCCCGGCCTCCAGAATCAATGATAAAACATTTTCTCTCTTCAAATGCTACCTTAAATCCCTTCTCTACCAACTGCCCCACACATAGCAGGTTTTGATCAATCTCAGGAACATACATTACATCATAAACTAGCTTAATCCCTACACAACTCCTCATAGCAACACCCTCTCGAATTCTACCGCTAAGTGTTCCATTTCCAATTTTCACCCTTGGATTTTATCAATTTATCAAGGTTTCCTCAAAAATGCTTCTCATCACTTGTCATATGGTCTGCATAACTACTATCAATGTTTAACTGGTCACATGTAGTATTAGAAATGAAACAAGAGGCAACAAACAACTTATCTACCTCTTGTTGGACTCGCAAAGATGCTTCACCTTGTCAGCCGATCTCCTTCTCCTTGCAAAACTTCTCAATGAGTCCCATTTTTTGACATCTCCCGCAGACCTTACATCTAGCCTTCCAACATCTAAAACGGGATGATTTGTTTGCCATAGTGCTTGCATGGAGAATATCTTTCCTCCTTTGTTGCATGTACTACCTTCTCCCCGGCAAAGAACTTCTAAGTTATTGTCACTTCTTCTTCCTTTCCATTTCTTCTTTCTTCCTAGTTTTGTCGCACTTTGGCCCATAGAGTTTACTGACACTTCCTTTCAGCTCCCTCATCGACTTCTTTGTTTAGGTGCTCTCAGAGCACCAACCAACCGCCAACCCTGATTTGAGAAAGGTTCTTGGTGTTCTCCAATGAAGCAATGGTTGCCTCATACCTCTTAGGCAAAGAAACAAGGATCCTTTGCACCAACCTATTGTCAGAGAGGTCAGTGCCAAGCATTCTTGCCTTGTTTGCAATGTCAACCAACTTGGTCGAGTACTCTTTGATTGTCTCAGACTCCTCCATCTACAATCCCTCAAACTCCCTGACCAAATTTAACCCCTTCATGCTCTTGATCTTTTCATCTCCTTGGTACTCGTTTGAGGGAAATCCTATATATCTCTAATCTGAGTCACAAGCCATGATTTTGCTGGAAATTGTTGGTGAAACAGCAAAGATACAAATAGGCTTCTGGGCTCTCGTTTTTCTCGTTTTTATCTCCTTGTGATGACTGATTGATTCAGGGCTGGATTGTCAGAAGTGCAAAATGCACTCCCATAGTCATCTTCCACCGCTCCCAAAGAATCACAACCTCAATGTAGACTTGCATTTTCACGCCAAAGCTTGAGCAGCCTTTCACAAACACCGGTGGAGCTGCGCGGGTGTGCATCAAGCCGGTCTCAGCCACAGCTCACTTGCTCTAATGTGCACCCAGCCTGGTCACGCCCAGACAGCAAGTTTCTCGAGACATCAGCAGCAAATGGAAGGAGAGATAGACAAGAGAATAGAATAATCGAACAAATCTACGTTTTATAAAAATTTTGCGCAAATATAAATACACAATGAGACACAATCGATTCTCGCTTCTACAATCCACTAAGACAAGGCCAAGAATCAAATCGACATGAAAACAAACAACTAATTGACCTCAAAAACAGCAAATTTAGTGTAAAAAGTATATTTAGTGTAAAACAAGAATCGAATTCCTTAGTTCTACAATCCACTAAGACAGTAGTTGTACCTGTGTGGATCATTTCATTATCACATGAATTATATAGTAGGGATCATCTTCTCCTCGTCATGAGTTGCTTAGGGTCACCGCAACTACTCAGAAGTCAAACACAATTTATGTTAAATCGTGTTTTATTCCGCCAACAAGGTGGTCAGTTAGTTTTTACACTAAATTTGTCAAGTTGAGGTCAATTAGTCATTGCTTTTCATGTCAATTTAGTTGTCGCACTGCCTTAGCTGATCGTAGAACGAAGGAATTCGCCAGTCATTGTGTATTTATATTTCGCAAATTTTTTATAAAACGTAGATTTCTATTTCGCTTCTATTCTCTTTGTCCATCTCCCTTCCATTTAACAACAAAGGGTATTCAGAGCTTCCTGATATTAAGGGCCGTGAGAATAGCTTGTGATATTGATCGAGGAGTCTCGCATTCAAAGAAGCTTAAGTGAACATGGAAGGTCTGAGCGCTTCTTCGCTTCGGTCTCCACCGTTGTTTGATGAGGAGAACTATCAAGCCTCGGGAAAGGCCTATTTTCCTCATCCTCTCTTCCTTTCATCCCTCTCTTCATCTAACCTCCTCTCACTCTAGCTCAAATAACACCCGCTCAAACCATTTTTCTTTCTTTTAACACTTAATTTTTTGTTAAAATTTTATTTAAAAATTTTAAAAGCTACTAAATAAAAATTCAAAAATGTATTTTTAAAATATAAATGAATCATTCATTATTTTAAATCTACTAAAAAAATTTATTTTAATTTTTAAAATCTATTAAATAAAAATTGAAATTTGGTTTCTTAAAATATAAATAAATTATTCGGTATTTAAATCTACTAAATTAAAATTAAATACTGATGAGTTTGAAATACAATATTTTAATATTAAATATAATTTCAAATGGATGAGTTTTAATATTTTTATTTAAAAACTAGTCTATTTTAAATAGATGAATTTTAATATTTAATATTTTTATTTAAATGGACATGTTAATATTTTTATTTAAATGGATATGTTATTTATTTTTATTTTTTTGAAAATATGGATTTCTTAATATTAAATATTATTTCAAATGCATGATTTTTAATATTTAATATTTTTATTTAAAAAGCAATATATTATAATGTATTAAGTTAATACATTTTTTGATAAAAATAAATAGATGAGTTCTTTTAAAAAAAGAAAAAGAAAATACAAGATATTTTAAAATGTTAATATTTAGTTATTATATTATTGATTATTATAAAAATATTTATATTAAAGATATTAAATATTTTAATTAAAGTATAATTTATTTTAATGAATAAAATTAAATTAAAATATTTAAAAAAAATAAAATAATGAATACTTTATTTATATTTTAAAAATAAAATTTGATTTTCTATTTAGTATATTTAAAATAACGAATAATTTATTTATATTTTAAAAAATAAATTTTGAATTTTTATTTAATAGATTTTAAAACTAAAATAAAATTTTAATAAAAATTAAGATTTAAAAAAGAATTTTTTATTTTTTATTTTTTATTTTTGGTATAAAAAAAAAAGGCTTAGGCGAAAGTGTCAGTTGGCTGGGGGAGGGGTGTGGGTGTGGGTGGGTGTGGGTGTGGTGTTGGGGTTAATGAGAGTGAGGAAAGGGAAGAGAGAGAAGAAAGAGTCTCACGTTGTCACGTCACCAATTAACAAATATTTCCAATATCTTTTGACCTCTTTATTGTTATTAAGTAAGTTACTGAATAAACTAAGAAAGGCTTCTTCTGACCTAAAAATTCAAAGTGTAAGTAGGATATTTGGTAAAAAAAACGAGGGATATTTGCACCTTTACCCTTTTTTCCGTTACAAATCAAAATGATGTTGTTTTGAGTATTTTATAAAGAAATCACCATCAAAACAACTTCGTTTTGAGGTGTTCACTAAGTATAAAAAACAAAAGAAATCAATGTTGTTTTGGTCCTAGAAAGGCTAAAACGATGTCAGTTTGACCCTAAAATTTGTTTTTCAAGTTTCTAACATTCCAAACCTCGATTTCTACCCAGTTTTGCTTTTTCAACTCAAAAAAAACCCCTAAGCCTCCCAACCATTGTGTTATCCATATAGAAGATGATAAGAAGCAAGAAAGGACGAGCCTCGCTCTATCGACGAGCCTGGTCTTACTGTGTTGAAGGGAGAGTCTCGGTCAATGAGACTTCAGAGGAGGGAGCCCTGGCCTCGTGGAGTGTCAAACAAGGGCCTCACCCCGATAAGGAGGAGCCTGGCTCTACCGTGTCGGGGCCGGAAGAGCCTCGCCAATGGGACTCAGAAGAGAGCCTCAGCCCGGTTTCGGGAGCATACGCTGAAGGGCCTGCCCCATAAGTGTAGGAGCCTGTCACCGTGCTGGAAGTGGAGAGCTCGCCAATGAGACTCGTAGGGAGGCCCGTCCGTGGTGGAGTATGCCAGCTGAAGGGCCTGGTCCCGATAAGTAGGAGCTCGCCTACCGTGGTCAAGGGAGAGTCACACGAGACTCTGCAGGGCGGAGCCCGTCTCGTGTGGAGTATAGCAGAAGGGCCTGGCCCGCATAAGTGTGCGGAGCTCGCCGCCCGTGGTTACGGGGGAGAGCTCGCCAATGAGACTCAGAGGAGGAGCCCGTCCCGCGCGGGAGTGCGCACGCTGGAAGTGGCCTGGTCCCGATGCAGGGAGCCCATCTACCAGGTTGGGTGGAGAGCTCGTCAATGACCAGGAAGAGCCCGCCCCGTGTGGAGCACAAAGGAAGGGCTCGCCCCGACAGCAGAGGGAGCTCGCCCATTCCGGAAGCCGAGTGGACGAAGATGTGTGTGGCTGGAGCCTCGTCGTCCGAGCGCCGAGGGGCTCAAATGTAAATCGTTGAGTTGGAGCTCGCCCATGCCGAGCGACATGGGATGAGCCTCGTCAGGCGACCAAAGTAGTTCTCGCCCATGCCGAAAGCGATGGGACGAAATGCCGGGAATGAGTAACACAAAGAGAGCCTGCTCATGCTCGCGGTGATGGAAGAGCCTGGCCAAAGCGAGCGGGGCCAGGGCTCCGGCGCCGAGGCCGAGGGCGATGTACCGAGCCGGTTCGACGCCCCGAGGCGGCGGGCCTCAGGCGGGAGTGTGAGCTCGGCCGGGAGTGGAAAGCAGCGCGGCTCGGCGCCGCAGGGCCGAGCGCGGATGTAGCTCGAAATGGGTTCGACTCGAGCGCCGCGGCCTCGTGGGAGTAGGGTGAGCTCGCCGTAGTGAAAGTAATCGTCTACTGCCAAGGGATAAAGCACAAGCAGAAGGACCGCTTGCAGAGGATCCATCTGTGGGGAAAAGACGCCTCGTATGAAGAGGCGCTGGGCGAGGGGTAGGAAACGCCAGATCCCCACGCCGTATCCTTGAAGTTATCTAAAAGGTGTGGAACCGTATTTAATGCCGATTGATGAGGAATTTGGAACTGGCTGTGTTTGCCTTCTGGGCGCTTTCTCTATAAATATAGCTCGTCAGCTTCCGTGTCTTTACGCCTTCAAGATTTTTCCATACCGATGGATGAAGCTTGCGTAAGATGGATGTCATGTCTTGGCCAGCCTCGCTGGGTTTCTTCGAGCCGCCTCCGGGACATGCTTTTCCTAATTCCTCCGTGTGGAGTCAGGTTTTTCCCTGGGCCCCTTTATGGGAGTCATGTTATTCCCTAGCCTTGGCTAGGGAATGTGCCTCAGGAGTGGGGATGGTGCCTCCCTGCACCTCACTCCTCATTCTTTTCTTTCTTCCTCTCTTTCGCTATAATTCTCCTCTTTCTTTTTCTTTTCTTTTTCCACAGCCTTCTCATCTCTCGCTTCTTTCTTCCTTTCTCTCTCCTCCTCCCCATCTTTTCTCCTTTCTCCTCCTTCTTGTCTCTTTTTTTTTTTTTTTTTTTTTTTGGTATTGCTTCAGATCGAGAGCGCACGAGGGAACCGTTCAGACGCATGCTTTCTATGACAATCTAGACACCATTGATTGTATCCAATCATGACTTGAAATAAAGATGCACTTTTTATTTCTATGAAATTTCCATCGTGGTATATATATTTATTTTTTACATGCCCGACCTGTTGAGACGTCAAATAAACAACCGCGTTTCGCCCCACTTATTACCTGTGAATAGCAGTGTCTTCTCGCGAACCGAGGCCTACTCGATAAAAGCGCTAAGATGTTCCGCATTCCATGCATGTCGAAAATTTTTCCTTCCTCCTCGTTTGGAGCTCATAATTGCTCCTGGCCTGGAACACCGAGATACAATATGGCCCCAATCGGGCCTAATCTCCTACAAAGCGATTTTTCCTCGCGGTGCAGCTGGCACCAAACCCTGCACGTAACTTCCTCGGGCCTCGACTCTCTCGGCTGTGAAGTGCCTAGCGGTCTTTTCTTGTATTCCTCCTCAGGACACGCTGAACTTGCTCACGCTTCTGGCCCAGAGCTCTAAGTTCGACGCTAGGCCTCATCGTTGTTTCTTCCGAGGCTAGCTCTCTCGACTCTCGGGAGGACTTTACTTTAACTTCGACAGTGCTACCGCTTCGTGCTGCGCCAGTGGCAAATGGAGTTTCCTGGTTGCCGACTTCTCGTGTCATCCGACAGCCCATAGCACTTCAGTGAGGTATCTCGACCCAACCCCTTCAACCTCTTCCACTGTTTTCAAGGCTGGCCTTTAGGGTTCTCGATGGTAACTCGGCCATTCATCTGACCGTAAAGGTAGCCGGGCGAAGAATAGTAATTTTAATTCGAAGCCTCGCACAAGTCCCCGAATTCTCAAGGCTGTCGAACTGCTTTCCGTTATCTCGAGATCAAGGCCCTCGGGACACCAAATCTCGCATATGATCGCCGCCATACGGTCAAGGTGATCTTCGCTCCGTGATCGTGGCTAAGGGCTCACCCTCACCACTTGGTGAAATAGTCTACCACCGCCACGCCATAATTTATCGGGCCTTCCACGGGCGGCCCTAATATGTCCAACCCCACCGGCCGGGAAGCGGCTGGGTCGGTGATTACGTCGAGGCTCACCGGGAGGCGTGATATTTTAATGTTCCCGTATTCTCGCATCTTTCGGACCAGCTTGTTGCATCTTTCATATCAATAATAGTATCCCTGCCTCAAAATTTTTCCGACCAACGTTCGAGCCCCGATATGGTTCCCGCATATGCCTCATGCAATCTCTCTTAAGCACATATTCAAGTGTCTTCCCGTGATACATTTTAGAAGTGGTGCGAAGAATCCGTCATAGAGGCTCCTCAGGATTGGTAAACCCCGAGGATCTCACTCTTATCTTAACCGCTCCTCGGGTCGGTCCCGGTAAGGTTCGTCACACGTAATCAACTCCAAATAGTCCATCCAGCTTGGTACCGACGCTGTGGCTAATTATTGCGCCGTAAGGGTCAACTGAGGCTCCCGCGAGGTATTCGCCACGGGCGGTCGATCCCCCAATGTCTTCCCCGGCAGGGGCGTCGCCGCCGCCACTAAAGCTGCCTGGCTACGGAATTCTCCGTCTTGGGATCGAGATCGGATCCGAACCGATACAAACTCTTTTTAATAAATCGCGAATTTCGCGAAGATACAGAATCATTTTCTCACTTCGCTCAGATGTGTCTTCAATCCGTTCGACCACCGCCGAGTCGCTTATAGACCTCTAACCGATCGACCCCAATGAATGAGCGAGGTCGAGGCCTCGCTATTACCGCTCGTACTCAAATTGCTGAGGCGGAACCCAAAACCCGAGCGCATACTGCATGTCTATATCACCTTTCCGGTGAGGTCAGGATTAAGCCCCTCGCTTCCGCTTCGCGGCATTTCCGAGGCTCCATCCACGTGAAAGTTTTCCATACGGGGAGGTCGCCCTTGATTGCGGCTCAAGTTTACCCGGGCTAACTCCATGACGAACTCCGCTGTAATTCGTCCTTATGGCTGTTTTTTGCCTCACCGAATGCCTAATCTACCCGCCTACGGCCCATTTCATCAACCTCCCGTAGACACCTGCTTATGTAATACCCGCTTCACTGTGGTATTCTATCATGACTTCTATGGTGTGAGTCTCTGAAATAAGGACTAAGTCTCCGAGCCTCTGGCCACCGTAGCTAATATTAATTTTTCCATTTTCGATACCTCCTCGCCCCCCTCGGTGGCTCGACCGGCAGCAGAGGGGATCACGCCGCACCTGCTCGTCTAACGAGCACCGCGCTAGTTGAAAACTGACACGCCAAATACAATGTAAGGATTCCTCCTTCACCGCTTACTACCGGGTGGCGAGCCTAAGTATGTTTTCAAGGCTACAAACGCTTCTTCACATTTCATCCCATCGAAAGGTTTTTTTCAAGACTCGAAGAAAGGTCAAGACTGGTCACTTGCCCTCGGACACCGAATCGACTTTAGAGCCGCGATCCCCCGCAGGCCGGCTGTACTTCTTTGTCCCTGACCAAGTGATGGCATGTCCGAAGCAGAATGCTTTTATCTTATCCGGCTTGCTTCACTCCCGCGGCTGACTACGGTCTTAAATTTTCCCTGGCCGACACGTCGAAGGCGATTTCTACGATTCGGGGCCTTCATGTTATAATCCCTTAGATCCGGAATGTCTCTGAGAGGTGAGCGATGTGGAGACCTAATGGTAGCGGATTTTACTAAAGATGTCGCCTATGTATACCTCCATGGTTGTGACACCTATCTCGCAAACATCCGGCTTCACTAACCCCCGTAGGTCGCCCCGCATTCTTAAGCCCAAACTAAGATACCCGATAAATGCGAGGTCCCTCGCGGCCGTGACATGAATGACGCCTCTCCCCGGGGTCACCAGGGTCCACGTCGATCCGATTATAACCGAGAACGTGATCCATGAAGCTAAGGAGCCCATGGCCCGCCGTATCTACAATAAGGCTCCATCCCCGCGGGGAAGTCGTCCCGGGGCATGCTCGCTTATATCTGAAATCAACACAGAAACGCCATTCGCCATTTCGCTTCTCGACGAGACAACATCGTCACCCATTCCCGCATTCTACCTCCCCACCGCTCTCGCCGAGGAGCCGTCACCCTCTTCGCTGATGGCCTTCGCTCTCCGTAAACCGCGCTTTGCTCGACCCGCTGGTGAGACGGGTCAGGTGTTCAACTTATGAGTGATGACCGCGTGGTCGATGCCACCTTGCGTCTACCGCTCTATAAGATGTCCCTGCTCGGGTTTTAGGAATCAAGGTGAGGGGCCTTTTGAGCCTTCAATTTGGAGCCATATAGGCAAGATGTTCAGGTCATACCCAACGCACTTGATCATCTTCGAGGCACCGAAACAAGGACTCGCCACATGTCGTCACCCATGTCATATTATCGATCGCTGTTTACGAGGCTGTGATAGCATTCTCGTGCCACTGATTCCCTCAATCTGGCCCCAACGCCGCTTATCATTGGAATTTAATTACCAGGTGGTATGCTGAGGATGGCTTTATCGTTGCTGAGAGGGTCTCGCTTAGCAACATGTTATAGGCCGAATGACCACTATGAGAAACTCACGCTGCCGTTGCCGGGCAAGGGGGCTCCAAGGTTGCATCACTGGATCGATCCCAATCCGCAACACCTTTCTCCCGAGAACCTCTGAGACGAGTGTCGACAGTTCTAGCTTTTCTTCCAATTCCCATTTCGTCATCGATGCAAAAATAATGTCACGAGCCCATCGTCTACTGTGATCCGCTAACGCTGTATTTGCCACAATCATACGGACACGCGGTCGCCACTGGGGTAGTCGACACCCTCTTCCAAGTCTCGAATCGAGAATGCGGATGCTGGTGTCGACTCGCTGGTATTTTAGATACCGACCGTACTCTCCCCAAGTCTACCGATCTTACATCGCTGTAGCGGGCCTCTCCGAGCCAACTAGATTCTCCTCCTCCAAATAATCCTCCCGAGATCACGTGGATTTCCCTGTGGGTCACATGCTGGTCGGCGTCTGACGAGCGGCATGAGCCGGCCTGATTCTCGTCTCCGGTCCGTCTTCGAGCTTCGGTTCCTAAGATAAGGAAACGAGATATCCGCTACCAGACGTGATAATTTATCTCTCTTTCTCAATCAAGTACGCGGGTCCGTGCGATGCCTATAGTCCTTTGCGGAACTCAGCAAGATTTGGGAGTTATCTCTCGGGTAAGCAGGATTCGATTTCATCCGCCGCCACCTTTAGAATCTCCAGCCGTTTTGCACTTCCGCGTAACTCGAGATACCGGCTGCCGCTGGGCGGGAGCGGCGCCGAGGCGAATAGCGCCGCCGCTCTTTCGCCGCGGCGCCCAGCGCGTGTCCCTGCAGATTTCTCGTTTTAGGAGATCGCTTCCCCGCTTCGCCTCGAGAATTCTTCGTCAGCTTGCTTCTCAGCTCGCCCCTGCCGCCGCTTCTCGCTGTCTTGCTACGGAAGAACTTTCCTTCTTTCGACGTATGGCCTCTTCTCCGTTTATGTATTTTCGCCGCGAACCCTACCATGTTAGCTTGAGGATTCTTCGAGATAGAGAACATCGTCTGACTGCATCTCAACCCTTGCTTTATGAAGGGGCTTGATGTCAATAACTTTTCGCCGTGGCCATCTATCTTCAAGGACTCTGGGTGATTAAACCGTCAGATAAGGCGACTTTAAATTCTCCCGTGTTTCCCCGCCATGCCCACGATGGTAGCCGGGTTTCCTGTATGTCCTAGCCCCCGACGGCTGGGAGACAACGCGATTGATAATTCTCCGAACGAGGAAATCGTCAAGAGGGGATTCTGCTGAACCAAAGCCATAGCCGCCTTTGCAGGGCGGCGGGTCGCCCCGCACCGAATCCGGGTCTCGATACCCATGCAACCCATCTCGATTCTCGAGGCTGAGATGATCTACCGATCTTGACGCCATCGAACGACTCCACTTCGGCGCATCCCGACTTTCCCGTCGAGCCGTAGTTTAAACACCCTCGTGGGTGAAAGGTGATTGCTTTGCTGCACCAAGGCATCCCATGGTGTTCCTGGTGCTGCCCTTCAACTACCTCCTTACATGGCTTAGCTCTGCATTGAGGTCCTCGAATCTTGGGCCCTACGCCCGCTTCGTGTGTCCATGGGATGTCGTGGTTCCGCTGCTCGCCACGTCCTCTCGTGTATCGCCGGCCGCCTCTACCGGCTAGTCAGGTCGTGGTTTCCGGCTCTCGACTCCAGATTCCGCCGCCTTCCTGTGATTTCGGGAATGCCATACCGTGCCGTCCTCGCGGAGGAACGCAGACCTTCCGTAGTCTCGTCGCCTCTTCTCGGGTACCGTGACGGTCTCTGCGGTGTTGTTCTATCTCTTCTACTGCTCAAGGTTAACCCAGGCGACGCCCACTTCGCCAGGTGCTACTGACCGCTCGGCTGGTCCCGCGCCGCCTCGTATCTCCCGTGGTTCGCATCTCGCAGATTGGGCGCGCTTCCGCCGTGTTCCTGGGCTGATACCACAGAATCGGCAGAAATCGCTATGTTTGTAAGAATAGTCGCTCCTGGCCGCACGCGCCAACCTGATGATGCTTTTTTCAACCCAAATCGGGTCGGAGCGTGGCCGCCGAGCTGACCTGACGCTGGCCGGATCGAGGACGATCGCCCTGCCCTGATCCGGCGACCCTTATCTCCTCCGATGGTCCGCAGCCGTGCGCCGTCTGCCCTGTGGAAGGGATGCCACCGATCGGCGGTGTTTCGATGTCGTGACCTCCGCAAGAAGAAACTGGAAGGAAGGCTTCACAAGGCTTCGCCCGTGGGCCGCCTCCGATGCCCAAGCTCCATTCTTTCCTCGAGAGGAAAAGCAGAGAATACTTAGACCCAAGATTGACGACTTCTCATGGTGGAGCTTGTGGTATTTATAATGGATATCATCCATCGGACGATGACGAGTCCTTCCCATCGCAGATGCTTTCCCTCATATGTTTAGCCTTAGACTTAGCGATTGACAATAAAAGAGCTTTATTCTAATAATCCTCCCCTCTTTAATGAGAATGCTAACTCCACGTCTTCCATTGCTTTTCTTCTTTATAATAGGACTCGACATGTGACATCTTTGCGAATATTTTATCTTCATATTGAGGATATGGGTCGACCGGCCGAGCACGTCTTCCTCGTTCTTTCGAACCCATGTTTTCTGGGGCCTAATGAGTCATTCTCGTCAGTCGCAGAGACACGCGCACCTGACCCCATCGTTTCTACTACACATTGAAACGCCACCCATTTCTATATCCTTATCAAGAAGCAAGAAAACAAAAACCCCATTAAAATAGCCAGCCAATTGTGAAAAAAAAGGAAAATAACTTCCCATTATTGATTAGACTGAAATTTTATATGATATTTGATGATAAATGATTGTAAAATTTAACTATATGTGAGACAAATATATATATGTAAGATAGGTTGGGTCTTACATAAAATACATGCGCCTTAAGTGTGTCCTGCGCCTCAAGGCTCAAAGATTTATTTATACTTCCTTGGTGATGTGATGGGAGCTAAGTGTTTTTCATGTTAATTAATGAACTTTAAGAGAGCGTCATGGAAGATCAATAATAAGCATACAAATTGATATAACATTATGAAAAGTTCAAGAGCTAGCTTTGTGTGAAATTTCAATGATTGAGTGAAAATCAAACATTGTAAGCATGAAAAGAAAATACTCTTCAGCCGCCCTATTTACTCAAGAGAATGCACCATCCTTAATTTTTAAAGTTTATTTATCTCTTATCGTCAAGAATAAATAAGATTTAAAGAACCCTGTAAAGAAAGACAAATGTCTTATCCCCTGGGTTTTAGATTTTTTTTTTCTCTATACGTTTTTGCTGTGAGAATTTAAATATCGGTAAATATTTCTTCAATTCAGAACAAAATGAAATTTCATAAAATAAAATACAGGGAGATACTTGCTCATTTTTATTTTTAAATGTGTTCATATTTTTCTTTATCAAATCAAGATATGTTTAACTCTATTACCAAATATATTAAAAATCAAAATTGCCTATATACTCTTTGCTTATGTGAATACTTTGAAGATTCCTGATGCCCCATATATGTATTTACCTACGTAGATAACCATTGACTTCTCACTGATCCCAGAATGAAGAAAATAAACTAGATTCCTTGTAATTCTGAACTATAATTGCTATATTATTCAATGAATACTGCCAATTTCTATTAATTATTTTCAAATAGGTGGGGCATTAAATGTGGCATGAATTCACATAATGGAAAGACTGAGGAAAATGAGAGAAATGGCCTCATGTCCAAGCACCCTAAGCATTAAACTCAAATATGACAGAGATGAATTAATTAATTTTATAAATAGCAACAACTACATCATTACATGGAAATTTATTTTTATTCAAATCAGAACAACATCTTTTTCTGTTTTCGACCATTGGAAAGCAAAACAAGTCACCCACAAAGCACAACAGGTTTGAATAAATAAAGTTACAACCGATATAAAGGGACTTTCACCTTTCATTATTCACGCGGCGTGGACCTCCCAGTGTGTAAACACATGACCATAAAATATTATATTATATTAATGGATAAAAATAAATCTCTACAGAGGCATTGGTTTTCTACTTCCCATCTCTTTCCTTTTCACTTCAAAGACATGAATTTTTATAAATTATTTTATTAAAAATCATCAAATAATAATTTATTATTTATATTAAATATAAATAAAATAATAATAAAATATTATTTTAAATATAATCTGAAATAATAATAATACCCGAACCCGTTTTAACTCATTCTCCAGTTTCAAAAAAATAAACCCGAACTTGTTAAAAACCCGATTATAATTAAACCAAACCCGTTCCATTAAGGACGGGGTGAGGCGGTAACCCAAAATAACCCGCCCCTTTACCATCTTTTACCACCGCCCAACAGCAAAAACTTAATACTTAACGCTATTAAAAGACTATTTATCATTAAACTCAAAAATCTATTAAGATACAAGAAAAAATAAACCTCACCTTAGTATTTTTATTTTTCAAATTGTTGCTCCATAGTGCTCTGTTTTTTGTTGGAGCAGTAGTGCCAAAAATCGGGCAGAAGTTGCGGGGATATTTTTGGTATTTTTCAGTTTGATTGTAAATGGATTATAACCATAACCAAATTCAAGATTAGAGGAGCTTAACACCATGCAATACAATTACTTTGTCGCCTATTGCAAAAAAAGTCCTGCTTTCTTTATTTCTTCAGTCATTCGTTGGAAAACCATAATTCGCACGTGCTCTTACGACATTTCCGTTGCCAGCTTTATGCTTCTTTTGACATTAAATTTTTCTACCATCGGAAATCATCATTGAATTTCTATCTTTAATTAAATTCCAGATTCTAAAATTAAACGATGATTCATATACCTAAAACGAAGTTTTCATCTCGAATTCTCTTATTTCATCAATTACCCTCTACCATTCGAAATTTTATTTCATCAATAATTTCTTTAGAGATCCAACATAAAGGTTCATCACCCTCTTTCCCCTTTCCCTGTAAATCTTGATGGAGAACCCTAGAACATGGCATTTAAATAAGAATTTTCGAACCCTTCATATCAATCCGATACATCGTGCATGGGAACTGTAGCTATTTTAAAACTTTCTTCATCGTTAGTGTTTGCAAAAAGCTTAAGTAAATTTATGAGGTATTATCACTATCTCACATATAATTTTTAAACTATTTTCACAATGTTATGTTAAGTTTCATGCTAATCGCTCTTTGGTCACGGGAAAAGCCGAGAAAGGCCGTATAATGGAAATAAAATTTCTAAGTTTAGTTTTTAATTTACATAAGACCGTGGTGGTAGGTTTTGTGTATTAGAAAATCTAATACACATGTTATTCTTCATGAGTTATGTGTAGTTTTGATTTTTTTAATGGTATTAACATATTAAATTAAAACTGCTTTTACAGCCGTATTTAACATAAATTTAAAATGCTTTTGCAAGGGGAGGTATTAACGGATATTTTAAAAAAAAAACTTTTTTAGGGTGGCATTATTTTACTATTTTTCTTTTTTATTCTTCTCTTCTATTAAAAACTTTTAATCCAATTTAATCAAACATTCACTTAGAATTTAATATAGAATTAAATTGTTTGATTATAGCATTTTAATATATACGTAATATTTTTTCTCATATAGAAAAATTGGAAATTTTCAATCCTGCTATAAATCAATGTCGTTTAATTAACACAATTTTATATATTCATCTTTATCTCCATAAATACTTCTTACAATTTATTTATTATAATTCGTGATAATCTTACCATACCAAAAATACACTCTTCTTTAGCCTCACATTCCATAAATTATTTCAGAGTAAATATGCAAATGCCCGAATAGTATTTTTCTAATTTCTTTATGCTTTCATCTTCCGAAACAACGTATTTATGATCACACCACTCGGATGATCAGAATCTATACTTTATTTTTAATTCTTAATTTTTTATTCTCATATATACTCCTTTTTCTTTCCCTTCCTTCCGCTCATTACTCCTTTCTCTCCTATATCATATTATTTATTATTATCATTCATTTAATTTAATCCCCCACTTCACATCCTTAGGTCAATTGGACGCCTCTCTCCAGTCCCCACCCTCACACCCTGACACCCTCAATCACGTTTATCATCTTTATTATAAATATTATATTATAAGGCGACCATTTCCATAAATATAAAATTGTGACATTTGTTAATGCAAAGATTCGTCCCACGCACTCGCCAATCAAGCTCTTAATCGCACGCAGAATATGTCCAACTTTTTTTACCTAACACTCTAATCTCCCGATCCAACCGCTCATTCTTCGATCGTTAAACAAAGAATCATCCCAAATTTCTTCAAATTCTCTCTTTCTTTCGATCCTGATCGTTTCATTGTTTGATTATTAACTGAATGTGGACATAACGAACATCGATCTACACTCGGGATTCATTATATTGTGATCATTTGGTTTACGCTTAAAACTCAAGTTGCTCTAAAAATACGAAAAACATGATAATATATTTCGATTTTCAATTTTTTACTGTTAAAAAAAACACATAAAACATTAATCGAAATTTGAAATGGATGCCTCAATTAATTAATCTTTCAAATTAAAGCCTATTTCGTTCAATCAAACCGCTCATTTCATGGAACATGCCAACCCAACAACGCTGCTTGTTACTCCCACACATATTTGTATCCTTAATTTAACAACCGCCTCATTTCGTTCAATCAAACCGCTAATAGTGAATTGGAAGAAGTCAAAGCAAGGTCTCCCAAGTCAAAGGTGAGTCGAGGCGACGCACCTTCCTGGCAGAAGCGATTAGGCACAAGACTCCAGGCGCCTTGCAATTTCCTTCAATTTTGCACATTATCGTCATCCTTCTGCAAATTTCAGCAATTTTGAAATTTCAGTTGTTTGTTGGTCTTCTTCTTGGCGTCGAGGTTGGAGAGAAGCGCTAATTTACATTACAAAGATTATCTTCATCGAATTTCGTAGCCGCTTTCTCAATACATTATCAAAACGACGTCGCTTTTTAAAGAAACTCTCATCAAAAACGCTATATAGCCCTGGGCTTTGTTAAGAAAGCGTTAAAAAACTTATCATGTTTTTTTTAAATATCTCACTACACCTCAAAAAAACAAAGAGATCGGCGTCGCTTACTCGCAGTCTCACGTTCGTCACGAATCGGGAGCAATGTTGTGTTATAAAACGATGTTAAAATCGTTAATTGTCGACGCGGTGTCCAAGCATGGCATTATGGACCCACTCTCCTCTCTCTCCCTCATCTCTCTCTCTCTCCTCTCTTTCCCTCTTCTCTTCTCTCCTCCCTCTCCTCACCCAACCCCCACTAGTTGAACCCAACCTCCTCCCACTCCAAATTCTGTGCCAACACCAACTCATACCATTTTTTTCTTTAACAATTTAATTTTTGTTAAAATTTTAAAAGCTACTAAATAAAATTCAAAACATTTTAAAATATAAATAAATTCATTCATTATTTTAAATTCCACTTAAAAATGTATTTTAATTTTTAAAATCTACTAAATAAAAATTCAAATTTTATTTTTTAAAAATATAAATAAATTATTCGATACTTAAATCTACTAAATAAAAATCAAATCGATGAGCTTTGAATAATATTTTAATATTAATATAATTTCAAATAGATGAGTTTTAATATTTTTATTTAAAACTAGTCTATTTTAAATGAATAAGAGTTTTAATATTTTAATATTTTTATTTAAAATGGATATGTTAATTTTTATTTTATTTTTTTTAAATATGGATTTGTTAATATTAAATATTATTTCAAATGAATGATTTTTAATATTTAATATTTTATTTAAAAACCAATTTATTTTAATGTATTAAGTTAATACAAATTTTGATAAAAATAAATAGATGAGTTTTAAAAAAAAGAAAAATACAATTTTTCAAAATATTATTTAAATATGTTAATATTTAGTTATTTTATAATTGATTATATTATAAAAATATATTTATATTAAAGACATAACATATTTTAATTAACCAATTTATTTTAATGAAATAACTAAATTAAAATATTTTTAAAAAATAAAATAATAAATAATTTATTTATATTTTAAAATAAATTTTGATTCCTATTTAGTATATTAAAAATCACTCTAATAATTTATTAATATTTAAAATACTTTTGAATTTTTATTTAATATATTTTAAAAAACTAAAATAAAAATTTTAATAAAAATTAAGATTAAAGATTTTTTTTTCTTTGCAAAAAAAAAGTTTAGGCAGCCGGGGTTGCAGGGGTTGGGGGAAGTATGTGGGTGGGGTGTTGGGTGTTGGGGCTGGGTGGAGAGGAGGAGGAGAGGAAGAAAGGAAGTGAGTCCGGTATCGCGTGGATGTCAAAATCAACACGATTCATTCATTTGCTTGTCGTTTGACTGCTTTATCGTTATTAGTTATGTGATGGCTTAAATTATAGACTCTTTGAGATATGACAGGCTTCTTTGGTCCTAAAGAAAGTTGAGAGTGTAAATTAACAAGTATTTGGTAAAAAAAAAAAGCAGGAGTTTTGCGCACTTTACCCTTTTCCGTCACAAATCAAAATGATGTTGTTTGGGTCTCATACAAAGAAACCACCATCAAGCTAACCGTTTTGAAGGTGTTCACTAAATTCAAAAGAAAAAAACATTGGGCATGAAATCAATGTTGTTTGGTCCTAGAAAGGCTAAAAGCAGTGTTTGGCACAAATCTGTTTCAAGTTTCTAACGTTAAAACCCTATTTCTACCCGATTTGGCCGGTTTTGACTCCAAAAAAACCCACCAAACCTCCCAACCGGTGTATTTATCCATATAGAAGATCATAAGACGCAAGAAAAAAAAAACCCGATTAAAATAACTTGACAAATTGTGAAAATTGTGAAAATAATAGGAAATAACCTCCCATTTATTGATTGGGTTAAATTTTATATGACATTGATATGATAAAATGATTATAAAAATTTGAGTATATATTCAAAACAAATATATTTGTAAGATCAGGGGTGATGTACATAAAAGCGTCAAATTAATGTGCATCTTGTAAGGCTCGAATTAATGGTACTTTCTTGGCGATGGGAGCTAAGTATTTTTCATGTTAATTAATGAACTTTAAGAGAGTGTCATGGAAGGTTAATAATAAGCATACAAAATGAAGTGAAGCAGGCCATTTTATTAGCAAAAGCTCAAGGCTTGTGTGAATTTCATGATCGGGTGAAAAATCAAACATTGTGGTGTTAAAAGAATAGAATAATAACTTCAAAGGGACCATTTACTTGGAAAGTGATGACTACCAAGTCATCACAAAATCAAACATTGTAGTGTTAAAGAAAAGAATAATGTGCATTGGAAGGTTCCTTCTTTTTCCAACCAAAGAGCTAACATTTTCTCTTTTCAGACTACTTTTGGAAAGCAAAACAAGTCACCGATATAAACATAACAGAGGTTTGAATAATAATGCATTGACAGAAATAGGGACACTTGGGGACACTGCATTGTAACAGAAATAGGGACCCTATATTCCCAGTGCTTAAACACAAGACCACAAAATATTATATTATATTAATGGGAAAAAAAAGCATTAAAAAAGAAACTTATTAGTTTCAAACCCAACGTTACTTCCATCTCTTTCCTTTTCACTTGAAATGTTGTGCTTTATTTATATTCATCCATCCATTCACTTCCCAAAAGCAATTACAAACCCCAAACAATGGTCATGGCTAATCCAAGCCTGCTGCTTCAATCCTTCTTCTTCTTCTTCTTGCTGCCATGTTTGTCTTCGTCTTGTCCTGAATACCAAAAGCAAGCCCTCCTTCAGTTCAAGTCGTCCATCATTGCCATTGATTCTTCATTTGACGCCTTGGATTCATGGAACTCCAGTTCTTCTAATTGTTGTCTATGGGATAAGGTCACTTGTAGTTCTCCTTCAAATTCAAATTCGACTTCAACTCCAAGTGTTGTGATTGGTCTCAATCTCTCTTTCCTTTCTGCACAGCTCATGCCTTCTAATTTGCTGGCACCCCTCTTTTTTATCAGAAGTTTGAGGGTGCTTGACCTTAGTCGGAACTCTATATATGGTCAAATTTCAGCACTCGGGTTTGGTAACCTCAGCAACTTGGTTCACCTTGACCTTAGTTATAACTCCATAAATGGTCAAATTCCAGCACTCGGGTTTGGTAACCTCAGTAACTTGGTTCACCTTGACCTTAGTCGGAACTTCATGTATGGTCAAATTCCTCTTCAACTCTTTCAGTTGAAATATCTTCGGTATCTTGATTTGAGCGACAATGCTTTGTCCATGGAAATCCCCTCTGACATTGGAAATTTATCCAATTTGTCCTTTCTGAGCCTGGGGAAGAACAAGTTGACTGGTGGAGTCCCCGCTTCGATGCAAAACGATCAGTTGAAATCACTTGACTTGGAAGGAAACCTGCTCACTGGAGAAATTCCATTTTGGTTGTTCGATTTCAAAGACTTGCAGGACTTATATCTTGGAGGAAGCAATCTTACTTGGAATAACAATATGAAGGTAGTACCCAAGTGTAGGTTGTTAGGATTATCTCTCAGATCTTGTGGTCTACAAGGAGATATTCCAGAATGGATTTTTACCCAAACGAATCTCTCTCATCTGGATCTAAGCATGAATCAGCTCCATGGACCATTTCCACAATGGCTCGCTGAATTTCATTTTCTTTTTGATCTTTTTCTCTCCCATAACAAACTCTCAGGTTCTCTTCCAACTGCTCTCTTCCGATCTTCCCAATTCTTATCCCTCCTTGCTCTCTCCCATAACAATTTTTCTGGGGAGTTGCCAAAGAACATTGGAGATGCAAAGTATCTCTTCATTCTGATGTTGAACGGGAACAACTTTTCTGGACATATTCCTCAATCCATCTCCCAAAATTACTTCCTTCGAATTTTGGATCTGTCTCGCAATAGACTTTCCGGCAACATTTTCCCAGTTTTTGACCCTCAAGCGAATCTGTGGTACGCCGATTTCTCGTCCAACCAATTCTCGGGAGAGGTTCCAACCACCTTTCCTCCAAACATTAAAACTCTTGCATTGGGAGATAACAAGTTTTCCGGGGCCTTGCCTTTGAAACTCAAGAAGCTGAGAAATCTTGAACGTCTCGAACTCCAGGACAACAATATTTCGGTGGAATTACTATGCTCTTCTCCAAATCTCCCGCCTACGGGTTCTAAGCTGAGAACAATTCCCTTCAAGGCTCAATCCCTAAAACACTTTCCAACCTCCAAAATCTCAGATTCTTGACCTCTCAAGCAACAATCTCACAGGAGAAATCCCCATAGAGTTTGTAAATCATCTTACAGGAATGACTCCAAATCTGACATCACAGACATCAGGTTTTCCTGAGGTACTAACAATCTCATCCTATTTTTTTACCTTCGAATTTGCAATAAATGAGCTGATAGTGAATTGGAAGAAGTATAAACAAGGTCTTTCAAGTCACAACATTGATATGTACTTCTTGTTAGACTTGTCGAATAACCAACTATCCAGTGAAATCCCAGCCTCTCTAGGCGCTCTTAAGGCTCTTAAGATGCTCAACCTCTCCTTTAACAAACTCTTTGGCAAAATACCAGCAAGCTTAGGTGATTTACAAAATGGGGTTTAGACTTATCAGACAACAAAGCTCTGGTCAAATTCATTCAGCCGAACACATGGCTGATCTCGCTTGGATGTGGCAATGATAAATTTGTGGTACAGTCCGTCCCGGTGTGAATGGGCACCATGGCGGATCAAACTTCTGCCAACAGCAAGTGGGTTGTGTGGCTTCCCAAATTACGTGTGCCGTAATCACGGAGACCTCTACTTGCTCCAAGCTCTGAGAGCATGATAACAAAAGAGCGCCCCGGATTTTCTTTAGGCCCATGGGGATTGGATATCTGGTGGCTTCCTATTGTGTCAATCATCTTCCTTGCGAGGCCTATTTCAACCCATCAGCCTTGAGCAGCGAAGTCGTCTCGAGTCATCACCCCATTGATTAATCGCGCAGCGGATTTGACAAAAGCGGTCAGGTGCTAACCACAGATTTTCCATCGAGGTGAAAGTTGTGAGGATTCTTTAGGATGTGGTGAAGAATGAAATTCCTGTTGTAATTCCTTGGTGATGTGAAGGGAGCTAAGTGTTTTTCATATTATGTAATGAACTTCAAGATAGTGTCATGGAAGATTATTGATAATAAGCATACAAAATGATGAAGCAGCAAGCCATTTATTAGAAAAAGTTCAAGTGCTTGTGTGAAATTTCATGATTGGGTGAAAAAATCCAAACATTGTAGTGTTAAAGAAAGAAGAATAGCTTCACATTCTTAGGAAACCCAAACCGCACGCTGATTCAATTCCCCAATGATCTAATTGCAAAAATTTGAAACCCGGAGAAATAATAAAGAATACTCATGATAGAATCGATGGACATGTAGCTCTTTACTTCTATTATTCACATTAAATAGAGATAGAATTGGAAGCATAATCTTGGTTTTGCATCGTCATCGTTTCATCGTCATAGCCACAATTGGAATTTGCAGACTAAAGCTAGTTGAGTAGGTTCAAAGAATGATACATACACAACCTCTATTGTCTTCGGCCTCGATATGGAAGGTATCCCTGTTTATTTGTAGCGAAAAAAAATAAGTGAAATAGTAAAGAAATAAGAAATAAATTGGATTACTCGCAAAAACCAAATTCAACTTAGGATAGATCTGATAATTATACGTATTATAATACCCGAGTCTTATTTTTGCAGTAAATGTTTGAGTGAGCTGATTATGAATAATTATGCGAGGCAAGCCCAGAGAGCAGAGCAATTTATATGAACATATTTCAAATAGGGCACAGATCACGACACGGTTAAGACATTTGCGGGAACCTACAAAGCGGCCTGTCGGTATCCCTGGTTTCAAAATTTTTGCATGTTTTAAGCGAGAGATGGGGAAATATGAAAATATCGATGAATATTTTTCCAATGCAGAACAAAATGAAATTTCATAAAATAGAGGGGGCAGGGAGATACGGTCCATTCTTTTTTGCTCTAAAAGCCATGTTCCCTTATCGATTGAACCAGAAAAATCGAATAAACACATATATATCTTGAGATAAAACATACTATTGCCCGCTACCCGATGTAATCGAAGAAGAGCATACTCTGCTAGCTAGTTTTTGCATTTCCCCTTTCACAAAAATACTATGGAAGGCCTCGTGTCAGTATTAGGTCTTGCACATGAATATCTTAGGTCTCGACATAAAGCTTTCTCTCTCTTTAAAATTCATTTTTCTTCTTCATTTATAGCAATTAATCTCTATCCAAAGAAATATATAGCATTTGTGACACACCCCACCCCCTAGGCGAGGCGTCGTAGTAAACATACAAATCCCGGTAGTTACCTCAATGACTGAAATCCACTGTGAAGCGGCGTGACCTTGCTTAAACCTCATAAAAATTTTTCTTTTATTTATAACTTAGGATTTGGTAAAATCTTAGCGAAACCGGTAGCATGGCGGTGCACGTAGTCTAAATTCAAATCCACAGTATACATCCGATTTACACTATATCAAAAATATGCTCGACATACCATCACATTCCCATCACGCACTAAACTATGTACATACATATGTTCCATATACAAATTCAAAGTATGTTCTTACAAAATATTATTAATACCGACACTTAAAGCGTCTCGGGACCCGATCTATTGTGCTCTATTGTGCTAGCGATACTGTACTGGAAAATAGTTTTTAAAGTGGAAACTAATGGTAATTGAGCTCGGTGGTGTATCTTTAAGTAAAAGGTTTTGCTTTTTAGGAAAACATCTCAAAATGTAAAACTCTCTTTTACAATTATTTTCCATAGCTTTCTTTTTGCTTTGCTTTAAAAGTTTTCAAAACTTTTCTTTACCTTGCTGCTTTATTTTGATTTTCTTTAGAAGCTTGTAAAACTCTTTTATTTCTTGCTTTGCTTAGAAGTTTATAAAACTTCTCATAATTTTCTTGCTTGCTTGCTTTATCGTGCTTGAAAAGTAGCAAAACCTACAAACATTTGCTTTAAAAAGTTTCTCAAACTTTTCATAAAAATGGGGCTTGAGCTCGACAACATGCTTTGAAAATAAAACCCACGGGAGCTTGGCTCAATGGAGTCGTTTTGAAATACAGCGGGAGCCTAGGCTCAGCGGAATTCTTCAGCTACTCGGGCGCGGGCGGTAGGGAACGATGGTTGATTTTCAAAGCGGCATATCTGTGCTTATAAAACATCAACTTGATGAACTATTTTGCTTACTTTACCCTAGTGAAACAAGGACTATGCTGTCTTGGAATTGGAAGGACCTTTGTCAGCATCACCTTTCCGGTGAATATGGTGGAATTGACCTCGTGTCGCCATCTACCATTACTTTAGTTAGAGTTCCATGCTCTAATGCGTGTCCTTAAAGTACATTTACTTAATTAGGCTGTTTCGCCAAACTTCTTTCTTGCCTTGCTCTTTGAAAAATGGTTTCTGATTTAAAACCATTTCTTTGCCTTGTTTACTTGAAAAATGGTTTAATTATTCAAAAACCATTTGCTTACTTGCTTTTTTGCTTGCTTGCTTGAAAAATGGTTTAATTATTCAAAAACCATTTTGCTTACTTTTCAAAAATGGGTGAACTCAAAACCATTAGCTTGCTTTTCAATTATGGTTTAAATCAAAACCATTAGCTTGCTTTTCAATTATGGTTTAAATCAAAACCATTAGCTTGCTTTTCAACTACATGTATGATTGGATGCATCCGAACCATTACTTGCTTTTTAACTCATTGCTTGCTTCTTGAAAATGGTTTGCAATCAAAACCATGAAATACCAGTGCAAAATAGTTTATATTAATAATAATAATAATACACTAGTATTTGGAAAATGAGTTTAGAACACTCACCTCTTTGCTTGTAGCGAGCATAGTTCCACACTTATCCTGCCTTTACTTTTAACACACTTTCGAAGCGAATACGACGACAATTTAATCCGCATAACTTAACGTACTTCTAGACTTAGCCACACTCCTACATACTCTTTTTAAATCTAAGGTGATAAGGGTTCCATTCAACTGGAATCACCCAATTCGGAGCAAACTCAAGTTCATAAAACAACCCAGGACTACTCTATGTCAAAGCTGATGCAGGGAATTTTTCTTGCACATGGCCCCACTTTGAGTGAATTTTGGGCCCCTTAGGATCAGAATTTGACGATGCCTACTTCTTAAGTTTTGTTCTCCTTGAAGTCTATTTTACGTAGCCACTTGAATCCTCAAGTCGGATAAGAAATGAGGAAGTTATGGCGAAATCTGGCCCGAGGTGAAACAGGAAACCAAGAGCAATTGTACCGGTACAAGCTCAAGTTGTACCCCGGTACAACTTGGCCAAAAATGACGAGAATCTGAATTGTGCCAGTAAACTCAAATTGTACCGGTAGAAGACACCGAAATGCCCAGATTTGTTATTTCTCCCACTTTTGATGCCAATTCACCCCATACTCTTTACCATAGTTCATGTATAAAAACTAGCAGTATCACAAAAACAACTCCATGACTTATTTGAATTGGTGTTTTGGAGCCAAAAATAAAACCTTAGGTGAAAAATCAAGAACAACTATGCAAAGATTCTTTGGATTCTTTTAAGCGTCATGTAATTTATTAGTTCAGTTCTTTCATGATTAAGGGTTTTACTCTCGCAATCCCAATGATCAAGAGTTTGTGTGACCTTCACATAAAACCTATAGACCAAGAGGCAATCTCCATGCAAAGCCATAGAAATCCCATACACTTGATTCTAGGGCAAAGGCATACCTGATTTTGAACCTCTCCTCTTCCTCTTGCTCTTGGCTCTCTTCTCCTCTCACCCGAATCGTGAAATACAGCGGAGACCAAATGAGACATTGGTTTGTCATTCCTCTACCTGATAATTTGACTTAATTATAAGTTAGTCCTCAACTCTTTAATATTACAATTGTAACTTATTCAATTTCTACTATGGCCCATCTCTAATTTGTTTCTAATTTCCAAATCCATTTTCTTAATGACCATTGTACCCTTGGTTTAATACCCTGGTCAGGATCCATAAACTTTCATTTCTATTTTAGTCTCCAAAATATTTCGATTGGCGCCGGTACTCTTATACACCCCTGCAGTGTCATGTACGCGGAGCACTCTCTCGGGGCCCGGGGTGTTACAAAATCCTCCCTCCTTAAGGAACATTTCGTCTCGAAATGAAACTAAACTCGAGCGAAGGGAAGGAGACATACCTGTCAGGAGAATAAATGAGAATGCGAGAGGCGTATGCAGACCTCTGCCACGTATTTTGCCTCCTCTCTCATGATTCTTCCATAAGACTTTAACTAATGGAATCACTTTTTCTTCTCAACACATTCCTTGCGATCTACAATGCACGGGTATCTCCTCATAAAGTCGGAATTCTCCGCTAGCACCTGATTATCTCACGATACATGTGACGGATCAGGGATATATTTCTCGGCAGTGAAATTACATAAGTATCATGGTCGCCGACAACAAGGGTGCACAATCCTAATCTGGCCCCACTTTGCTCACGATCTACCATTAAGGTCCCGATGTAGCCCCCAGGCAAGGTGTCCAGTTGACTGCCGTCGACACTGCGAAATCTCACGTGTCTCGCGTCATGAGGCACGATACATGGAGTAAATTGCCACTTGGGCTCACGCATCATGCTCGCCAAAATGTATATTTTATCTGAAATGATTTTATTACGATTTGTTTACAATTGTATTTGATTCTGATTATACAAAATGGATCTTGCCCTTAATTTTACAAGAAAAGCAGAGAAAAATACAAGATAAGGCCGATTTGGCCATTTCTTCGCCCTCTAAGGTCCGGATGCGTCCACGTCCCAGCGCGTCTTCGGTACCTAAAAAATAGTCCCACGACGGGGTGAGCAAAGCCAGTGGTAGATTTCCCTGCGGATTACTCCTTCGTGAAATGCAATGGCACACGAACATCGACACATGCTAATATATCACTCATGCATATATTAACAAAATTAATATCCATTCATCATGTTATTCAGGTTTATAACATTAACATAAACTTAAATTTCCGCGTAAAAATTTAGCGCACGATACGGCCCGATTACGTCTTGGAACTGACCCACGATTTCACACCACATGTTATTTTCTCATGGCGATAACATAACAACACAAATCAAGCAAAACACCCCGAAGCGGTCAGGTGAATTTCTCCATGGCTTATTTCAGGATTTCACAGCTTTCGGTCCAAGCTTTGGGCGAAACCCGCGATCATCAGGCTAAATCCCATTAATTTACATAACCCTTAAAGCGAAAGTAAAGCAAGTAGGAGAAAGGCACCTTTCTCGGAGTTTGTTAAACTCCTTTAAAAGCCCAGGAGTCGCGTTGTCATACCAGGTAATAGAACAAACATGCTGTCAGAGGAATCAGACGGTCGGTTCCTTTCCTGATCACAGAGAGAAGGGAAGAATTTCTAGAAAATGAGATCAGAGCCTGCTGCGTCTTTTCTTTTCTTATATACGTTTCGCTTTTCTTTTGTTTATTCCTTCTCTTATTTCATTTCCGTTTAGCACTTCTTTCTTTTCTCATTTCTCTTTCTTTTACTCTTCATTCTCACATTATCCTTTCTCTTTGAAAACTCTCCTCACTCCTTTTTGAATCGTATCGTGGCCAGAGCCAAAATGAAATTTCCTCTCGCCTTCCTCAGCCCGAAACATGTAGCTCTCCCCTTTTCTTGATTTACTTTTATTCGCCAATCCTCTTTTATAACATCATCCTTGAGTAGCTCATTGAAACCGTAGGATCGCCGCCGTGTGGCTCAGCGTGAGCCATTCCTTTATGCGAAGTGTCACTCTCTTGGTGTGGCATGTGGCATCCGCCTTTGCTGCCATGTGTCATCAGGCCCCTTATAAATGCCTCGAAAAAGTGAATCCAGGCCATCTCGGAATCAAGTGAGGGTCGGCGTGGTAAGTTAGATTTCGCGAGACGATTCCACGGTAAAGTCAGTTTAGATCACCAGAGATCTGCAGAAAAATTCGGGATTTTATTGAGTACCATTTTTACCCTCCTTTGAGTCTGGATTTTAGGGGTCTCACATCGATATACCTAGGATACTAAGCTTGCCTCATTTAAAATCTCAACCTTACTTTCAAGGTGAAATCTTGAACTTTATCACTGTTCAAGCTACTTGAGTCTACGACGGTTGTCATATAACACCTGTCTATCTCTTGCTATCTTTAAGGTTATCATGACAACTCACTTTCACGAAGTGATGCGTACTAGTTCGGGGCCTCTTAGTCTTCTCTCACCAACCTCATCCGGCTATCTTTGGAGTCATTTCTGCCATCTGTTTATAAAAAGGCCATATACATACTAGCTTGATGAAAAGCTGTTGTTGTAGAGCGAAACTCCAGTAGTACCCAGTGAGTGTCCTGACTTCCCTTGAATTCCATTACCTGGCTCTCGGCCTTATCCTCTAACGTTTGAATAGTCCTCTATGTTGGCCATGTACGAGGATGAAATCTTGTGCTAAAATGTAGAGCGAGTCCACTAACGTTTGCTGTCGCTAGACGAAACCTAGATGTGAACCTAGGGTCTCGATCGACCTTGCTCGACACTTTGGAACCCCATGAAGTCTCTTTTCGTCAGCACACAATTTGGCTAACTTACAAGAATCCTCGACATTAGCGGTAAGATTAGAGCGGACTTTGTCGTCGATCTTATCACCCATATCGCGTCATGTTGCCTGCGAGTCGGGTGGAAGACACATCCACCAAAATCCATAGTAATCTTTTCCCGTTTCCACCTTTGGAATAGAGATAGCTAATATCTTCCGCGGGCCTGCGATGCTTTCTGGCAACCCGCTGTGGCGGAGTTAGGTACTAGAAACCCATGACTATGATCTGCTTTCTTCGTCGGGTGCGGTAATGTTCTTTGAAGTTACATACATCTTGGAACTACACGGATGCATAGCATACGCGGATAGATATTAGCTTCTTCCATAATGTCTCTTTTCGGTTCGCCATACTCGCTTTGTATTCTGTTGCCTTTCTTATCTGTCATCCTGATTTGAAACTACAGCTGCTCCCTTTTATCTCTTCTTTAAAAGCAATCATATGTGGATCCTGCCAGTTGCCACCGCTTTAGAATCTGGTCCACGAGGGTGATCTAACATGAAATGTGGCTAGCAACGAGGCTCGAGAATCCTCGACCTCAATATCACCTAAAGGCTCTCGGATCCACCAATAGTGGAAGATAGCCTGATCTCATGTGAGATAAAGAACTCTGATCGCTCGAGGCATACATACGACATTAGCTTTTTCTGGATGGTGCTCGATGGTACGGTCGTGGTCATGTCATTTCGAGCCATCTTCTTTGCCTCGGGTTTAACTCTTTTTGGGTGAAAATATATTGAAGACTTTTTATGATGCGTAAGATCCCTACGAGGAAACACCATATAAATAATGTCTCCATATTTTCGGTCTGTTCTGACTGCTTTGCAAGCTCTAAGTCGTGTGTGTCGTTAGTCTCCTCATGCTTCTTTGGTTATGCAGAGGCATGTCGATCCGCCACTATCATTTTACTGCGTTTAAAACCTGACCAAGGCCTTGCACGGAAGCATTCTTTATAAACTCTGAATCCATCTTTCCATTGGGTAAAGCTAGCGGAAGCGAAATTGATCATCGCTTATCCTCAAAACTCTGTTGTGAGGCTACCACCGATCATACTTAACATACTTTCTTGTCGGCAATTGATTAGAACAGCGTCTGGAGAACCTCAGCCAAACTACGTAATGCCATGTAAACCAAGGAGCCAGACCTCGGCCACATTCTTTGGTGGTTTCAATTTACAGCACATATTTTTACGGGGATCCACGCACTCACCTACTCTCTTGAAATTACATGACCCGAGGAATGCCACCTTGTCGGGCAAGCTGACACTTGCTCAGCTTGGCATAAGCTGTCTCCCCCTTAGGGTGCATGTCCTGATCCTCAGTGCTCTGAATGTTCCTCTGAACTACTGGAATACCTAGATATCATCGGTAAAGCTGTGGCAGACTATCAGTCCCAATTTGAATCTTTCAGTTCATCAAATCCATGCGCTAGGGCATTAGTCGAGCGAATGTCACGAGCTTCGTAATATTCAGTAGCGTGTCTTCCGAATCTTGTCTTAGGTATCACTCTCACGAACTCTCTGGCCGGTGATATCCAGGCCACCGAAATTACATCTTGGGTATACTCGAGATCCTTGGAGTTGATCAAATAACTCATCGATTCTAGGGAGTGGATGCGATTGCGGATGAAGCCAACTCTGTTCGGTTGCTGTAATCTATACATCTTATGAGCTCCGTCTTTCTTTTGCGAAGAAATTTGGAGCTCCCGTGAGGATATGCTCGGTTTAATAAATCCCTTACTCAGCAGATTCTCTACGCGAAGGCCTTAATCTCCCTTAACTCTGCAGAGGGCCATCTATGGGAGAATGGAAATGGGCTCGATCCACTGAATCAAATCAATGGTGAACTCCACTTCTCTTTACAGGTAATCCGCGATATCATCAGAGAACACATCTGGGAACTCACAATAGCGAAATCTCATCGATATAGTTCCTCCTTCCCTGTCTCCACCATAAGCTAGAATATACAATGACCTTTCACGCGGCATTTTACGCATTAACATTAAATGTGGAGATCATACGGAAGATAACTCTGCAGTAATCCTGCGAACTTTGCTTCCCGATTTCCTTGGCTATCTGCGGCTTTACTTCCTTTTATAACAATCTAATGGCTCTGCCAGCAGAGGCGACGATCGTCTGAGAACCACATGAAGTCCACTCATATCACAGAAATTTCTGGTTCATTTCGGGAACTCCGTCTCAATCGAACTCTCTTATCTCACATTTACTCTGTGCGAGTAATGGATCTCCGGCTGGAAGGGAAACTCTCATACGACCCTACAGTGGTTGGGTCTATCTGAAGCGATGTCTAAGTGGTTTGGATCTGATAATTATAGCTCTGAGTGCACTAATGTATAAGCATCATGATCAAGGATGATAGAAATAATACACATTGACCATCGGATTTGCATCAGCATCTTGCGAGTCATAGCATATACTCGGCTGAGTGCGGGGCTGCTGTGCAGCAATCACGGGGCCTTTGCCTCTACCTCTACCCACGACCACCTGCACTGCTGTTTGTGCTGTGTGCCCGCTTGGGAAGCCTCTCCCAGTCGACTTTTGTGTGCTCATCTGCGTGCTTGGGGTAGGCTAGGCCCCGTGCTTGATGTCTCACTTGCAATCGGTGAGGGCAGCTCCCAATAAAATGGCCTTCTTGGCCACGGTCGAAGCTCTCCCCGTCTTGAATCTCTGCGCTCCCACATGGTGTCAAACCGACACATACTTAATGACGGGAGGAATACTGCAGGTGCCCGCTACTTGGCCAAGGGAGCCTCATGATCCACAGTAGAAATAGGCTCCTGACTGCACCTCGGCCTCTGCCAACCTACGCCCTTGTTCTTCACTTTATATTTATCTTGTCTGAGCTTTGTTGGGCGTGCTGGTCGCAACTCCTCTTCTTTCTTCTTTCATCTTTCTTTGCGTCATGGTACAGTCTTTCTTCTGACTCGGGAAGCTGACTGTTAAGTGCGGAAATCATTATAGCGGGACCAGCGATAAATGCACTACGATCAGGTGTTGTAGTCACGATAAAAACCTCTTGCATTGCGGGACTTCATGCAGTGAATGTATGGAACCAATCTAACTAGTTCGAAATTTCTTCTCATACTCGGAGGCCCGAGCATGTTATACGTTACAGCGAAGAACTCCTCGATTTTGCATCCTTATGACTCGAAAATCACGCGGTGGTGAATTCTTGTTGAAATTGGTATGCTATTCCATCGAGGATACCTTCTTTCTGACATCCCACAATCTTTATCTGTCTTCCATCGAGCGGGAAAAGCAGACCCTTTGCTCATCGATGCGGCCCAGCGCTCCATAAATCTGTTTACCGGTCTAACCACAACGGTATACGGATCACCACTTCTTAGTCATATGGCAGCGCCCGAGTTTTTGTACTCTCTGATGACCTCCGGTTCTTCATAACCTCTCTAGGTTGCGGTAGAGGTTGCGACTGCTGTCGGGTCGCTATTGCTCTTATCATTGCAATGCGTGCCACTTGCTTTGCTTGAAATGCATGATCCGGCATGAGCATCTTACGGTGGCGCGAGATGGTCCGGCTGACACCGCGCTCTTTGTAAGGGTGATTCATAGATGCGGTGGTGGAACCTACTCGTGCTCATCCTTCCGGTGCCAGGGGCTCGGACAACTGTAGAACCTCTCCCCAGGGCGACCTCTACGATCACTCTTCTAACAATAGTCTTGTAATTTCCAAAAATATCCAGCGATTTAATGCTTTGAATCACTTCATATGTATGTACTCTAAGTTTAAACATGCATGGTTGCCATTACTTATGCTCTGATACCACCTTGACACACCCCACCCTCACAGGCGCGGGCGTCTTGAGCCTCCACTGAGAAATCCCGGTAGATTACCTCTGCATTGAAATCCTGTGAAGCGAAAGCGTGTGCTTGCTTAAACCTCTATAAAAATTTTCAACATATTTATAACTTAGGATTTGGTAAATCTTAGCGACGGAAAAACCGGCGACATGACGAAATTTGCACATAGTCTAAAATTCAAATCTGTATACATCCAGATTTACACTATATCAATGCTGGCAGCCGGCGTACCATGTTCATCACACTAAACTATGGCATACATACATATGTTCCATATACAAATTCAAAGTATGTTCTTACAAAATATTATTAATACGACACTTAAGCGATGTCGAGGACCAATCTGTGTGCTCAGGCGTCTTGCGTACGTACTGGAAAATAGTTTTAAAATGAAACTAATGAGCTAAGCAATTCGGTGAGTGTATCTTTCATAAAGGTTTTGCTTTAGGAAAACATCTCAAAATGTAAAACTCTCTTTTCTGATTATTTTCGGAAGCTTTTCTTTGCTTTGCTTGCTTTAAAGTTTTCAAAACTTTTCTTTGCTTGCTAACTTTATTTCTTTTAACACAAGGCTTGTAAAACTATTATTTTCTTGCTTGGCAAAGTTTATAAAACTTCTCATAATTTTCTTGCTTGCTTGCTTTATGGAGTGCTTAGAAAGTTCTTAAAACCTTTCACAAACATTTGCTTTAAAAGTTTCTCAAACTTTCATAAAAATGGGAGGCTTAGGCTCGACCACATGCTTTGAAAATAAAACCCACGGGAGCTTGGCTCAAAGATCGTTTTGAAATCCTAAGCGGGAGCACAGGCTCGGCCAGGTGCTTTAAAACTCTCAGGAAGCACAGGCGGCCAGGGAGACAATGGTTGATTTTCAAAACGGCATATCATGCTTATAAAACATCGGCTTGATGGAGGCTATTTTGCTTACTTTACCACTAGTGAAACACGGGAACCTAGCCACTCAACCGATATAGGTGGAAGGACCTTTGTCATCGCACCTTTTCAGGTGAATATGAACAGATTGACCTCATGTCGCCATCACCATACTTTAGTTAGAGTTCCATGCTCTAGTACGTGTCACTAAAAGTCTAGCTAGCAATTAAGGCCTGTTTTACGCAAACTTTCTTTGCTTGCTTGCTTGCTCTTTGAAAAATGGTTTACAATTTAAAACCATTTGCTTGCTTGCTTGTTTACTTGAAAAATGGTTTAATTATTCAAAAACCATTTGCTTACTTGCTTCTTGCTTGCTTTAGCGAAAAATGGTTTTAATTATTCAAAAACCATTTTTGCTTACTTTCAAATGGGTGAACTCAGAAACCATTAGCTTGCTTTTTCATTATGGTTTAAATCCGACCATTAACGCTTACGATTATGGTTTAAATCAAAACCATTAACGGCACTTCCAGCTACATGTATGATTGGATGCATCCGAACCATTACTTGCTTTTTAACTCATTGCTTGCTTCTTGAAAATGGTTTGCAATCAAAACCATGAAATACGATGCAAAATAGTTTATAATAATATGTATTACACTAGTATTTTGGAAATGAGTTTAGAACACTCACCTCTTTGCTTGCTTAACTTGAGCAGATTACATATCCGCCTTTACTTTTAACCTTTACACTTTCGAGCAGATACGGCGACAATTTAATCGCATAAATTAACGTACTTCCCTAGACTTAGCCACACTCTACATACTCTTTCAATCTAAGGTGATAAGGGTTCCATTCCAACTGGAATCACCCGGTCGAACCTTACCCAAAAACTCGGGATTACGTCAGAGCAACCGGACTTCTCTATGTCCAAAGCTGATGCGAATTTTTTCTTGCACATGGCCCCACTTTGAGTGAATTTTTGGGCCCTTAGGATCAGGAATGACGATGCCCTCTTTCCCAAGTTTTGTTATAAGCGAGAAGTCCCATTTTTACGTAGCCGCCAGATAAATCAAATCGGATGAAATGAGGAAGTTATGGTAAAAATAAATGGTGAAACGAGGAAGCCCAGAGAACAAGTTGTACCAAGTACAAAGCTCAAGTTGTCTTAGGTACAACTATTAAATGACCAGAATCACAATTGTACCGGTACAACTTCAAATTGTACCGGTAGAACTACGAAATGCCCCGATTTTGTTATTTCTCCCACTTTTGATGCAATTCACCCCATATAACTTCTATAATTCACTTAATACCTCAAAACTACTTCAAATCATCTAAAAACAACTCACAACATTTGAATTGGTGTTTTGGAACCTCAAAATAAAACCTTGGGTGAAAATCCGGAACACTATCTAAGGTCCACCAATTCTTTTTAAACATCATGTAATTTGATGATTCCAAGTTTCTTTTACATCAATTGGGGTTTTACTCTCATAATCCCCAACAATCAAAGGTTTGTGTGACCTTTACACAAAACCTAGACCAAAGGAGAACTAATCTCCATACCAAAGCCCTAGAAATCCCATACACTTGATTCTAAGACAAGGCATACCTGATTTTAGACCTCTCACTCTTCCCTTCTTCTTCCCTTCTCTTCCTCTTGCTCTTGTTTCTCTTCTCACTCTCACACCAAATCATTGAAGCCCTTTAGCCTTGAGACCAAATGAGACATTGGTTTGTCTCATTTCCTCCCTTTACAAACCCATTTTTTTTTTTTTTTTTTTTTTTTATGACTTAATTATAAGTTAGTCTCGACTCTTTAATATTCTGATTGTAACTTATTCAATTTTCTACTATGGCCCATCTCTAATTTGTTTCATTTAAAATCCATTTTCTTAGCCTGACCATTGTACCCTTGGTTTAATACCACAGGTCGGGATCCATAAACTTTCATTTCTATTTTAGTCTAAAGAAATATTTCGATTATTGTGGCGGTACTCTTATACTTTACGGTGTCATGTATACGTAGACTCTCGAGACGAGTTATTACAGTTTGGGGCATTACTGGAATACAACTCATGACAATTGCCTCAGCTTTCTTTTCACTCCCATAAAGCCCTCTCATTAAAATGTTGAGCAAGCACCATTAAGATGAAACTCATTTCGGGTTAAGAGTATTATGTGATTAGCGGCGGTGGTACCCATGAGGCCAAATTATGCGGGAATTCAGTTTGTCAAAACCACCACATTATATGAATGAAGTCGGGAGAATGGCTTTTGAGCTTCAACCCTCTCATGGAAAAGATAATTTTAGCCTCAAGGATTCACCATAGTAAGCGATTCCTCACGTTCCCGACCTCACTTTGTCGAATTCCCTTTCGACGAGGTAAAAACTTGGCCTTAAATCTTGAAGCATTCGAGGTCGTATAAAGTCACAAACCTCCGACCTTGAAGCTACCATTCTTTCTTATAAGCCTGAAAGTTACGATCCTAAGCGAAGCACATTTTCTTGGAATTCCCTGCACGGTAAGACTAGGCCTTAAATCTTGCTACATTTAGAGGTCTCTATAGCCAGCACAGCCTCCCGACCATCAATATATCTCGACTGATTCAACATCTCTAGAGAAACAAGCGTCAGTTTTAACCATCAAGCTTTTCCCCTTGTTTGTTGAAACATGAGGAAGCTAGGAAGGATTCCGGTTGAAAGCCCCACTTTCCATGGATTACCCAAATACATCTTCACTTTTAAATTAAAAAGGCCAGGCATCATTATTCAAAATTGATCCCCCGAAAAAAAAACAGTGATTCAGTGATTCATACGCCGTACTCTCTCTCAACCTCTAAGTAGATTACAGTGCTAACAACAAATGAAATCAAATCGGTCTGAATAATCATATTACCCAATTCGGAAAAGAATTTAAAAAAAACACACATCAGTCATCGAACATAAGGGTGGAAGAAGAAACATTCTAGATACGGGGATAGGGAGAGAATATCCACACGGATTGAATTCCTTGATCTCAGCAGTTCTTTCCCAAATCCATCCATTGCACTCTCTCTTCTTTCCAACCTCCTTGAAGTGAATCTGGTTACGAAGGTTCCTCCTTGAAATTGCTTTTGAAGATTCTCATTCGAGTTCTTTCCATCATTGACCTGATAGATTGTCACCGAGCTTTGATTCTCACCTGTCGAGATCGGCCTGATGGAGTGGAGGAACATGTGATTCTCTGGTACAATGGTTCGGAGTGTAAATATGAGATTTTGCCTTTAATGTTTGAAAAAGCATAAGAGTACATTTGTTTTAGACTTTTCTTTAAAATTTAAATGAACTTTACATTTAATTGTTCTGACCACTAAAATTTTATAATTTATTGCTAAAATTTTAAAATTATTAATAAAAAAATAAAAATATTTGGCTTTTTCTATAGAGAAAAAAATCATTTTCCATCCAAATAATAAAAACTTCACGTTGACTAACAAGAAGGAGGGCTAGTAACACTAGCGCCATTAAGGATGACGATGGGGAGTTCGAGGATGGGACAAAGTAGATCCGACCGGCTATTTTTTGATTCTCAAATCTCTATCTAGCATTTAAAAAATTAAATAGACGGGTTAGGCGGGGATAGGAAAATTATCAAATCTGCCCCGTTTACATTTGATTTTTGTTTTTTATTTTATTTTTTTATTTTTTTATTATATTAAAATTAATATATTTAAAAATATAAAATATTATAAATTTTATAAACTATTTATTAAAACATTCTAATTATTATTATTATTTATATTAAAGTATAAAATAAAATAATAAAATAATATTTTAAAATATAATCGGTGGGAATAACGATACCCAGAGCAAGAACAAACCTCTCGAGTTTGAGAAAATGGCTTAGGAGCAGTTACAAAAACCCGATTACGGGTTAAACCACATCAGTCCCATTAAGAGGCGGGGCCGAGGCAAGAACCCGAATACTTAGTCATCCCTACTGTTTTACTAAAATGTTAAAAACAAATAACTTAATATTTAATGTTATTTAGTATTATTCATCATTAAACTCAAAAAAAATTATATTCAACATCAAGTAAAAAAACAAACCTCACCTTAATCTTTTTATTTTTTTCAAATTGTTGCTCCATAATGCTCTGTTTTTGTTAGTAGCGATGGTGTCAGCTTCGGTACGCTAGTAGTTGTGATATTTTTGGTATTCGTTAATGGAATTATTTGCTACCTCATCTTATTTGTACCTCCACAATTTGACCCGATCGCATATAACCGTCGATTTTCTTTTGCAAACCTCTAATCAGCAGAGTACACTCCTAATCTCTCTTTGATCAGCCGGTTCATTCTTTGTTCGAGAGCAGGGGAAATCATCTGACCCTTTAAATACTCTCTTTCTTTGGTCAGGCAGATTTCATTGTTTGATTATTAACCGGGGTGGACATCGTAAATATTGCATCTTTGACACGCACAGGATCTCATTATGTTAGAAATTTAGTTGGTTTATATTTTTAAAACTATTTTTTGACTTCTTAAAAATAAGGAAAACATAGATAACATATTGTTTTTCAATTTTTCTTTGTTAAAAAAAAAACACTTAAAACATTAAATCGAAATTTGAAATGGATGCCTCGATTAATTAATCTCTCAAAGTGAAGCCTATTCGATTCCAGTCAAGCTAGCTCATTTCATGGAACATGCAGCCCGACAACATGTTTATTTACTTCCCACATATCTGTATCCTTAATTTCATGGAACAAGCGGTTCGTTCGATTGATAGCTAATAGTGAATTAGAAGAAGTCGAAACAAGGTCTCCCAGTCAACACAAAGTATAAGGGATCTTAAGGCTTGAGCCTAAATGTGCCTTGCTTGTTAGATTTTTCTAATAACCAAAATCCCAGCCTTGCTAAGTGCTCTTAAGGCTCTTAAGCTGCTCAACCTCTCCTATAACAAACTCTCTGAAAAAATACCAACAAGCTTAAGTGATTTACAAAATATAGAGGGTTTGGACTTATCCTACAATAAACTCTCTGGTCCCATTCCTACCGCCTTCACAAAGCTTCAACAACATTCTGGATGTAATTAGCAATCGGTGACAATTCGGATTATGGCCACGGTGTAGTAGACAATGCTGACGGATGTAAACATCATGCCAGCAACAGCGGGTTGTGCGGCTTCGAGATTGTGTGCCATGTCGAAGACCTCTTGTGGCTCGAAAGCAACATGCGGGCATGATAACAACAAGGAGTCTTGGATTTAGGCGAAAATTTGTGGGGATGGATATCTAGTTAGCTTCTTTTTAACAATAATAATCTATCTTCCTTGTGGACTATTTAGGCCCATCACGCCTTGAGCAAGCGCGCCATCACCCCGCAATTAATCGAACCTTGATTTGACCAAAAAAGTCCAAGTCTTCTTCATAAGCTTTTTCTATCAAGGTGAAAGTTGTGGATTTTCTAGGATGGTGAAGAATGAAGAACAAAATGAAATTTCATAAAATAGAGGGGCATGGAGATATGGTCCATTTTTTGTTAGCTCTAGAAGCCATTTTTCCTTATTCTATTAAACCAGAAATATAAAACACTTTATAGTCACTCCAATGAACTGAAGATATGTTTGACGCTATTACTTATGGGGGAAAAAAGAGGAAGAAAATCAAGTTGTCTAGGAACTTTTGTGTAGTCACCTTGAAGATTCTAATGTCATATATATACTACTGGAACAAAGATAACCGTTGACTCTTTACTTGAATTCTGAACGAGGTAATGAACTTAGATTCTTAGAATTTTGAAGGAAGAATTATATTATTCAATGAATGTCATTAACTTTATTCACTATTTACAACATTTCTTTCTCGAGGCCCAAAAATGAGAATTTTATCACCCGATGATTGCACATAGTGGGGGCAATAGTGGAGGTATGACTAGTCATTGACTTCCTAGATGAGAAAATCACTGGAAAATTAGGAAAATGAGAGAGGGTGATTCTGATTGCCCACTTCATGTCAAACCCTAATGATACTCTCTTAATAATCAAAGAATAAAATAAGATGAATTTTCATAAATGGGGCCAATATTCCAGGTCCTAGCATACCATTATGACTATTGCGCTAGTAATATCTTTTTCCTTCAAGAACTTGGTAATGGGTGTTATATCACTTATGAAGTCACTCTCAGGTGTTTTTTTGCTAAAAGCATGGTTGTTTTGTTTTTTTATTTTCATGATTTATTGTGAATTTGAAAAAAAAATTTGTGAAACAGAAAAGGCCAAACTATTTGAGCTTTTTGCAATGTTTTTGTGTAAAAAGTAGATTTTCAAATATGAGAAAATCATATTCTTTATGATCCAAGCTAATTAAATAAATCATATCTTTATTTTTAAAAATGTTATTTTCTCAAGAATTTAGAAGAAAAATAATAAGATTGACTTGTTACAAAAAACAATTAAATACTTAATCTAATAAGCATTATTAACACTAAAAGTTTATTGCATTAAGTTAAAAAAAACATACCCTAAAGATTGTAAGGAAAAAAAACATAAGCAAAAAGGGTTCGTAATAATATGTAATAAGCTTAAAGTGGTATTTCTCCTTCATGAGAGAGGATTGAATGTATGATTCGGTATTTCCTTAGAGTTGGGAGTTTGAATTTACCAAGTAATCCATTTTTATAAAAAAAATTACAAGTAGCGTTCTTTTCAAAATAATCACCAAACTAGTTTCCATATTTAAAAAGCGCATTCATCGGTGCGGGTTTAGATAATTTTTAAAGCATATTTACGATTGTAGTTTTAAAACATGTGGAAGACTAGTTTGATGATGACTTACGAAAAAATACTACTAATGTAAAATTTTTTTTTAAAATATGAATTACTAACGCTAAAACTTCCGGAGTTGGCATGTCATAACAAAACAAGGACGCTAGTGTGCAAGTAATGCATTTAAAAAAAAATTACATGAGTTGTCAATGTAATTGTATTTATTTTCCTGAAAAAATAAATCATTCTTTTTTAAGAATAATGTAAATATGAAATAAAGAATAATGATATTTTGTCAAAATAAATTTTCAAGAAAAACATAAGAGGCTAGATTAACAAATTTAGAGTATTTGATGTTTTTAACCAAATATTTTTCCTCACATATATGTATTTTAACTACTTGTGATTATAAAAACGTATTTGAAAGAACCCGCGATAATCTTCAAAACATCCATTTGCACTTAGAATTTGGCCCATCATGAACATTATTGAACATTGTATCATATGAACATTATTGGGCTGTTGGTCCATCTGACGAACATTATTGGGCTGGTGTCCCATCAGATGAACATTATTGGGTTGTTGGGCCATCTGATGAACATTGGGCTGTTGGACCATCTGATGAATATTGGGATGAGCAATGGCTGGTGTAGCCGATGAAGATGCTGGGGTGATGGGCCATCGATGAACATTGGAAATTTGGTATTCCATTTGAATGATGGGTTGTTGATTTTGGAGAGCCTAGTGATGATGGTTGTCCGTTATTTAGTAATTACCCTCCCTCTTAGCGAGAATCCATTATAAGCATCCTTGGCATTATGTGAAATCATCATTGACCGTTAGGGTTAAACTCAAATCACGGGAGTCTTAGGGCTTGATAGAAAGTATGAGATTTTGCCTTTGAAGTTTAGAAAAAGCCCTAAGAAATTTGTTTGTTTTTAGACTTTTTGTAAATAACTTTCAACATTCGGTACATTTAGTGCCCAAATTTTAAAGTTTATTGCTGAAATTTTTTAAAGTTATAAATAGAAAAGTGAAAATATTTGATTTTATTCAGGAAAAGGTCGTTTCAGCGAAATAATAAAAGCTCAATTCTTTTAACGAGGAGGAATGCTAGCGCTCACTATTAAGGATGGAAATGGGGGTTCGGGATGGAAGCGACCGAAATACCGATCTGTTCATTTATTTTTCGATTAAACTGTTCGTTTAAAAAATTAAGCAGACGGAGTTGACGAGGGATCGAGAAAATTCTCAAATCCTCGCTCGTTTACATTTGATCTTTTTTTTTTTCCTAATTTTTTTATATTTGGTTTTTTATTATACTAAAATTAATATATTTCAGAAAAAATAAAAAATATTATAATTTTTATAAATTATTTATTAAAACATTCTAATTATTATTATTATTGCGTAAAGTATAAAATAAAATAATAAAAAAATATTTTTAAAATATGTCGGGGTGGAGATAGCAATACACGGGCACACTTACAGGGCAGTCTTGGGTTAGAGAAAAATAAACTCGAGCACTCTTAAAAGCCAGATTATAGATTAAACCCAGGCCGAGTCCCATTAAAGGCGAGGCGAGACGGGAGCCGAGAAAATAACAGTTTCATTGTCATCCCTACTCCTCTTTCGATGTTAAAAACTTAATATTTAATGCTATTAAATACTGTTCATCATTAAACTCAAAAAAAAAAAAAAATCTATTAAGCATTAAGTAAAAAAACAAACCTCACCTTAGTCTTTTTATTTTTTTCAATTGTTGCTCTGTTTTTTTGTTAGTAAGCGATAGTGCCAAAAAAATCCGGCTGGTAGTTGTGATATTTTGGTGTAAAACCTGTAAGAAAATTTTAGAATTTAAATTTTTCCAGATAAAGGAAATGAAAATGGTAATTTCTGAAATAGTTTGGAAAAGTTGGGATTTTCGGATCCCAGGATGACAAAAGCGGATTACGCGGGTTGGGTAGATCTCGTGAAATCCGCTACCAGTCTGGAATTTCGTTGAATTAAGGATAGTCGAATTTCACATATTTGATGTCGGGCGACACATGGCGAGCCATGTGGATGACATGGCAAGCCATAATGTGTCTGATACTGTAACCAAAGACATGCATGTGTGACACATAAGCATATATCATCTGAAACCTATAATGCCATGTGTTAACATCATGGCTCACAATGAAGGCTATAAATATGGGCATGGCGAGTTCATTTCATGCAGCGGCAAGCTCGGTCAGTGGGAGCCGACAAGGAGAAGGAGGAGGGAGAGGGAGGAAAGGAGAAGAAAGGGAGGAAAGGAAAGGAGAAAGGGAGGAGAGGGAGGAAAAGGAAAGAGAAGAAGAAAGAGAAGAAAAGAGAAGAAAGGGGGGAGGAAGAGAGGAAAAGAAAGAGGAAAAGGAAGGAGTGTTACTTGATGAAACGACCGGACGCGAACCGGAGCGTCTTCTGAGGTAGGTTTCCTCCTACTCTGGTTATTTTACGCCTAGGGGCAGTGTAATGGCCTATGGGTTTCATCCAGTTTTTCGGGCAAATTTGGATGTTATGTGGTTTGTTTGTGATTGTGTGATGGTCAAAGACTAGTTTCTAGGGTTTCGGGGCCTCCAGGGGCCCGAATCTTGTGTTGCAGGATGGCAAAAATCCAGCAAAATGAACGAGGTGTGCCCAATTTCCCGCTCACCCTTGTGAATCGTAGCGTCAACTTTGGGCGTATAACTCGTCAGGCTACAGGTCGCGCGTTCTTGGACTCTCGCAGGAAAGCTCGTTGAGTCTATAATTTAATAAAATAAAGTTCTCGGCTAAAATGTAAGTGAGCATTGAGCTGGGTCTGAATAGTTGAGAGAATAGTCAGTTTTGTTTTGAACCTGTTTTTGAACCGGTTTGTAATCAAATGCTTGGGATTACATATGGCTTTGAGCAGGGAATTGTGTTAGATGTTTGTGAAGTATTTTACAAAAACTGGACACTACGGACTAAAGTGGGATTATTTCTTAGGCGAGCATAGCGGATTGTAACTGGAATGGCTAATGTGTGTGTGCCGTAAATTCAATGACTTATACTGAATATGTGAAGTATGTGATAAAGATTTGAATAATTATATGCATTGGGTTGTATAGTAGGCATACTATGTCGGCCCGAGAATATGAATTATGGCATTACTTGCCTAAGTAATGGTTGGAATTATTTTAATACATGCTTGAATGATGTGTTGACATGAATAAACTGAATGATAGAAAAGATGTAGTACATGCTTATGTGATGTATTGATTTGAATATGTGGAATATTAACATGGCGCATGTTAAATATATGAAATGTTGTGTGCATTAACATGAGTGGCCATAGCACACACATAGTGTATGGTGTAGAATGTCCATGTAAGTCTTCATACATTGGTCATGGGTTTGAGTCTGATGGCCTGAAATTGCATTGCATTGGTGTGCGGTAACACCACATTACATGAAGATGTGCTCATGGTGCGATTTGGCGCCGTTTTGTGTTGAATCGTGTGGGCTTTGGGAATGGGGCCAGTCGATTGGGATTCACGGTGTTAAGCAATGGAAAATGAAATGTGGGCGTGAAGTAGGGGATAGATACCCCCTCGGGTGAAAAGCAGAAAACTGGTTGAAGCGGTAGTGTCACCGGTGAAAGCGGAAAATGTCGGTGTAAGGGCCGCGGTGAGACCTTGAAAAGTTACATTTGCCCGAGATGCAAGCGGTCATCATCACGTAGACTACGGTTGTGAGATGGGAGTCGGGCGACTTTCGGTATTGATTTCCCCCATTGGCGCGCATTGGGTAGTGGGTCGGAGGTAGACCCGGTAGGGCATGTAAGAGTGTCGTCTCGCCACATACATGTAGATTTTTCCATGATGAGACGACGTGTATCTGGCAGTTGGTTGTTGGTTTGATTGTGAAATGATCATTTGCATGTGCACCTAGGCAGAGAATAACCCTTGTAGGATTTATCTCTATTGGGCGTTAGCTCACCGTCGTGGGACCCCCTTTGGTGGGGCCGGTCTGAAGCGACGGCGCTCATAGGAAGGCGGGATTATAGACGGCGTTTGTAGCGCTTGATTCTTGTTTTATGTATATATTAGAATGAAATAGTTTTAATATATGTTTTGTATTAAGAGTGATGTAATAACTGTGACGCCCCAAACCCGGGGGTTCGTTGACTACCCGTCAACTAGCGGAATACTCGTGAATGTCGGGTGACCCGACATTTCTCCGCGAAAATCGGAGGCGAGTCTCCTTTATGGGAGCTCTACCCAAATACAATTCTTGTATAAAACCTGCATTTACAATGACGATTGATATATACAATATATATCAATCTGACCACTTGGGCCCATAAACGGATCTCGATATACATACGATCATGAATCAGTATATATCCAATAGTTACAAGAGAGGTAATCAATTCTCCCTTATCCTGACATATTAAAATTCTAACATTCCTAATACATGCTTATACACCACGAATCCAAAGCCCGCAGTTATTTTTGCTTCAAACTCAGCCTCACAGGACGGCCGTCTCTTCGTACGCTCCACAATACCCTGTAAAAGGAAGTCTATGGCGGGAGTGAGCTAATGCTCGATAGGAGAATCGGCCTAAGTGGGCTACTCACCACCTAAGTCCGGTCACCCGATGTTCGATTTAAACACATTCAAGCAAATGTGATCCTCCCTTGAATGTCTACGCGGCCCGACTCGGATCCAGGAGCCCTCGTAGGCTCCCTCACACTTTCGCTAAGCCTCGTGAGAATATTATGTTTTATTTGTTTGTAGGACAACCCTGGGTGTGTATATCAATTGGACGCTCAGGCGATTGATATATTATTTGTTTTGTGGACTACCCTGGAGTGAATATCAGATTGGACCGCTCAGACGATTGATATTATTAATTTGGACTACCCTCAGATGAGTGTATTTTTAGACAACCCTCGAACCATTTTCTCTGGGCTAGTCTCATGCACTAACTCTATAGTCTAGGATGTCTCGGTGCATATGGAATGCATGTATGCAGTTCGATCACAGGTTAATTCACGGAGTAAATATATAAACATGCATATATTTACAAAAATTGAATTCACCTGATCATGTCATGTAAATTCTCATTTCATACATCAAAATTAGCTCCTTGGGCTAATGATCAAACACGAGCAATTTAATTTAAATCACTCGACCCGAACACATATTTTCCGCAGTATATTTTTGAGAACAACTGTTTCGGGAATAAACCCTCGATTCTTATTCCCGAAAATCTAAAATCAGCGGTTCGCACTTAGTGGCTTATGATTCATGACCATTCCGACTGATGCATATCAAGCAAACATTTAATGCCTGAATTATCACAAAATGCACCCCGAACGGCAGTACCCTTTCGGCTGCTCGATTTGTCTCAAAATTATATCAGTCGATCCCCGAGGTTTGGGATCGATCAGTGACCCCTCGCGGCCTCATTCAGCTCAAACATCGATAAAACACTTAAAATGGGAATAAAACTCGAGTAGGGAGAAACCATATATTTGGAGTTTGTCGAAAACTCACAAAGCCCAGGAGTCAGCGCGTAACTGCTTAGCGTAGACGTCTTCCTTCTCGGCTCGAGAGAAGCTGCAAACGGTCGGATTGTCGCAAATGCAGAGAGAAGTCGAGACCTTCTCTACAAAAACCTAATTTCATTTCTCCGCCTTTCATCCTCCTTTTCATTTCACGTTTTGCTTCTTTTAAATTTGAGGAGATGAAGACTATTCACTATTTTGTCTTCTTGTGACTTAAATCAAACTTAAAAATGACCATTTTGTCCCTTCTTTTACCAGTTTTGACATTCGGCACTATCTCGGCCGTCCATTTTCATCATTTCACTACTCATACCACTTATGGTACATGAGTACGTGCTATATGTGACTTTAAGTCGCTATCGAAAATCATTCTGACCCACCGAAGCGATGCCTCGAGAAAAGCGTCTTGAGCTCACGTTGTCTCGAATTCGACGAAATTTTGTTGCCTAGCTAGATTTATGAGACGATTCCAACGGTACAATCGGTTGATCATCGAAATCTAGAATAAGTGCGGAATTTTAGCAGAAATAGCAATTTTGTAATCAAAATTACGATTTTGCCCTTATTATTGAAGTGGGATTTACCGGGTGCTGATTCTCTCCTCCTTAAAAGAAATTTCATCCGAAGTCGGGACAATCACTATCACTCACATGCATATCCAAGCGCACTACATCATGCATGTAGCCCAGTAATTAAATCTCCGAAGCAGTATTTACGTATATCGTCCCTAAACAAAAAAGGGATAGGTGGCGCATAAATCGTCTCGCGCTCCCACGTATACTCCTCCACTCCCGTAGGTGCGCCACTTAGCACCCTCACTAGCCCTCACGGTCTTGTCGCAAGACTGAGTCCTGTTTATCCAGCGATGCACAACGGTCCGCCGCCGAAGGTCCCATCGATGTCGATCAGTCGTCGATCCACCCACATGAGAATTTGGATCACGGGTATATTCCGGAGCATGGAGGCGTGAAACACCTCGTGGACGACATCTTTGGGCGGTAAAGCCAGCCGAGCCTTGACAATGCCTATCCTCTCGAGTATCTCGAGAGGCTGTAAACTCGGCGATAAGCTCAGCGCTTGAGATTGATCACTCCTCTCTTAGGCATCACCTTGAGAAAGCCTTGATCCATGACACTCGAACTCTAAGGGTTCGACGTCGGCATCAGCATAGCTCTTCTCACAGGCTGCGGTAGTGAGAAGGCGTTATTAAGTATCAAACTCACCTTCTCGAGGTGTCTCTAATGAATCGGACTAGTGATGGAGCTCCTCTCCCACCTCGGTCAGGCTTATAGTGATGATCTACGTGGCCTCATCCTGATGCCTCGTATGGTGCCATGTATACTCGCGTGCGTTGTTGTAGGCGAGATTTACTACAGAGCGAGTGCTCTTCCCGAAGCTACCCTTATGATCGGGACATGCTCGTAGCATGTCCTCCCAACACACAATATATAATCCATTACAACCGTAACCCCTGACCCACAGCGTTGTGTATCTGTGACCTTCGAGTCACGATCAACGACAATCAATGGATAGTCGACCTAGTCCGTGTCATGAATGACATCCGTATCACAGAGCCCTTCTGGAGCTCCACGACACCAGTTCAATTTCAATGGGGTAGCATCGAGCCTCGAGTCACTCTCGACTCCTATCACTCAACTCTAAGTTTACGTGATACTTGACCGTGTGTTTTCATTTCGGGCAACATAATTCTTCGGCTTACACTTCGAGCCTGTTACATTCACACAGGAATTCGGGATATCTTCCCGGGTCTCTTACACCATAACTCCAGGATTCTCACCTTAGGGGATTAATGGCCCCCTCTTTGCTTTACTTGACACACTCAGTACTCTTGTTTCTGGATCGAACTATAGTGCTTCATTGAGCGTGATCTAAGACAAACTACGGCCACTCACTAAAGTGGTGAATGGCAAATGCAGTACCTTTTTGGGCTAGACGTGAGGTTCTTTGTACTGACGATAATCTTGCTGTGACGGGCCAATCCGGTTCCACCATGGCGAATACGAGAGATCTCTCACTTTCGTAATCCCGGAGCTATTAAGGTCGACTCTCACCTACGCTGGGAAGAACACATAATACTTGGCTTTATCAAAGGCCTTAACCTCTAAGCTAAATCGATCTTGGTGCTCCGAAATTATGACAACTTGACGAGGGTCTCGGTGCGGCGACTCAGTGGCTGTCGACTCATCCATGTCTGGCAGCATCAACAACCCGATATGTCTGCCACCTAAGATTATGCAGCTTCGGCTGCGCGACTACGATATATTCTGCTGACTTTGACCTCTGTTTTAGCCCAATCTGTCTTTGTTGAGAGTGCTTGTATAGCACCCGGCCCAGCCCAAGTTCCTCGGCCGTACTAGGGTGTGGGAGAATGGGCTATGCTCTCTCTCCTTCTTCTCACAATTTGCTTGGGGCGCATTGTCCCGAGTCTTGGATCCACGTCTCTGAGGCCCAGTCCAGTCACTCATTGCTCGATCCAGCCTAGTCACGAAACTAGTGTGAAGCATAAGTCATACGCCTCTTCCGGCTAGGGAGAAAGCTGATCCTCCCTCTTGCTACCAACACCGTGTCTCGAGTGTTTGCGCATATCAGATTTCTCTCTCTATGGTCGGGGCCTTAGACAAATGAGTCCATTGTCCATAGGTGAAATCTTATAATCCTGCCCCGAATGGACAACTTCAGCCAGTCTCAGAATCTGTAATATCCTTGATCGAGAAACTCGTATCTCGAAGATTGACATTCGGTCTCTCGACTCATCAACGCCTGACCTTCTCTGGGTCGATGGCCTCCCGGTGCGACACACGTGTCCCAATCTCCCTCGATGGCCCAAAACTTGCACTTCTTGAACTTGGCGATACAGCGTGGTCTCTCGATGGCGTAACCTGATATAGTGATACTCATGCTCCCGCTCGGCCCGGGTGATCAAATTTCATCCACGAACTTCGACAATGATCTAGATAGGGTTGGAACACACTGTCACACTGAGATCAGCCAGATCTTGTTAGCGCGTTCGTCGATCAGGCATCACCGTAAACTCAAAGTGCCCATGCCAGCGTCCTAAATGTATCTCGAGGATATCTGTCTCCACCCAACCCTCGGTGATGGTAACGATCGCAGTCACATCCACAGGTAGACTCGCTCCCTCTCACATTTGGTCCAGATAAATCATCGATCTCATTAATGGAGTGCGGGTGCGGATAAGTAACCGGTTATTTGTTGATAATCGATGCGGTCGAAGGGTCTTGTCCTTAACACAACACCCAGCGAGCCGGAGCGCCGCGGTGAAGTGCTGATCTGAAAATGAACCCCTTGTCCGATAGCTCTGTGCGTTTCTGAGTTCCTGCAACTCAGGCGGGTGATAAATCTGTCTTTAGTCATAGAGATGGTGAAGTACTAGGGTGTAACTTCGATCACCAGAAGTGCGTCCACATGTGGAGGTAGTCCGGGTAGCTCATGCAACGGAAAACATCCACATACTCACACAACTATGGGAGTATATCCCCAAGTCACGGTCTCTCCTCGTCCTCTGGGGGTGGGCTCTCTAGCCAACCGTGCCCCACATCACTACGACACTGGACTCGTGTTATCGCATGCAGGGGCGAAATATCATCTTGTCCCCTGAAATACCACATGAGTCATAGTCCTGGCGTGTGGCGGTAACCCTCTCCTACGCTACCATGATCGATACTAACGATCTGTGGTGTCGGCTTGATGTCCAGGGATGGCTATTCGAACTGACATGTCATGATCATCGGGTCCACTTTGTGAGTAGAGTCCCAGAGATCTCTAACTCGTGACCTCATTATCATTCTTATTCGCCCCCAATCCTAGCTGCTGGGGGAGACTCACGTACGGCAGCTCTCTAAGGTCTCTGGGGTCCTTGCCCATTTCCCACGCCGTGTTGGGCCCTCGTTCTCATTGAAACTAGCGGTAGTCCTGTCCGGGTCGGCGTGGGGTAATCTCTCTCAGTAGCCTCAACACTTTCTCGTCTGCTGACCAATGGTACACCACCAATCGGATCTCTTCCCCCAAGAATGTCGGAGGATGATATACTAAACCTTTGGAGGTTATTAGGATCTTCTGTTTGTATACCGGCTGTGCACGATAGCGGTTCTTTGGCATCAATACCTCTGACCTCGTGAGTTTGCTTATCAATCGCGAATTGTGGTAATTGTGGGCGCCTCCTCGTCCTCATCCTCATTAGCCGTCTATACGATTCAATGGCGATAGATTCATGTAATTTTCATTTCGGTCTAACTAGCGTACGATGCTAGTAGACTTAAGCCCAACCATGAGGCCCATTCGTTCCATTTCTAATTAGGCGGTAACTTCGATACTTTCGATTCATTTATTAGATGGGTGCAGGCACTGTGTTCGTTCATTATCCGTATCCCAAAGTTATAGTTGCAACCTTAGCATTAGCCTTTCTATCGCGTACCATGCGTACTGTATTATAATTTCCTCGCAACTTCTGGCAATCACGTTTCAAATGGTAGTTAAATGCAATATAGTATCTACAGGCATAAGCCTGACCCAGAGACAACATCCATACATAACTTTCAGTGTATACCTGATCAATTTCGCATTTTAAAATATTGTTTCGACAAAATTTTATTTTCAAATTTTATTTTTGAAAATTTTATTTTCCGAAAATTTTATCAAATTTATTTTATTTTATTTTATTTTGTTAAATTAAAATATATATTTTTTCAAAATTTATTTTACCTTTATTTTATTTTATTTCGAAAAATTTTGTGAACTTCGAAAAACATTCACGAGTTCGAAACTAAGCGAAGTGCAACGTGCGCACATACAGCTACGCAGCGGCCAACCGCGCCAGCCCTGCGTGCCGCGAGCACGCCGGCCCATGCGCTCATGGCCGTATGTCATTAGGCCGAACTTTATATCGTGGCCCAGGCCCCGCATGTCGCGACCTCATTCTTAGTGTCGCGAAGTCCGTGTCGCGCGCCCAGCGCCCGGCGCCGGCTGCGAAGCCGCGCCAGCCTTGGCTGCGCGTCGTGGGCTCGATATGTTGATATCGTGGCACGGCCGCTGGCCGATGTCGCCATCCGGCCTAGCCTCTGTGAAGCCCTGCGATACACTATTTGTATTGCGGCTCGGTCCCGGCCAGGCAGCCTCGGTCACGATCTCTGAATTTTGTATCGTGACCGCCTCCCGGCTATTTGCACCTTGATACAATATTTGTATTGCAGCATACCTCACGGCCGGCCCACGCAATGTCTGATACTGTTGCAATACAATTTTGTATTACTATTTCAGCCCTAACTATTCTACTGTCTGATCAAGCCTTCGGCCTTCACATTCTGATATAAATCAACTATTCTTGTAAAACCCTTAACCGGCCTTAAAACCCTTTATCTTGTCTGATTCTTCCTTGAACTGACCTTCCGATACAAGTTTGCAATACAAACCTAGTATTGCGATACAATCCACCTCTCACCAATCTGATTTGGGCGGTAGCCCTTCCAAATTCACTTTTGAAATTTTTTCTTCATTCTTATTATTTTATTTTATTTTATTTTTTCTTTTATTTCCAGCAGTTGAAAAAATCACTAAAAATCAATTTTTTTTTTCATTTTCTTGTGCACTCAATTAAATTTCTAAAAATTTATTTTCTTCACTTTTCTTCAATTTCACACCTTGTAAAATCCTAGAAAATTATTTTCTTCAATTCTCATCCAATAAATTTATAAAAATTTATTTTCTGGAATTTTCTTCAACAGAAAATTATTTTCATCACCCTATAGACCAAATAAATTTAGAAAATTTATTCTTTCTCATTTTTTTTCAGTTTTGTACCTTTGTACAACTTCGAAAATATTTTTCTAAATATTTTCTAGCACATCCATGTGCTAATCACCGAAACACACACTCTGATCTCACACATGAAACAAGTCGGCACACGAAACCACCACAATTCATCAAATCACCTGAAAACACATCAAACACATATATAGTGTCCTAGTTTCAATCAAGTGATTTCTAAGGTAATCTCATACCTACATATCATCGAACCACACCTAGTGGCGTGTTCTTACGTATGGCCTAAAGCCCCGATCCCTCATTCTCACAGGTTTCCACACACCTATACTCCACATCAAACTACCTAATGGTGATGGATACTGAACTTCGAGCTCCACTGGTATTCGTATGCCTAGGCTGCGATCTGCTGGTGTGGCCCCCAGGCCAGGTCAGTTGACTACCGTCGACTGCGGAATACTTTCATTGATGTCGGGTGGCCAGGCATTTCTCACGAAAATCAGTGGGAGTCTTCTTCTTTGTGCGGGAGCTCACTGAATACAATCTTGTATAAACACATTTACATCCCGAAGCGTTGATCCGATATATACAATATATATCAATACGGCCACTAGGACCCGTAAAAGTAATCGATATACATACCCGATCATGAGTCGACTATATATCCAATGGATTCTGAGAGAGAGGTAATCGAATTCTCCTTACTCTGACATCATTAAAATTCTAACATTCTAATACATATACCGCCACGAATCGAAGTCACAGTCGGCTTTTCTTCTCTTCGACCTGGAATGACGTCTCATAAATGCGGCTCCACGTACTGTAAAAGGGGTCCCACGGCTTGGGGGTGAGCTAATGCTTTCGATAGAATCGACTTTAAGTGGGCTACTCACCACCTAAGTGCAGTGCAATGTTCCAATATAAACACACATTCAAGCAAATGCATGATCCTCCTTGAATGTCTACATGGCTTCCAGATCTAGTCCTCGCAGACTCCCTCCACTGCTGCCTCGTATGAGAATATTATGTTTTATTTGTTTGTGGACAACCCTCGGAGTGTGTATATCAATTGGGCCGCTCAGACGATTGATATATTATTTTGTTTTCAATGGACTACCCTCAGATGAATATCAATTGAGTCGCTCAGACGATTGATATTATTAATTTGACACCCTCACGATAGTGTATTTTTTAGAGCAATGACCCTCCAGAACCATTTCTACAGACTCGTCTCATGCACTAACTCCTATAGTCTAGGATGTCCCAGTGCGTATAGGTGCATATATACGATTCAATCTGATGTCAGATAATATATAAGCATGCATATATTTACAAAAATTGAATTCACACAATCATGTCATGTAAATTCTCATTTCATACATCAAAATTAGCTCACTTGAAATTTAATGATCAAACGAGCAATTTAATTTTAAATCCCTTTCGACGAACACATTTTTCACAAAAATATATTTTTGAACCTTTGTTTAGGGAATAGTGAAACCCTAGTTCTTATTCTCGAAAAATCCTAAATCAGCGGTTCACTTAGTGAACATGATTCATAGCCATTCAGGCCCGATGCATATCGAAACAAACATTTAATGCACAAATTACACCAACTGCACCCAAACAGTCCGTACCCACACACATTTGCAATTTTGTCTCGAAAAATTATATCAATTAGATTACGAGGTTTGGGGCCAGGTGAAGCAACCTCACGGCCTCATTGACTCAACATCGATGGAAACGCCCTGCAAATGGGAATAAAACTCAAGTAGGGAGAAACCCCTACCTTTCGGAGTTTGTCAAAAACTCAAAAAACCGGAGTTCACGCTTAGCCTGCTTCGCGTAGAACGTCTTTCCTTCTCGGCCGCGAAGGCTGGGCGGTGGTGTGCCAAATCTAGAGAGAAGTCGAGACCTCTCACAAAACCACCATTTTACCGTTTCTCCATTGCTCACGCATCCTCCCTTTTTCATTTCACATTTTGCTTCTTTTAAATTTGAGGAGATGAAGACTATTCAACATTTTGTCTTCTGTGACTCATCGAGCTTAAAAATGACCATTTGTCCCTTCTTTTTACCAGTTTAGGCATTGGCACTATCTCGTGAGTCATTTTCATCATTTCACTACTCATACCACTTATGGTACACATGAGTCACGTGCTATATGTGACTTCGTCACATCGAAAATCATTTCTGACACCTGGCATGATGCCTCGAGCGATGTATTTCCGACATCTTGGAAATTCGACCGAAATTTTACGTGCTAGCAAGATTTATGCGAAACGATTCCCGACAATGCAATCAGTTTGTAGTCGAGATCCCCAGAGAATAAATTTCGGTTTTTAGCAGGAAATAACAATTTTGTAATCGAAATTACGATTTTGCCCTTATTCGAAATTCGTTTCTCGGGTCTTCTGACAACTCTTGGATCTATAGAAATGTATGGTCTTGTAGCAAATATGGGCCAGTATGGATGATGGGCCTTATTGGGTCATTTTACTCGTATATGGGTCTCATGATATGAGACACATATGGGTTCCATGAGTTAGCCGATTAGTCAGGACCCCGGGTTTTGGGGTGTCATGACTTGGTATCGGGAGCATGGGCTGCAGTACCTAGGGGGCAGGGACTTGGGCTTAGGCCATGGTCATTAAGGTATAAGAGCATCATGACTTGGTATGGCTTAGTGTGGAGCTTAGGTTAAATTTACCTAATGCTTGATATCCATATGTAGTTTTTATCAAGGTCCCCAGATGGGAGGTTACAAGGCCCACGGGATAGGATTAGATCCTGACATGCATTGTGTATGTGTTTTCTTATGTATGCTTTGATTGTATGTGCGTGATTGTGTGTTACAAATTACGTGAATTATATACGTGGTAGGATGTATGGGAAATCTGAAACACTAGGGTTGAGAAACGTAACCTTAGGAGTTCGAGAAACAAACGGATGGTTCGGGATATTAGGTCTATTATTGGTTGGCATGTGCGCTAATAGTAGGACACGAAAATGATTCTAAACTTACTGTTTGACTTGTGTAGATGGCAAGTAGAGGAAGGGAGCTTAAGTTAGGACCTTAGACGAGCCCTTGCGTATGAATTCTCCCCCAAGGGATTAAGGCGAATTATTGAATGTCGGGGGATGTGATTATAGATCTACGGAATTCTCACGGTGGACCTTGAATTAAATGGACATGTTAGAGTTTGAGGTCATCCTCGAAATGGGTAGTTGGCCCGGCACATCAGGTTGTCATAGATTGTGGCTTGTATGAGAGTTCTGCTTCCTTTAGACGATACTTGTGTTATGTTTTGAGGTAATAGGCACGATCGCCGCACTATACGTATACGATTCCACGATGGCACGAGACGATTGTGGGTTGGCTAGCCTTACCTTGGAGGACAAGGTGAGGCAAGATATGAGTTTACCTTGGGTGGTTTGCGAGTCCGAGGATTTCAGGAACAAGTTAGAGATTACCTCCATAGGGGATGTAGACTTCCATGAGTTGTATCCTGAATGCGTCGCCATTTCTATGACTCGCATAGGATGGCGTCGGTTGGTGCGAGGCTCGGAGGTCCCAGGCTCACGGGGAGTTCTTGGGCGGGGTTTCATTATCACAGGAGCACTTCCCTGCCATAGGGCGCCGGTTGAGATTCTGAGAAGAAGGAATGAGACCCTTCGACTATGCATCGGTCTGACAGTTAAACGGGGGTTACAATCAGAATCGGTATCCATTAGGGATTGATTACTTGTTTGATGGAGTTGAGGGGAAGCGAGTCTACTCGAAATAGACCTTGCTGCGGTTACCATCGGTTGAGAGTTAGGGAGGCGGACATCCACACAAAAAGCGGCGTTCGAGGCGCCCAATATAAGGCACTTTGGAGTTTGCAATTGATGCCCTTTGGATGGCGAATGCCCGGCGGCATTCATGGACCTCATGAATAGGGTGTTCCCGACCCTATTTAGATCGATTGTAATTGGTCTTTGTTGATGACATCTGATGCACTCCCGTCGGAGGTGGAGCATGAGGATCACTTGAGAAACCAGCCTATGGCTTTTGAGGGATCATCAGTTGTATGTCAAGTTCAGTAAGTGTGAGTTTTGGCTTGCTGAGGTGGGTTTCTTGGGACACATGGTGTCGACCCGGGCGATGTCGGTGGACCCGGGGAAGGTTGAGAATTTGGCATGATGAGTTGGGAGGCCGAGTCGGTCTTCGAGATACGTAGTTTTCTTGGGATTAGCGGGGTGTCTGGGGAGGTTTGCCAGGATTTTATCACGGCTAGCAGGCGCCTGCCAACCGTTGACCGAAAGGAGGTCGAGTTTGTATGGGATGACTCATGTGAGCGGCGTTCGGGGAATTAAGGAGGCTTGCCGGCTCTATCTATTAGTCCGGAAAGGACGGAGAATTTTACGATTATTACTATGATGCTTGAAGACGGTTGGGTGTGTTACGATCTGCGATCCGAGAAGGTTGTGGCTTATGGTTCTCGACAATTGAAGAATAACGAGAAGAATTACCCCACGCATGACATGGAGTTTTCTGCCGTAGTCTTCGCCCTGAAGATTTGGCGCCCTTGCTTGCTATGGTGAAGCGGAGTTCGAGGTGTTCAAACCCGCGAAAGTCTGGAAATACATCTTCACGCGGCGGACACCGACATGAAGGCAGCATAGGTGGATGGAGTTTTGGAAGATGCGACTTCACTTTGCATTTACCATCTCGGTAAAGCCCAGTGTGGTGGCGTGATGCTCTTAAGCCCAGAAAGTCGCGGGATCTTGTTAGTATAGCTTCGGGAGTGGCGGATGCTCGAGGACGGTGGGCGTTCGAGTTGCGATGCGATGGCGAGACTCGAGGGTACCTTGGGAAGTATGATGGCTCTGCGAGATCTCTCTTGGCCAGTGATAGGAGTCGGGGGCGAGTACGGGTTGAGTCTGACGGACGAAAATTTGGGCCGTCCACCACGGATGGTAGTCTTCGGGTATAGGGGACGAGTTATTGGTCACACTGGTCGGCGGTTGAGGAGGAGATCCTCGGGGGTTGGGGCATTTCTCCCGGGTCGGTACGTGTATCAGGTGGCGCTGAAGATATCATGACCTTCGTCGCCGGTATTCTCTTGGAGGCGGGATGAAGAGGCATGTCGAGTTTTGTCAGATGGTGTCTCACGATGCCGAAGGATGCAGGTGAGCGCACGGAGGCCAGTAGTTTACTCAGCCATTGGAGATAGCGGAGTGGAAGTGGGAGCCACATCGATGGACTTCGTGACTCACTTTCCCACAGGACATCGCGGGCATGATGCGATGGGGTTCACAGTCGGGCCAGGCTCACGAGTCGGCCCACGTTTTACGGCGGGTACGGATGACCTTCCTGGAGGAATTCACGGGTTGTATATACGGAGATAATGCGGTTGCATGGAGTTCGATCTCCATAGTATCAGGTCGGGATCCTCACATTTACTGCCCGATTACGGAAGAGTTTCGGAAGGCCATGGGAACCTGACTTCGATGGAAGTGCGCTTTTTCATCCCCTCAGACGGATGGTCGTCAGGCGGACTATTGGTTTTAGAGGACATCTGCGAGCATGCGTCTTGGATCTCAGTGGCTGGGATGAGCCCTTGCCCTTGGTAGGATTACTTCTGATCGCCGGTTATCGGGCGAGTATTCGGATGTGCCACATGGGGCTCTCTACGAGGGCCGTGATCAAATATGTTGGACTGAGGTGGGAGAGGCTCCATTAGCGGTCAGTTGTCGAGACACCTCAGAGAAGGTGGGTATGATCGGGAAGCGTCTCCTTGCTCAGCGCGGAAAGGTTGCAGTGATGTCTGACGTCTAGAGTTGAGGCGGGTGATCATGTCTTCTTGAAGGTGATGCCTAAGAGAGGAGTGATTAGATTCGGAAAGCGAGGGAAGGCATCCCTTAGGGTACATAGGACCCTTCGAAGTGCTCGAGGGTGGGCACGGTTGCGTGTCGGTTAGGCGTTGCCATAGGGTTTGTCGACGTTCATGAGGTGTTTTCCGCGTCTGCATGCTCAGTACCTCCCAGATCCGACTCATATAATTGGATTGGGAGTGCTTGTTGATGATGTGGATGGGACCTTGGGAGGACGGTGTGTATCATGGATGGCCAGGAAGCGGGTTTTGCGTGGCCCGAGATCGTGGGCTTGTAAAGGTGTTGTGGCGGCAGAAGTCGAGGGCGACATAGGGCGCGAGGACACCGCGTCTTGCGCTTGACTATCCCGCTCTTGTTGTTCGGCCGAGGAAGGTGCGCTTTTCTAGTCGTGTCTTTAAATGGTATCGCATATGCATGTGTTTGATTGTGTGTACGTGTGTGTGAATTTCGGGACGAAATTCTTTTAAGGGGGGGAGAGTGTAAAACCTTTGAAAATTTTAAATTTAAATTTTTCAGATAAAAAGGGGGGCAAAATGGTAATTTATCGAAATAGTTTGGAGAAAAGTTGGGATTTTTCTAGATCTCAAATAACAAAAAGGATTGCACCGTTGGAATCTTCTCGTGAAATCACAGCCGCATTAGATTTGCAGATTACGAGATAGTCGAATTTGCGTATTTCGAAGCGTCTGTCGGGCGACCACGTAGCGGCCGTGTGGATGACACGTAGGCGAGGCCATGTGGATGACACATGGCCCGAGCCGTAATGAATGACACATGTGAGCCAAGTGTGGATGACACATGGCGAGCCGTGTGGATGACACGTAGCAAACCATGTGGATCTGATAAATGAAACCATGTGGTGGCACTTGTGAGCCGTGTGTCCTGCATGCGAGGCGTGCATGTGTGACACATGGCAAGTCATGTGTATGACACGTCTGGCATCTTGAATGTGTCGACACATGGCTCCTGATGAGGCTATAAATATACGGATCATAAGGCAGTTCATTTCATACGGCAAGCTCTAGGTCAGGTGGGAGGCGATGAGGAGAAGGAGGAGGAAGGGAGGAGAAAGGAGAAGAGAGAAAGGGAGGAAAGGAAAGGAGAAAGGGAGGAGAAGGGAGGAAGGAAAGAAGAAAGAGAAGAAGAAGGGGAGGAAGAGAGGGAAAAGAAGAGGAAAAGGAAGGAGTGTTGCCGGTGGCGGACAGGACTGACAAAGAACCGGGCTGGCATTCTGAGGTAGGTTTCCTCCTCTGAAGTTATTTTCGCTGAGGGCCGTGTAATGGCCTATGGGTTTCGTCCCAGGATTTTGACCAATTTGGATGTTATGTGGTTTGAGTGATTGTGTGATGGTCGAAGACTAGTTTCACGGGGTTTCGGACTGTCGGGGCGAACAACTATGTTCTGGGATGGCAAAAAATCCAGACGGGGCAATAAACAGGTGTGCCCAATTTCGCACACCGCTTGTGAATCGGCCGCGTCGACTTTGGGCGGCTATAACTCGTCCGAGACCGATTTGTTCTTGGACTCCTCTGAGCTCGTTGAGTCTATAATTTAATAAAATAAAGTTCACCGGCGAAATGTAGAATTTGAACATTGAGCTGGAGTCACACGGATAGTTGAGGAATAGTCAGTTTGTTTAGGAACTTACATTTTGAGCAGAGTTTGTAATCAAAATGCTTGGGATTGCATATGGCACGACGAGAATTGTGTGTTGGATGTTTTGTAGTATTTACAAAAGCGGTTCACGGACTAAATTCAGGTTATTTCTTAGGCGAGCATGAAAGCCGGGATTTATGGCTGGAATGCCATTGTGTATTGTTATTGCCATGAATTCAATGACATCGCCGATATATGTGAAATTATGTGATAAAGATGGAAATAATTATATGCATTGGGTTGTATGACTGACATACTATGTCTCGGCCCGAGAATATGAATTATGGCATTACTTGCCTAAGTAATAGTTGGAATTATTTTAATACATGCTTGAATGATGTGTTGACATGAATAAACTGAATGATAGAAAAGATGTAGTGCATGCTTATGTGATGTATTGATTTGAATATGTGGAATATTAACATATTTGCATGTATGTTAAATATATAAATGTTGTGCATTAGACATGAGTGTTCATAGCACACACATAGTGTGGTGTAGAATGTCCATGCCAGAGGTCTTCATACATTGGTCATGGGTTTTGAGAGTGCGTGCTTCTGAGTGCATTGCATTGGTGTGCTGGTAACACCACATTACATGAAAGTGTGCTCATGGTACTGATTTGGCACTTCGTTTGGTGTTGAATCGTGTGGGCTTTGGGAATGGGACGAAGTCGATTGGGATCGCGGTGTTAAACGAAATGGAAATGAAATGTGGCCGAGGGCGTGCGCAGTAGGGAATAGATACCCCCTCCCGGGTGAAAAGCACGAAAACACAGTTAGACGATTAGTATCCCACTTAGGTGAAATCCGAAAAATGTCGGAGAGTGTAAAGAGACCGCGTGAGACCCAGAAAAGTTACGTTGCCCCGAAAAGACACGAAAGCGATTAAATAAAGAAATCCACGCTAGGCTACGGGTTGTGAGATGGGAGTCGGGACTGACTCGGTATTGATTTCCCATTGGCACTTGCATTGAGTAGTGGGTCGGAGGTTGACCCGGTACTTGGGGCATGTAGAGTGTCGTCTCATACATGCATGTAGTTTTTTCCATGATAGGGCGACATGTATACGGATTGGTTGTTGGTTTGGCCCGTGAAATGATCATTTGCATGTGCACACAGGCGAATAACCCTTGTAGGATTGCTCCTCTTGAAGTTAGCTCACCCGTCGTGGGACCCCCTTTTCGGTCTGTTGACAGCGCTCCTTAGGCGGGATTATGGGCGGTCAGTTTGTGGCCTTGATTAACTTTGTTTTATATATATATTAGAGCGAAATAGTTTTAATATATGTGTTTTGTATTAAGAGTGATGTAATAACTCTTAGATGCATAAATGTATGGTCTTATAGTATGGACAGTATGGATGATGGGCCACTATTGGGTCATTTTTACTCATGTATGAGTCTCATGATATGAGACACCGCAGGTTTCGCGGAGTTGGCCCGGTGGTCCCAGCCCGGGACCCCGGGTTTTGGGGTGTCGCGGTATTTTTCGATTGTGATTGTAAATTAGTTATAGCAGGCAGAAATTCAGCATTAGAAGGAGGCGTAACAATTATACCGTAATATAATACCATTTGCGATCTATTGCAAAAAAAAAAAAAAGTCTATTTCTTATTTCTTCGATTTTGATTGTTGGAAAAACCATGTGACATAAGCTATAGTTCTATTTCGGTTTATACTTGGCATTAAATTTTAACATGAGAATCTTTTGAATTTATGGTTAATTAGGGATGTGTGGCGCTGATCCACGGGGTCCGTTGTGACCCGTCAACTTGCGGAAGATTCGTGGATGTCGGTAACGAACGCAGCACCATTAGTCCTTTTTCGAGACCGAGTTTACTTGAAAATCGGGCAAAGTCTCATTTATGCGGGGGCTGCAAAATCTGGCGCATTGCAATCACGTGGCAACTTATCCATACTAAAACATATAAGCACATGATTATGGATATGATTGCATCGTTTAAATCTCTTCCTGTATGCTCATAAACATATGATGAAATTCTAATACATGTGTTTGCAAAGTATAAATCAAAGCCACGATTCGGTTTTCTTCTCATTGTCGGCCTCTAGTAGGCGCCATCTCCTGCACATCTCACATGCACGAAAGGGTCCGCATTTGGGTGAGCAATGCGGTAAGTGAAATCCTCTGAAAGGCTACTCCCACCTAAGTGCACATGCAATGGTCATGCCACGAGCACATTCGATCACGATTATGCTTGATGCAGAATGGAATCTATGACATAAATGAGATGCTACTCTTCATGATCCACATGCCAAGTCCTCATGGAGGCTTCTCGACATACAGCCTATGCTATGTATGAATACTTGTTTTCAAAGCAAAGATATTTGTTTTATTTGTGGACAACCCTCCGGTAGCTTTAGTGGACATACTTCGACAAATAATTATGTGGAATGACCCTCAGACATATATTATTGGACATACTTTCCCGATAATAATTATGTAGACTGACCCTCCGATTATATTGTAGTGGACATACTTCGATAATAATTATGTGAACTGACCCTCAGATATAAATTAGTGGACATACTCAGATAAAGCTAGCTTTGTTCGAAAGCCATGTTAGAAGCGACCTTCGATAATTCATGCGACCTTTAGGACTTTGTCCACTAGATAAGAAATCAACATCAACACTAAACACAATACTGATTTTCCTATGCACTCACACCCATTTCATGCGATGTACTGCACACCAATCTGATACAATTGTGCCATTGCACTCTAAGTCATTGATATATAAAAGACCTCTTCATGGACACCATATACCGTACACTACACTGTGTACCATGGACACTCATGTCTAATGCACACAAAAGTCCATACATTCATTAAACGTTAATTTACATCTGCGGTCATGCTAACATTTTATCACATTCATGTCGATACATCAAGCGAGCATGCATCGACATCATTCAGCTACTACTTAGACAAGTAATGTCATACTCGAATCTAGGCTACATCATGGCACATAATGCCCATAAACTAGCCTACAACATGCACTGCCATGTAATGGCCGCCGAGACCACCAGCTCTCATCCGCTGGCAAACGATTAGCACACTTGTTGTAACAATCGAATTTTTCAACAAGGATGTGAGCACGATATAGAAAAGCATGTGGTCAGATTCTAGACTCCCGAATCTTTCCACCAGAGTCCAAGAACACGTGAATGGGTGGACTGAGAAAGTTATAGCCATTCGAGGTTGGAGCAAACAAGCGAAAATCTAGGAACATGTCACATCTTTATAAGCGTGGCGACAACTTACTGTTACGTGCTTCTGGAGTTACACGTCTCCCACTTTGTGCTATTTTTCACCCAATTTCATCGGAGAGTGTCCCATTCACTTTCGGCTATCAACGAATCCCAATATGGGCAGCTAAATAGGCCATAAATGTGACGCAAACTCATCTGAAACACATTTGAGGCATACCACAAATTCTTGAAAAACCATGGTCGCTGCGCTCTTTCTCGAACACCATGATCTCGGGACCATAGCAGGTTATAGAGTCCGTTGCAGATTCAAAAGCCCTAACCCCAGTTCTCATATAGAGCTACAATTTTTTTGAAGGATACTAGCATAAATCCTCATTTTTCCCGATCGAGAAAATCAGTCCCAAAACACGAACATTAGGATTTCATTAAAACAATAGCGGTCGTGGCCGTAACGAGTTATGAGGTCGATTTAGGTGATTGAAAGCCTAACATCAGATTCTCATATGGAACACAATTTCCTTGAAATATACTACCACAAATCCTCATTTTATCTAATCGAAAATCAGCCCCAAAAAAGCTGGACGGTATCTTTATCCCAACAGGCGGCCTTCCACGACCAATATCACCGTACGTAATGCAATGCGAATGCGCCTTTGCATTTCTATATCATGTCACACACTTATAATTTCCATACATCGTTCATTCAAAGTCGATAAGTGCACACATACATGAACATTCCACAAAATCTCGGCCTGATAAGCGGCCCGGCCTGCGAACATAAAACATCTTTGCAATGGGGCCGTAAACCTTGCCTCAAACCAGCCACAACTAAATTTGCAAAACAGCCCCTTCTGGCTGCAAGCGGACCAGAAATTAATCCGCAAGAGACAGTCCAAAGTTAGTCTACACACCAGCGAGTGAAATCGACACAAAAATAGCCTGAATCCAAGTCCGAAAACACCTCTTTAGGCTAGGCATTTTAATCACCCAGATACGAGTCTACGGTCCCAATGTGTAGGAATGAAGCGAATGTCCCCTTGAAACCGGCCGCATTTGGGAGAACCACCACGACCATCGAATGATATAGCTGAGAATAACCATAGTAGGAGAAAATCCTACCTCTTGGAATAAAATGAAACTTTTTAGATCCAGAATGAGACCCCTGACATTCTGACTGTAGCTCGAATCTTCGACGAAAATTCTTGATTTCGATTGTCAGCGTGATGATTGCCCTCGTAGTACTGGGCTTTAAGTCTTGGCAGAGCCAGCCAGAACCCGCCGTCGCTATAAATCTTAAAGAGAAGGTAGAGCTTCTCTCATTTAACTTTCTTCTCAGGCAAGAAATCTTCGGGTGGCTAGCGTGTTGTCGGTACCTGCGTAGCTCGTCAGTGAACTTTAAATTTTCGCTCGACGGATTCCGACCACCTGATCTTCGTAGATCGTAGAGAGAAGAAGGAAGTTTTCTCTTCCCTCTCACTCTCTCACGCCCACTGCCCTAATTACCCAAAAATGGGGAGAAAAATATGATTTTCTCTTCTTTTTCCTTTTTAAGTTTAAGTTGGACTTGGGGCCCACTTTGCGCCACACGTCCACTACCAAATCAGGATTGTTGTTTCTATCTCGAAATAATTTATTTTCGTCTGAGTTCAATTTAATTTTTAAATAAACCTTTCGAGTCATTTCTTTAACTCTCGAGATTTGTAAGAAAATCTAGTTCTGGAGATCACCCCAGATTTTCTTCAAAATTCACAAAGAATTCCCAGCCTAAATTGGTAAAACTTTTAGGAGTTACTTGTTTTTGTGAGACGGGTGATCGCGTAGTCCGTTTAAGTCCTCCAGGCTCTTAGGGAATTTTCTGACTTCCTTATGGGCAGAAATTCGATTTACGGAAAAGGGCAAAATCGTAATTTTGATTCTGAAATGGTAATTTCGGTTAAAAATCAGTAATTAATTCTCTAGATCTCGGATGGAAAAGCAGTTATCGTTGGAATCATCGTGAAATCTAGTTGGCCACGTAAAATTTCATAATTTTTCGAGGCGATTGGTCGGCACGTTTTTTTCGAACATGTCGGTGACCGGTCTTGGAAATAAGCCAGATTTTCGATCTGCGACGAGCGCGAGATAGCATGTACTCATATACCATAAGTGGTATGAGTAGAGAAATAATGAAAATGGATGGCCAGGGTGATCATAGAGACATCAAATCTAGTAAAGAGGGACATAATGGGCATTATAGAAATTGATTTTAAGTGACTAAATATGAAATAGCTAATGAGCTCCATCCTTCTCCATTTAGCAAAAATAGAAACGTGAGAGGATTTTTGGGGATGCAGTAGGTTGGGTTTGGAGTTTGAGAAGAGAGGGTCTTACCTGCAGATCGAGGAAATCGGATAGTTGGATTCGGACGGAGCGAGAAGGGGAAAGCATTTCTGCGGACGAGCTCGATGTGGACCACGGATTTACGGTTTTGACAAACTCACCGAGGTAAGTTTTCTCCACTGCCGGGTTTTATTCCCATTTTAGTACTTTCAAATGTTTGAGTTGATGGAGGTCATTAGGGGCTGTTTGATCGGTCCTAAACATTGGGATCGAATTAATATAAAAAGTTGAGCCCAAATGGAGCATCAAATGTTTGAGTTGATAGAGGCCATTAGGGGCTGTTTGATCGGTCCTAAACATTGGGATCGAATTAATATAAAAAGTTGAGCCCAATGGGAGCGGCCGCGTCGGCGCCTCCACAGCGGCTTGTGGTATGAACTTGTGTGTTCTTGGTGTTAATCATGTGTGATTGAAATTGGTAGGAAGGGCCATGAAATCGCGGAGTTCACAAAGTGAGTAGATGAATGAATAAGTGTTTAGTTGTAAAACCTAGGGTTTCTTGTTCACAAGAGCAAATGAGCTTAGAAAATGTAATTTAGGAAAATATGTCTTAGGTTAAGTAATTCGAATCAGATTGCTTGTGTGTTTGAATATTAGCCCAAGTGAGCTAATTTTGATGTTTGAATTGCTAAAATCATAACATGTTGTATGAGTTAATTTTATGTAAATATATTCATGTTTATATATTTGCATGTGTTATAAACTGTAATGGAAATGGCATACATGCATTCCATATGCACTGGAACATTCTAGGACTATTGGGGTTAGTGCATGATATGAGTCTAAAGAAAATGGTTCGGAGGGTAGTCTAAAATGTTAATTATCGGAGGGTAGTCCAAACTAAAAATATCAATCGTCGGAGCGGCCCAATTAATATTCATGAGTTAGTCAGCGGAACAAATATTATATCGGTAGTCGGGCGGCCCCGGTTGATATATACATCGGAGGTTGTCCGTTAATAAATTAATGAATTCTCATACAAGGCTTAGGCGAGTGTGAAAGAGTCGGTGAGGACTCGGGATCTGGGTTGGTCATGTAGACATTCAAGTAGGATCATGCGCTGGCAGATATTGTTTAAATGGAACATTGCATTGCGCTTAGGTGGTGTGGCAGCTTAGGCGGTCTCCTCTTGAGGGCTTTTAGTTTCGCCCCGTCGTCAGGACCCGCTATTTTGAATGCGGGAGCGTGCAGAGACGACTCGTCCTAGAATCTCGAGGATTAGAAGCGGGTGTGGCTTTGATGATGTTTACATGTAGTAGAGATTCTAGTATTTTAATATGTGTTGTATAAGTGAATGTTGAACTCTTATTTATTGAAATAGTTGGATTCATAGTTGAGTATGTTTTTATGGATATTGTAGTATGGGCCCAGTAGTTTTTATCCATATTTGTATATGTGCATATATTGGGTATTTGGGACGGGATATCTCACGAGGTTTGTATTAAGGTAGAGCTCCCAGGTACGGAGGGGCTACGCCGGGTGCTCTAAGTGGCGTCAGACGGCAGGCAGCCTCCGCCTGTGTGAGTTAACGGTCAGTCAGGACCCCTAGGGTTTTGGGGCTTCACATTCCTTGAGCCATTTCAGCAATTTATTATTTAATTTTATACTTTTAGAAAATTTTAAATTTTCCGAGGTTCTATAAGATGTTGATAACAGCTACTGTTGTTTATGTATCTCATAGGGGTAAAATGTAATATGGCATGCTATTCATTTATATCTAATTTCATAAAGAACCAAATGGGGGAGGCTTAAACAACGTCATTTTGATCTCTTTGGGACCAACAAGACATCGTTTTGATTCCTAAAGATCAAAACGACATAGAGAAGCCCTATTTTTTCAGTCACAAAGATAAAAACGACGTCTGTTTTGGTCTCTTTGGGATCAACACGACGTATAAGTCTTTGATATATTTTTAAGCTATTAAAATGTTGTGAAAGCCTTAATTTTTCTTTCAATCATTTGATATACTTCCAGGATAACATGGCGTCGAGTCGACATAATTTTGAAAGAAACTTCCATCAATGTTGCATAGAAGTCTAATTTTTTTGTAAATCCTATACTACAAATCAAAGTATGAAATGTTTTACATTTTTACTTCAAATTGCCTTATTTCACCTATTAAATTTCAAAACTATCATTGAAATAGAAGCTTTAATCTTGACTTTATTTCATCTATCCTTTTTCTACTATCGGAAATCATCACAATTATCTTAAATGAAAATGGCATCTCTAAAATGAAAATGACATCTTACACAAAAATGAAAGCTTTCATCTTGACTTTATTTCATCAATCAATTCTCTACCATTGGAAATTTTATTTCATCGACAATTTCTTTGAAGTCAATATAGGGTTCATCTCCCTATTTTCCTCTTCTTGTAAATCTTGATGGGAGAACCACAGAACATGGTAAAGAAATGAATTTCGAACCCTTCCGCATATCGATTGGATACATACTTAGGTATAAGCTATAGTTTTGTTCTCTATTCAAGTTAGCATTAAAACTTTCTTCATTGTTAGTGTCATTAAAAAGCAGCAAATTTATGAAATTATTATCTCCTATCTCATATAATTTTAAACTATTTTCACGATGTTATGTTAGGCGTTTCATCTGACTAATAAATCTTTTGGTTGTGAGGAAAGTGAAAGGTGCATAATGAAATATAAAATTTCTAAGTTTAGTTTTTATTTGGCATATTGTACGTAATGGTAGGTTTTAGGTGATAGAAATCTAGATTATCATGTTTTTCATAGAATTATGTAGTTTTGATTTTTTTTTAATGGTATTAACTTATTAAACAAAACTTTTTTACAATGGCATTTGACAGAATTAAAAAAAAAAAAAAATACTTTTTAGTTTGGCATTATTTTTATCATTTTTTCTTTCTATTGTTCTTCTTCTATTAAAAACTTTTAATCAATTCAATGTCAAACGTTTCCACTTGGAATCTAATACTAAATTAAATTGTTTGTTTATAAGATTTTAATATACGTAATATTTTTCATATAGAAAAAAATTGAAATTTTCAATCCTACATAAATCATCGGCCGTTTAATTAACAAAAATAATTTGTATATTTATCTTTTATTCCATAAATACTCTCTTATAATTTATTTATTTATTATAATTCACATAATTTACTATACGAAAATACCTTTCTTTGATCTCATAATCCATAGATTATTTGCATAAATATACGGATGCATGAATAGCATTTTCGGTTTCTTGTGTTTCTTATCTGAAACAAATATGCGACGATCACACCACTGGATTTGTGTATTAATTAATTTTGCTTAACTTATACTTTTTTAATTTTTTAATTTTTATTCTTATATATATTTCACTATTCTTTTCTTTTCTACATGGCATGCAAAAGCAACTCCTCTGTAGAGCGGAGTCGGTTCCTCATAATCAATTAAAGTAGAGATGGGTCCTCACAATGAACATCAACACCCGAACCATGACAAAACCTCATCAAATAAATCTTATCTTAGATAGAATGTCATCGACTAAAGTTGAAGATTGTACCAACTACAATAATTTGCAAATGAGTGAGCATTAAATGAGAGCATGATAAGCACTATAACATTGCAAGCTATAACCAAAAACCCTAAGTTTGTTTACTCTGGTCTGATTACAAACATTAGTAATTTTCTTTTTCTTTCTGTTTTTTCTTTATTTTGGGAAGCAAATTGGCACCTTTGATTCTTACGCCTCTTTATTACTTCTTTCTCTATATATATATGAAAAATGTTTCACACATTGTTGTTGAACATACATATGTTTTAAAGATTAATTTCGATTTTGTATTTGTAATCATATTTGGCATAGAACATATTTCAATGGCAATATTTTTATTTTCATATATATATGAAAGAATATATGAACATTCATAAATGGGTCACAATGAAAATCCGAAATATGGTTATTCCCTTTAATTTTGTTTTTTATTTACTAATTACATGATTTATTAGTATCTGTAATTAATTGATTGATTGTCATAGTTTCACAATTTGATTGAGGCGAATGCGGAGCTTTAGGGGCAGAGTGTATGGCTCACTCTTAGTACCTCTCGATAGATAACATAACCTTCGAATTTGATTAGAACATTCAACGTTTAATGGGAGAGACAGTTTACTATATTCTATTAAAAATTTTTTTTTTTCAAAAAAATTAAGAATCGGAAATGTTTTTAAAAAATTATTGTAAAAACATATTTTTTAAACATACAACCACCTTTAGGTGGTGAATTTAAGGTAGGAATGTGGGCCTCTTTGAGAGTGATAAATGCGATCAGGCCATGTGGCTCTTGGTCTTTATTATGGTCTTTCATTTCTCCCACAAAAAGCCTCCATTTAATTTTATGTAATGTCAAATTGAGAAATTAATAATAATTTTTTAAAATTGTTCACCACAATTTCAAGACATATAAATTAAGAAAATATTTGATAAATCAAGTTTTGACAATGCATTTTAATAGCAATTCATATGAATCTCAACATTTTAAAGTATAAATAAAAAAATTAACTATTTTAATTTAATATTTAAAAATTATTTACGATTTTAAGTTATAATATTAGGCATTTTTAATAAATATGATTTAATTATTAATAAAAAATATTCTCGTGGTGAGTTTTGATTTAATTTATTTTGAAAGTGGCAGTTAAGAAAGACAACGCATTTATAATTTGTCGATGGCATGTTTTAATTTTGGGGAATAAACAAAATAAATAAATTGATTAAATTAAATAAGAAAGTAAAATGAATGGAAAACTTGGTCGAGAGATGTAACGATCAAATTATTTACTTAATTTTATTTGTATGATAATTGTTGAGAACTTTTGGCTTATTCATAGGATGACACCCAGGTTCATAGGATGTCTTTGTTTATAGGGGGCATTCTTTTAGAGAGTAGGGTTCATAGGGGGCATTCTAGGGTTCATCTGTGGGGGCATTCAGGTTCATAAGGTTATAAAAATAGAGTTAATTTTTTTTTTTAATGAAGGGAGGGTAAACAGGAAGAAGTTTTGGGGAGAGAACTTCATAGGATTAATCAAACACTTGTTTTTTAGTCAGTCAAAGTCTTCGGGATCGCTCTAACCAAACCTAATTCTCATTTCATTTACTTGTTTTTTTTTTTTATTCTTTTCAAGATATTCTATTTTCTCTCTCTCTCTTACTTCTTTATTTATTAAAAAGGGAATAATTTGATTGACATCCCTAAAAACATAAATACAAATTGTTCAAAACACAATATTAGGTTAATTACATAATAAATAGGTTCAAAGACTATAAATTTGATAATACTATAATAATTAGAATATATATATGACTCTTATTATATTATATTGGCTTGATCATAATTTGATTTGTTATTCTGTCACGATCGAATATGTTTTGTACATATAAATGGAAATACGTATATAAATAAAATATCGTAATAATGAGCAATGAAAATTAAATAAAAGTAAGTAGCAGGCATTGACAAAAAACACCACTTACTTATCAAACAATAACAAATCACTGAAAATAAATAAAACCTTCGAATCCATGTATAAATAAATTGATAAAAATAGGTGTATGATGATAATTAAGGGTTAATAATGACAAAAAATCAACCCTTTTTGGCTTAAGAAAGATAAGTGATTTAAAGTAAAAATTGAGAGAAAATGAAACCAAAGTTTTCTATTTAATTTTATTTTTATGCTCTTTTTCTCTCTCTTACTTCTTAAAAATGATTAGCTATAAAGTCGTTGCTTTCCACATGGCGACAGGTAGTGAGTTGATTACTTTACAGCATCTTTGCTACAGAGATCGCATTGGGGTTTTCGTTTAATATCGATACGTTAATCGTTCGTTCTCAGTCACATCACGTCGAGTCTTATTACAGGCTGATTTTCCATGATGCGTTTTCCCACCTTCCCCGTCTCACTGATCCGGTAGTTCGTTCTTTGATCGAGAAACGGAAATCATCCCGATACAAATAATCGAGAAGAATCTGAGGATGAAATTTCATAAATGGGGCCCAGGAATCGGATTATTTTTGATAGGAAGCGATTTTATGACCATTCTTGGAAATTTCCTTTTTTTTTCTTAGGGAAGCAGTATGGGTGTTATGTCACTCTATGAGGTCACTCTGATTATTTTTTTTTTTTTTTTTTTGGTTTTTCTTCAAGCAATTTATTTTTCGGCATTTTTTTTTACTTTCATAATTTATTATTGAATATTTGAAAAAAAAATTTGAAATAGAAAAGGCCAAACTATTTAACTTTTGCTTTCTAAATTTTTTTTAATGTTTTTAATTAAAAAAATAGATTTTCAAATATGAAAATCATATTCTTTATGATCCAAGCTAATTAAATAAAATTATATATAATTTTAAAATTTTATTTAAAAGATTATTTTCTCAAATTTTAGATAAAAATAAGATTGACTAAAACAATTAAATACTTAATCATGATAAGCATTATTAACAACAAAAGTTGTATTTAGTATTAAGTAAAAAAAAACAATACAATTCTTTCTTTTCCAACCAAGAACACAACATTTTTTTCTCTTTTCATACAACTTTTTTTAAACTAAACAAGTCACGGACGTTATGTGAATAATAATGCATCGACTTCAGGCGACGTGGGGACACTGCATTGTAAAAGAAATACGGACCTCCCAGTGTAAACACAAAGTTGCAGCAACTGTCACTTAGGAGTAACAAAACCCAATCCAAGAAACTCCACTGCCTCATACTCAAAACCATAACACACCCTGAAACCTTTTTATTGAACAATTTCATCTCCACTTCCAGCAAATTAGGCAATTTAGAATATGCCCACCGCGTGTTCGATCATATTCCTTAATCAAATCTCTTCTCATGGAATGCCATCCTCTCCATTTATTCAAAACTGGGCCGTCTTTCTCAAATGCAACAAATCTTTGATCTGATGTCATTTCCAGATGGGGCCTCTTGGAATTTGGCTATATCTGGTTATGCTAATTATGGCTCCAGTACTGATGTTGTTGGAGTTTATAACTTGATGTTGAAGGACGCAGCCATGAATTTGAACCAGATTACATTTTCGACAATGCTTATATTGTGTTTGAATTGTCGATGGATGGATTTGGGTAGGCAAATTCATGGGCAAATACTGAAATTTGGTTTTGGGTCTTATGTATTTGTGGGTAGTCCTTTCCTGGACATGTATGCGAAATTGGGGTTGATCTTTGATGCAAAGTGGTACTATGATGAAATGTCGGAGAGGAATGTAGTTATGTGTAACACATGATCGTTGGGCTTATGTGGCGTGGGATGGTTGAAGAGTCTAAATGTTTGTTTCATGGCCTAAAGGAGAGAGATTCCATTTCTTGGACAACCATGATTTCAGGGCTAATGCAGAATGGGATGGAGAGAGAGGCAGTTGATATGTTCAGAGAGATGATATTGTAGGTTCTGCATGGATCAATTTACATTTGGAAGCGTTTTGACTGCTTGTGGGAGTCTTTTGGCCTTTGGAGAAGGAAACAAATTCATGCTTATGCCAATAGAACCAGCCTTAAGGTGTGTTAGAGTGGGAAGTGCTCTTGTTGATATATTCAGTGTAAAAGCATAAAATCTGGAGAAACAATATTCGAGAGAATGACTCAAAAGAATGTAGTTTCTTGGACTGCAATGCTGGTGGGTTATGGCCAGAATGGGTTCAGTGAAGAAGCTGTAAAGATTTTCTTTGAGATGCAAAGAAATGGGTTTGAGCCGAGGCTCATGTGCTAATCTAGCAAGCTTAGAAGAGGGTGCCCAATTTCATTGTCAAGCCTTGGTTTCTGGTTTGATTTCTTTTATAACCGTATCTAATGCGCTTGTTACCTTGTATGGTAAATGTGGAAGCATGGAAGATTCCTATCAGTTGTTCGTTGAAATGAACACAAGAGATGAAGTTTCTTGGACTGCATTACTCACAGGCTATGCCCAGTTTAGGAAAGCCAATGAGACGATTGATTTGTTTGCAGTAGAGCAGGACTAGTGGAGAAAGGACTTCAATATTTTGAATCAAAGATAACAGAACATGGGATTATACCTATCCTGATCACTACGCATGCATCATTGATCTACTGTTGGGCGGCTGAAAGGTTGAAAGAAGCAAGAAATTTTATAAATAAGATGCCTTGCCATCCTGATGGTTGGATGGGCTACCTTGCTTTGAGCTCATGTAGGTTTTCTGTGGTGACGGCGATTGGGAAATGGGCTGCTGATTCTCTTATTGAATTAGAGCCTGAGAACCCAACAAGCTATGTCTTGCTTTCAAGTCTTTATGCTGCCAAAGGCAAATGGAACGAGGTGGCTTAGTTAAGAAGAGGAATGAGAGATAAGATAGTAAAAAAAGAACCGGGATATAGTTGGATTAATTATAAAGGCAAAGTGCATGTTTCTCTGCTGATGACCAGTCAAGTCCATTTTTAGGTCAGATATATGCTGAGTTGGAAAAACTTAACTGTAAAATGATTGAAGAGGGATATATTCCTGATATGAGTTCTGTTCTTCATGATGTTGAAGAATCTGAGAAGATAAAAATGCTTAACCACCACAGAATCTGAGAGTCTGGTGATTGCCACAATGCAACTAAATTCATTTCCAAGATAACACAGAGAGAGATACTAGTAAGGGATGAAGTTCAGTTCCATTTGTTTAAAGATGGGACATGTTCATGTGGGGATTTTTGGTGACAGAGTTCTCCAAGAATTTTCATAGAATATTAGAATCTTCAAAATTTTCAGGTGAGTGACTGAAACACGGAGCAGGGCAAAAAGCTGAATAGGTCTATTCACTAAAGCAATGTGGTGATCTTACGCGAAGAGGCGGGGATAGATCGAGTCTGGTGTCCTAGATAAATATCTATATCAGATGAAAATTAACTTTGTTCTCCAGGAAATTTGCCATTATCTTGTTAGATACATTGAAAGAAACCGCAACATTGTAAAATGGAGAATGTGAAAGCATACAAATGCCAATTGTAGCAAAGTATGGTTGTACTTCATCTGGTTAGAGAACATGAGTGTTTGGTGGACTACAGCATGACCAGGTAAGAGCTCTTATCTTTTCCTGTAGCTCTGAAACAGTTTCAACGTTGCTCTAAGGGTTTGGGCCTCAAACATTGTAGTATGATGTACACCACAGAAAAAAGGTGATATCTATTGATCAGAACTCTTACGATATTATCTGGAGGTCTTGAAAAGTTTGAAAGATTAGCTACAGAATCTAGGGAAGTGGTCATACTATAATAGGGGAAGATAGTGTACATAACCATATTAGAGAGGTTTCCTCATCTTGTAATGTGAGTTGATGTACATTAAAGTGCAACAATAATGATAATTTTGATGCTTTGTCTGTCATGTATTAAAGTGCATATGTTGTCTTTTTAGTTTTTTGTTTTAATACGCCTTAATAATGGTTAGACATTTCTAAACAAGAAAAAAAAAATGGTTAGACACGTTTAGAATGGACCAGGAAATTTGTACTTTTTTTTTCCTACCAAGAACTTGGTAAAGGATGTTATATCACTTATGAAGTAATTCTAAGGTGGGGTTTGTTTTTGAAATTTTTTTCATAATTTATTACTGAACTTTTTTAAAAAATTTGTTGAACAGTAAAAGCCAAACTATTTAATTTTTTGCCATTTTCTAAATGCCTTTTTGAATATCTTTTTTATTAAAAAAAAAACTATATATTCAGATATGATCTAATTGAAATCAGTGTTTAAAATTTGAAGATATATCAACAAAATATTGATAGTTTTACCTATATCCCAAATTTTTCGGCATTCTTTTGATCAAAGCTGAGTGTCGGTTGATCAAACCGACCAAAAATTGGCTTGTAACAGGATTCGGCCAAAAGGTGGGGTAGCTGAGCCTGAGTTACCACAAGGCCAACACGGCACTTTATTAGTATATTGTAAAAGTTTCTTTAATATTAATTCTAATTGTTTTATTGAGATTTCTTTAAAAAGTCTTTTTAATATCGTTTATATTTAACTTAAATTTATTAAATTTAAAAATTATTTTATATTATTCCATAAATTTAACTTAATTAAATTAGAATATAAATATTAAATATTTCATTTTTTTTCATTAATACTTTTCTTAAAAAAATTACTATCACTTTATTTTTAATATTTTTCACGTTAATATTTTTAATTTTTGAAAACACCAAAAAATATGTTGATTTTTTTTTTTTTGTGAAATAATTTTATTGATTTATTATGATAAATGATAAACGTAGAATCAAGCAGCATTAAAAATCATAAAGGATAAACAACATCCAGGTTTTAATAAAACGACTCAAAGCCTATACATTTGATAGTTGAATCTACACATTTGATATTACTATTATGACTAAAATACCTTTGACTCAAGTTCTACGACGTATCGGCGGCCGTGCTGATTTGATTTAGCATGCAGTCGTATATCGCATATTAATTCGAATCTGCGGCTTGTAAATTAGCGTCCAGCCCAGCCGGCCAATGCGTGCAAACGACCTAACCACCCTCGCACCCGGGACAGCGGCAACCCATGGCGCTGGCGATTGCAATCACAAACGCACCAAGGTGACATTAAATCCTGAAAAAACATATAAAAACTTTACAATATCTGTATTTGAATGCTACTTGAATTGAGAAAAAGATGGAAAGAGGTGTGAAGGATGATGTGTCAGACCAGAATGAAAAAAATCTGCCCTTCTTACTTAAAGAAAAGAGCTAACAAAGAAAAAGTTGAGAGAAAGGGAGGCTAGGGTTTGATTAAAAAATTAAATAGTTACTAAAGTTGTAATTTATAAATTAAAATTAATTTGATAAGATAAAGAATATATATATATGTGTGTGTGTGTGTGTGTGTGTTAGAGAAGTGCTCTAAAGGCAATCGCCATTAGCACTTACTGTATGCACAACATATTATTTAATATGAAAGGCTTATTTGTTAATTTGATATTCATACGTTGAATTGATATAGATCTTTAATCGAATTAATGATCATGTACCTAACATATCATGAAGAAATCATGATGGGATCATGATAATAAGATTCCTATCATGTGCAATTATGTTAGTGTTTAAATTATCCTAGTCTCATGGGATTAGCAATTTGGACATTGTTGATCGGACGGACCTAGCACCGTCATACTCCTTGATTGGATCAGCGGTAGATCTTATAAATTGTGATCGCTAGGTTAGTCAGGTGGCATGTGGATGCTTGCTAAAGGTAGCTAAGTACATCGGAGACTATAATGAGAAAATCATATGGATCATTTTATTTAAATGTAGATGGTTGTCGTCATAGCAATAGTGCGGTAATCGCTGGAGCTTGAGGTGCTTAAGGATATCTTGGATCACGATCTGTACTTTGACCTCAATCCATGTTGCCTCTCGGGATCGCTCATTGGATGAGGATTGGGTATAGTTTGAGGTGTTCGAAGGTAATTGAGTAATGACAAAGGGTTCTGCTCCCGATAGAGGAGGGTATACCTAAGGCCTCTTGTTGGAATCATTACTCGGGAATCTCTAGCTAGAGTGAGATTGCCTTGAGGAGTGTCTTCAAGTGCATAAAGGTTAAGTAGTGAATCCCGAGGCAAAGATCAAAATCTCTTGACTAGGTGTGGCATAGCGATCCCCAGTGGCAGCTACATTATCCGTGCACAAAATAGTAGGGTATAGATTGGTGAAAGATGGTACCCAGAGTATTTGTCTATGGGAAGGTATGCGATCGACCAGCGACTTTTCGATCAATTGAGGGTCATGATGTGTTCTTAGATACCTGCGATCTTGACTTGCTTAATTCAATGAATTGAATCAGTGACCGACATAGCGGAACCTAATGGGTGTGGGGCTGATATGAAGCGATTTGGATGTGATCGAATGGTGAGTTAATTCATGAATGAAATGTCACGTGATTAGTGGAATCCGGGTTTCAAGCCACCGCCCGAGGAGATAATGACTTAGGCTTGTACCTCGGCAGGGCGGGTGTGAGAACAAACCTAACGCGTGAAGGATCGTGTATATCATCACTTAGAGTGAGGGGCATTTGGTCATTTCACATGATAGGTTTTTCCCTATAAAAAGCAATGTTATGGAAGCCACTACAAAAAAGGATGATGACTCTTTGAGACTTGAAAGAGTTCATGAAAAAAGCCATTTTTGTTCTCTCATCTCCAAGAAGGTGCTCTGGAGTTTGAGAGACCCGGGTTTTTGGCTTCCTTTTCGAATCGGGACTTGGCTAGCACCAGGACCCTTTCCGAGACCATTGCCTTGGAGGTTGTCGGCTTCACTCTTCGTGTGGATATTGTTAGAGGGAACACAGGACTTGGTTAAGCCGGTCAGTACCGGACCATGCTTCGGTTGGAGCGCCCTGAGGAGTAATCTGCCTCTTCTCTTTGTTGTAGGCTGGATTTGATGCTCTGAGGGTCATGGATGGGTTTTTGTTGGGATTTTTTTTTTGTTTTCCGCTGCTGGCCAGCGAGTGTTGCCACTTACGAAACCCTTGATATATATATATATTTCAATAAAATAAAGTCTTAATATAAAGATTAAGAATATCAAATTTTAAGATAAATCAATTATTAGGATAAATTAATGTTAATATCAAAATTTTATTTTAGTTATAATAAAACATGATAAAAACAATTTAAATTTTCATCATAAATTAATAGAAGTATATTAATTTTGAATAATTTCAGATTTATCGATATTTAAAAAAAAATCCTCCGATATATTTCGGTTATAAACGTAAAATCCAAGTGTCGATATATTTATCGAAATCGATGTTTTTATCCTTGATTGAAACTCATGGTTCATGACATTATTAACAAAAAAAAAAAAAGAAAAAAGAAAACCAACTTAAGATTGTATTTGCCTTTCAAAACTTACAAGAGAAAATGTAAAGGAAAAAAACATAAACAAGTTTCTAGGGAGTTGCCAAAGAGCATTGGAGATGCACAGCTTCTTCTCATCTTTCTGATGTCAAATTGGAACAAGTTTTTTGGACCTATTCCTCAATCCATCTAACAAATTTCCAGCCTTCAACACTTAGATTTGTCTCTCAATAGACTTTCTGGCAACATTTTCCGAGTTTTGACACTTTCAAGTGAGCCAGAACTGTTATCGCAGCGGATTTCTCGTCCAACAAATCTGGAAGGTTCATTTCTCTAGACAATTTCAGAATTCTTGCGTTGGGAGGTAGCAAAGGTTTTACGGAGCCTTGCCGTTTAGGCAGGATCCACATCAAGTATGTTTTTTACATACACACATCGAATTGATATGCTTATTTGTTCAATAAAGTTATTTTTTTGTAATGCATTTATTGAGTCCTTTGATCATTGATCAATTGTTTTTGGATTAATAAATACTCTTGGTTTTTACAAAATAAATTAGCAGTTATATCATTCGCATCCTATAGTCTCCTGAATTTTCTGAGTCATTGGATCGTCGGAGCATCAACTTGCTAGCATGTACATGCAAAACAAACAAGAAAATGGCGGTGGGATTAAGCGTAGCCTCTTTGATTTGCCTAAGTCGGATTAGGGAATGCGGAGGTGAAGAATCGGAGTCTTTTTCAGTTAAGAATGTCTTACCTTCTTTGGTGTCATTCCCTTCCTCTTTATGGAGGAGGGAGGTGGTCCGCTTTTCATGGGAAGTAGATGATTTTCTTTCGAAACGAAAGGGGAAGGTTGCGCTCTATTTGTGCGTTATGACCTGCTCTTCCCTTTAGATAGCCAAGTCGCCTGCATCTTCTACCTCAAGAAGTGTTTGACCTCTCTCAAGGAGGTTATGTGTGTGACTCATGGGTGGATACTTGTTGGTGAGAGAATTCGATTTGTTTATAACCTAAGATGGTGGCCAGGCCGTGAGAGGTTCTTCAGGGCATTATGTCCTCTGTCCGGTGGGGGAAGTATGTTGGGCACGGCTTGTAAATGAGACGATTAGACTGTAATTTGAGTCATTGCTGGGTTTGGTCTAGGGTCTGACTGGTTGGAGGGTCTGGGCAAGCCCGTAGTACCCTGTGATGACCCCACTTTTTCGAGTGAAGTCATTCTTCCCAGGTCGGGAAAAGAATGTTTAGGACTTGCATGAGTCTTGGGGATCGGTGGAGTTAATCTTTGGGGTGTTCTAATGTGTGCATTAGGGAATTTTATTTTGGTGTGTTTAATCTGACTCGTTGAGATCCATGAAGCAGGTCTCATAAAGAAACTTGCGGGTGAGATTCTTTGTCTTAAATTGGCTATTCTTTAGTTCTTTAGTGGGGAGATTTGGTTAGGTGTCGCCGGGAGTCGGACTTTTATGGTTGCTACATGGAAGAGGCTTATGAAGGAGGTGTAAACGTGATTGTCAAGTATGGACCCGGTAGGAAGGCCGCGAATTGGCTTAATTCGGGTGTTGCATTTGAATATTCTTGAGTTATATTGCCGCTTTTAAGGCTGCGTCCTTGGGTGGTTCGAAAACTAGAATGGAATCTTCTGCAGCCAAGAACACCCCTTCCTAAATCAACGGGGCTCTTTGTGTTCCTTTTCACCTTCTAAATCAACGAGGATCTTTACGTTCCTTTCCACCTTCCGTAGGACCTTCTTTCCTAGCCTTTGCTTCAACTCTTTTTTTTTTTTTTTTTTTATAGCCTCTGTATTTGGTCCGGATGGATCATGTAATCATAGTATGATAACTTTGTTATAAGCCCATTTAACGTGTATAGACGCCTTTGGTGTAATTAATGAATTTACATTTCACCCAGAAATTTGCGTTCACTGCACATTGTTGCAGTGCTTCCCGATTCAGGCTAGTAGTGAGGGCCAAGATCTTAGTAGGGGGCTATGTTATTTGATATGCTTCAAAATGGGCCAGGTTTAGAGGAAGTATTGGTTGGCCAAGACAAGCGATCTATTAGGGTGCCGCAAGGCCCGCGAGGCTTGGCTGCGTTCGTTCTTTGTGCGCAATGGGCGAGAAGCGTTGCGAGATTCAGGTGGTTGTGGAGGTGATGAGTCGTGGCCACGTTTAATGCGTCTGCGACCTCTGGCGGCAATGTACTGAGGAGCCATGCATTTGATTTCACCGTTCACATGCCCATTTCTTCTTGGTTATCTGTTTCCTCTTGCTTGAAAGTTTTACGTGGATACTTTAGTGTATTTGTGTCTTTTGTGAACCATTCTACCGGCGCTTGTTTTAGTTTCCATTTCACGAGGGTAAACAACTGTTTTCTACTCTAGCTCAGTTGATTTTGGCTTCTGGCGACCACGTTTCGACGAGGATGGCTTGGGGGAGTGGTGGTGGTATCCTTAGAGCTTCGCCCAGGATGAGATTCTGGCAGGCATTGGGCTTGCAAGTGGTTCCTTTTACCGACGGTATCGTGGCTTGGTGTTGTCCTTCTCCTTTTTTTTTTTTTTTGTGCACGCAGTTGTAGAATGGCGGGAGGTTAGGAAGGACTTCCACCCGGTAGGCGAATTGAGTGAGGGGGCTGCCGGGGGCGCCTTCTGAAGCGACCTTATCTCCTCCTTGTCACATGGAGGTTGAGGGGCGTGTTGTGAAATCCCCGATGACATTGATATCGTGCTGTCGGAGGGCTTGGCTGAAAATACCTTGGGTGAAGAACACAACACGGTGTATTTCACCCGGAAGCAACTCGCAGCCGGCCTTCGCTTCCCCGTACCGTCTCTGGTTAAGCAATTCTCGCACTTTACTCGAGCGCCACCTGCCCTTATTCACCCAAACGTCATCTGGATTATGGCTGGGTGCTACGTACTAAACCTTCTTTACTAGCTTGATCTTTTATTGGTGGAGGTTTGTTTTGCCCGCCTTGAGGGTAGCGCTGAGGTGGCGGATACAGCATGTCGACCAGGCCCCGGTTCTGGTCGTTACGGGACTCACGGCTCGCCCAGGCAGAGCGAAGGGTGTGATCTGAGTCGAGGACCTTAGGATGAGACCGGGTTCCACGACCTTAGTTTGATGCAAACCATTCAATGTTTTCGGTTGTGTGCGATGCTTGGGGCACGCCTGCGGTGTATTTTAGTATGTTCATTTTATGTACACGTGTTTCGTGTGTGTGTGGGTTGTTCGCGCGGGGAAGAATGGAGAAGTGGCGGTGAATTGGGTGGAAGGTAGTTTTGAAAAAATCAGGTTCTTTGGAGATTTCGGGCCGGGGTGGCATCACAAAGTCATTCTTCTGAAGAACTTGCATGATTTAAGCCGCTCGTCGATCTCCTTGACGTCCCGATAATCTCGCGCCCTTTACCCTCGAAATTGTGGAAGGTAGGCTTGCCGTTCACGCCAGATATACAGACAATCCCCGGAGTAGTTCATCTACAGCTAGGGAAGGCGAGGCGAGGCGGTGGTCGGGAGTGGTGGTCGGCCTCGGCAGGTGCAACCTTCTTCTACTAGCGAGGATTTTGGCCCTGCCCCCTAGGCATATAGGTAGGGTGAGAGGGGTAGCCGTTTGGAGCGACTTCCTTTAGAAAGAAAGGGCTCTGATCACGCCCCAGTTTCTTGAAGAGAGAAAGGAGGGGACCTTGAGTCACCAAAATGTTCCTGGGGCTGAATTGGAAGACTTCATACCTTAGGTTCCTCCCATATCCAGTCATCCCCCGGATTGGGAAGAAGAAGAGGAAGAGGACGGGATGTACGGTTGAGTTCGCCAACCGGCACCGGAAGTGAGCGAGATCCTTTACAACACGAGGTGATTCCATTCTGGAAGTGGCGGGGATCGGTCGACCTGCTCGGATAGGGGGTTCGGAGGTGCGAGCGGTGTCATCTCGGGTTCGCTGAGATGGAGCGAATGACCCGGTTGGCTCTGGAAGGAATTTCACCTTGGCAAAGTCAGGGAGACTTCCGACTCTTCACGGTGATCGGTGGTCCCTCCCCGGCGAGCGCTAGGTTATTCAAATAAGGCGGGATTCACCTAAATGAAGACCTGAAGGCGGTTGCTTCTTGATCGGATGTTGCTGAATTCGTATCTTTAGATCCGTGACTGCTCTCCCATTGGAGGAGAATTATCAGTTCCACGGTAGGGCGTTCGGAGATTATGTCGTCGATTAGGCTTTCAAAAATCAGGAAGTGAAAATCTTTGGAATTTGAGCATTTCGCGTAAAAATTGTGCGGTGATGCTACGAATGCTATAGCTGTTCGGAGGTAGAGGCGGCGAAGAGTATTCGGTCTCGGTCCACTAGTGCCCAGTAAAGAAGATCTCTAGCAAATGATTGAAGATGGGATGCAGGTTCGCAGTCGCAACTTTGCCCAATCGACGGAATTGGTAAGTTTGTAAGCGCTATATCATGTTCTAGCATTAATTCTTAGTTTTTGTCATATCCTTAATATGTTTCTTCACAGGCGATCGATGCCATCCGAAACATGGCCTTCTAGCATCGAGAATTCAGGACTCGGTGAGGATGCGAGAAAATTTCGACTCTACGCCCGGTCGGCGTTTTAGACCCGAAGGCCTGCGTGCTTCCTTAATGGAGCGAGAGTCGGGTGGCCCCAAGTCAAAGGCTAAGAAGGCTGGTGAAAGGCGAGTTCGTCTTTGAGGTGGAGAGGCAGCTAAGTCATGAAGTGGCAATGGCCCTCTTGGATCTAGGGCTGACGGGCGGCAGTATAGGTGGAATGCAGGTTAGCCGGGTCAAACCAACGCCTTAGTTGTGAAGACACCCAGGCGGAGGGTGATCTGAGATTAGTCGGGGCTCAATAGGCTTTGGCTGCTTCTGGAGAGGCCTGGAGGAAGGTGAAGGAGGAAGCTAATCGTCTGACAGATGAGCGAGTTTCCTTACTTTTAGAACTCGGGGCTAGCAAAGACGAGTTGTCCACTTTCCGAGCATAGGCCTCTAAAGAGAAGAAGGCATGGATGAGTTGTTTGACACTGGCTTTGACGTTATCTTCAATTATGGCTATGGATGTTGCGCCTTTGCGCATAATATTTCTTTGGAGTAAGCCCGGATCGCGCGGGGATGCCCCGATACGTCGAAATCGTTACCTCAGAGTTTTTGCAATCTCGGCAGCCCCCTCGAGTGTTGCCCCCAGAGTTCCTACCACTAATCCTGGCGTAAATATTAGAGAGGAACTTTCGATTGAGGAATGCTGAAGTCGTCGGGGATGGGTGGGCACTGAGTCGAAGTCTCACACAGTAGCTAGGGAGAATAAGGAACTTAGATAGCCGACGGGGAGTGGGGATTGTATTTATTAGCACATGCCCAGGGCCTTACTCCTTTGCTCCTATGTTGTATCCATTTTCTTTATTATGTATCTAGACTTTTAATGAAGGTAGTTTTTACTAATTCTCAGGAGTCTTCTTTGGAATCGAATTAATTCGTATTTGTTTAGTAAATTAAATGCATAATGAATAAGGTGCATTTCAGGTTTAGGCAATCGTTCCCTGGTTCATTTGCTCTCTTCCCTATCCGGGCATTACAGCGTACTAGCCGAACATCAATTGAATCAATCTTACCCGAACTTTAGATTAAACCCGGCTGGTACATTTACCATCTTGCGGGTGGATAGGTGGGTCTTACCGGTTGAAATTGAACTAAACGAAATTATCAGTGTAGAATGGATAGGATATCAACCTTATCCGGACTTTAGATTGAACCAGTTGGGCGCCAGCCATCTTTGGCGGAAGAGCGTGCTTTTCGGCGCCACCGAACTTTAGAGCCCGAGCAGTTGGGCATCGGCCATCTTGGTAGATAGAACATCAATTTCTAGTGCCATCGGGACTTTGCGGCCGAGCCCGGTGGGCATCCCGACCATCTTGGGCGGATAGGGCATCCGATTTTTCTAGTGCCATCGGACTTTAAAGGCGGAAGCTTGATTGGGCATCAACCATACTAGGCCGGATAGGGCATCAACTTTCTAGCGCCATCTGGACTTTAAAAATTAAAACTTTGTGATGAAAAGACAATTTAGAGAGTGAATAATCTTTTTATTGATAGTACCTTTTGAGGTGTGTAGCATTCCACATTCTGGGTACAGGTGTTCCATCTAGCTTATCTAAAGCATATGATCTAAGATACCAGAGCTCGTGTTACAATATGGCCACTTCCCCGATTATTTGAAACTTTCTGCCCGGATGCGACTATGTTTTTGAAGACTTTCCTAAGACCAGGTCCCGTGGCTGGAACACTCGAGGTTTCACACGTCTGTTGTATAGATTTTCTTGCCGGTGGTGGTAGGATGCTACCCGTACGGCTATTGTCTCGCGTAGTTCATCCACCGTGTCTAGGTCCTTGATTAGGGATTCTGTACTCAACTGCTTGGGCATAACCGTTCGGAGTGTAGGCATATCGATTTCTGTAAGGATTATAGCTTCCACCCTGTGCGATGTAGTCTGCGAGAAGGGAGATATCTGGTTGATGCATGGGCGATCGTTACGTAAGCCCCCGAAGGACCGGAAGTCGAATCCACATTGCCTTTAGCTGCATCCAATCGTTTCTTTAAGACCGTCAACAAGGTTTTGTTGGAAGCCTCTGCTTGGCCGTTGCTTTGCGGATACTAAAGGGTGGAGTATAAGTTCTTTATTTTCAACTCATGGCAGAAATTTACGTATGCGGAGCTATCGAGTGGGGCTTGTTGTCTTATCTGCGTTTGTGGGGATCTCACAGAGCCAGGCAAGCGATATTCTTCGGAGAAACCAGTGGCGATCCTTGTCTTTGATAGATGTAAAAGCCTCGACCTCATCCGCTGGCAGTAAATCGGTGGCTATTAGCAGCCGACTTCTTACGGCGGGGTTGTAGGAGTGGTCTATATCTCCGATTCCCCATTGAGTGAAGAGGGTGAGTGAGATGGATATTAAGTCTTGTGTGATCTTATCACGAGAACTGCGCCATTAGCCTTTAGTCACATTCGCCGCATGTCGGTCGGACTTCATGGTTGGTGATAATACCCCTGATGTGGGCTGTGTGCGGAGTTACGCGCTGGATTGTTGCCACATATCCGCGCGCTGATTTGGCGACTATGCGACCTGTTGGTTGTTAAGCATTCCGAATCTGACCCGATCCGGTCGTTTGAACATGGGTGCCGTCGACCAGTAGAAATCTGTGCATTTGGATTCGGACGTGTGAGCCTTGTCCTTTTCATTAAGGAGTTCCCCTATGCTGATGTATTGCGCTATTGGGTCCATCTAGGAAGGGGAGGTTTCGTCACTGGCTTACCGAGCCAGTAGGTATCGAACCGGCCCGGTAATAGATAGAGCGAAAATATTGTTTGTTAAAGGTAGAGATCTTGGTTCACGGTAGGCGTCTTATCTTTCATTACGGTCTTGGGAACATGTTCGAGGCTTCCATGTTGAAAAACTAGTCAGGCGTTGTTTAACGAAGTTACATGCCGCCGTTCGAGGATCAGAGACTCATACTGCGTTTATACACCACACCACCAATTAGGAATCCTCTTAATTATAAATTTGTGTCGGCGAGATGTGCGGTACCCGATTCAATCGTGACTAGGATGACATCCGTAACCGATTCATTTGTTTGGCGAAGACTATGGCCGGACGACTTGCCGATCTTATCCACACGGGAGTTTAGTGCGAGGCGATGTCGGCGCTTATTTGGCGAGACGCCCCCGATCCACCGCGAGTCCACCAATTGTTGTCGGGGCATGTTTCGAGGTTAGGGAATTTACGCTAGAAAGTCATTGAACTGTCTTCTTAATAACTCGGCTTACCACTTGGATACCATATTCGCTTAGTTTAATCGCCCAGCGAGCCATTCTCCTAGATAAGTTAGGCTTTTAAATAGTGCTTGAAGGGAAAGTTGAATTGACACCCTTTATTAGGGTGTGTGCTTAGAGAATGCAGTAGAGTTTCTTAGGCACGCTGTCGGAGGCTAAAGCGGCACCTTTCCAGGGTGGGTACATGTCACGGTTTAGCGTCGATTTGGGACTTGCTAACGAAGAACACGGCCTCTGTAGCCACATCCTCGCCTTCTTTAGAGCAGAATGGCTGCTTGCTGCGATGTCGGAAACCACTAGATACATGAAGAGTGTCTCGCTGGCTTCAAGACTAGCGAGAATAGGGGACCAGCTAGATAATGTTGATTGCTACCAAAGGCACAATCACACTCTTCATTCCAGCATCAGGCCCGGTCGGGGCCCCTTGAGTGTGGCGAAGAATGGCCAGACGATTGATGAGCGAAATGAAGCTAGCCACTAAGGCGGTATACGTCGGTGAAATTGCTATCCCTTTTCTTGAACTGGGAGCCAGGGATTCCATAATGGCCTTAAGTTGAGCAGGGTTGGCTACTATGCCCCTCTAGGTCACCATGAAACCAAGGAATTAGCCCGCGCTGACTCCGAAGGCACACTTTGAGGGATTGAGTTTCATGTCATATGCCTTGAGGAGTTCGAAGGCTTCCTGCAGATGTGTAAAGTGATCCAGGCGCTGCTTGAATTTTACTAACATGTCATCAATGTATACCTCCATGGTTTTACTGCGAGTGGTTGAAACGTTTTGGTCCGCAGCCTGTCACGTGGCTCAAACATTCTTTAACCAAACGGCTACATTATAGCATAATAGCCCGTGGCGGTGATAAGCGTTGTTTTCTCCTCATCCGTGGGTATATGGGGATCTGGTGGGTATCCCAGAGAAGGCATCTAGGGCAAGTGACATCCGTATCGGATGACGCGTCAGCGATACGATACATCACGGGGTAAAGGGAAGTTGTCTTCAAAGTGACATCATTGGGGTCCCGGTATAGATACACACATACTCTCCCTTACCTCCTTTCTTTAGTACCCACCGCCCACATTGTGACCATTTCGGGCATGATTTCTTTGATGAACCACAAATCCAGGTTATCTGCTATAAACTGAATAATCGATGCTTGGTCGGGTGGAAGCAACTACTCTTTATCATTGCTTACGGTGTGGGGCTGACAATTCAATTAGAGCTGTCGTGTAATGTGTCAGTCATGTTAAAGTGGAGTCCCGGGGAAAATACGTCGATGTTACGAAAAACCTCACCGCGATTGTTCTTTTTCATCTTGAATGAGGGAGTACATAAGTGTGTTTATCAGAAATTACCTAGAGTATTGAATCCGAGATCCATAATAATTATTCCTTATCCTCCTTCCTGCCCAGGCGTGACGTGATTGCTATTAAAGGAGTGACTGGGGGCCAAGTGTTGGAGCTTTCATCTTTCTCACGTTCTGTCTGCCAAATGATCGATAGGCAAGTTTGCTAGCGTTGCTTTCAGTCCCGATCTGTCAGTGGTTAGGTAGCGATTGTTGATGGTAGGTTAAGAGATTACTACTTTTATAAGCGTCTGTTAGGCTCGACGTGATGGCATTGTATGGCCACTAAGTCTTGACCGATTGAGAATAAGACTTGCTAAGTGGCCAGATACGCGCTTGGCGGGAGGCGATATCACACCAATGGTTAGCGTGGTTGCCCGTTAAATACGGACAAAGTGCCGGTAGAGTGGTTTGTCAGCGAACTTTCATGCCTTGAAGAAATTTGGAAGTTGCGCCAAGTCGGCGCGTCTTTACCCGGGGTCAGTGAAGCACTCTATGTACATCAAAATTGTTAATGCATAAAGTAAGCATTAGTGCATCATGGCGTGGAGTGATGACCCTGGATGGGTTAATGGGAGGAAAGGATATGGGGAGGCTGTGGTAATTTGTATTGCTCTGTACGTTATCAGGAATGCGATGGTGTTCTGGCTCGGTGTGGTTCGTATGTTTTTCCTCGAGCTTGGTACGATCTGGTCATGGTTGGGCCTTGATATGTAATTGATGGTGGAACATGTTATTCTTTATATGCTCAGATTTGTATTGACATGGTTAGATGGGCATCCATCCATGTTCTTCCTCATGGTCTAATCTCAATTATTGTATTTCCGCTTATTTCAGGATATTTTCTTTATACTGCTTTTTGAAAACCGTTTCCTATTCTAAAAAACAAGGAGGACAAGGAAGATAGGAAGAACATGTTTGGTTCTCAGCTATTTTTTTGTTCTAAAAAACATAGAGAACAATGAAAATGCTAAATTCCGAGAACAAGAACATCGGAGAACACCACACCAAAATAGTGTTTGTTATGTGTTTAAGATAATGTCATGTTAGATGTCATGTACATATATGCAAGCATGAAACCTAATAGATCTCGTTAGTCGAAACTCACTTCTATACTCACTCCATTAATTTTATCTGTGCCCTTTGTCATCCATTTTCATTGTTCTAACCCTGTATTAATATGAAACCACAAGTTTGCACCTTTGATGTTTTATCGTTATCTTTTCCGCTATGTCAAAGAGATATGGTGAATGGTAACTTTATAGAAAAACAAAGGACAAACTAGAGAGTTCTTAGATGGCAGAAACATTTTATAAATTAATATAGCTCTACAAAAAATAAAAATATTATGAATTTATAAATTATTTATTAAAAACATTCTAATTATTATTATTATTTATATTAAAGTATAAAATAAAATAACAAAAATATTTTAAAATATAATCGTGGGAATAATATCAACTACCTCAGCCGGTAAAATAAACCCGAACCTCGGCTTAAAACTCACTACAGCTTAAAACCAAACCCAACCCATTGCTATGTAGGTTATATGAACCCAAAATAACCCGTCCCGCTGCCATCCCTACTCACTATCCAATGTTAAAAACTTAATACTTAATGCTATTAAGTACTATTCATCATTAAACTCAAAAAAAAAAATCTATTAGCATTATAAAAACAAACCTCACCTTAGTCTTTTTTATTTTTCAAATTATTAAGGTGTTTTTTGTTAGTAGCAGTAGTGCCAAAAAATCTGTTGGGAGTTGTGATATTTTTGGTATTTTTCAGTTTGATTGTAAATGGATTATAACCATAACCAAAATTCAGCATTAGAGGGAGCGTAACAATTATGCAATTAATATAATACCATTTGCTGTCTATTGCAAAAAAAAAAAAAAGTCTGCTTTATTCCTTCGCGGCTATAGAAAAACCATAACGGCATAAGCTATGATTTCTCTGTTTTCAGTTTTATGCTTCTTCTGGCATTAAATTTTAACATGAGAATCTTTGAATTGATGGTTTATTGGGGATGCTGGTCTTCAATGCCTATTTGTTTAAAGGATTTCGTAGGGGTAAAATGTAATATGGCATGCTATTCATTTATATCTAATTTCATAAAGAACCAAATGGAGGAGGCTTAGAAGCAGTGAGAGATGTGCAATTCTTGTTTGAGTTAAGTAGTATGTATAGATCTAAATAACCATAGATTTAGACAAGTTTTTATTCATGAGCACGCTCCTATTCATTGATTTTTTTTTTACATCTTTTCACTTTATATTACATTGTAGTAATACAAATCTGTTCCCATTGGGATTCAAACCTTGAACCCCTCCCCTTCCTATACCCGCCATTTTTTAATTGAGCTTGTAATATCCAATACCGATTGTTTGATCTTTATTTCATCTAACATTACCTAAGTTTGAAGCCCTCTTTCTATGGTTTGAATCCCAAACCTGTTGTATAAGTATTTTATGATAGAATCATTATTGTAAAGGCTCACTTAGGCACGAGGACGCGATGCAAGCTCTCAGCACCTCGCCTAAGTCGAGGCAACGCCCCTTTGACATGGTGAGAATGAGGCGCGAGTCTCTCCCTAGGCGTTCCTTTAGCAATTTCTAACGATTTTTGGTTGTTTATTAGTCAATTTTTGGAAATCTCTGGTTGTTTATTGGTCTTCTACTCCATCTCCATAGTCAAGGCTATAGAGTAGCCCTGATTTTTTTCAATCACAAAGATCGTCTTCTTCAGCTTCAACGTTGCAGAGAAGCCCCTTTTTTTACATCACAAATCAAACAACGCTGCTTGATCTGAGACTGCACAACATCGCTTATCTATATATATATATGAAAGAAACCTCACCAGTAACACATGTGATATCTGATGTTTCACACAAATATTCAAAATGACGCTCATGTTATCTTCAGATTCAATATCTAGAAATTATATATTTTAAAAACTCATCAAAATGTTTAGAGAAGCTCCCCATTTTTCACTGATTAGATAAACATGGTGATCCAGTCTTAATATGATTTTTTGAGCAGTCCCCATCAAAACGTTATAGAAGTCCTAATTTTTTTAGTAAATCTATACCACATATAAAAGTAACATGTTTACATTTTTACTAAATTTACCTCTTTGTTTCACTTTTTAAATTCAAACTATCATTGAAATAGAAGCTTAATTCGACTTTATTTTATCTACTGCTTTTCTACCATTGGAAATCATCACAATTATCTAAATGAAAATGGCATCTCTAAAATGAAATGATATCTTACAAGAAACAGAAAGCTTTCATCTTGACTTTATTTCATCAACTGGCCCTACCATTGGAATTTTATTTCATCAACGGTTTCTTTAGAGATCCAATATAGGGTTCATCTCCCTCTTTTCCTCTTTTTGTAAATGTTGATGGAGAACCCTAGAACATGGTAAATAAATGAGAATTTTCGAACCCTTCCGATCAATAGGATACATCACAAGTACAGGAACTGTAGTTTTGTTCTCTATTCAGAATTGGCATTGAAACTTTCGTCACTGTCAGTGTCGGCAAAAAGCTTGGCAAACTTATAAGGTATTATCTCTATCTCATACATAATTTTAAACTATTTTAATCATAAGCAGGTTACAGTGTTTCTATTTCAATCATTTTTACATTCGAAAGTGAGAAAGCTGCATAATAGAAAATCTAAGGTGTCATGTTTTTTTTATAGAGTTATATAGTTTTGATTTTTTTTTAATGGTATTAACGGACTTAAAAAAAAAACTTTTTTACAATGGTATTTAACAGATTTTTTTTAAAAGAAAATCCTCAGGTATTACCGTATATTTAAAAACAAAAACTTTTTGTGGTGGCATTATTATTTTTATCATTTTTTTCTTTTATTCTTATTAAAAACTTTAATCCAATTTAATCAAAAGTTTCCACTTAGAATTTAACATAGAATTAAATTGTTTGATTATAAGATTTTAATAAATACGTAATATTCTTCATATAGAAAAAAAATTGAAAATTTCAATCCTACATAAATCATCGACCATTTAATTAACAAAAATAATTTATATATTTATCTTTTATTCCATAAATACTCTCTTATAATTTATTTATTATAATTCACATAATTCTGATATAAATACACCTTTCTTTGTCTCACATTCCATAAATTATTTGCGTAAATATGCAAATGCACGGTAACATTTTCGGAGTTTCTTATGTTTCATGTCTAAAACAACCACCTAGATTTATTGTAATTCATTTACTTTTGTAACTTATACTTTATTTTTAATTCTTAATTTTTTAGTCTCATATATACTTTTGTAACTTATACTTTATTTTTTATTTTTTATTTTTTATTCTCATATATATATATTTAACTATTCTTTTCTTTTTCTCTACGTATGTATATAAGAGATCTATTGAGGGCTTTACCTCGATTAAGCCAAAGATGGAATCTACGGCGAAGACATCAACGCGAGCCGCGACAAAACCTCATCAAATAAATCTTATCTTTGATAAGATGTGTCAGTAAGAGTGAAGATTATGCCATTGCAATGATTTGCAGATGAGTGAGCATTAAATGAGAGCATGATAGGCACTATAACATTGCAAGCTAACTTTAGCACTTCTATAACCAAAAACCCTAAGTTTGTGTACTCCTAGTACAATTACAATCATTAGTAATTTTTCTTTTTCTTTCTCTTTTCCTTTATTTTGGAAGCAAATTGGCACCTTTGATTCTTCTGCCTCTTTTATTTCTTCTTTCTCTCTCTATATATATGAAAAAATGTTTCACATATTAGTTGTTGAACATCTATATGTTTTAAAGATTAATTTGGACTTTTGTATTTTTAATCATATTTGACATAGAACATGTTTCAACGGCAATATTTTTATTTTCATATATATATATATATATATGGAAAGATTATGTAAGGACATTCATAAATAGGTCTATTGAGAAAATCTGAAATATGATTTATTTCCTTTAATTTTTTTTTTATTTACTAATTGCATGATTTATTAGTATTTGTAATTAATTGATTGATTGCCACAGTTTTCACAATTTGATTAGTAGAGACCTGGCTTTAGGGGCTTAGAGAGGAGTCTTATGGCTGCTACCTATTATCTCGATAAGGTAACATGACCTCCCGGGCTGGACTGATTTTTCCTCAGTACTTATTTCTTATCAGGAGTCACATTTAGGGTTTTTCTTTCTTATTTTGTTTTCCCTTTTAAAAAATAATAATAATAAGTGGTGACTCCAAACTGTTTTTAAAATGATTTTTTTTTAAATAAAAACAAATCTCGCCTTTTAAGTTGGAAACGCATAATAGCCAAAAATACGAGGTCCATAAAATGGCAACTCCACTAGTATTTACACTTGTGTAATTATGAGAGATAATTCTTGGTATCTATTAGTTAATCAATCAATGACAACAATTTCCATACCCTGATTAGGAGAGACCCAGCTTTAGGGGCTTAGAAGGGTGTTATGGCTCACTACTGTACCTTCCCAATAGGTAACATGACCTCTGAATTTGGACTCGGTTTTGTAGACATGTCTTTTCTAAACAAGGAGTCACAATAGGGTTTTTTTCTCTCTAAAAAAATAAACAAAAATAAATGGTCATTCCAAACCGTTTTTAAAATGGTTTTTCAAAAATAAAAATGAGTCTCACCTTTTTAGTAGGAAACACATCATAGGAAAACATGTGGGGTCCACAAAATAGAGACTCCATTAGGGATGTTAGTGGGTCAAGCTTGAATATAATTTGAGGAAAGTGTGACAATTGATTAGTTGATTGGTAGATATCTACTCTTGTGATTTTTGTATGTTGATAGCACATTGAGATATTTTTTTTATTTTACTTCATCTTGATGTATTCTTATTGTATACTTTCCACATTTTGATATGTCTATTATATATATTATGTTTAGATTGTGTGTAGATTTTGATGATATACTTGTGTTTTGCATGATTGCTTGTTGTGTGACTACCCCCTCTTTCTTGACTAGATGTTGCATGTCTATGTGGGACACACTCGCATCCCCTTATCTCCGACTCCTAGTCTCGGTCGACTATGTATCTTTTGTTGTTGTGTTTATGTTTGATTGGAGACTTGTTGCTCCTTGATTGCTCTTCGACCGAGCTAGTGACTAGGAGTAAGGTCTAGTGATGGGCTATATCTATGTTTAGGAGCATTCCAAAGGTGGTCGACATATTGATGTTGCTTGGAGTCCGATCTTTGAAAACTTATATAGCCCAAAGCTAGATTTCAGGATATTTGTGTGGCCAATGTGCTCTTGTTTGTGTTAGATTTATTAGGTTTTTCAAATGCACCCACATATTCACTGTACACTTAGTTTCTTGCTTAGTATTGAGAGTAGTGAAAGCCTTTACCATAGGAAAACCCCCTTGGGATGTCGAGGTAGTGCATGTGTTGATGTGATGACCACCTTGGATGGAAGAACCACGACTCTTCAGAGGCATGTAGGAGGTTGTGCACCATTGGAGGGTACGATCGCTCTTACTAAGGACCCCTTCAAAAATCCACCCTTTTATTTTAGAGCTACCTTAACCTTATAGGTTGATCATATATAGATCATTTTTCTAGGATTCCTTTTCCTACACGTGGGTGTGTCTATCAGCCTTCAGGGTCACTTTAGTCATAAATGAGTTTAGCGTTCTCTCTTTGGCTTCCTCTTGAGTGTTCAGAGATTGATTCGAGTTTTGAGTGTTAGTTGGACCAGTCATTGTCTTCATGTGTCAAAATTACTCCCCTTTCACTTATTGAGTTTAGAGATCCTTCTCCATAGGGCTTTCATGTGTCTTATTTTTGTGATTCATATCATACATCCGGATTATGATTTCCACCATAGGATCATTTAGCGTTTGTTATGTGTGTTGTTGACTTAAGACACATTCACTTTCATGTCATGATCACTAGGGCCTGACCCATCACGGAGGGTTTTGAGCTTATTGACCTTATATTGGAGACTTTACTCGAAGAGTTGGAGATTGAAACTCATTCTACTTGGATCAGAGTATAATCTCATTCACACTTGTATTCTTGCCCTAGCCTTTTCAGACATGATGACCTATTATCATGAGCTTTCTATTGTTGTTACCAAGTACCAATACATTTTGATTCATTTCCTCCCCTTATATACCCTAGCCTTTTATATCACTTCCTTGATTTGACCAGGTAGGGTTTGAAATTACTAGATTTGAGGAGAGCATTGCATCATATGAGATGTGACTCATGATGAAAGGGCAGTTTGATTACTTGATGATATCATTGATTATTCTATGGCTGAGATGGGAAGATGAGTTGTTACACGGTATTCAGTCTATATACTTATATATGACTTCATGAGTTTGATTTGGCTATGGGGATTGGTTTATATGGGTTGATGATGAGTAGCTTGTATTGAGAGAGCAACTAGGTGATTTAATGAGTGTTATTGCTATACTATGATTGAGATAATCTGAGAGGTTTTATCGAGCATATAGCATGATCTTCACATGATTTTAGAGGATTTGACATTGCTACATTCGATGAGTGCTGATCTTTATTGTTTACCATGTGTAAACTCGAGAGCATGATGTATGATGTTGTGGTCAAAGGATAGGTGGTCATCGTTTCATGAGCCTTTTGCGCCCATCCATACACATATAGAGTTAGTGGCGCACAGCCCATTGAGCCTCACATTGATGTTATAGCCTTTTCTTTCATCGCCTCATTTATCTTTACATTGGGTTTGGGGCTCCATGATGTATGGATGCTTTGATTAGAGATCTCATGGGCTTTAGACCTAACAGACGAATTATGATTCATTTCATCCTCTATATCTTCATCTTTCCTTTCTTGACATCAACATTACTCCCTCATATCACATGTCATCATTAGTCTCCTAACCCATTTCTTTTCCATGTCATTTCACTTACGACATTGCTTTTGCTTTCCCTTGAGTGGTAGTCTTCTACATGTCTTTATATGGAGGACATGCACATCGTTCCTTCGTTTCACCCCTTGGGTAGTGATCCAAATATCTTGGTTGTGAGAGATTATCTTGTTAGTGAGGATTCATAGCTATATCAATGCGTGAGGTGATTTCCTTAATGTGATTGTATATTATATATCAACCATTGTTGATTCAAGTATATGTACAAAAAAAGGAAAAAAAGAAAAAGAAAGAGAAAAAAAAATCGTTTATATATTCCATCGTATCATTCTTCTTAGGGTACATGTATGGACGTGACATCTCACTACATTGAGTATATATGATGGTGGGAGTTTGTATGTGAGCTCTCTTCCTAGTTAGATTGAGCAACATTTGAGAGAGATTTGTGACCTTATTTTAGGATATTTAGATCATTGTCTATCCATCACACCATCCCTTTCAAATGTGACTTCCCTCCATGCTATGATGTGAGGCAACTATCACCCACTCCCATCATGTTTCTTATTGACCTCATTTCATTACCTTTATCTGTTTGACCATGTCAGAGTTCTTTCCACTTTTTCTACCTCACTTCGCCCTCGAGAGTATCTTTATCTTTCACATATCGTTTCTACTCATCCTATTGACATGTGATACTTCACTACCCACTATTTAGTGTTCTCATGACGTGCTTAGGTTCTTGACTCATGATGCTTCTATACATTGTGTTACATGCACGAGGGGTTTTTTGAGATTTTTATCATTGGGATTATTGAGTTTAGTTTCCCTTCATTTCTTTTGCCTTATTACCTGAGCCTACATTACGATCCGAGTCGCAAGACCAGCCTGAGGCTGTGATGCCACACATTAGGTTTAATAGCTTGCAGCTTACACATGGGAGATATTCAAGGTTGGTTGGAGATATTTCAAAGCATCATGGATGAGGGGCTTCGATGATGATCATATACTTGGGGGAGTTGTCCCTATTTTTGATTGATTGATCATGAGACATTCTTACGCTTGGACATGACTATTTTGGAGGTCATTTTTATCATATATGTATGCACTGGACACTGGGGCATACCTATCCTATTGTAGGCATATCCTTGAGATGATCTATACTAGGGTATAACCCTCTTTTCTTTAGATGATGGATCTCGAGACATTCCTATATTGGAGTATAGTCACTTTTGAGAGTGCACTTATCAGAGATGCATTTGATTTATTTGTTACTGGGGCATAGCTATCTCATTGTTTTGGTTCATCGACGTAGTGAGTGACCATTTAAGGGAGGATTTTGATGCATCGTGGATTTGATGTCAGATAAGATTTAGTCTTTTCGACATACTTTGTCGATCTTAGATATTTACCTATCCTCCATTCCATACCCAGATATTTCCTTCTTGATAGCCTCGTATCTATACCTATTTTACCAGACCATATCCTTCACCTTCTTTGACCTACCCATTTCACTATGATTTATGATTTGCTCATTTGATCAAGGAAGGATGCGGGTTAGTCTTTTAGTTTTACAGTCGAGCCTTCACCTTTATTGGTCTTTATGTTCAACACCTTCTATGATGGCATGGCCTAGCAAATTATTAACTCGTTTGTGATGATGTCTCCTTATTGGCAGTTACCATGTTGAGTGTTGGTTACTATGATTTTGATTGCTGGTTAGTTTTATCCTCTTTGCATGACTCGAAGCATGGTCCTATCTAGCATTCTTGAGGTTAGATTTGCACTTCATTGCATGATCGATGGGCGTACTCTTGAGTGTTAGTAGTTTTGGGGGACATTTCACTTATTCGCTTAGTCACCTTCTCATACTAGGGGCATACCCCATCCACTGATGTTGTCAAATCATTAGTAGGGTTCACTACCATCACATTGTGTTATTTACCTTTTTGAGTTACATATTAGGGCATATCGTCGATCACTTTTAAACACTCTCATTTTCTTAGTAAGCCACGAACGCTGGCTGAACCACGAGCTCGGTCGTAGGCTGTTTATTTCCTTTTCGAGCCTCAAGCTCTTTTTTTCTTTTTTCTTTTTAGGCCCTAAGCCTTGTAAAACTCTGAGTTCTCAGCCTCGAGCTATTTTATTTCATTTTTTAGCCCGGAGCTCGTTTTTTTCTTTTTAGGCCCTGAGCCTTGTCGAGCCTTGAGCTCTCAGTCCTGAGCTGTTTTATTTCTTTTTCGAGCCCAGAGCTCACCTTTTCTTTTTTTTTTAGGCCCTAAGCCTTGTCGAGCCCTAACCTTTCAACCTCGAGTTGTTTTATTTCCTTTTCAAGCCCGAAGCTCACCTTTTTATTTTTATTTTTAGGCCTTAAGCCTTGTCGAGCCCTAAGCTCTCAGCCACGTGTTTTTATTTCCTTTTCGAGACGGGCTCCACTTTTTCTTTTTAGGCCCTGACCTTGTCGAGCCCTAAGCTCTCGACTTTGAGAGCTGGCCCACATTTCATTTTAGACCTTTTTTTTTTTTTTTTTTTTTTAGCCTAGCATAAAGGCCGAGCTCTTTTGGGTCCTAGCTCTCAGCCCTTAGGCTGTTTTATTTCATTTTACAATCCAGAAGCTGCTTATCTCTTTTTAAACCTAAGCCTTGTCAGAGCACGCCCTTTGAGCTCTCGGCCACAGTGTTTATTTCCTTTTTGAGCCTAAAACTCACTTTTTTTCATTTTTCTTTTAGGCCTTAAGCCTTGTCGAGCCCTAAGCTCTAAACCCTAAGCTTTTTTTTTTTTCCTTTTTCGAGCTGAGGCTGCGCATCCTTTTCTTTTAAGCTACAGCCTTGTCGAGGAGGCCCTGTGCTCTCGACCTTATTGTTTTTTTATTTCACTTTTCCAGGATTTGGAGCTCGCTTTTTCCCTTTTAAGCCCACATTACCTTGTCGAACCGGAGCGCATTTTATTTTAGATTAGGAGCTCGCTTTTCCTTTTTTTGGCCCTAAGCCTAGTCGAGCCCTAAGCTCTCAACCATAAGCTATTTTATTTCCTTTCGATGACCCGACAACTAGTTTTTTTTTTTCTTTTTTGAGCCGTAGAGAGCCTTATTGAACTAAAAGCGCTCTTTCTTTTTCGAACCCGAAGCTCGCTTTTCTTTTCTTTTTTTTCTCTCTCTTAGTCTTTGATCTATGCCAATCCCCTTATTGGCAGAGTCGCCTGTAACGATTTAGTAGTGTCATTTGGAGCGGCTCTCTAGCAAACCGAACACCTTATAAGTTCCCCCTCGGGGTGAGCTTACCTGAGTTTTGTGTAGTTGTCTTGTCTTAGTCTTTAGTGCCTTCGTGTAGTGAGTGTCAATCTCCCTTTATATGTATTCGTTCATTTCTCTTTGGTGGTCAAATTATCACTTGACTTGATCGCCCGATTCTCCGTCCTGCCCCAGAGACCATTTGGAGGGAGTCTGGAATTGCATTGTGACCTTGGTAACTTAATTCTTTTATTTTGTTGCTTGCTTTTAGAGTTTTTTAGAACCCCTTTAGCTGCTTGAGTTTGAGTGAGCTAGTGTTCCTCTTTGACACTTTTGAGGTCTCCTTTTTCTTCAATAGCGTTCATTTCATTTCACTTCACTCACTTTTCACATCTTCGTTTCACTTTCGGCATTGTTTGTGACGTTACGCTCCTTAGAACCACATCGAGAGTGGGGCATATTTATATACCCCAATTTAGTGTTTCTTTTATTTACTTAATTTTATTTGTATGATAATTGTTGAGAACTTTTTGCTTATTCATAGGATGACACATAGGTTCATAGGGTGCCTTTGTTTATAGGGGGCATTCTTTTAGAGAGTAGGGTTCCTAGGGGGCATTCTAGGGTTCATAGGGGGGAATTCTTTGTTCATAGGGGGCATTCTAGTGTTCATATGGGGGCATTCTAGGGTTCATAAAGAGGCTACAAAAAAGAGAGGTAAGAGCTTTTTTTTCTGAAGGAAGGGAGGAGGAAGCTTGGAGAAAGAAGCTTCGGGGAGAGAGCTTCATAGGATTAATTAAACACTCCTTATGTATGCCAATTGTAAGTCAGTCAAGTCTTCACGAATCGCTCTAACCAAACCTAATTCTCATTTCATTTACTTGTTTTTTTTTATTCTTTTCAAGATATTCTATTTTCTCTCTCTCTCTCTCTTACTTCTTTCTTTATTAAAAAGGAAATAATTTTATTAACATCCATAAAAAACACATACAAATTGTTCAAAAGACAATATTAGGTTAATTACATAATAAATATGTTCAAAAACTATAAATTTGATAATACTATAATAATTAGAATATATATGACTCTAATTATGCAACATATTGATGATCATAATTTGATTGTTATCCCTGTCTTGTCAAATATGTTTTGTCTATGTAAATCGTCTGTATACAAATAAAACGTCGTAATAAGACGATGGAAAACAAAAAGTCATAACAAGACGGTGACAAAAAAACAAATACCGCATCAATACGACAACAAAATCACGAAAATAAAATAAAACTCGGATCCATGTATAACAACCACTTTATTAAGAAATAAATTGATAGAAATAGGTGTATGATGATAATTAGAGGTTAAGAATGACAAAAAATCAACCGCTTTGCTTTAAGAAAGATAAGTGGTTAAAAGAAGAAAGTTGAGAGAAAATGAAACTAGAGTTTTCCAATTTTTATTTTTATGCTCTTTTCTCTTTCTCTTCCTTCTTTAAAATGATTACAAGATCTTAGTTATTTGCTATACTTTATTATAAAGTCCTTGCTTTCCATGGCGGGGCGATTACTTTACATCTTTTGCCGCGCGCGACTTACCTTTGAATCCCATTAGAGGTTTATGTTTAATATCCAATACAACGTCGCTCGTTCTCAAGCTACCCATCCCAGGTCAAGTCTTATTACAAACTGAATTTTTAGTCTTTATATATCAGAAGCGGTGATATCCGATAAAATTGGAACGATATCGACAAATTGTCCAAATTTTTTTCCATATTCTTTTTTCCAATCTCCCTGATCCAGCTGTTCATTCTTTGATCAGGAAACAGGAAATCATTCCAGCCCTTCAAATACTCTCTTTCTTTTGATATGAACTGTTCATTGTTTGATTATTAACCAGGAATTGGACATCGTAAATATTGCATCTATTTTACCTGCACACTGGACCTTATTATGTTAGGCCCAGTTTGATTTATGTTTTTTAAAACTGTTTTTTGTTCTTAAAAATAAGGAAAACATAAAGAACATGTTTGATTTTCAATTTTTTACTGTTAAAAAAAAACACATAAAACATTAAATCGAAATTTGAAATGGATGCCTCGATTAATTAATCTCTCAAAGTGAAGACTACTTCGTTCAGTCAAACCGCTCATTTCATGGAACATGCCAACCCAATAACATAGGATAATGCGATAGTGTTTGCTTTGAAAATATGGCAACACTATTTCTATGGTGAAAAATGTAGAATCTTACAGATCATAAGAGTCTTAAGTATCTGTTAACTCTAAAAGAATTGAACTTGAGGTAACATTGGTGGCTAGAGTTGTTTAAGGACTATGATTCCATAATTGATTACCACCCAGAAAAAGCTAATGTGGTGGCTGATGCTTTAAGTAGAAAAATGATTTCCGCTCTATCCCTGAATCATTGTGATTTGAGATTTGAATCTCATAAAGCCTTGTTGGCTCAACTGAGAGTTATTCCTGATTTGAAAATGATGATGAGATGCTTTCGAGAATGATGTCCAGCTTCTGAGAAGTAGTACGATTAGTCGAGAAATGGAAACCAGATTATTTATTTTATAGATGAAAATGGAGGTTTGTTTCTGAGAGGAGATTATATATTTGCCGAATGACATAGAGTTGAAAAAGAGTTACGATGTATAAGAAAGCCACAGCCACCGTGTTACCATGCATCACGGAGATAACAAGATGTACCAGAATTTGAAACAGTACTATTGGTGGCGAGGGATGAGAAGGATGTGACGAGCCCTTGTCTAAATATCGACTTGTCATTAGTAAAGATTTGGACATCGAAGTACCGTCCGGTTTGTTAAATCTCTTCCGAATTCCTAATGGAAATTGGGACAACATTACTATGGACTTTGTATCTGGTTTTCCCTTCACCCAAAAGAAACATGATTCCGTTTGGGTAATTATTGAATGACCCGGCAAGAGGAAAATAAGCCAGCTGCAGAAGACTTGGTATTCCATGGATCGGTTAGTGGAACTGTATGTGAATGAAATTGTCAGGTTACATGGTATTCCGATATCTATAGTGTATGACCGCGATCCACGGTCTACATCAAGGTTTTGGAAGGAATTACAGTCAGCCTTTGTCACACCCCGATTCTCGGTCCGACCCGATTGGCGGATCGAGACAACCTAGTTGGTGCGAGACTCGGGGCCCGGGACTCGCTACCTGATTTTTTTTTTTTTTTAAACCGGGGCGGTACACAATGGGTATGGCCCACATCTTATAACATAATCAAAGAACTACCAGGAGTGGTGTCCATCAAAATCTATACACATTTACCGAGTCCATTTACAAATACAAAACTATACTTTTACATTTAACTACGGAAGCGCGGAACCTACATGTGGTGAAAATGCCTAGTGTGTTGTCAGTGTATGCGAGAGATGCTTCAGATGTCTTCTCCTGTACCTACACGGATTAAAAACCGTGCTAAGCTTTACGCTTAGTGGGAAACATATGTCTTATGCATATACACATTTAACGCATAAAACAAAAACAGATAATATAAATTTCATGCATTTATATTATGAACTTATACGAGTACTTCTTCTTATAGGGCTTTACGCTTGTCGGATCTCAGAGTAGGAATTCTGAGATCTTATTCTTATACGAAACTTATGCTTAACAGACTTATGTTTATTTGGGACTCTCGTAGGAGTTCTGAGAACTTATCCTTATTCGAACTTATACTTAACGGACTTATGTTTATTCGGGACTCAGTGGGAGATTCTGAGGAACTTATCCTTATTCAGAACTTATACTTAATAGACTTATGTTTATTATTCGGGACTCCACGTGGGATTCTGAGCATTATCCTTATTCGAACTTATACTTAACGGACTTATGTTTATTCGGGACTCCCGTGGGATTCTGAGAACTTATACTTATTCGAACTTATACTTATAACGGACTTATGTTTGTCGGGACTCGAAGTAGGGGATTCTGGAGAACTTATACTTTTACGGACTTATGTTTATTCAGGACTCCCGTAAGAGTTACAGAACTTATTTTTATACGATAGTACTTGTAAGTACTACAAAACTTATACTGGTACTTCGTATCTTATACTTGTACTACGAAGTATATCCTGGTCTTACGGAACTTATACTGGTCTTTCGGAGCACATACTTATCTTACGGATCTTATCCTTGTGCGAAGGTACCCGTAAGTACAATAAGTCGAACTAATCTGTCATTATCACATATAAAGGTCATATCGGGGCGATATACGAGATACATGTCCCGGTATGGACACAGTCCATGCGGGTGAATCAAAACAGATACATATACTTATTTTCACGGGATCACAGTACCCTTAGGTACTCTTCGGACTTATACTTATTTTGCAGATGCGGGAGTACCGGGAGTAGGTACTACCCGAACGATTAGATACCGAGTATCGTAGATACTACAAAACTTAATAAGATGGGACGAGAACTTGAATCAATACGGGGAGTACGGTGGTACTACGAGATATCAGAGGCGAATGGGGCAATCCGTCACGGGGGTACATTAGGTACCTCTGAGCTTAATCGGTCTGAGGACCCGGAACTTATTCGGATCTGAGGGTACCCGTGGAGTACTACGGAACTAGATCGACGGGACGTTGGACACGGGGGTACCGTGGGTACTCTGGCCCGAATCGAGGCGAGGTACGTGGAGTGCAGACGGGAGACTTGTCGGTCTGAGGTGCAGAGTGGGTCTTCTGCAGAGGCGAATCGACGGGGAGTACGGTAGGTGCAGCGAACATCGGTCTGGGGGTACCCGTGGGTACTCTGAGGAACTGAATGAGAGACGAGGAAGTACCGTAGGTACGACATAACTGTCGGTACAAGGTACGTAGGTACTAGAGGCGAATCGAGAGGCAGGGAGTACTGTGGAGTGCGACATCATAATCGAATGCGGGGTACCCCATAGGTACTCTGGAGACCCCATTCGATTCAGGTACCCGAAGGTACTACGGGACTTAATCCCGAGGCGAGGGTATGCCGTAGATGCAGCCAGAACTTATCGGATCTGAAGGAGTACGAAGTAGGTACTCACGAGGAACTTAATCGAGAAGCAGGCTTATTCGATACGGGGTGCCACTTGGAGTGCTACGGATTCATCAGGGGACATGGTACCCGTGGAGTGCTTATGGCAGTGAATCTGGTACGTGGGTACTCTGTGAACAATCGAGACGAGTGCAGTGAGTCTTACGAAACGGATATAGAATGCGTTCATATGTTACTCTTATTCTCTATTCGAGTCTTATCATATAGCGTTTGACTTCCTAGACCCGATGTCTGAGGAATGAGTAGGACACAACACGATAAGTACGAGAAGATACTATACGATCTGTGAGAGATGTCGTAGCACTTAACGGGACGAGGAGTCTTAGTAGCACTAATCAAAATCTTAGAAGTACTAATCGAAGTCTTAGAGACACTAATCGGAATGCAGAAGTCTGTCGGGTGCCGGAGCACTAATCGGAATCAGGAAGTACTTGTCAGGAGTGCGAGCACTAATCATGAGAATGTAGAAGTACTAATCGAGTCTTGGGAGCACTAATCGGAATGCTAGAGGTACTAGTCGGGAGTTCGAGCACTACAATCAGGGTGCAGAAGTACTAATCGGGACAGGAGTGCTATGACGGGTTAATAGCGGTCTTAGGTAGTTTTACGATTAGGTTCGATAACACTATTTTATAATAGAGCATTTTAGCCACATTATGCGTTCATGACGGTCGTATTCCATGTCTTGGTAGGTATGATGAGCATGTAATCACACCTTCATGTGATATTATTCTTCTATGAATCTAATTTACCCAGGGTGGAATCAATCCAATCGGATCGTCAAACTCAAGTTATGGCATTTTTTCATGCCAACTAGTCGGTTACCGATTTTACCCGAGGACAGTTTGAAATACTCGACAGTGCCTTGACTCCATGGCCCTGACACTGGTTCTTTATGCTGCGTTTAAATTTAAGGTGTTAGGGTTATTCCAGCACGGAATCACACCCAGCCAATTCAGTCTGGAACTTCCAGAGTGTCCGGCTCTTAGGGGACCTCTATGTTCAAACGGATGCAGAATTGGCTTACTTTTATAGCCCACTTTGAGTTAATTTTTCGACCAATTAGAGCTAGAATTTGACGATATCTATTTCTTTAGGTTTGGTTCTCCTTGAAGTCTATTTTAATTGGCCACTTGAATCACTCAAATCGAATAATAAATGAGAAAGTTATTACCAAAATACAAAAACTGGTCGAGGAATAGGAAGCGAGCCGAGGTGTCACCCAGAGTACACCCTAATGTAATACCGATTTTACATTGGCCAAAAATGACCAGAACACAAAGTGTGCCGGTACATGTTCAAAGTGTACCGGTACACATCACTCGAAATGCCAGAATGTGTGTTTTCACCCATTTTTCCATATTTTGATGCGATCAACTCTATACTTCAAACACGCATCGGCAATTTCAAATTCGCGGAATCTCTTTTCTATTCAATTCATCTTTCAATTACATATCTTTCCTCAAAAATCCTCCATGAATTTCCCCCAACATAACTCTAATATGGGTCACAACCCATACACAATTCAAACTCAAGGATTTGTTAGGGTTTATTCTAAACCCTAGCTCAATTACTTGTCATTTAACCATGAATCCAATCTAAAAGGGAATTCCACCAACCATCTTGTGCCATATGGGATTTTACCCACCTTACTTTCCATAATTTTGAGTTAAGATGGAACCTAACAAAACCCCAAGTTTGGGGAAGATAATAATCATAGAAAACCAAAGATCTATATGCCAAATCTCATAGAATTCAATCCAAGGTGAGTTTCCATACAAAATTTCAGGATTCCATACCTTGGCTTGATCTTGGCTCCTCATCTTCTTCCTCTTCCTCTTCACGTTTTCTTCTCCCTTCCCAAAATGAGACCAATTTTGGTGTCTTTAAATCCCATGTTTGCTAAGGCCATGTTTAGCCCTCCAAAAACCCATTTTTTGGGTTAAGTTTCGTGTTACTTTTTTTGGTCCTCCAAATCTTGACCATTTGTATTTCAAGTTTCCTTTATTTCATTTTGGCCTCCAATCTTCTTAATCCATGTCTTTTAGGCCCCTTTTTGGACAAATTACAATTTTGTCCTTAATTCTTATAAAATCTCCGGGTTTCTAATTTCCATGTTTCACATTTCAATTACGACACATTCAAATTACGCTTACAAAATACCCTAAACATGTCAGCGCTAAGGGTATATTTTGAGATGTTATAATATTGGAGTACTAGGCTAAAGTTTGTCTGACTTTCATCCACAAACAGATGGACGGTCAGAGAGAGTGATTCAAGTGTTGGAAGACATGCTTCGAGGTTGTGCACTAGATTTTTTCAGAAGTTGGGATAAGTATATATTCCTTTATAGATTTTCTTATAATACTTGATTATCGATCCGATATTTGTATGGCCCCATGAAGCTTTGTATGCGGGGAGATGTAGAACTCACAGTATGTTTGGACAAAATTGAACGAGCATAGGAGTTATTGGTTACGATATAGTGAAAGAAAGAGAAGAGAAAGTTCAGGTTATTCAACAAAGGTTAAAAGCTACTAGTGATTGTGAAAATCATATACCAAATTTGAAGAGGAAAAGATATTGAATATGAAACCCGGAGATCAAGTATTTTTAAGTATCACCCCGTGGAGGAAGATTCTACGGTTTGGCAAGAAAGGAAAGAGCGAGGTCAAGATTCATTGGGCCTTATGAAATTCTAGAAAGAATTAGCCCACTGTTGCTCGGTTGGCACTCCTGCGGAGTTGTGACTTACATGATGTTTTTCACGTGTCCATGTTGAGGAAATATAGATCAAACGAATTGCATATCCTGCCTGTGCAAGAGGTGCAAGTGCAATAGGATTTCTCCTATGATGAAGAGCCAAAAGCTATATTAGCTCGAGAAGTGAAACATTTGCGAAATAAGCCAGTATCGTTAGTGAAAGTACACTGGCAACACTATGGCAGGGAGGAAGCTACGTGGGAGCCAGAAGAAACAATGAGACACCCAGTACCCCCGCAACTTGTCGATTCGGAGTAATAATTTCGTGACGATCTTTTAAGGGGTTGTAACACACCAAAATATACTCTGACAATTTTATAACATGTTTAGGGTATAAAATAAGTTAAATTTGTATTTTTGAAATTATATTGCTAAGAGCAAAAATGATAAAACAGAAATTAATGCAAGAGTCAGGGGTAAAATAGTAAAATGTCACATTAAGGACTCAAGGGTCATAAGATAATACACATGCCAAGTAGAATATTGAGAAGTTGAATTGCAAAAGAAAGAAAAATGAAGGACTAAAAATGCAAAAAGGAAAAAAAAAAAAGAAGCCAAAAATGGCTTTGGCGAACAGGAGTCTTGTGAAGGAAAGAGATAGGACCAAATTTTGGTCTTGAATAGAATATTTTTCTCATTTGTGAAAGAGAGGAGCTAGAGCTAGAAATTCGGTGGAGGAGGAAAGGAGGTCATTTGGCTTTTGTAATCATGGTTTGGTTCCTCTTGGTTCAAGCTAGAAAAGAAGGAAGAAGAAGGAAAGTTTGTTTCAAAGAAGAAAACAAGGTTGGAAACTCCTCCGCTCCTTCCTTGTTTATGTTTGAGTTAGGAAAACCCTAACTCTTCTAAATGTGTTATATGGTTGTTTGAGTTGGTTGTGATCTCAATTGAGAAATGTTTGTATAAAGGAAATGTTGGGGTTTTTAGGGAGATCTTGTCAAAAATTTTCCCGAAAACCCACGTTTTTGTAAATGTATCGGCTCATCCGAGTGAGTGATTCAAATTTCTAGGTAAACTAAACTTCTAGGAGAACAAATCTCCTTGAAATAAGTGTATTCAAATTTGAACCCCATTGGACCCAGAAAATTCCTCAAAGTGAGGCTTTGTTTTCGGGTCAATTATGGTTCAGTTCTGATACAGTTTTGGTGTTCCAGAACAGTTTTGGTATTTAGTCCATAAGTTGATTTCACTCCTTCAAATTAAGTGATTCAAATTTCTAGGTAAACTATACTTATAGGAGAATAAATCTCCTTGAAATAAGTGTATTCAAATTTGGACCCCATTGGACCCAGAAAATTTGTCAAAGTGAGACTCTGTTTTCGGGTCAATTCTTGTTCAGTTCTGATACAGTTTTGGTGTTTCGGAACAGTTTTGGTATTTAGGTCATAAGTTGAGTTTCACTTATCCAAATTGATTGATTCAAATTTCTGGGTAAACTTCTAAGAGAACAAATCTCCTTGAAATAAGTGTATTCAAATTTGGACCTCATTGCGTCCAGAAAATTCATTAAAGTGAAGCGCTGTTTATAGGAAATATTTCAATGTAAAGTCTTTGAAGTAAATAAATAAAAGAAGGGTTGATATATGAAATATGAACACATGAACGATGAATACCACACACACACACACACACACATTCTTAAACATTTTTGATGACTAGTATGACATCCCTAACTTAGATAAAAACCTAATAAGCTTGATTTCCTGCATATATTCCAAAGTGGATGGACAAGTAAGCATTGCCTATGAGGGATTACAAGTTATAAGTTAGCCCCGTTTAGGTAATTAAAGTGGCCCCGTTTGGGTCATTACAGCGGCCCCGTTTGGGTCACATAATACAAGCATAGGTCACTATCTCGTACAGTGATGATACCTTCGAGTACATACAACCACGTTTGGGTCATACAGTATAGGCATAGGTCACTATTTCGTACAATGATGATACCTTCTGATATATACAGTTATCTCCCATATCCAAGTCTTTGGAATATAGAGACATAAAAAAAATGATACAAGATGATATAAGATAATATGAAACATGACACATGAAAAAGGGCATGAAATATGGAAATGATATGAAAGATGCATATGATATGTAAAAGAAGTATATGTTTATAAGCTATTGTATATGTATACTGAAATTAAGGGATCGCTCTGGTAGTCGCTATATGTTATATGTTTCCCACTAAGCTATAAGCTTAGCACGGGTGTTTCATCCGTGTAGGTACCGAAGAGGACATTCATAGCATTCTGCATCCGCCAGGGCCAACACAGTAATAGAAGACCACCCTAAGTAGGTTTTGGATTTGTTTTTGTATATGTAAATGTAGAGTTTTGTAATAGTGAAATTGTATAAGAACCAGTAAATAGGACTCAAATATATTTACAAAATATTATGAACACCACTACGGTGGTTGTTTTATATGTACATGTTATAAGTTTTATTTCCTTGTGAAAATATATATATAAATTGGGTCCACTAATGACAGAAAAACAGGTTAAAGAGTCTCAATCCCGTGTCGCGTCCCCACTCTTCGCTTAGGCGGGGGTTGGGGGGCGACATTTGGGATCTCCTTTTTCGATAGAGTTCATTTCATTTCACTTCACTCACTTTTCATACCTTCGTTTCACTTCATTGTTCGTGTTCGTTACACTCATGAACCCTATCGAAAAGGGGCATATTTATAGACCCCAATTTAGTGTTTCTTTTATTTACTTAATTTTATTTGTATGATAATTGTTGAGAACTTTTGGCTTATTCATAGGATGACACATAGGTTCATAGGGTGCCTTTGTTCATAGGGGGCATTCTTTTAGAGAGTAGGGTTCATAGGGGGCATTCTTTGTCCATAGGGGGCATTCTAGGGTTCATATGGGGGCATTCTAGGGTACATAAAGAGGTTATAAAAAAAAAAGGTTGGAGTTTTTTTTGGAAGGAAGGGGGAAGGAAGCTTGGAGGAAGAAGCTTCGGGGAGCGAGCTTCATAGGATTAATCAAACACTCCTTATGTATGCCAACTATAAGTCAGTCAGGTCTTCGCAAATCGCTTTAACCAAACCTAATTCTCATTTCATTTACTTGTTTTTTTTTATTCTTTTCAAGATATTCTATTTTCTCTCTCTCTATCTCTCTTACTTTCTTTATTAAAAAGGAAATAATATTATTGACATCCATAAAAACAAAAATACAAATTGTTCAAAACACAATATTAGGTTAATTACATAATAAATAGGTTCAAAGACTATAAATTTGATAATACTATAATGATTAGAATACATATGACTCCAGTTTTGCAATATAGTAATGATCATGATTTGATTTGTGTATCTGCAATACGTCGAATATGTTTTGTCTATATAAATCGTCTGTATACAAATAAAACATCGTAATAAGACAATGGAAAACAAAAGGTCGTAACAAGATGGTGACAAAAAAACTAACATCGCATCAAGATGACAACAAAATCACGAAAATAAAATAAAACTCAGATCCATGTATAAAAACCACTTTATTAAGAAATAAATTGATAGAAATAGGTGTATGATGATAATTAGAGGTTAAGAATGATAAAAAAATCAACCCTTTTTGGCTTAAGAAAGATAAGTGGTTTAAAGAGAAAGTTGAGAGAAAATGAAACTAGAGTTTTCTATTTATTTTTATTTTTATGCTCTTTTTTTCTCTTACTTCTTTAAAATGATTATTATTTGTTAGCTATACTTTATTATAAAGTCCTTGCTTTCCACATGGGAGCTGTGCACGGCATCTTTGCACACACGGCCTTAGCCCAGATCCGTTAGAGGTTCTTGTTGGAGGTGTGTTTAATATCAATCTGGCGTCGTTCGTTCTCAAGCTACCATCCACGTCAGAATCTTATTAAAAACTGAATTTTAGTCTTTATATATCAAAAGAAAGTGGTGACATCGGAAGTAAAAATTGGAGCGATATCGACAAATTGTCCAAATTTTTTTCCATATTCTTTTTTCCCACCTTCCCCATCTCCCTGATCCAACCGTTCATTCTTTAATCAGGAAACAGGAAATCATCCCAGCCCTTCAAATACTCTCTTTCTTTTGATCTAAACCGTTTATTGTTTGATTATTAACCAGGAATTAGACATCGTAAATATTGCATCTTTTACCTGCACACTAGATCTTATTATGTTAGGGCCAGTTTGATTTATGTTTTTTAAAATTGTTTTTTATTCTTAAAAATAAGGAAAATATAAAAAACATGTTTGATTTTCAATTTTTTACTATTAAAAAAAACACATAAAACATTAAATCGAAATTTGAAATGGATGCCTCAATTAATTAATCTCTCAAAGTGAAGCCTACTTCGTTCAGTGAAACCGCTCATTTCATGGAACATTTCAACCCAACAACGTGTTTGTTACTTAGAGTGCATATCGTATCCTTAATTTCATGGAGCGCTCATTTAGTTAGTCAAGCGCTAATAGTGGTGGAAAAGTTGAAGCAAGGTCTCCCAAATAACAACCTAGAAATTTACTTCTTGTAATGTTTAAGAAAAGAATAATAGCTTCAAAGGTCCTCCTTGCTTAAGAAAATACACCATCCTTAATGTTTTTAAAGTTATTTATCTCTTATCATAGCACAGATGCAGCACAGTTGGAGCATTTAAAGCAACCCTACAATTTGAAATTTTTTTGGTTTCAAAATTTTTCTCTGTTTTTAAGCAGAGATGGAAATATCCATAAATTATTTCTTCAATGCAAAAAAAAATGAAATTTCATAAAAAAAAAAAAGGGGCATGGAGATATGGTCCATTTTTTGTTATCTCTAGAAACCATTTTTCCTTATTCGATTAAACCAGAAATATAAAAATATTTATAGTCACTCCAACAAACTAAAAGATATGTTTAGCGTTAGTACCTAAAGAGAAAAAATAGGAAGAAAATCAGGCTATCTAGGAACTTTTGTGTAGTCACCTTGAAGATTCTCATTTCATATATATACTACTAGAACAAAGATAACCGTTGACTTTTTACTTGAATTCTAAACAAGGTAATAAACTTAGATTCTTAGAATTGTGATGGAAGAATTATATTATGTAGTGAATGTCATTAATTTCATTCACTATTTACAACATTTGTTTCTCCAATGGAGAAAATAGGCTATCACCAATGATTTCACATACTGGGGCAATAGTGAAGGCATGACTAATCATTGACTTCTAGATGAAAATCTTGGGAAAAGTGAGAAGCCCGAGAGAGGGGTGATTTACGGCCGCCCTTCATGTCCAAGTCCTAATCATACTCTCTTTCTAATAATCAAAGAATAATACAGGATGAAATTTCATTAGTGAGACTAGGAAGCAGATTATTTTGATAGGAAACAACTTTTATGACCATTTACTTGGAAATTTCATTTTTTTTTTCTTCCAAGAACTTGGTAATGGGTGTTATATCACTTATGAGGCCACTCTAACGTGTTTTCTTCTTCTTTTTTTTTTTTTTTTGCTAAAAGCAATTTGTTTTCAGTATTTATTTTTTAACTTTTTCATTATTTATTATTAGGTGCATTTTTTAATGTTTTTTTATTAACAAAAAAAAAATGGATTTTCAAATATGAAGGAAATATATTCTTTATGATCAAGCTAATTAAATAAAATCATATGTATTTTAAATTTTTATTAAAGTTTATTTTTGAAATTTTAGATAAAAATAAAAAGGGTGGCTTTTTCTAAAAAAATTAAATATTTAATCTATTATTATTAACAACAAAAGTTCTATTTAACATTAAGTAAAAAAAAAAAAAGAAAAATACAAGTTCCTTACTTTTCCAACGAAGACACAACATTTTCTCTTTTCGGACCTCTTGTTTTTTGAAACTAGCGAAGTCACCGACGTTATGTGATAACCATGCCTTGACTTCCATAGCATGGGACCTTTGCATTGTAACAAAGCCCAGGGATTATGCTGAGAGGCATTGGTTTTCCAGCGATGTAAACCAGAAGCAATTTGAAAGCTTGGAGATTCTCTGGTATTCTCTTAAATCCGGTCAAACGTTCATAGAACATACCCGACCCAACATTACTTCCCATCTCTTCCCTTTTCACATGAAATCTTGTGCTTGTTATATTCATCCATCAATTGCACTTGAAAGGAAGCAATTACAAACTGACAATGGTCATGACTAAATCCCGGCCTCTGCTTCAATCCATCTTCATCATCTTTGCCTAGCGCCATATCTGTCTTGGTCTTGTCACGAATACCAAAGCAAGCCCTCCTTGATTCCGTCCTCCGTCCTTGCCATTAATTCTTCATTGCACACCTTCGATTCATGGAACTCGGTTCTGGCCATTTAATACATGGAATAAGGTCACTTGTAGTTCTCCTTAATTCAAATTCCTTCCTTCAAGCTATGACTTCAGTGTTGTGATTGAACTCCATCTCTCTAACCTTTCTACACAGCTCATGCCTTCTAATTTACTGGCACCTCTCTTTTTTATCAGAAGTTTGAGGGTGCTTGACTTCTCCCATAACTCCATAAGTGGTCAAATTCCAGCACTCGGGTTTGGTAACCTCAGCAACTTGGTTCACCTTGACCTTAGTTCAAATTGGTTTAATGGATCCATTCCTCTTCAACTCTTTCAATTGAAATATCTTTGGTATCTTGATATGAGTTCCAATAGTCTAAGAGGAGAACTCCCTGAAGAGATTGGAAACCTCACAAAGTTGCAGCAACTGTCACTTTCGAGTAACAAATTCTCGAATGGCGTTCCCTCTTCGATTTTGCATTTGAGGAGTTTGAAGAATTGTTTTAGGCAACAATTCTTTGTCCATGAAATCCTCCCATTGTTACAATTTATCAATTTGTCCTATACGAGCTTTGTGGAAGAACAAGTTGACTTGTGGAGTCCCAGCCGATGCAAAGCGAACAAGTTGAATTCACTTTACTTAGGAAGCGAGCACGCTCCTTGAAATTCCATTATGATGTCGATTTCAAAGACTTACGGGACTTATATCTTGGAGAGAAACAAAATCTTACTTGGAATAACAATATGAAGGGTAATTGCCAGTGAGTTGTTTAGGATTATCTCTCAGTCTTGTGGTCTCTGAGAGATATTCAGGGAATGGATTTCTACCCAAACGAATCTCGTTGTTCTTATTCTCTCCCATAACAAACTCTCAGGTTCTCTTCCAAATGCTCTCTTCCGATCTTCCCAATTATCCACCCTTTCTCTCTCCCTTGTAATTTTACGAGGTTGCGGAGGAACATTGGAATCTTAGCTTCTCAGGAATCACGAGGTTGACAGGAACGACTTTGCGGTTATTCATAATCCATCTCTAAATTCCAACCTTCAAATCTTGGACCTGCCTTACAATAGACACTACGGCAGCTTGTTTTCCCGGTTTTCGACCCTCAAGTGAGATCTGTTGTATCTTAGTTTCTCGTCAGCGAATTCTCGGAGAGTTCGACCACCTTTCCTCAGGCATTAAAGCTCTTGCATTGGGAAGTAACCAGGGTTTTCAGGCCTTGCCTTCAACCACAATGGGTGAAATCTTCGGCGTCTCGGGCTCCCAGGCAAGCCGATATTTCAGGTGGTGCCAACTCCTTCTCGAATCCTATCTGCGGGTTCTAAGCACGAGAACGGCTCACCAAACGATCTAAAATGCTTTCCAACCTCCAAAATCTCAGTTCTTGACCTCTCGAGCAACAATCTCACGGGAGAAATCCCCATAGAGTTTGTAAATAATCTTGGGAATGATTGAGGCATCGATTCAGGCATCACAGGACATCAGATTACAACGACGATATCATCCTCATCAAATCTTTATCACTTGGGATTGAAATCGCTAGTGACTGAACCAGTGGAAGAAGTTAAACAGGTCTTTCAGAGTCACCTGTAATTAAATCATATACTTCTTGTGGGCATGATGACAACTATCGGGTGAAGTCTGCATTTTCACAAATAACCAGGAAATATCTGGATAACCAACCTCCTCAGCTTTATTTGAAAGAATTAACGTAAGAATATAGCTAAATAGTGGATTTAAGAAATATGAGGTTTAGACATCTGCAACAAACTCTTTGAGTCTGAATTCTTTGCTTCTGGCTTCGTAAGCTCACTTCACATGGATGTGAACGCTGAAAAATACAGTGACTGGGCTTGATTAAGATAGATTGACCCCAAATGATTACCGTGAGATCAAGCTTCATCACCAACAACGATGGTTGTGTGACACCAAGTGACACGCGTCTTTGGAGACCCTACGCTCCCAAGCTGCAGACATGATAACAAAGACCGTAGATTTTGTTTGGAAGCGTGAGATTGGACTATCTTCGTTAGCTATCATTAACGAAATCAGGATCATCTTGATTGTGACTTCATTTCAGTCAACCGCTGACGTAGTCATCATCACCCCATGATTAATAATCGAACAGCGGTTGACCAAAAACGTCAGGTCTTGCTGCGATTTTTATCGGGATTGAAGTTGCGTGAGGTTATAGATCAGTGAAGAATAAAATTATAATGTAAATTAACGAGCGATGTGATGGGAAATGATGTTTTTCGTGTTGATAAAAATAGAACTTCAAATTATCGTGGAGATTAATAATAAACGCCTGAAATAGATGAGACACAGCAGACCATTTATTGAAAGGATTAAGCGTGGGGCTGCGGTTGGGTGAAAAATCAAGGCGTGCAGTGTTGAGAAAGAGAATAAACTGCGTTCTTACACTGAGAAGGCACAATCTCATAGCTTAATTTGAAATTCCCGAAAGGTGATGGTGCGGGGCTGAGGCAGAAGCCTGAAAATATGTGATGATCGATTGGACATGTGGCTGGCACGCTGATCACATTCCCAATAAGTAAGTCAGAGTGGAAGCATCTTGGTTTATCTTCATCATTTTTCATAGTCATAACCTCAGGACAAAATTGGGTGATGTTGATTGAGCGGGTTCAAAGAATGATACATACTAAACCCTCTATTAATCTTTTGATATAATTATATTAGACATTGCAGTTGGTGTATTGAAAAAGTGAAATATTAAAGAAATAAAGGAAACAAACCGGATTCTCCTTGATGTGACTGAAGAATCAGGTATCAAATTAAATAAATCCTTCTTTAAATTCTCACATCTAAAATATCAGACATATACGATAAATAACACCTTGAATTTATATCTGTATCATATAACAAGGCTCTAAACTATGTTCTGTGTTTTCATGTTTTATTCTACAAAAGTTTGCATATTGAAATATTTTAACGAGCGGCGTTTCGACTCTTTCTCAAATGAACACTCTACTTTGTCAACAGTCTCTTTGGAGTCTGCTTTTTGAGGGGTCCGACCGAGGTGACAAACCAGTGAAGATTCTCTATAGAGTTAACAAACTTTAGTGCTATGCGATGGCGTATCTAAGCGATAGATAAGTTCAACACAGTTATTCTATGCAGTGTGTAACATGCGTAGGATCTGGGCCATATTCTTGTCCACCACTGGAATCTGACAAAGGCTCCCATCACAAAAGTGCAAATGTCAAGTAAACTATTGATCACACCACGACTAAACCAATTGGAAACCATCTCAATTGACATCAAAGCGATTTTGATTTCTTTCTTTGCTATTTTTGGCGATTGCAGGATTTTCAGGTTATAGTGTAGACATATATTTTTCAACATTTTTCGAACTTACGTCGCAGGGATTCTATGTCTAGCGAAGTGAATAATATGTGGGACTTTCACCACAGGGATCTACTAACCTCCGCCCAAAGCATGTAATTTATCATTTTGATCATTTACACATTCGTGAATCTCTACCTTGGACTTTGTCCCATTTTCCCGAGTTCACGACCCATTCTGCTCGATGAACAAGATAAACCTTGCATGCACCCACACCCGACGTGTGATGTGACCGTGCATATGAAATGCATGATGCCAATGCATTTTCCTCATGTTATGCATGAATGAGCTACATGAAACATTTACAAACCATGGAAAATTATAATTTATACATATAATTTGTCTCCATGCAAAACATATCGATACATCAAAAAAGCATCATCAATATCACATTTTCACACTTAACATTATTATTCAAGCGAAACAATAACACACAATTAGGTCACAACTAGGGACCACTCAACAGGGTACCTCACGGCCCCTTAGCAAGCATAAGACCATTTGGTTCAGTCATACACTCATCACGTCAAACAACCATGATACCTAGAACTTCGGTTTAAATTCAAAACCCTAACTTACACAATCCGTGCAACCTGGTCATGAATCCATACCCATTAATTCCAAAGCTTGGAACTAATCTACATGGCCTCTCATGGCCTCCCACAAGCAACCCCTACCATTATAAAGCCTTTAGGCTAAAAGTAAACAAAGTAGGAAATATCCTACCTCTTGGAGTTTGAAGAAACTCGCAAAAACCGGAGTCCACGCGTTGTCCTCTCCGTGTAGAACAACTTCCCTTCTTGTCTCGAAGGAATCCGACGGTCGGATAAGCCTACAATTCTGAAGAGGCGTTTCTCTCTCTAAAAAATGAAAGAACAAACGCCCACATCCAATCTCTTTCTTATCTCCACGTTTCCTTATTTCTTTTCTTTTTGCTTTTCTTTTGCTTTTTCTCTTTCTCACCTGTTTTAACCATTTCCTCATTTACTCCAGATTTTCTCTTTTTCTCGCTTTCAGTCGCTTTCTCCTTTTGGAGAAATCATCTTTCGGTCAAGGAGGAAATTGCTCTCCCCTCATATCAGCCCAGTAAGGTGTGGCTCCTTTTTTCAAATTTCTTATTTAAATGATCATAACATGGCGTCGTACACCACATGTCATATGGGCCATGGAATCCCTTCTCAGCATGGCTTAATTGTGAGCAGCTGCACGATGCCAAGTGTCGCACACTTGTGGTGTAGTGGCATCCCGCTATCTTGCCATGTGTCATCAGGCACCCACCCTTTCAGCGTGAAATCCCGACTACCTCGGAATCTAACGAAATTCTTTTTAAGGAGGGGAGAATGTAAGACCCGAGAAAATTCCAATTTTCTAAAAAGGGGCAAAATCGTAATTTCGGTAAAAATCCGGAATTTTTCTAGATCTCGGATGTGAAAGCAAGGACTTCTCAGTTGAACTCGTCTCGTGAAAATTAACTGCGTCCGAATTTCGTTGGGTCAGAGGTAGTCGGGTTTCAGTGCACGAGGCGTGGGGTGTCGGATGGCGCGTAGCGAATAAGGGGATCTTACTTGGCTGTGAGTGTGTGACACTTGGCATCAAAAGTATTGGCTCTGAATTAAGCCATGTGGGAGAAGGGATTCCATAGCTGCATATGATCTCATGTGGTGCGTGTCGTAAAGAAGGGATTTATGAAATAAGAAAATTAGCAGGAAAAAGGGAGAGCCACACGCTTGGTTTGAGGAAGGAGGGGCAATTTACTCCTTTGACCAGAAGATGATTTCTCCAAAAAGGGGAGAAAAAGGACGAAAGGAGAAAAGAAAATGGAAGAGAAAATGAGGAAAATGAAAGAAAAATGAAAGAGAAAAAGAGAAAAGGAAAAAGAAAAGCGAAAAGAAAAAAGAAAGGAAGGGGAAAACGTGGAAGGAAGAAAGAGATTGGATGGAACTTGTTCTTGTTTTTAGAGAGAGACGTCTTCCTTCTCTCTAGAATTGGCAGGCAATCCGGCCGATCAGTTCGCCGAACAAGAGGAAGTGTTCTGGGAGAGGACAGCGTGGACTCAGGTTTTTGGGAGTTTCTTCAACTCCAAGAGGTAGGATATTTTCCTACTTGGTTTTACTTGTAGCCTAAAGGCTTTATAATGGTAGGGGTTGCTTGCGGAGGCCATGAGAGGCCATGTGAATTAGTTCAAGCTTTGGAATTATTGGTGTGGATTCATGACCGGTTACTGATTTGTGCGAGTTAGGGTTTTAATTAGAGCGAAAGTTTCTGAGTATCATAGTTGTTTGATGTGATGATAGGATTGGAACCAAAATGGTTCATGTTCTTTAGGGGCGTGAGTACCCTGTTGATAGTCTGTAGTTGTGACCTAATTGTGTAATTGCTTAACTTGCTTGAATAACATGTTAGGAATGTGAAAATGATGTTGATGCATACTTTAGATCTGTGAGTCTCTATGTTTTCGTGGAACAGTATATGTATAAATCTGATACCATGGTTGTAAATGTTTCATGTAGTGCTCGACATGCATGTAACATGAGAAAATGCATTGGCATCATGCATTTCATATGCACGGTCACATCGGCGTCGGTCGGGTGTGGAGTGCGAGGTAGGTTGTGAGGGACCAGTGGAGTGAGTGTGTTCCCGGGAAAAATGGGACAAAGTCAGGTAGAGATTCACTAGAATGTGTAAATAGTCAAAATGATAAATTACATGTTTTGGGTGAGACAGGTTGGGTAGATCCCCCGAGGTGAAGTCCACATTATTCACGGTTGGGGCTTGCTGAATCCAGGCGATGTAGTTCGTGAAAATGTTGAAAAGGCGTGCGTGATCCTACGGTGCTCAATCAAGTAGCCCTAGGAAATATAAAGGAAAGAATCAAAATCAGTTTTGATAAATAAATTGGAGGTTACCAGTAATTTAGTCGAGTGTGTGACTAGTTTATTTCACATTTGGCACTTCAGGTGTGAGGGAGTCGGTTGGGACTCAGGTGGTGAGCATGAGGGGTTGCATCTCATGCATGTTATAGACATTTCATATAGAGAATAATTGTATGGAATGTGATTGATTGTTTATATATGCCATTGCATATGCATTTAGGTGGGGAGTAGCACTTGCCAGGGAGAATTTTCTGCGGGCTTTGCTGCCGTCGCGAAGTGGACCCCTTTTCAGGTCACGGGGACTATCCGGGGGACGGTGCCGCGTGGGGTATCTATTGAGAAAGAAAGCTGAAATGTGGCTTTAAGAAAATATTTGTAAATATGTATAAATCTTTTTGTAGAACAAACATGTATGAGAATATAGTTGAGATTTTTGTTATGTGCGGTGTATGGAATTTATGTGGCTATTTTACTCAGGTATGCGTCTCGTGATCTAGGATGTATAAATTTCACGTGAGGTTGTGGTGGTCAGCGGACACCCCGGATTTGGGGCGTCACTGACAAAGAAACGAGCTTCGAACGGGGGTGGTGTAATTATGCAAGTAATATAATACCATTCAGCATCACATTGCAACAAGTATGCTTATTTTTCGTTAAATGTTTGGGAATAATGTAGAGGCGATTATGAATAATTATGTAAATGACTAGAGAACAAACAATTTATATGAACATATTTCAAATAGGGCACAGATGCAGCACAGTTGGAGCATTTACAGGAACCCTACAAGCCGGCACGTCGATCCCAGTTATAAGAATTTTGCGTATGTTTTAAGCAGGTGGAAATATGGAAATATCAATGAATATTTCTCCAATGCAGAACAAAATGAAATTTCATACAATAGAGGGGCAGGGAGATATGGTCCATTCTTTTTAGCTCTAAAAGCCATTTTTCCTTATCGATTGAACCAGAAAAATCAAATAAACACATATGTATCTTCAAGATAAACATACTATTGCCACTACCAATGTAATCAAAGAAACATACTCTATTGGGTCTTTCACATGAATATCTTCAGTCTCAACCTAAAGCTTTCTCTCTTTAATATAGAGAAAGCCTCTACGGGAATAGCCAATAGGCAACACCATAACAACCATAACATGAGAAAAGATTACCAAACTATTGAAGGGCCTTAAAAAAATTCATTTTCTTACTGTTTATGGCAATTAATCTCTATCCAAAAGAAAAATAACAATTGCCTCAGCTTTCTTTTCGCACCCAAAAAGTTCTCTCATTAAAAGAAAATAACAATTTACTAAAAGCTATTTAGCTTTCAACATTCAGTTGTTATTTTTTAAAAATTTTCACGATTTATTGCTTAAATTTTAAAAAAAAGTTCTGAATAAAAAAAAATTAAAAATATTTAGTTTTTCTATTCAGAAAAAGTCATTTTCCACCAAAACAATAAAAACTTCACCATTGCCTAACAAGGATGAGGGCTAGCAACACTCACTACTAGAGATGACAACGGTGGGTTTGGGATGAGGCCACCCCATCCCGATCTCAGCCCGTTTATTTTTGTTCAATTCCCAAACCTGTCTCATTTAAAAAGTTAAATGGGACAGGTTGGTGGGGATGGGAAAATTCCCAAATCCGTCCAGTTTACATTTTATTTTTGTTTTTTAAAAAATTTTATATATATATATTATATGAAAATTAATATATTTCATAAAAAAATAAAAATATTATGAATTTTTATAAATTATTTATTAAAAACATTATAATTATTATTATTATTTATATTAAAATATAAAATAAAATAATAATAAAATATTTTTAAAATATAATCAGGGTGAGAATAACAATACCCGAACCCGCCCTGAACCCGTCTCGGGTTTGAGAAAATAAACTTGAATCTGTTAAAAACCCGATTACAATTAAACCAAACCCGCCCTATTAAGGGCGAGGTGAGGCGGGAACCCAAAATAACCCACCCCATTGTCATCCCTACTCACTACCCAATGTTAAAAACTTAATACTTAATGCTATTAAGTACTATTCATCATTAAACTCAAAAAAAAAAAAAAATCTATTAAGCATTAAGTAAAAAAACAAACCTCACCTTAGTCTTTTTATTTTTTCAAATTGTTGCTCTCTGTTTTTGTTAATGCTTGATAGTGCCAAAATCACGTAGTTGTGATATTTTGGTATTTTTCGATTTGATTGTAAATGAGTTATAACGAGAACCAAGAATTCAGCATTAGAAAGAGCGTAACAATTATGCAAGTAATATAACACCATTCTTGTATATTGCAAAAAAAATGTTTTGTTTCTTATTTTCTTAGTTTGATTTGTTGGAAAAACCATAATAGCATAAGTATGATTTCTACATTTTTCGATTTTGTAGCTATTACGGCATTAAATTTTAACATGAGAATCTTTTGAATTGATGGTTTATTGCAGGGATCTTTGGTCTTCAATCTTTATTTGTTTAAAGATTTCGTAGGAATTAAAATGTATTATGGCATACTATTCATTTATATCTAATTTCATAAATAACCCGAATGGAGGAGGCTTAAACAACGTCGTTTTGATCTCTTTGCAGGACCAGCAGCGGCATCAGTACCTGAGTCCCAAAGATCAAAATGACAAAAAGAAAAACCCCTATTTTTCGTCACAAAGATCAAAGCGATATACATTTGTTCTCTTTGGGATCGACACTACGTATAAGTCTTTGATATATTTTTAAAGCTTATCAAAATGTTGTAGAAGCCCTAATTTTCTTTCGAGTCATTTGATCTCTTTAGGACAAACACGGCGTCCAAGTCTTACATAATTTTTTGAAAGAAACTTCCATCAAAACGTTGCATAGAAGTCCTAATTTTTTTTGGTAAATCTATACTACATATAAAAGTAGGAAGTGTTTTACATTTTTTACTTCCAAATTTACCCTTATTTCACTTTTTAAATTTCAAAACTATCATTGAAATAGAAGCTTTAATCTTGACTTTATTTCATCTATCGTTTTTCTACCATCGGAAATCATCACAATTATCTTAAATGAAAATGGCATCTCTAAAATGAAAATGACATCTTACATGAAAATGAAAGCTTTCATCTTGACTTTATTTCATCAATCAATTCTCTACCATTCGAAATTTTATTTCATCAACAATTTCTTTAGAGATCCAATATAGGGTTCATCTCCCTCTTTTCCTCTTTTTGTAAATCTCGATGGAGAACCCTAGAACATGGTAAAGAAATGAGAATTTTCGAACCCTTCATATCAGTGGATACATACGCAAGTACAGGAGGAACTATAGTTTTGTTCTCTATTCGAAATGGCATTAAGCCCATTGTCCTTGTCAATGTCGGCCACAAAAAGCAACAAATTATGAAGTATTACCTCTATCTCATATATAATTTTAAACTATATTCACGATGTTATATTAGAGTTTCATATTGTTAATCTTTGGTTGGCAAAGTGAAAGATGCAAAATGGAAAAAAAATTTCAAGTTTAGTTTTTAATTTAGCGTATTATCTGTGTGGTATGTTTTGGGTATTAGAAAATCTAAGGTGTCATGTTTTTTTTCATAGAGTTATGTAGTTTTGATTTATTTTTATTTTTTTTAATGGTATTAACATATTAAACAAAACTGTTTTACAATTGCATTAAACATAATTTAAAAAAAAAAAAAACATTTGCAAGGAGGTATTAACGGATATTTAAAAAAAAAAAAAAAACCTTTTTAGGGTGGCATTATTTTTATCATTTTTTTTTCTTTTTATTCTTCTTCTTCTATTAAAAAACTTTAATCCAATTTAATCCAATGTTTCCACTTAGAATCGAATATATAATTAAATTGTTTGTTTATAAGATTTTAATATATACGTAATATTTTTCATATAGAAAAAAATTGAAATTTTCAATCCTACATAAATCATTGGCCATTTAATTAACAAAAATAATTTTTATATTTATCTTTTATTCCATAAATACTCTCTTATATTTTTTATTATATTACACATAATTTACTACACCCAGTACACCTTTCTTTGGTCTCACAAATCATAAATTATTTGCATAAATATACGGATGCATGAATATGCTGGAGTTTTCTTATGTTTTCATCTCTAAAACAAATATACAATGATCACTACACAGGATTTATTGTAATTCATTTACTTTTGTAACTTATACTTTATTTTTTATTCTCATATATACTTTTGTAACTTATACTTTATTCTTTATTTTTTATTTTTTATTTTTTATTCTCATAAATATATTTTACTATTCTTTTCGTTTTCTCTACGTATGTAAAGAGACTACTCCTATGAGCAGACTCTACGTCGATAAAGCTGAGATGGAGTCTCCTACAAAGACATAAACATCCAATCTGTGACAAAACCTCATCAAATAAATCTTATTTCCGATAAAGATGTCGTCAGCTAAAATTGAAGATTGTACCAACTACAATGATTTGCGGATAGTGAGAGCATTAAATGAGAGCATGATAAGCACTATAACATTGCAAGCTAGCTTTAGCACTTCTATAACCAAAAACCAAAGTTTGTTTTACTCTAGTACAATTACAATCATTAGTAATTTTAAACTTTAACTGCTACATTTTTCCTTTATTTTGGAAGCAAATTGGCACCTTTGATTCTTCTACATCTTTTATTTCTTCTTTCTCTCTATATATATATGAAAAAATGTTTCACATATTATTTGTTGAACATTTATATGTTTTAAAGATTAATTTCGATTTTTATATTTGTAATCATATTTGGCATTGAAGAAACTCAATGGCAACGTATTACCTATTTTCATATATATATATATATATATATATATATATATATATATATATATATATATATATATATATATATATATATATATGAAAAGATTATGTAAGGACGTTCATATCTATATTTAAAGATTATGTAAGCTGAAGCTACCCATCCCACGTCAAGTCTGATTTCTCTGTTTTCAGTTTTATTCTTCTTCTGCCAGTAATTTTTAGCATTAGAATCTTTAATACGTATTTGTTTACAATATTTCGTAGGGGTAAAATGAAATATGTCATGCTATTCATTTATCTTTTTTTTATAAAGAACCAAATGGAGGAGGTTGAGAAGAGCCAGAGAGATGTGCAATTTTGTCTTTTGAGTTACAAGTAGTAGGTATAGATCTAAATAACCCTAGAATCATGATAAAGCTTTTATTCAATTTAGGCAATACTCCACCAAAGCACTCCACCGTTGAAGCCCCATACTATGGTTTGAATCCCAAACCTTATTTGCATTAGTATTCTTTTGATAGAATTATAGCTCTAAAAGGCATGCTTAGGCATGAGGCGATGCGATGTGAGCTCTCGGCGGCTCACCTGAGTCAAAGCTATGCCCCTTCGACAAGGCAAGGATGAGCAGCAAAAGGTGCATGCTTCTCCTAAGGAGCAAAAGGTGTGCTCTTCTCCTAAGGCGCGCCTGCCTCCCTAGGCATCGCTCAAAGAATTTCCCGAAATTTTCTTCCCCAATTTTCGAGGCCGCGAGAAGCCCTATTATTTTATTGGTAAATTTCAGCATTTTTTTGGAAATTTCGATTGTTTATTGCTCTTCTTCTCCTTCTTTGGCATCGAGGTTGGAGAGAAGCGCTAATTTTTTGTTTTTGTCACAAAGATTATCTTCGTCAGGTTCAGAGTTGCTTTTAGTCACATATCAAAACGATGTCATTTTTTTAAAGAAACTCCCATCAAAACGCTATAGAGAACTCCTAGTTTTTTTTTTTTTTTTAGTAAAGGTTAAAAAAAACCCCTTATGTTTTACCAAATATCTCACTTACACCTCAAAAAAAAATTTTAGGTCCAAAGAGACCTCTATCGTTTACTCTCGTAGCCTACTTAAATCTCATTACTGTGAATCGATAATGTGTTAAAGAGGTCAAACGATGTTAAATTCAGAAACAAGCATCACGACGTAGGGGTCCACATGACATTATGAGACCCACTCTCCTTTCTCTTCCATCATCTCTTCTCTCTCCTCTATTTTCCCTCATCTCTTCTCTCCTCCCCCTCCCTCACCCAACCCCACTAGTTGAACCCAACCTCCCCCCCACCTATCTAGTGAATTTTTTTTGGAATTTCGGTTGTTTACTCTCGTAACCTACTTAAGTCCTTGCTTCTCGTAAGATGTTAAAATTGTTGTTAATTGCTGACGTGGTGTGACAACCCCCGAGCCCGACCCAACCCGGTTGGCGAATTCGAACCGAAACCCTGGGGACGCCCGTTTAATTCTTTTATTTTACATTTTATTAAGTTTTCTTTTTCAAAAGTGTTGCGACCTAAACTCCCGGCCGACTAAGGGATTCGTCCCAACCGAGCCCTAGCATTCGAAGTTTTCATTTATCTTATCAAACATTTATATGTCATTTCGTTTTACAAGGTTTTCACTACGCTAAGCATTTTCAAAATGGGAGGCCCATAAACATTTTACATTTCACAAAATGCAATTACAATGAAGGCATTCTGCGCTTTTAAAATGATATACAAAACAAACATTAATTCAGAGTTCAACCATTTGTTCACAAAATATCCCATGTTTAAAAGGAAATGATATGCTTATGGCGGGGTATTTACTTATACGCCGCAACTTGCTCTATGACTCTGCGCTTCACGATCTTGTCTTCCTTCCCGTCTACTCGAAACCTATGCATAGATAAAACTACACGCTAAGCATTTTCATGCTTAGTGGTTCTATGCAGTCCTATTCCAATATTCAATTTAACTTGACATGCATTTAACATTAAACCATGCCTCTTATATCCAAACGTACTCATGCTATTCATTTTTGCATGCTTTCATTTTACAAATCATTTATCGTATCACAACATGCATTTTCAATGCAACAATTCAATTCATTAAATTCAATTTATGAAATTTAAGCGTATACATGAAATCCCATTTACACTCATCCATGCAGGTTATTTCACTTTGACTAATCAATTCACATTTCCGACTCCGATTCGCTTAATGAACCCCGCCCCATATCATTCCTAAGAATGCTTACACATTTAACACCGGGTCTCCCATCATGACGATGCCGCTTGGTGCACCCGACATGTGGTATCACTTAAATGTCATACGCCATCACGACGGGATGTCGACAAGTGCATCCCGCCAAGTGGGACATTTTTCAATGCTATACGACATCACGACGGATGCCGACGGGTGCATCCCGCCGCCGGACATCGACAATTTCAGGTGCCTGCGACGTATGTAGATTAGTGCATCCCGTCAGCGGTTCATTTGGTTTATCGATTCAATTTAAGATGTCAAGAATTGATCGACGGTTTACAATCCGATGGTATCATTCATATCATTCGATTTTCAAACGTTTAAATATCACACATTTCAATTCCATATGCACTTTCTTAATATCATTTCAAAGATATGTTCATTTCATATAATCATTTCAGATTTATTTGGTAAACTACCAAAACACTAGATGTAAGACCCGAGAAATTCCAATTTCTAAAAAGCAAGAAAATCGTACTGACATACAAATCGTTAATTTCGGTTAAAAATCCGTAATTTATTCTCTAGATCTCGGATGATGAAAATAATTTTACCGTTGGAATTGTCTCGTGAAATCTAGCTAGCACGTAAAATTTCGTCGAATTCCGAGACAATCGGAATTTACACGTTTTTCGAGGCTTCGCATTTCGGGTGCCATAAAACGATTTTTGATGCAACGAAAGTCACATATAACACGTACTCATGTGCCATAAGTGGCATGAGTAGAGAAATGATGAAACTACGCCTGATAATAATGTCAAAGCTGGGAGCATGGCCATGTTTCATTTAAATTCGATTAAAACGTAATAAAATGCCAAAATAGCGAATGTTACTGTCTTCCAACTTAAAAGAAAACGCGACCGAATCCGCAAAGCCGGGCCCTAGCCATTTTTTTGAGATTTTTAGAGAGAGAAACTTCTAAAATACAAGCGATCCATCGGCCTGGGCAGCCGGCATGGGCGTTCGCCGACGGGAGGCTTTCGCGCGTATCAAATTTGTGGAGTTTTCAACTCCGGAGGTAGGGTTTCCTACTTATGCTTATTCCCATTTTGGGTGACTTTTACAAATGTTCGAGTCGAAAAGAGGCTGCTAATACCTGACGGCCCCAAAACATGGAACCGAATTACTGAAATTTTAATCCATTGAGCCGCTCCATCACTGGCACTACGTTGGGTGATTAATCGTGAAATAAATTATGCTTTGATGAAAGAGGCCTGAATGGCTTGAATTGCGGGTTCACTAAGGAACCGATGATTAGGATTTTTCAGAATAGTAATCGAGGGTTTCACTATTCCCAAATAGTGTTCTAAAATATATTTTCGTGAAAATATGTGTTTATCGAAAGTGATTTAAATTTTAAATTGTTTCGTGTTTGATCATTAGCCCAAAGTGAGCTAATTCTTGATGTATGAATTAATTTTAATTTTACATGACATGATTGTGTGAATTGAATCTTTTGTAAATATATGCATGTTTATATATTTACATGTGAATTAGACTCCAGATTGAATTGGCATACATGCATTCCATATGCACCGGAACACCCTACGACTATAGGAGTGAGCGCTGTAGATGAGTCTGAGAAATGGTTCTGAGGGTTCTAAAAAAATATTAATTATCTAGAGGGTAGTCCAAATTCTAAAAATAATCAATCGTCTGAGTCGCCCAATCGATATTCACCGGAGGGTAGTCCACACAAATAATATATATCAATTCGTTCCAAAGCCTAATTCTCAATTGGATATATATATACATCGAAGGGTCAGTCTAATTAACAAAACAATTTCCTTACACGGCTTAGCGTAGAAAGTGTGAGAGAGCTTCCAGGAGGACTCTGGATCCGAGTTGGCTGGGTGTAGACATTCAAGTAGGATCATGCATTTGCTTGAATGTGTGTTTAATTTGAACATCGTGACCGCACTTAGGTGGCGTAGTAGCCCACTTGGGTATGCATTCCACTACTGAGCATTAGCTCACCCTGTCGAGGTATATTATTTTACAGGTACAGGGAGTGTGCGAGGGGACGGCTCGTCCTAGAGACCGAGGACTAGAAGGAAGCCGAGCTGTGGCTTTGATGTATACATGTATTAGAACTTTTTAAGTTTAATGTATGTATTGTATAAGAGTAAAAACATATTAACTCTTGCAATCATTGGGTAGTCGGGATTCTGGGCTGGCATGTATATCGAGTATTGTTTACGGGGCCCGCGACCGTTTAAACTGTTATACTGACCTGCTTGGGACAAGCCATGTGTGCCCTCAGATTCGGGGTAGAGCTCCCCGTACAAAGGAGACTCTGCCCTATTTTCGTGAAAAATGTCTGGTCATCCGACACTCACGAGTATTCCGCGGGTTGACGGGTAGTCAACGGACACCCCGGGATCGAGGTGTCACACTAGAAACAAGAATAGAGTCAGAGAACAAACTCACAAAGCTTTGCACTTTGATTCCAATCCTCGAAATCTCAATCTCAGTTTGGCTTTTCCTCCTCGTCAGCCCCTATTCCAAAACCATTAAAGAACAATATTATTCTGTAAGTATAGTGGTTTCCTGCTAGGATTGATTCTTTGGAGTTAAATTCTGAAGTTCAATTCTCAACAAGCTATATATATATATATATATATATATATATATATATATATATATATATATATATATATATATATATATATATATATATAATGGACTTAATAGCCTATTGGGAAATAAGTAAGAACACCCGAAACGGAGTTCGGACGAAGAAATTATGACCTTCCGAAGTTGGAGGTCACACGTAATCAAACCCAGCCAAGCTGACCTGACTTGGCCGAGGTTTCCTGACCTGTCTGAGCTCGGATTGACACCCACTATCCTCCAAAAGTATATGAATGGAATCTTGACTCAATGGGATTTCCATAGAGTCCAAGAACACCCGAAACTAGCCGGACGGGGGCAAGCTACGACCTCCAAGTCGAGGTCACACGTAGACAAACTCACCGAGTCGACCGCTTTCGCCGAGCCGAACCGGACCTCGACGAGCTCAGCTGACCTGTCTGAGTTCACCTATTGTCCTTCATAGGTATATTAATGGCTTCTTGACTCAATGAGCTTTCCATAGAGTCCAAGAACACCCGAAACGAAGTTCGAACGAAGAAGTTATGACCTTCCGAAGTTGGAGGTCACACGTAGACAAACTCAGCCGAGCTGACCTGCTTTGGCCGAGCTGAACTGACCTGGACGAGCTCAGCTGACCTATCTGAGCTCACCTATTGTCCTTCACAGGTATACACGGCTTTTGACTCGATGGCTTTCCCATAGAGTCCAAGAACACCGAAACCCGGAAGTTCGAACGAAGAAGCTATGACCCTTCCGGGTCGAGGTTACATCGAATCAAACTCGCCAGAGCCGACCATTGCCGAGCGAACTGACATGCACGAGCTCAGCTGACCCGCCCTGAGTTCACCCATTGTCATTCACAGGTATATGAATGGATTCTTGACCAATGGTCTTTCCATAGAGTTTAAGAAATTCGAAACTGAAGTTTTGATCGAAGACGCAGGACCTTCCTAAGCTCCGAGGTCACACGTGGTCATACTCCAACCAAGCTGGACTCGACCCTGCAGTGTGCTGACCATAACTCGTCTACGAGGTCCAAATTGAAAAATTCAAAATCCTAACATAATCTTGACTCAATTGGATTTCCATAGAGTCTAAGAACACCCGAAACGGAGTTTGGACGAAGGAGTTATGACCTTCCAAAGTTGGAGATCACATGTAGTCACACCCAGCGATAGCTAACCCGAATCGTCGAGCCGACCGAATTTCTAGAAAGGACCATAACTTGGTCTAAAGAGGTCCAAATTGAGAAATTCAAAAGCCTAATATCAAGTTGACTCAATGGGCCCATAGAGTCCAAGAACACCTGAAAGGGAGTTTGGACGAGGAGTTATAACCTTCCAAAGTTAGAGGTCACATGTAGTCACACCCAGCCGAGCTAACCTGAACTGGCCGAGCTAACCTGACCTCGGTAAAAGGACCATAACTTGGTCTACAGAGGTCCAAATTGAGACATTCAAAAGCCTAAAATCAAGTTCATTGATGTGGCTACAATTTACCAGAAGGACTCACTACCAAATTCCCTTTATTCCTTACCCAAAATCTAGTTCTAAGGTCCCATAATGCGCATCATCACAATATGGCAGCTTCCTCATGGTTTAAAATACCACCAAACATTTCCCTGTGTGGCTTTAATAACCACCACACAACCCTAAGCGTAAAATAACCAAAGTATGAGAAGCACCTACTCTCGGAGTTTGTCGAACTCCCCAACCGCTGGCCTCTATGCGAAGCCCCCAGCCGTGGAGGATGAACTCTTCCTCTTTCTCCGCCTGAAATCGCCGGTCCGATTGTCGGGAAATCTAGAGATAAGTGAGAGCTTCTCACTCTAAAATCTCTCCTCTTTTCTCTCTTTTCTCTCTTTTCCCTTTTCTTATGGATCACCCTTAATCGTATTTTAAAATGAGGAAACTTCCTCCCTCTTTCCTACATGCCACATGTCATTTCCTTGATTTTTTTTCTTCTTTTTTCTTTATTTCTTTTGTATTTAGGTCCCTCCATTTCTATTATTCTTCATTTAAGTCTCCTATTATTTTCCCTCGCTTCATTTATTTCCTCCTAATTTCACTTAGACATCTAAACTTATTTACAATTGGACCCCTTAGGTCCCCATTTTACACAATTTCCATATTTTTCTTTTTTCACTTAGTTTATTTTATCTAATAAATTTCTATTTCAAGATATAATCATTTAATCAATATTCACTAACAATTCCTAGAAAATACCCGTTGGTTCAATTATACCCTAATATATAAAAATACCCAAGTTGTCTAATTATACTTAATATATAATAATTTTTATTATAAAATTATATATATTGGGCGTTACACGCTAAGGTCCACTCGATTATCACATAAAATCTACCTCCTCTCTCTTCCCCCATCTCTTCTCTCTCCCTCTCTTTCCCCTCGTCTCTCTTCTCTCCTCCCTCTCCCTCACCCTACCCCCACTAGTCAACCCAACCTCCTCCTCCCGCTCAATACAATAGTTTTTTTTCTTTTTTAACACTTATTCTTGTTAAAATTTTATTTGTAATTTAAGCCTACTAAATAAAAATTCAAATTCTTATTTTTTTAAATATAAATAAATCATTCATTATTTAAAATCTACTAAAATGTATTTTAATTTTTAAAATCTACTAAATAAAAATTCAAATTTTATTTTTTTAAATATAAATAAATTATTCGATATTTAAATCTATTAAATAAAAAATCAAATGGATGAGTTTGAAATAATATTTGAATATTAAATATAATTTCAAATGGATGAGTTTTGGTCATTTTTCTTTAAAAATCAGTCTATTTTAAATGGATGAGTTTTAATATTTGTATTTTTATTTAAATGGATTTTTTTTTTGAAATATGGGATTTGTTAATATTAAATATTATTTCAAATAGAATATTTTTAATATTAAATATTTTTATTTAAAAAACCAATTTATTTTAATTCTATTAAGTTATCACAAATTTTTGATAAAAATAAATAGATGAGTTTTTTTTAAAGGAAATACAATTTATTTTAAATTATTATTTAAAAATGTTAATATTTAGTTATTATATTATTGATTATTATAAATATATATTTATATTAAAGATATAAAATATTTTAATTAAAATATAATTTATTTTAATGAAATAAATTAAAATTAAAATATTTTTAAAAATAAAATAATGAATAAGTTATTTATATTTTAAAATAAATTCTTGATTTTCTATTTAGTATATTTAAAATAATCTAATAATTTATTAATATTTTGTACAAATTTTGAATTTTTATTTACTAGATTTGAAAAGTAAACTAAAATTGTAATAAAAAATTAAGAGATTAAAAGATAGCATATATATATATATATATATATATATATATATATATATATATATATATATATATATTTTTTTTTTTTTTTTTTTTTTTTTGTAAGAAAAAAGGCTTAGGCGAGTGCTAGTGGTTGGGGGAAGGGGTGTGGGTGGGGGTGTTGGGGCCTGGAAAGGAGGAGGAGAGGGAAGAGAGAGGAGAGTGAGTCCCATGGTGTCACGTGGATGTCACGTCACCAATTAACAGTCATTTTAACGTTGTTTGACCTCTTTATCGTTATTAGTTATGACAATGACTTAAGTGGGCTACGGGAATAAACGGCAGAGACTTCTTTGGACCTAAAAAAACGTTAAAGGTGTAAGTGGGATATTTGGTTTAAAAAAAAAAAACAAGGGGTTTTTGCACCTTTACCCTTTTTCCATGACAAATTAAAATGATGTTGTTTTGAGTCTTATACAAAGAAACCACCATCAAAGCGACTTCGTTTTGAGGTGTTCACTATGTTTAAAAAACAAAAGACATTGGGGCGTGAAATCAATGTTGTTTTGGTCCTAGATAGGCTAAAACGTGTCATTTTGGCCCTAAAATATGTTTTTCAAGTTTCTAACATTCCAAACCCCAATTTCTACCCAGTTTGGCAGTTTCAACTCGAAAAAAACCCCTAAGCCTCCCAACCAATGTGTTATCCATATAGAAGATGATAAGAAGCAAGAAAAAAAAGACAATTAAAATAGCCAAAAAATTGTGAGAAAATTGTGAAAAGAGTAGGGAAATAACCTCCCATTTATTGATTAGATTGAAATTTTATATGATATTTGATGATAAATGATTGTAAAATTTGAGTATATTTGAGACAAATATATATATGTAAGATAGGGTGGGTCTTACATAAAAAAGCATGTGTCTTAAGTGTGTCTTGTGCCTCAAGGCTCCAAGAATTAGTTGTAAAATTTCCTGATGGCGTAATGGGAGCTAAGTGTTTTTCATGTTAATTAATGAACTTAAGAGAGTATCATGGAAGGTTAATAATAAGTATACAAAAATGATGAAGGGCCATTTATTAGAAAGTTCAAGAGCTTGTGTGAATTTCCTCAAGGATCGAGTGAAAAATCAAACATTGTAGTGTTAAAGAAAAGAAGAATAGCTTCAAAGGTCCTATTTACTCAAGAGAATACACCATCCTTAATGTTTTTAAAGTTATTTAGAGTATCATGGCACAGTTGGAGCATTTAAAGCAACCCTGAAAAGCAGCACAGTGTCGGTATCCCTTGGTTTTAGATTTTTTTTTCCTATATGTTGCTAGAAGTGTAGATGAAAATATTTAAATATTTCTTCACGTAACAAAATGAAATTTCATGTTAGGGAGTGGCAAGGAGATATGGTTCATTTTTATTTTAGCTCTAGAAGCTATTTTTCTTATCAAATTGAAGATATGGTTTGACCTCATTACCAAAAGATAAGAAAATCAGTCGCTCTACATACTTTTGTTTATCTAGTCACTTTGAAGATTCTGATGTCCTATATATAAACTACCACACAGAGATAACCGTTGACTTCTCACTCAAATTCTGAACCAGGAAATAAACTTAGATTCTTAGAATTCTGAACGAATAATTATATTATTCAATGAATATCATTAATTTCATTAACTATTTTCAACATTTGTTTCTCCAAAGGAGAAAATAGGCTATCACCAATGATTCCACATAGTGGGGCAATAAATGAGGCATGAATTCACATGATGGGGAAAGACCGTGAGGAAAATGAGAGAGGGGCCGCCCTTCATGTCCAAGTATTAAATCAAAGAAGAGACAGGATGAAATTAATTTCATAAATAGGCAACAACTTTTATGACCATTTACTTGGCAAATTTCCTTTTTATTCCTATTACGAAGAACTGAAGACCGTGCATTGGAAAGTTCCTTCTTTTCCAACCAAGAACAACATTTTTTTCTCTTTTCAGACTACTTTTTGGAAAGCAAAACAAGTCACCGATATAAAGCATAACAGAGGGTTTGAATAAATAATAATGCCTTGACTGCTTTGTAACAGAAATAGGGACCTATATTCCCAGTGTAAACACAAGACCAGAAAATATTATATTATATTAATGGGAAAAAGCACACTGTGAGGCATTGGTTTTCCAACCCAACGCGTTACTTCCATCTCTTTCCTTTTCACTTGAAATATTATGAATTTTTATAAATTATTTATTAAAACATTATAATTATTATTATTTATATTAAAAATATAAAATAAAATAATAAAAATATTTTTAAAATATAATCAAGAAGAATAACAATACCCAAACCTATCCTGAACCCGTGTCAGGTTTGAGAAAATAAATCAACTCGCAAACCCGACATAATTAAACCAAACTGGTCCCATTAAGGACAAGGCGAGAGGGAGAACGCAAATAACCCACTCTACTATCCCTACCACTACCCAATGTTAAAAACTTAATACTTAATGCTATTAATTACTATTTGTCATTAAACTCAAAATAAAATCTATTAAGCATTAAGAAAAACAAACCTCACCTTATTCTTTTTATTTTTTCAAATTGTTGCTCTGTTTTTTGTTAGTAGCAGTAGTGCCAAAAAATCTGCAAGTAGTTGTGATATTTTCGTATTTTTCGCTTGATTGTAATATAATACCATTTGGCCGTTTCCATTGCAAAAAGTTGGTTTCTTATTTCTTCAATTTCGGTTGTTTGAAAAACCATAATGGCATAAGCTATGAATTCTCTGTTTTCAGTTTTATGCTTCTTCTGGCAATCAATTTTAACATGAGAATCTTTTGAATTGATGGTTTATTGGGGATGCTAGTCTTCAATGCCTATTTGTTTATAGTATTTCATATGGGTAAAATGTAATATGGCATGCTATTCATTTATATCTAATTTCATAAAGAACCAAATGGAGGAGGCTTAAACAACATCGTTTTGATCTCTTTGGGACCAACACGACATCGTTTTGAGTCCCAAAGATCAAAACGACGTAGAGAAGCCCTATTTTTTTCAATCACAAATATCAAAATGACGTCTGTTTTGGTCTCTTTGGGATCAACACGACGTATAAGCCTTTGATATATTTTTAAAGAAACTCCCATCAAAATGTTGTAGAAGCCCTAATTTTCTTTCACCATTTGACTTTAGACAAACAATAACGCCCAAGTCTAACATATTTTTTGAAAGAAACTTCCATCAAAACGTTACATAGAAGTCCCCAATCTTTTGTAAATCTATACTACATAAAAAGTAGGAAAGGTTTTACATTTTACTCCAAATTTACCCTTATTTCACTTTTTAAATTTCAAAACTATCATTGAAATAGAAGCTTTAATCTTGACTTTATTTCTCATCTATCAAGCTTACCATCGGAAATCAATACAATTATCTTAAATGAAAATGGCATATCTAAAATGAAAATGACATTCTACACGAAATGAAAGCTTATCTTGACTTTATTTCATCAACCAATTCTCTACCATTCGAAATTTTATTTCATCAACAATTTCTTTAGAGATCCAATATAGGGTTCATCTCCCTCTTTTCCTCTTTTTGTAAATCTTGATGGAGAACCCTAAAACATGGTAAAGAAATGAGAATTTTCGAACCCTTCATATCAATTGGATACATCGCAAGTATAGGAACTGTAGTTTTGTTCTCTATTCAGAATAGCCATTAAAACTTTCTTCACTGTCAGTGTTGGCAAAAAGCTTGGCAAATTTATGAGATATTATCTCTATCTCACATATAATTTTAAACTATTTTCACGATGTTATGTTAGACGTTTACAAGCACTCCGTCTTTTGGGTTGATGTGAAAGTGAGAGCTACATAATGGAAAAAAAATTTCAAGTTTAGTTTTTAATTTGGTGTATTTTTAGTGTGGTAGGTTTTGGGTATTAGAAAATCTAAGGTGTCATGTTTTTTTTCATAGAGTTATGTAGTTTTGATTTTTCTTTTTTTAATGGTATTAACATATTAAACAAAACTTTTTTACAATTGCATTAAACAGAATTTAAAAAATAATAATAATAAAAACTTTTGCAAGGAGGTATTAACGGATATTTAAAAAAAACCTGTTAGGCTGGCATTACTTTTATCATTTTTTTTCTTTTTATTCTTCTTCTATTAAAAAACTTTAATCCAATTTAATCAAACGTTTCCACTTAGAATTTAATATAGAATTAAATTGTTTGATTATAAGATTTTAATATATACGTAATATTCTTCATATAGAAAAAAATTGAAATTTTTAATCCTACATAAATCATCGACAGTTTAATTAACAAAAATAATTTATACATTTATCTTTTATTCCATAAATACTTTCTTATAATTTATTTATTATAATTCACATAATTTACTATACCAAAAATACACCTTTCTTTGGTCTCACATTCCATAAATTATTTGCATAAATATTTAAATGCCTGAATAGCATTTTTCAGTTTCTTATGTTTCTTGTATGAAACAAATGTACGACGATCACACCACTTTGATTTATTGTAACTTACTACTTTTTATTTTCTTATTTGTTATCTAGTATATATATACTTTTAGTAACTTATACTTTATTTTTTTATTTTTATTTTTTATTCTCATAAATATATATATATATATATATATATATATATATATATATATATATAAGACACATATATATATATATATATATATATATATATATATATATATATTTATCACTATTCTTTCTTTTTCTCTCACAGATAAAGAGATTCACTCTTGTGAACTGCCTCTACGTCGATTAAGCTTCGAGATGAGGTAACGCTCCAAAACTAGGTTCCATGACAAACCGTCAACCCGCTTAATTCCTATGGATTTCGCACCCGACACCACACCAAGTTGTGGTCCCATTTATCTAGATCCATATTTTCACAAAATCGAACAAAGTCTCATTTGTCTCTGTGGAGCTCTACCCAACATACAACCCGTATAACAAGATAATCATACCCCATCCAAGGTCTCAACAGAAGTACTATTGACCACACAGGGTCCATCTATCCATATCCCCAATATACATCCCTTTACCGGGATCCATTCATTCACATTTAAATCTAAAATATGAAAATAAAACTCTTAATTACAGTCCGTAAGAGTCCGATCATGACCCTCTTAACATACTTACATACCCGACTATTTATACAATAGTCCAAAAAGAATTTAATTACAATTCTTTTATACAAAATACATTTTACAAAAGTAATATCAAGGCCACACATCGGGCCTCTTCATAATCATACTTATTTGAAGGCCAGTTCTGTATTGAACTTATACCCGAAAAGGGGGTCCCACGACAGGATGAGCAATGCCGAGTAGAATAAATTTTCTACAAGGGCTACTCCCCGCCAAAATGCACATGCAATGACATGCATAAAACATCAAATCATATTCCATATAAATAATGCAATCCTATATGGAATGTTCTGTGTCATGCATGAGATGAGACTCCTCATGCCCACAACTCGAGTTCTGACCGACTCTCTCACACCTACAACGCCAAGTGTGAAAAACAAGTCATTGGTGTTTCACCCGATGTCTTAAACCATTGGACAACCCTCCAATTTTAATTTATCAAATCTCATGTGTTTCTTTGCGGCGGCGCACTTCCGGCGCCTCACCACAAAGCCTACACACCTTCCGACACTTTCGCGAACTTACATCAGCCAGCCATAAGGTCCCGACCTAACAAATTGGGTCTTTTCGTCCCGGGTGGGACCTCGCCCCTATCTCGCTTCACTCAAACACACGTGATTTAGTATTATTACGTTTACACAACCGTGAGTCTCTCGATTTTGACGTTGTCCTACTCCGGGAAGTTCACCACATTCACCAAGAATGGTGAATAACCAACACCATGCACACACACTTGACTCGATGCGATGTGACTGTGCATATGAAATGCAATCATACCAATTCATGCAATGTCATACTACGTGCACAATAAGAGTTACATGCAACATTTATAAATTTTGAATAATTATATTTCTTACATATAATTTCCATTTATCAAAATTTATATGTTAATATATCAAGCAAGTATATATAAACATGATTTTTATACATAACATCATTGTTATTTATTTTTCCAACAATAACACACAAAATGACCCAAATCTCAAACCCATATAAAACAGGGCACCTCTTGGTCCCTTCAAGGTTCGTCACCAAATTATTGTGATACCAAAACACATCACAAAACCCGAAGACATCAGTCCCGGGATCAAAACCAAACCTCAACACGCCTCGGGACCGCTAAAATAGTCCCAAAACCCGCCCAAACCGCCCAAAAACAATCCTAAAATTCAACTCGAATCGTCCAAAACAACCCGGGGAGCCCAAACTCGCACCGTCCGAAATGCATTCCAAAAATTCCTGTGGGCCTCTGTACACTCGCATTCAAAAAATTTGGGACTGAAATTTATGGTCTCTCACAACCTCTAAGAAAACCCCAAGCCGTTAAATGGTCTTTTAGGTTAAAAATAACCCAAGTAAGAAAATTCCCTACCTCGTGGAGTTTGACGAAACTCCAAGATTTTGGTACCCACGCGTAACTTGCGATGCGTGGATCAACTTTTCTTCTAACTCCGATGAAAACTGACTACTCAATTTCTATAGATATTAGAGAGAAGAGAAAAACTCATTTTCCCCTTTCTCTCTCTCCTCCCCTCCTTCATGCTCCACTGCCCTTTTTGTCTCCTCCTATTCCTTTTCTTTGTATCCTTTATTTTCCTTTTTTTTAATTTATTTAAATTTGGATGCATGGCTCACATACGCCATGTGTCCATCTCTTATTCGAGTCTGCTTTTTACTCCTCGAACAATTTATTTATTTTCATTCACTTATTTTAAATGAACTTAAATTTCAAACCATTTCCTCATTTCTAATTTGTAAAAATCTGCCTTGTAAATACCTAAGTAACTTATCACCTTAAAATAGTAAAAATATTCTGACTATCTCATAATTCAACCAAACTTTCTCGTCACTGTGATTTCTCGTGGAGACAAATTTAACGACTAACTGCTTCACATCCGAGATATAGAGAATTTTCTAGGCTTCCCTGAATTATTCTGATAATTTATTATTTTTAGTATCATTTTGTCATTTTTAAAAATTTCTAATTTTCCCGAGTTTTACAGATGAAGTCTCCGACAAAGACATCAACACCCAAACCGTAACAAAACCTTATCAAATAAATCTTATCTCAGATAAAGATGTGATCAGCTAAAATTGAAGATTCTACTAACTACAATGATTTGCAGATGAGTGAGCATTAAATGAGAGCATGATTAACACTTTAACATTTCAAATTTAAGGAGCTTCATAACCAAAAACCTAAGTTTGTTTACTCCTAAGATAAATTACACAATCATTAGTAATTTTTATTTTTCTTTCTCTGTTTTTCCTTTATTTTGGAAGCAAATTGACACCTTTGATTCTTTCCGTCTCTTTATTTCTTCTTTCTCTTCTATAAGGAAAAATGTTTCACATATTATTTGGTTTAAATTATCTATATGTTTTAAAGATTAATTTCGATTTTTGTATTTGTAATCATGTTTGGCATAGAACATATTTCAATGGTAATATTTTTATTTTCATATATATATATATATGAAAAGATTATGTAAGGACATTCATATTTATATTTAAAGATTATGTAAGCTCAAGCTACCCATCCCACGTCAAGTCTTATTACAACTCGAATTTGTAATAAGACGATAAATAAATTAGTGGATCAACTCATAGAGATAGATAGATAGATAATCGGGAGAAGCACTCGATACCGGGAAGGTGGAAGACATCACATCTCCCCTCGACTCTGCCTCTTCAACTCCTTCCTCTCATTTCCTCCTATATATCATATTATTTATTATTATTATTATTCATTTAATTTAATGACACACCCCCACCCCTTCCAATGAAAGAAGGTAATACTTTACCCATACAAATCCCCTGCTACCCCCAACTAATTAGAAATCCCCCGTGAAGCTTAAGCCGTATTGCTTGCTTAAACCTCCTATAAAATTCTTTTTATTTATAACTTAGGATTTGGTAAAATCTTAACAATGAAAAACTTCAAAGAAGACACTGGCTTCACGCCCAATTCCAAATCCTGTATACATCCAATTTACTCTAAATCCATATATCCAAACATGGCAACCAGCATACCAACACCTTCTCACAACTAACTATGTACATACATATGTCCCATTATACAATTTCAAAGTATGTTCTTACAAAATATAATTAATACACAGCACTTGTACAATGTCAGGACCAATCCTATTATGCTCCAAAGATTCGCTGCACTGCACTGAAAATAGTTTTTAAAATACAAAATTAACGAAAGCAAACGAGCCTTCGCGTGAGTGTATGCTTTTATAAAGGTTTTGCTTTTCCGAAAAACATTTCAACAATGTAAAACTCTCTTTTACACATATTTTCCAGAAGCTTTGCTTGTTTTGAAAGTTTCTAAAACTTTTCTTTGCTTGCTTGCTTTTGAACTTGCTTAAGCTAGATTGCTGCTTTTTAAAAGTTTATAAACTTTAATACTGCTTGAGCTTTGTTTTGCTTTTCTTTAAAAAGCTTCAGAAAAACTCTTATATTTCATCGCTTAGAAGCTATAAAACTTCATAATTTTTCTTGTTTGTTTGTTTTTATCTTGTTTGAAAAGTTTCTCAAAACCTTTCTACAACATTTGCTTTAAAGTTTCTCAAAACTTTTCATAAAAATGGGAGCTCAAGCTCAAACTTTCACATGCTTTGGAAAATAAAATCCCACGGAGCTCGCTCAACCGATCGCTTTGAAATCTCAACGGGAGCCTGGGCTCAACCGTTTGCTTTAAAACTCTCCAGAAGCCTGGGCAACCCGGAACCAATGGTTGATTTTTCAAAATTGTATATCATGTTTAAAAAACATCAACCAATGGAGGCCTATTTTTGCTTACTTTACCCTAGTGAACACGGGAACCTGTGCTCAACCGTGCTGGTGGAAGGACCTTTGTCCGCATCACCTTTTTCCGGTGAATATGGTGGAATTGACCTCATGTCGCCATCACTCATACTTGTTAGAGCCTGTAACCTTATATACTCCCTCGTACGTGCTCACTCTGGGCCTCTTTAAATGCATGATGTATGTCCTAAGTTTGCCGACTGTGAAATTACAATGCATAAGGAAATCCTAACACCACCGCACGTACGGGAATACCTCCGACCGGCTAGTTTTCTGCTTAGAACCAGAGAAGGCCTTGTTTTCAAACTTTCTTTGCTTGCTTGCTCGTTGTTTTCAGAAAATGGTTTTACACTTTGAAACCATTTACTTGTTTTCGTTTGTCAAAATGGCTTAATTATTCAAACCATTTATTACTTGCCATTTACTTTGAAATAAATGGTTTAATTATTCAAACCATTATTTACTGCTTGTTTTCTTAATTATGGTTTTACAATTTAAACCAATGCTTGTTTTTCAAAATGGTTTAACCAAAAACCATTTGCTTGCTTTTTTAACTCATCAAGGCTTGCTTTGAAAATGGCTTGTATTCAAAACCATGAAATACCAATGTAAACAGTTTATAATTATAATAATAATACACTAGTATTTGGAAAATGAGTTTAGAACACTCACCTCTTTGCTTGCTAAACTTGAGAGCACAGTTCCACACTTTTCCCCGCCTTTACTTTTAACCTACAACTCAAACGAATACGACGCACATATTAATCGCATAACTTAACGTACTTCCTAGACTTAGTCACACTCTTTAAACTCTTTTAAAGCTAAGGTGTTAAGGGTTCTATTCCAACTGGAATCACCCAATTCGGAGCACCGAAACTCAAGTTACGTCCAAAACAACCCGGACTACTCTATGTCCAAAGCTGGAATCAGAATTTTTCTTGCACATGGCCCCACTTTGAGTGAATTTTTGGGCCACTTAGAGCCAGAATTTGACGATGCCTATTTATTTAGGTTTGATTCTCCTTGAAGTCTATTTTAATTGGCCACTTGAATCACCCAAATCGGATAATAAATGAGCAAGTTATGGCCAAAATACGAAAACTGGTCGAAATAGGAAATGCGGTGTACCGGTACACCACTGTTCATGTACCGGTACACTTTTGCTTTTGGTGAGGTGTACCGGTACACTACTGTTCATGTACCGGTACACCTTCAAAATTTTGCCCAGATTTTGTTGTTTTTCCCACTTTTGATACCCATTCACCTACAAGCAACTTCTATAATTCATAATACCTCAAAAAACCAACTTGGAAATCATCCAAAAACAACTCCACCACATTTGAATTGGTGCTTTGGAACCTCAAAACACAAAACTTTAGGTGAAAATCCAAGAACACTACCTAAGGTCCACCAATTCTTTATCAAACTACAAAATTTGATGATTCCATGTCTATTTTCTCCCAATTGGGGTTTTACTCTCATAACCCCAACAATTCAAAGGTTTATGTGATGTTTCCACACAACCCTAGACCAAAGGAGAAACTAATCTCCATCCAAAAACCTTAGGATTCATATCAAAACCCAAAAATAAGAATTTCATACCTTGATCTTCTTCTCCTCTTCCTTCTTCCTTTCTCTTCCTCTTGCTTCGCTCTCTCTCCTTCTCTTCAAAACTGAACTCCTAATCCTTTGGAGACCAAATGACATTTTGGTTTTATTTTTCCTATTTTTATATTTTTAGCATTCCTTAATTGCACACCCTCATCTTAATTATTGCAATCGTAATCTTACTTTACAGACATGCCCATCTCTACTTGATTATGATTTCCAGGATAATTTTCTTTAATAATCATTTGCACTCTGTTTACTACCACAAATTCCGGTTCCATAAACTTTCATTTCCTACTTTAGTTCCAAAATACTACAAGCAGGACACCACTTTGCACTCTTATACACCCCTATAGTATCATGTACTGTACACTCTCCCAGGACGGGGTGTTACAAAATCCTCCCTTAGGAACATTTCGTCCTCGAAATGAATAACCAACTCCAAAAGAAAGGAAAGGACATACCTCATCCTGAAAATGGGCGAGGGTGACTGAGATGGCGCATTCGGGCCTCTAGCCCCAAGTACGCTCTCCCTTCATGATTCTTTCCAAGGTACTTTAACTAATGGGATCATTTTTAGCTTCAACACCTGTTCCTTGCAATCTACAATCTGCACAGGTATCTCCTCATAAGTCAAGTTCTCTTTTAACTGCAATGGCTGCTCTCTCAATACATGTGAAGGATCTGGGATATATTTCCTCAACATCGACACATGGAATGTATTATGATTCCTTGATAACTCTGGGGGTAACTTCAACTTATAAGCTAATGGCCCCACTTTGCTCACAATTACATAAGGTCCAATATTATACCCTGACTAAGCTTGCTCCTGCTTCCCAAATCTCAACACACCTTTCCAAGGTGAAATCTTCAAAAGACTTGTCACCTATCTCGAATTGTAAGTTCTACGACGATTGTCCGTATCAACTTTTCTCGTTTATCTCGCTATATCTTCAAAGTTAATATCACTGAACAACTTTCACTTCTCCGAAGTGATCCGCACTGGGCCTGGGGCCTACTGGGCCTTCTCTCACCAACCCTCATCCCAAAGACACCTGGAGTTCTACTACTTCCCGCCATACAAAGGCCTCAAATGGAGCCATTTCTATACCGGCTTGATAGCTATTGTTGTGCAACCCATTAAAGGCTGGGCGAGTATCCCAACTTCCCTTGAATTCCATCACACAAGCTCTCGCAGATATCCCCAACGCCTCGAATAGTCCTTCGACCGCCATCCTGCCTCGAGGATGAAATGTCAGGTCGAAATGTAGGCGAGTACCTAACGTTGTTTGCAACCAGCCAAACCTCGATGTGGAACCTGGTCTCGACCACACTATCAACACTGAACCCCATGAAGTCTTATTATCTCATCCACATACACCACAATTTTCTAAAGAATCTCAACATTAATCGGTAGGAAATGAGCAGACTCTCGTTAATCGATTAACTTTCACTCCATATCGCATCATGTCGCTTCCCAGCACGTGGAAGACCTCAGAACAAAATCCATACGGATCTTCTCTCCATTTCCATAATCGAATGGAGTAATCGTATCTCTCCCCGCGGCCTTCGATGTTCCTCGCCTCTCCGCTGGACAATAGGCACCTAGAAACGAATTCGCAATCTCTCTTTCTTCATCCCATTCCAATCGCAATGTTCTTTCAAAGTCTCTCAGACATCTTGGTACTACCCGGATGCATAGCATATGCGTATGAATGTGCTTCTTCCATAATGTCTATTTTCGTCACATACTCCTGCACAATACATTCTCCACCTTTCACTATCATGCCATCATCTCTAATCAAACTCGCTTCTTTCCTTTTTCATCTCTTCCTTAAGCTTACCTTATCCTGATCCCGCTGATCGCCTGCTAGAATCTGATCCACTAGGAGTGGTCTAACATGAAACGTGGCTAACAAGGCTCCTGAATCCTCAACCTCCAATATCACCCCTAAAGCTCTCAGATCCACCAATAGTGGAAGATAACCTGATCTCATGTGAGACAAAGAACTCTCTGGTCGCCTACTCAAGGCATCTGCTACGACATTGGGCCTTCCCCGATTTGCACTCGATAATACACGTAGTCCTTAATCAACTCAAGCCATCTTCTCGCCTCAGTTTAATTTCTTTTGGGGTGAAGAGACAAGACTTTATGATCTGTAAAGATCCCACAAGGAACACCATATAAATAATGCGTTCCATATTTTAAGGCGAACACGACCGCCTCGCAGCTCTAAGTCTCGTAGGTAATTCTCCTCATGTTTCTTAGTCAGCCTAGAGGCATATGCAATCACCCTATCATTCCAGATTAAACACAAATCCGCCTCGCTTTTGAAGCATCACTATAAATCACAAAGCCATCTTTCCATTGGGCAAAGTTAAACTGAGCCTAAGTCAATCTCGCACTCCCAACCTCAAAACTCGCGACAAAGATCTGCCCAATCATACTAAATCTTTCCTTGTCACTGGGTCACTGGCCGCTATCTCGAGAATCCCCCTCAACAAACTTCCTATAATACCCTCGCTAAACCAAGGAAGCTCGACCGACACATTCTTCGTGGTTTCCAATTTACCACAGCTTCTATTTTCTGTGGATCCACACTCACACCATCAACCAAAAATCACATTTAATCTGTGGAACGCCACTGGTCGAGCCAAACCGACACTCGCTTCAACTCGCATATAACCGTCTCCCTTGTGTGGTTTGTAATACAATCCTCGTGTTCAATGTTCCTCCAACTACCCGAATATACTAGAATATCATCAATAAAACTATGACTAACCTATCCAAATACTACTGGAATAATTTGCTCATCAAATCCATAAACGTCACGGGCATTAGTCAAACCAAATGGCATCAAATTAAAACTCATAATGTCTGTAGCGAGTCCCGAATGCAGCTTTAGGGTACATCACTCTCCCTCGCACTCTCAATCGATGATACCCCGACCTCAAGTCTATTTTGAGTATACCTCGAGATCCTCGAGTTGATCAAATAACTCATCAACTTGGGTGGGAGGATAATTTATCAGCGGATGGTAACCTGCTCAATAGTCAGAATCTATACATAAACGTTGAACTCCCATACCTCTTTTTCACGAAGAGAACCGGAGCTCCCCATGGGGATATGCTTGGTCTAATAAATCCCTTTACTCAATAATTCTTCCAACCGAGCCTAAGCTCCTCAAATAACAGTAGAGCCATCCTATAAGAAGGGAATGGAAACGCTCACCCTCGATCAAATCACGCTGAACTCCACCTCTCTTTCTGGAGGTAGTCCTGCAATATCATCCGGAAATACATCTGGGAACTCTCTAACAACTAGAATCTCATCCAATATAGTCCCCTCCTTCCCTGTCTCCACCACATAAGCTAGATAACCCTGACATCCTTTACGCAGCATTTTTTGTGTTGTCATGGCGGAGATCATACAGGAAGATAACTCAGACAATCCTCTCGAACTTACCTCCAATTTCCCCGTACGTTCAACTTTACTTCCTTTATAACAATCTAATGTGGCTCTATGGCGAGACAAATCAATCCATACCGAGAACCACATCAAGTCCCTCATATCTAAAGTTAAGATCCATTGGAACTCCCGTCCTCAATCGTAACTCTACTATCTCCGACTACCGCTTCACGAGTAAAGGATCTCCACCGGAAGGGAAACTCATACGACCCCCAATGGTCAGGGTCTCATCCGAAAACGATCTAAGAATGGCTTTTATGCAAATGAATGTAGCCCTAGGTCTACTAAGGTATGAACATGATCAAGGATAGAAATAATACCGTTGACCACATCCTAGTCGCATCCGTGATCTCGCCAGTCACAAAAGATATACTGGCATGAGTGCAGGCCTCATCAGATCCCCGCACCGTCAGTTTTTCTACCACGGCCACCTCTACCGCGGCTGTGTTGGCCCCTCCGTTTGGGAAACCCTCTCCCGATGACCTCTCGTGTGCTCATCTCTCGGCACCGGGTAGCTGTGACTGCCACTGATGCTGCACCAATCACCGAGGACACTCCCTAATAAAATTCGCCCCTTCCCGGGTTACTGGAAACACCTTTGTACCGACCTCCACATTCTCACGTGTCGCTTTCGACATATATAACATACAGAGTAATACCGGGTGCCACACCGCTAGCAACCGGGGCCTCACCGATCCTCGACTAGAGATAGCTCTCGACCGCACTCTACCCTCTCTATAACCTCTACTCGCTTTCTTCTTCATTGCATCGTCTCAGCTTTGTTAGGATGTGCCCGTGCACCTCCTCTTACTCTTACTTTCCCCGCCTACTCCGACATCGCCGTAGTGCTTTGCTCAATCCTCGAGCGCCCAACTAAGTCCCCAAATCTATCTCCCCGAGGAACCACCGATAAATGCACTGGATCTCAGGTCGTAGTCCCGATAAAACCCTTGCATTTCGGTGTGGACTTCATCCGCTTGAATGTATGGAACCAATCTAACTAGCTCCGAGAACTTTCTCATACTCTGATACCGACATGTCTTCCTCGTTTCTAACTGAAGAACTCAATTTTGAATCCTTATGACTCTCGGCGGGAAGAATCTACGCTGAATTCCTCATTAAATCAATCCCATGTTATTCCATCGATACCTTCTTCTACTCGCATCCCACCACCTTAGCCCCTGTCTTCCACGAAACTGAAAACAAGACCCCTTTCCTCATCCGTACCCCATAACCCATAAATCTTGTTTACTTGGCCTAACCACAACTGTGCTCGCTTCGATCACCACTACCGTCATATGGCTTGGTGCCCAGCTTCAGACTTTCTCTCATCGACCTCCCTGCTCTTCCATAACCTCTCTAAATGGCTGGAGGCTATGACCGGGCCGACGGGGGTCAAGATAGCTACTATTTGAGCAACTGTGCCACTTTGCCTCGTCAGAACATTCCCCGGCACTTGAGCTCCTTTCCGATGGCGCAGATGGTCCAGCCCCGACCGGCCGTCGGGAGGTCGATTCACAGATGCGCGAGTGGAACCTACTACGGCTCATCCCTCTCAAGCACCGTGACGCCAGGAGCCTCCTGAATAACTCTCCTAGGACGACCTCACGCCCCTCGATGCAAGGCTGTACTATCCAAAATCAACCGCTAATACTTCGACTCACTGATACTTAATGTGACTTTGAACTTAAACTTTCATGGTTGCCAATACTTATGCTCTGATACCACGATGACACACCCCCACCCCCTTCCAAATATGAAGGCAGTGCGCCCACTCCTTACAAACCTCACCAAGTACCTCTAACGACTAGAAATCCCCTCGTGAAGCGGCCGTATCGCCGCTTAAACCTCCTATAAAATTTTCTTTTATTTATAACTTAAGATTTGGTAAAATCTAACAAATTTAAAAACTTCGCTGAAGATGACTATTTCACACATAGTCTAATTCCAACCTCGTATATCCAATTTACTCTAAATCCATATATCCAAACATGGTAACCAAGATACCAACACCTTCTCACAACTAACTATGTACATACATATGTCCCATTATACAATTTCAAAGTATGTTCCATAAAATATAATTAATACACAAAGACTTCAGACAATGTCGACCAATCCTATTATGCTCCAAAATACCTTAAGGTGACTGCACTGAAAATAAGCTTTCTAAAATACAAAATAATGAACTAAACGAGTTTCGTTGAGTGTATGTTTTTATAAAAGGTTTGCTTTCCTCAAAACATTTCAACAATGTAAAACTCTCTTTACACATATTTTCCGTAAGCTTTGCTTGATTTGAAAGTTTCTAAATTTTCTTGCTTCTCGCTTGCTTTGAACTTGCTTGCTTTGCATTGCTTTTGCTTTTAAAAGTTTATAAACTTTTAATACTTGCTTGAGCTTTGTTTTTCTTTTCTTTAAAAGCTTGTAAACTCTCTTATTTCTGTTTCGCTTAGAAGTTTATAAAAACTTCTCATAATTTTTCTGTTTGCTTGTTTTATCTTGCTTGAAAAGTTTCTTAAAACCTTTCACAAACCTTTGCTTTAAAAGTTTCTCAAAACTTTTTTTTCATAAAAACGGGAGTCTTGGCTCAACCACATGCTTTGAAAATAAAATCCCATCTGAGTCGCTCAACCGATCGCTTTGAAATCTCAACTGGAGCCCGCTCAACCGCTTGCTTTAAAACTCTCCGAAGCCCTGGCGACCGGAACCAATGGTTGATTTTTCAAATCAGATATCATGTTTGTAAAACATCAACCAATGGAGGCCTATTTTCACTTACTTTACCCTGCTGAACACGGAACCTTATGCTCAACCGTGCCTGGAAGGACCTTTGTCCGCATCACCTTTTCCTGAATATGGTGGAATTGGACCTCGTACGCCATCACCACTCATACTTAGTTAGAGCTCATAACCTTATATACTTCCTCAGACGCAAGCCACCTAGCCTTTAAATGCACGATATGTCCTAAGTTCGGGCCGACCAGCAAAACTACAATGATGTATGAAACTTAACACCACCGCACGCACGGAATACCTCTGACCGGCCGCTTGCCGGAACTAGAAGGCCTTGTTTCTAAACTTTCTCGCTTGCTTGTCGCTTGCTCTTTGTAAAATGGTTTTACACTAAACCATTTACTTGTTTCGCTGTTTCGAAAAATGGTTTAATTATTCAAACCATTTGGCTACTCGTCATTACTTAAAAATGGTTTAATTATTCAAACCATTTACTTACTTGCTTGCTTTCTTAATTATGGTTTTACAATTTAAAACCAATGCTTGTTTTTCAAAATGGTTTAACCTAAACCATTTGCTTGTTTTTTAACTCATCGCTTGCTTCTTGAAATGGTTTGCATTCAAAAACCATGAAATACCACAGAAACAGCTTATAATTATAATAATAATACACTAGTATTTGAAAATGAAATTTTTAACACCTACCTCTTTGTCATTGCTAAACTTGAGAGCACAGTTCCACACTTTTCCCCGCCTTTACTTTTAACCTACAACTCAAACGAATACGACGCACATATTAATCGCATAACTTAACATACTTCCTAGACTTAGTCACACTCTTTATACTCTTTTAAATCTAAGGTGCTAAGGGTTCTATTCCAACTGGAATCACCCAATTCGGAGCACCGAAACTCAAGTTACGTCCGAAACAACCCGGACTACTCTATGTCCAAAGCTGGAATCATAATTTTTTCTCGCATACGGCCCCACTTTGGAGTGAATTCGGGGCCACTTGTGAGCCGCACTTGACGAGATGCCTATTTCTTTAGGTTTGATTATCCTTGAAGTCTATTATGAGCACCGAAACTCAAGTTACGTCCGAAACAACCCGGACTACTCTATGTCCAAAGCTGGAATCATAATTTTTCTTGCACATGGCCCCACTTTGAGTGAATTTTTGGGCCACTTAGAGCCAGAATTTGACGATGCCTATTTCTTTAGGTTTGATTCTCCTTGAAGTCTATTTTAATTGGCTACTTGAATCACTCAAATTGGATAAGAAATGAGCAAGTTATGGCCAAAATACGAAAACTCGGTCGAAATAGGAAAACAGGTGTACCGGCATACCACTGCTCACGTATCGGCACACTTTTTGTTTCCTGGCGATCAGTACACTACTGTTCATGTATCGGTACACCTTCAAAATTTTGCCCAGATTTTGTTGTTTTTCCCACTTTTGATACCCATTCACTCCATACAACTTCTATAATTCATAATACCTCAAAAACCAACTTGGAATTCATCTAAAAACAACTCCACCACATTTGAATTGGTGCTTTGGAACCTCAAAACACAAAACTTTAGGTGAAAATCCAAGAACACTACCTAAGGTCCACCAATTCTTTATCAAACTACAAAATTTGATGATTCCATGTCTATTTTCTCCCAATTGGGGTTTTACTCTCATAACCCCAACAATTCAAAGGTTTATGTGATGTTTCCACACAACCCTAGACCAAAGGAGAAACTAATCTCCATCCAAAAACCTTAGATTCATATCATCAAACCCAAAATAAAGAATTCCATACCTTGATCTTCTTCTCCTCTTCCTTCTTCTTCCTTCTCTTCCTCTTGCCTGCCTCTCCTTCTCTCTTCTCAAAACCGTGAACCCTAACTCGGGAGACCAAATGACATTTGGTTTTATTTTTCCCATTTTTATATTTTTAGTACTTTAATTGAAAATAACCTCATCTTTTAATTATTGCAATTGTAACTTACTTTATTAGCACTATGGCCCATCTCTACTTGATTATGATTTGCATACCCTTTTGCTTAATGACCGTTGTACCCTTGGTTTAATACCACAAATTCCGGGTTCCATAAACTTTCATTTCCTACTTTAGTCTCCAAAATACTACAGTGTGACACTTGGTACTCTTATACACCCCTACAGTATCATGTACTGTACACTCTCCCGGGACGGGGTGTTACATTTAATCCCCCACTTCACATCCTTAGCTAAATTGGACCTCTCTCCATCCACCCCCGCCTCACACCTCACCAATGCATCTTCTTTATTATAACATTATATTATAAGGTGACCATTTCCATAAATATAAAATCGTGACATTTGTTAATGCATGTGAGCCCGCCTGATCACCGGGTCAACCCGTTTCCCACCTCATACGCCTACACTCCACTACCGACCCACCGCATGCGTAACACGTCCAACTTTTCCTTTTACCAAACACTCTAATCCGCCATGTAATTTCAATCTCCTAACTACCTGCTTCATTCTTTGATCAAGAACAGAAATCATCCTGTACTTCCTTCAAATACTCTCTTTCTTTTAATCTGAACCGTTCATTTTTTTATTATTAACTAGGAATTGGACATCGTAAATATTGCATCTTTTACCTGCACACCGAATCTCATTATGTTAGGGCTAGTTTGGTTTATGTTTTTTGAAACTGTTTTTTGTTCTTAAAAATAAGGAAAACATAGATAACATATTTGATTTTCAATTTTTTACCGTTAAAAAAAAACACATAAAACATTAAATCGAAATTTGAAATGGATGCCTCAATTAATTAATCTCTCAAAGTGAAGCCTACTTCGTTCAGTCAAACCGCTCATTTCATGGAACATGCCAACCCAACAACGTGTTTGTTACTTCTCGCATATCTGTATCCTTAATTTCATGGAACCGCTCATTTCGTTCAATCAAATCGCTAATAGTGAATTGAAAGAAGTTGAAGCAAGGTCTCCCAAGTAACAACCTAGAAATGTACTTCTTGTTAGATTTGTCTAATAACCAACTATCCAGTGAAGTCCCAACCTCGTTAAGTGCTCTTAAGGCTCTTAAGATGTTCAACCTCTCCTATAACAAACTCTCTGGAAAAATACCAGCAAGCTTAAGTGATTTACAAAATATAGAGAGTTTGGACTTATCCCACAATAAACTCTCTGGTCCCATTCCTATCGCCTTCACAAAGCTTCGGGGTCAACCTCACTACCTCGATGTGAGCAACAATCAAATACAGTCAGGATTTCGACCGATGGCCAAATGAACACTATGGCGGATTAAAACATCTATGCCAACAATACGGTCAGGCGGCCTAGTTCATGTGCCATGTCATGAAGACCTACCATTGGCTCTATGCTGAAATTTCTTTTTCTTTTTTTTTCCTTCCAAGAACTTGATAATGGGTATTATATCACTTATGAGGTCAATCTAAGGCTTTTCTTTTTTTTGGTTTTTTGCTAAAGCAATTTGTTTCGCATTGCTTGTTTTGTTCTGTTTTTTTTTTTCATGATTTATTATTGAATTTTTTTTTTTTAAATGTTGAATAGAAAAGGCCAAACTATTTGACTTTTTTGCAATGTTTTTTTTATTAACAAAAAAGTTGATTTGCAAATATGAGAAAATCATATTCTTTATGATCCAAGCTAATTAAATAAAATCATATGTATTTTAAAATTTTTATTTAAAATTTTATTTTCTCAAAATTTAGAAAAAAATAAAAAGATTGACTTTTTTCTAAAAAAAATAATTAAATAATTAATCCTAATAAGCATTATTAACACTAAAAGTTCTATTTAGCATTAAGTTAAAATAAACACCACCTAAGATTGTATTTGCCTTTCAAAACTTACAAGGGAAAATGTTAAGGAAAAAAAAAAACATAAACAAAAAAAAATGGGTTCAATAATAATATCGCTTAAAGTGATATTTCTCCTTCATGAGAGAGGATTGAGTAACGCGGTTCGATATTTCACATAGAGTTGGGAGTTTAGTTTCAAAGTAATCCATTTTTTATTAAAAAAAAAAATTTACAGGAATAGAGTTCTTTTCAAAATAATCACCAAACTAGTTTTCCACATATTTTGAAAATTGCATTCATCAATTACAGGTTTAAGATAATTTTTAAAAGCATATTTACTAACCGCACTAAAAAACATGTGAAAGACTACAGGATTATTTTGAAAAGAATAATACTAATGTAATTTTTAAAAAAATGAATTACTTTCACACTAAACTCCAGAGTTGGCATGTCATAACAGAAACAAGGATGCTAGTGTGGAAGTAATTCATTTAAAAAAAAATTATACATGAGTAGTCTTCCTCTCAAAATAATAATCAAACTAGTCTTTCATATGTTTTGAAAACCGCATTCACCAATGCGATTTTCAAACCATGTAGAAAACTAGTGATCGGGTTGAAATAAGAAGCGCGCATGCCCAAGATGAGAGCCTATGTGACAGGATTAAAAATCAGGCCCAGTACCAGTGTTCGACCCTTAATAGTATCCCCCAAGGGCAGGCCCAAAGCGATGGCCCAATTCGCCCCTTTAAAAGACTAGTAGTACAGTCAGCCCAAGGAATTCATATTACAGGAAAACGCCCAATGCCCACCAATTAGGAAAGTAAGATACTTCTTAATTATCATTTCTCAATTATCCCCAATAACCCGGTTAATGATAAGGAAAGAAAATCCCCCGCCCAATGGGAGAAACACCGTATCATCCTCAAACAAGGAAAGATACTATTCTCAGGTCATCAACTAACCAGAAAAACCTACTCTCAAGATCACCTATTATAATATCAGTCACACCATTGGTGAGAGGGTACGCACAAATTTCACTCCTAAGGGGCCGATCTTCTCTTCCATCAAATGACCTAATTTAGGCATTTCCGAGAGGCACCCGCGATCCCCTCAGATCTTTAGGAGCTTCTATTTTGGCAAGAGAGGAGCCGAACATCCAGAGTCAGCAGACCGGCCCAGCAATTCTAGCATGCTTCATGAAGGATCCCGACCCGGATTAACCTCATGAACCCGAGGGGGGATTCCACACCCAATGGATATAGAAACTTTCCTTAAAAAACAACAAATAAATCCATGGAGCGAACCCCTACAATCCTTAACATATCTTTAGTAAATAATGCTAGTTAAGGATAAATTTTTTTTTCTTCTTCTTTTTCAAACACTTAGGATTTTTCGTAAAATTGGCCGAGTTCCTCCTGCTTTTCTGACTTTTCCAAATTTACAAAACCCGAAAAACATTTAAAACTCTTCTAATCTTCCAATTTTCAACCTTGTTAGGACTCCTCGTCCACAACTCAATCAACCCAATATATACACACATATACATATATTCATTTCAATTATCAAAACATTCTAAGCTTCACTAATTCCATGCATTTTTTTTATCAAAGATCGGGTTTCAGCCTGGAATTCTAAGCCTAATCGCCTAAGTAGTTCCTTTTCAAAATATATCCATATATGCATATATACATGACAAAGATTCGACATATAAAATATGCAAATTATTTTATACAATGCAACTACATGCGTCGTTTCGATGGTTCGACTCCATCGCAGAGGGTACTCTACCTACAAGACCGTCTTCGGTCCTAAAATGTTTTGAAACATATGGAAAAGAATGAGCTAAAGAGCCTAATGAGTGTACATTTTCATTAAGATAACATTTCCAAAAAGATATATCAAAATAATACATACTTATACAATTAAAATCAATTTATGCCTTAAACTTTCTTTCTTTCTGATAATAAATAATTTCTATACATTAAAATCCATTTATGCCTTAAACATTTATGTCTCAAACTTCTTTCTTTTCTATAATAAATACTTATACAATTAAAATCCATTTATGCCTTAAACATTTATGCCTCAAACTTTCTTTCTTCTTTCTTTCTTCGATAACCTGTGGAATAAACACACCGAACAGCTTCGTACCGACTTCTGCGGAGGGACAAATACATTCCAATCATAACCACTACGTCGTGAGAAACTCACGCTTTGCATGTGGTTCCGCCATAGCACCTTATCACGTGTAAGGATATTACACTCTAGACACCTAAATTCCCTCCCCGCTAGTAACCTATAACTTACCCCCAAATCCTTACACGCTTAAGGTACTTCTACGACATCGCTCATAATGTCATATGGGGTTAGGGTAACCATCAGTAAAACATTTATCAAAATACATTTATAAATCCATTTAAATCCTTTACTTTATCATGAAAACTCATATATATATATATATATATATATATATATGCAAATATACATATGCATTCTTTACACATTTTTAAACTTTCATAATACCTTAACATATGCATACATATATAATTTAGTATAAATATATATATTGATTTGCAAGATAAACATGTACATTAAATTTTTTCTATTTACATCAAAACTTTTCGCTTAGGCAATATAAACATTTACATTAAACTTTTCATTTTAACATCAAAATCGCTTCACTTTTAAAACTCAATTTGCAAAACATCATTTACACTCACCGCTCACCGCTCGGATCCCGCTTCCGCTCCCGTCCGATAATCCTCGTTTCACCTTTTTCAAGAAACCACAACCACATTAACCATAATTTCCATTTAATCCACCATACACACTCATTCCTATATTCTTATTCCTCTAGGAATCTATTTTACTTAGGAATTGGAATCAATCCAATCAGATCATCCCAACTAACGTTATGGCATTTTCATGCCAACTAGTCCATTTACCGATCACACTAGGGACAGTTTGTATTACTCATTTTTTTTCCATGGTCTTAACTTCATATTTGACATTATCTCTTTGTACTATTTTAAATTTAAGGTGCTAAGGGTTCTTCTCAAATTGGAATCATCCAAATCGGATCACCGAAAACTCGCTACGTCCAAACAACCTACTTAATCTCGAGAGTTCAAAACTGAACTGTAATTGTTTGCACATGGCCCTACTTTGAGCAAATTTTCACTACATAATCGACCCGAGGGAACCTATTTCAGGATGTTTGGTTCTACTTGAAGTCTATTTTAACCAGAAACTTGAATCACTCAAATCGGATCAGAAATGAGCAAGTTATGGTTAAAATACAACAAATGGTCGAAATTGGAAATCAGAGCATTTCCTGTACCGAGAACCAGACAGTGGCTTACACATGACCCTACTTTGAGTAAATTTTTAGGCCAGTTATAATCATAATTTGACGATACATATTTCTATATGTTTGGTTCTCCTTGAAGTCTAGTTTAATTAGCCACTTGAATCACTCAAATCGAATAAGAAATGAGCAAGTTATGGTCAAAATACGAAAACTTGTCAAAATAGGAAAACAGAGTATTTCCTGTACCGAGCAGTCCCTTGAATTTTTTCCAGATTTGCTTCTTTTTTTGCCACTTTTGCTACCAATTAACATCATAAAACTTCTATAATTCATATACCTTGAGAATTTACATGGAATTCATCTAAAAACAACTCCACAACACTTGAAATGAGTGCTATGGAACCTCAAACCTCAAAACCCTAGGTGAAAAATCCAAGAACTCAACCTAGATCCACCAATTCTTTTTAAACATCATATAATTTGATGATTCCATGTTTATTTTCTTCCAATTGGGGTTGTACTCTCATAACCCCAACAATTCAAGAGTTTAAGGGTTTCAGACAAACCTGGGACTCAAGGAGAAACAAATCTTCATCCAAACCTTAGGATTCATATCAAAAATCCAAACATAAAGAATTCCATACCCGATTTGACCTCATCTCCTTCCTTCTTCTTCTTCTTCTTCTTCCTCCTCTTTCTTCCTCTCTCTCTCTCCTTTCGTCTCCACTCCCTCCACTCTGGCTTGCTCCTAGAAATGAGAGACCAAAATGAGTTTTGTCTGCTCCCATGGACTTTATACTCTCATGTTTCCCTTAATTGCCAATTGGTCCTCCTTCTCTTTAATATTACAAGTCAACTTTGGTTATTTCTATTTCTCGCCTACCACATCTTCGATTATGCCCTCTATGTCCCATTTGATCACTCCCTTGATTTTACTCCTTTCTTCTAGCATCACATTCCCGGTTTACTAATTTTATTCCAAAATATTACAATGTAACACTTAGTGCCTCGATACCCTTCTTACAAGATTACAAAAATCGTACACCTCCTCTCTGACTCCGGCTACAAAATAGTAGCCTCGCCTTGGTAGTGAGAGGCTCCCCATTGCTATAAGAGTCCCTTGATTTTATCAGATCTCACACTCTGATCCTTTCAGGTGGGCCTCAGTGGGGAGCTCACTCTCATAGGTACCCCAGCATAGCTCCACCGCCTACGAGAGCTCGAACCCACCAAAGGGACCCAGCAACAATGGGGAGCACTCACTCACCAACCGAGCTACCAAATACGGCAGAAATGGTAGCCGCTCCCATCGCTATGCAAGAGTCCCTTTCTGCGCATGGGTTCGAGCCTCACTGAGGCGAAAGAAAAGGCCGCCGACTCGTGCAACAAGACTACAGGGCTCCACTCGAAGGGTACCCCTAGGTCACGAAGGGTGTGGACTCACTCACCCGTCAAGGAAAAGCATCATCAACTAGTATGATGATTATTTGGGAAGAAGACTAGTCATGTAATTTAAAAAAAAAAATGAATTACTTTGACACTTTGAATAAATAAAATTTCTATTTAAAAAAAAAGAAAAAATAATACAAGAAACTTTAGTGAAGTGGTGAGGCCAGATATTTATCAACCAAAAGAAAAAAAAGAAAAACGAAAGAAAAAAGACGATTTCCTGAAAGAAAAAAAAAAAAAAAAAAAACCTCGCTCATTCCCGCCCGAAACCTATTCCGTAAATGTCATCATCCTCAAACTACTACGCATCTTTACTCAAACTCGTCGTGAATCCTAAACCAACCCAAGCTAAGAAGCTCCACTCCGCTCATACTCAAAACCATAACACACCCTCAAACCTTTTTATCAACAATCTCATCTCCACTACAAAGAAATTAAAGTAATTTAAAGATATGCCCACCGTGTTCGATCATATATTCCTCAATCAAATCTTCTTTCACGGAACGCCATCCTCTCCATTTATTCAAACTAAAGCCGCCTTTCTCAAATGCAACAAATCTGACCGATGCCATTTCGAGATTTCCGGGCCTCACCTGGGCTACCTGATTATGCTAACTATGGCTCCAAAGATCGATGTTGTCGAGTTTATAAGTTGATGCCGAAGGATCAATATGAATTTGAACCGATTACATTTTCGACAATGCTTATATTGTGTTCAAATTGTCAATGGATGGATTTTGCAGTAAATTCACGCTAATATTGAAATTTGGTTTTTGGTCTTATTATTGTGGGTAACCGACATGTACGCTTAAATCGCTGGATCTTTGATGCAAGGGGTACTATGATGAAATGCTTAGAGGAATGTGGCGCGGATGGTTGAAGAGTCTAAACGTTTGTTTCACGGGCCTAAAGGGAGAGATTCCATTTCGACAACCATGATTTCTGGCTACTAATGCGTAATGGGATGGAGAGAGAGGCGCTTGATATGTCTCGTAGGAGATGATATCACAGGATTCACCATGGATCGCTTTACATTTCAAGCCGCCTCGACGCTTTATGGGGAGTCTTTCGCCTGGGAGAAGGGAAACAAATTCATGCTTATGTAATAAGAACCGACAATAAGGATAATGTGTTCGTGGGAAGTGCTCTCGTTGATATGTATTCCTGCTGTAAAAGCATAAAATCGCAAACAAGATTCAAGAGAATGACCTAAAAAGAATGTAGTTTCTCTGACTGCACGCTGTGGTTGTATTTAATGGGTTCAAATAAGAAGTTGTAAAGATTTTCGAGATGCAAAGAACGGGTTTGAGCCGAGGCTCATGTGCTAATCTAGCGTTTTTAGAAAAGGGTGCCCACTTTCATTGTCAAGCCTTGGTTTCTCGCTTGATTTTTATAACCGTATCTAATGCGCTTTATTAATTGTATGGTAAATGTGGAAGCATGAAGATTCCTATCGCTTGTTCGCTGGAAATGAACACACACACGTTAAGATATAGTTCTTTTCGATCAGATACTACGTTATGCCCGGGCCAGGGGAAAGCTAATGAGACATTGATTTGTTTGAAAGAATGTTACTAATAGCTTGCAAGAGCAGACTAGTGGAGAAAGGACTTCCAATATTTTGAATCAATGATAACAGTAACATGATTGAGTACCTTTATCCTCGATCACCACGCATCATCGGGACCGTTGTGCCGAAATGAAGGTCGAAGAAGCAAGAAATTTTATAAATAAGATGCCTTGCCATCCCGACGTGGCTGAATGGGCTACCTTCGAGCTCATGCAGAGTTCATGTTGACATGGAAATTGGGAAATGGGCAGCGGATTCTCTTATTGAATTAGAGCCTCAAAACCCGGCAAGTTATGTCTTGCTTTCAAGTCTATATGCTGCCAAAGGGAAATGGAACAAGGTGGCTCAGTTAAGAAGAGGAATGAGAGATAAGCAAGTAAAAAAAAAAACGGGATATAGTTGGATTAAATATAAAGGCAAAGTGCATGTTTTCTCTCACATGACCACTAAGTCCACTTTAGGTCAAATATATGCCAGTTAGAAAACTTAACCTGAGAAAATGATTGAAGAGGGATATATTCCTATGAGTTCTGTTCTTCATGATGTTGAAGAATCTGAGAAGATAAAAATGCTTAACCACCACAGGTTCTTCATGATGTTTAAGAACCTGAGAGTCTGTGGTGATTGCCACAATGCAACTAAATTAATTTCCAAGATACGTAGAGAGATACTGTAGTGTGGATGCGCCTCGGCTCAATTTGTTTAAAGATGGGACTTGTTCATGTGGGGATTTTTGGTGACAGAGTTCTGTGAGACCCTGGAAAATCCAGATTTCCTAAGGAAGGGCAAAATCATAATTTTGGTAAGAATCTGGAATTTTTCTAAATCTCGATGATCGAACTGACCGCTGAAATCGTCTCACGAATTTAGCAACCACGACCAAGTAGGATTCCGAGGTGGTCAGATTTCACGCTTTTAGAGGCGTAAGGCCTGATGACACATGGTAGCGTAAGGAGATGCCACGCGGGCACCTCAAAGGTGTGACACTTGGCATAAAAGAAATGGCTCACATCAGCCACATGGGTGGTACGATCCCATGGCTCGCAATGAGCCACTCGAGCGGATGATGTCATAAAGGAAATAAAGAAATAAGGATTTAAGGACGGAAAAATTGAGAGCCACATATTTGTTGAGGAAAAGGGGGAGGAAATTTCCTTTGACCGGATGTGGGAAGTGTGCTCCAAAAAGGAGGAGAGAAGGGAAAAGAGAAAGGAGAAAATGAGGAGAAATGGGGAGAAAATGAAAGAGAAAAAGAAAGAGGATGAGAAGAGAAATGAGAAAAAGAAAGAAAAGCAAATGGGAAAGGAAATAAGAAAAGGAAAAAGAAAACGTGGGGGAGAAGGAAAGCAAAATATCCAGTAGCCATTTTCGTTTGGTTTTGTAGAGAACGTCTCCTTCTCTCAGTGATCGCGGCGATCCGAATCGTCTAATCCTTCGTGACAAGAAGGAGAGTTGTTCTACTCGGAGAGGACAACGCGTAGGCACCGGTTTTGGGAGTTTTTGGCAAACCCCATAAAGGTAGGGGTTTCATCCTACTTGTTTTACACTTTATTTAAGTGCTTTGTTGATGTTTGTGTTGGTTTGAGGCCGTGAGTGGCCAAGCTTGGCCTGCTCCAAATTGAACTCGAAATGTGAAATTTTAGTGGCCATGTGGTGGGCATCCGTGACAAGTGGTGTGGACTTTTGGAGCTTTCAGATCATAATTTATTCAATAAATTATGTTTTGGTAAGTAGGAGACCAGAAATGGGTATGGAATTCGGTTCCACCAAGAGGAACCGATGTTGGGAGAGTGGGCTGCCCGTGACGCCCCACTGCTGCTGGACCCAAAACAACCCCAATTTGTATGAAATGGACTATAAATGTCCATTTGTTTTGGCATGAGAATTGTTTGATGTGAATGGCTTGGTATGTGTGGAAAGAGATAGGTTAAGACATTATTTTAATGTGTTAGTACAATGACACAATTACATGGAATTAAATTGTGTTGTAAGCCATTGGAGATGATTATGATTTGCTCAATCGAGCTAAATCGGGTGATGAGTGATGTGTTGAATTACATGTGTAATTGTAGTTGATTGAAAATATGCACATTGACATATTGTATAAATGGATTTTGAAAATGGCATACTGCATTTTCATATGCACCGGGTAACCTAGAAGTTAGCGTGAGTGCATGACATGGTATTTTTTGTAAAACTAGACATATCACAAAGGAATTTCACAGATGATATTCGAGAATTAGTTAGGAGATGGGCCAATTGTATCACTTCGGATGAGGACCATGATTGTTTCGAAAAGCTCACCAACCACACCACCCTGAGGTAGTCCCATATTTTTACCGACACGTTCGGTAGTATATTTTTCAAGAACAACAAAAGTTTTGTTTTGAAAATGATTATTTTCTCATACATGGCTTAGCAAGTGTGAGCCAGTTCAGTGAGGACTCGTGACATGGGGTGACTGCGCACATCTCAGGATCAATGTATTTACTGAGTGTGTTTATTTTGGAGCATTGCATATGCACTTAAGTGGAGAGTAACCCATTTAGGGTGATTCCACTACTGGGCGATAGCTCACCCTATCGAGGGATTATATTTTTCAGGTACAGGGAGCGCTTGAGGAGACTGCGCATTTAGAGGCTGATTTTGAAGAAGCCAAGTATGGCTTTGATACTTTCGATAATATGTATTAGAATTTTAGTTTTAATATATGTTTCAGATAAAGTGTAATCAACTATTAAATTATCGGGAGATAATCGAATATAGTCGTGGATAATTGTTTTGATGAGTATTGGACTTGGCGAGCCCAAGAGGTATTTTTACTGTGCATGCGTCTCATGATACGACATATAGGAAATTCGCAGTCGACGCAGAAGTCAACCCGACACTCGCTCGGGCGCACGCTTCCTAAGAATTTTCATAGAATATCGAATCTTCAAAATTCTTGTGTGGAGTGACTCGAAACACCTGAAAGGTGGCGTGTGTCGATCAGGTCTATTCACTAAAGCAATGTGGTGATCTCTCTCCATGAAGGCAAGTGGATGAATTCAAATACAATGGTCCTAGATAAATATCTATATCGATGAGGTAATTAATCTCTTGTTCTCCAGAAACTCGCTATTGATGCCCTTTGCGCACGATACATACACAACCTCTATTATCTTTAGCCTTGGTGTTAGTATCCCCTGTTTCACTGTACCCAAAAAAAAAAATGGTGAAGAAATAAGAAATAATTGGATCATAACGAGAACCAAACTTCAGCATGAGAACGAGCGTAACAATTATGCAAGTAATATAATTATTTCTCTTCAAGACGGTGAAGAAATGTCTGCTTCATTATTTCTTCAGCTTCGTTGTTGGAAAACCGATAATGTATAAGCTCAATTTCTCTGCTTTCTATTATTCTTCTTCGCCAAGAATTTTTAGCATTAGAATCTTTGAATTGATGATTTATTAGGTATACGGTTCCTAATGCGTATTTGTTTACAATATTTGCAGGGTAAAATGCAATAAGTGTCATGCTATTCATTTATCTTTTTATAAAGAACCAAATGGGAGGAGGTTGAGAAGAGGAGAGATGTGCAATTTTGTTTGAGTTGGCAAGTAGTAGGTATAGATCTAAATAACCCTAGAATTTATGATACAAATTTTTTATTCAATTTAGGCACATCTAATAAAGCACTCACGCCTAAGCCCTATACTATGGTCTTCAACCCAAACCTATCTGCATTAGTATTCTTTTGATATAATTATAGCACTGAAAGGCATGCTTAGGCACGAGGCGATGCAATGTGAGCTCTAGGCACCTCGCCTGAGTCAGCAATGCCCCTTCGACAAGGCGAGGATGAGGAGCAAAATGTCCATGCTTATCCTAAGGAGCAAAAGGTGTGCTCTTGTCCTAAGGCGCCAGGCTCTCCCTAGGCACGCTTTCAGCAATTTCCGGAAATTTTCTTCTCCTTCTCTAGGGTCGAGGCTGCAAAGAAGCCCTAGTATTTTTTTTTTTAGAGAACTAAGTTATGGACCCCTTATTTCAATTTATTTGAAAATTTGTAAACAAGAGACTTAAAATGAAGCCCATATCTTTTCATTTCAAAAATAGTTGATAAAGAATGAAAACTAAATTGATAAAGAATGCATCATGCGCAAATACTACATTAATAAACCTTGGGTACAACGTATGTGACTTCAATTCCCATGTCTTTCCTTTGCCTAAAAATATTGTTTTGATGTTATCTTATGCTATGACAAGCTGAAGCTACATAGATGTTCATCCATTCACTTCAAAGAAACAATTAACAAACCCAAAAATGCTTGAATCCATCTTAATCCTCTTCATCTTCTTATTGCTGCCATATCTGTCTTAGTCTTGGTCTTGGTCTTGCCCTCCTTCAAATCAAGTCCTCTATCCCTGCCTTTAACTCTTCATTGCACACCATGGATTCTTGGAACTCCAAATTCAAAGAACTAAATGGAGGGGTAGAATGTAATATGGCATGCTATTCATTTATATCTTTTATCATAAATAACTAAATGGAGGAGGCCGAGAAGAGTAAGAGATGTGCAATTTGTTTGTTGGGAAGTAGTAAGTATGAATCTAAATAACCCCTAGAATTTAGGATAAAGTTTATTCACTGAGAAATTCTATCTAGTGGATTTTTTTTTTAACATCTATTCACTTTGCATTACAAATTTGTTTCTCATGGGACTCAGGCCCTAGATCCTTCCCCTCCCTATGCCCGTTTAAGCTCTTTAATGACTTGAGCTAGGTCTTATTGGCCTATTTATTGGATCTTTGTTTCATCTAACATTACCTATGGTTGAAGCCATCTTTCTATAGTTTGAATCCCAAACTTGTTGTATTAGTATTCTTATGATAGAATCATAGTTGTGAAAGGCGCACTTAGGCACTAGGACGCTATACGAGCTTTTGGTGCCTCACTTGAGTCGAGGCAACAACGATTAGGCGCAAGGCTCTCCCTAGGCACGCCTTTTGCAATTTCCTTCAATTTTGGTACATTATTTGGCCATCCTTCCAGAAATTCTCAAGATTTTTGAAATTTCTATTGTTTATCGGACTTCGCTCCTTCTAAGACGAGGTTGGAGAGAAGCGCTAGTTTTTTGTTTTTGTCACAAAGATTATCTTCGTTGGCTTAAGAGTTGCTTTTAGTCACATATCAAAACGATGTCGTTTTTTTCTTAAAGAAACTCCCATCAAAACGCTATAGAGAAGTCCTAGTTTTTTTTTTTTTTTGGTAAAGGTTAAAAAAAAACCCTTATGTTTTACCAAATATCTCACTTACACCTCAAAAAAAAAAAAATTAGGTCCAAAGAGACCTTTATCGTTTACTCTCGTAACCTACTTAAGTCCTTGCTTCTCGTAATTGATAATGTTAAAAAGGTCAAACGATGTTAAAATTGTGGTTAATCGTTGATGTGGTGTCCACATGACATTGTGGGACCCACTATCCACTCTCTTCCCTCATCTCTTCTCTCCTCCCTCTCCATCACCCAACCCCACTGCCAACCCAACATTCCCCCAAACACCCGCCATTCCATAGTTTTTCTTTTTTAACAACACTCTAATTTTTGTTAAAATTTTAAAAGCTACTAAATAAAATTCAAAATTTATTTTTTAAAATATAACAAATCATTCATTATTTAAAATCTACTAAAATGTATTTTAATTCTTTAAAATATACTAAATAAAAATTCAAATTCTATTTTAAATATAAATAAATTATCTAAATCTATTAAATAAAAAATCAAATGGATAAGTTTGAAATAATATTTTAATATTTAATATTTTTATTTAAATGTATTTTTTTTTTGAAAATATGGATTTGTTAATATTAAATATTATTTCAAATAGATGATTTTTAATATTTAATATTTTTATTTAAAAACCAATTTATTTTAATTTATTAAGTAAATACAAATTTTGATAAAAATAAATAGATGAGTTTTTTTTTTAAAGGAAATACAATTTATTTTAAATTATTATTTAAAAATGTTAATATTTATTTATTATATTATTTATTATTATAATATATATATATATATATATATATAGAGATATATATATATATATATGTGGTATATATATATATATATATATATATATATATATATATATATATATATATATATATTAAAGATATAAAATATTTAATTAAAATATACTTATTTTAATGAAATACCAGAATTTAAATATTTTTAAAAATAAAACAATGAATAATTTATTTTATATTTTAAAATAAATTTTTGATTTTCTATTTAAGATATTTAAAGACTAATAATTTGTTAACATTTTAAATAAATTTTGAATTTTTTATTTAATATATTTGAAAACTAATATAAATTGTAATAAAATTAAGATTTAAAAGTTTTTTTTTTTTTTTGGTAAGAAAAAAGGCTTAGCGAGAGCCAGTTGGTTGGGGGAAGGGGCGTGGGTGGGGTGTTGGGGCCGGGGGAGGAGGAGGAGAGGGAAGAGAGAGGAGAGTGAGTCCCACGGTGTCATGTGGATGTCACTTCACCAATTAACATTCATTTTAACGTTGTTTGACCTCTTTATCGTTATTAGTTACACGACTCTACGCTACTGAATAAACGACAAAGGCTTTTTTGGACCTAAAAAAAAGTTTAAGGTGTAAGTGGTATATTTGGTAAAAAAAAAACGAGGGGTTTTTGCACCTTTACCCTTTTTCCATCACAAATTAAAATGATGTTGTTTTGAGTCTTATACAAAGAAACCACCATCAAAGCGACTTTGTTTTGAGGTGTTCACTATGTTTAAAAGACAAAAGACATTGGGGCGTGAAATCAATGTTGTTTTGGTCCTAGAAAGGCTAAAACGTGTCATTTTGGCCCTAAAATATGTTTTTCAAGTTTCTAACATTCCAAACCCCGTTTTCTACCCGCCTTGCGCTTCAACTCGAAAACCCTAAGCCCTCTCAACCGTTGTGTTATCTATATAGAAGATGATAAGAAGCAAGAAAAAAAAACCAATTAAAATAGCCAAAAATTGTGAGAAAATTGTGAAAAGAGTAGGGAAATAACCTCCCATTTATTGATTAGATTGAAATTTTATATGATATTTGATGATAAATGATTGTAAAATTTAACTATATGTGAGACAAATATATATATGTAAGATAGGGTGGGTCTATATAAAAGCATGTCTATGTGTCTTGTGTCTCAAGGCTCTAAGAATTAGTTGTACTTCCTTGGCGATGTAATGGGAGCTAAGTGTTTTTCATGTTAATTAATGAACTTTAAGAGAGTGTCATGGAAGATCAATAATAAGCATACAAATTGATGAAGCAAGCCATTTATTAGAAAAAGTTCAAGAGCTTGTTTGAAATTTCATGATCGAGTGAAAAATCAAACATTGTAGTGTTAAAGAAAAGAAAAATAGCTTCAAAGGTCCTATTTACTCAAGAGAATACACCATCCTTAATGTTTTTAAAGTTATTTATCTCTTATCATGGCACAGTTGGAGCATTTAAAGCAACCCTAGAAAGCAAATACAAAGGTCGGTGATCCCTGTTTGGGATTTTTTTTTTTCTCAGATGTTTCTAAGGTAGGATGGAAATATCGGTAAATATTTCTTCAATGCAAAACAAAATGAAATTTCATAAAATAGAGTGGCAGGGAGATATGGTTCATTTTTATTTTAGCTCTAGAAGCTATTTTTCTTTATCAAATTGAAGATATGTTTGACTCTATTACCAAAAGATAAAATCGTGCTTGTCTACATACTTTGCGCATGTAGCTCACTTTGAAGACTCGATGTCCTATGGGCATAGACTACCACACACGTAGATAACCTGACTCCCCCACGACTCGAATGAGGAAATAAACTTAGATTCTTAGAATTCTGAACGAATAAGCACTCCTAAGCATTAAATCAAAGAAGAGACAGGATGAAATTAATTTTATAAATAGCAACAACTTTTATGATCATTTACTTGGAAATTTCTTTATTCCCCATGAAGAACTTTTGAAACCTGCATTGGAAAGTTCCTTCTTTCCAAATTCCAACTAAGAACAACATTTTTTCTGTTTTGAGACTACTTTTGGAAAGCAAAACAAGTCACCGATATAAAAGCATAACAGAGGGTTTGAATAAATAAAGCATAAACTGATATAAAGGGACCCTTTCACCTTCATTATTCACGCGGCCTGGGACCTCCCAGTGTAAACAAACACACAATATTATATTATATTAATGGATTAAAAATAATTCAGAGCCATTGGTTTTCTTACTTCCCATCTCTTTCCTTTTCACTTTAAATATTATAAATTTTTATAAATTATTTATTCAAAATATTATAATTATTATTATTATTTATATTAAAATATAAAATAATAATAAAATATTTTTAAAATATAATCAGAGTGGGAATAATAATATTCGAACCCATCCTGAACTCATCTTAGGTTTGAGAAAATAAATTCGAACTTGTTAAAAACCCGATTATAATTAAATCAAACCCGTCCCATTAAGGACGGGGCGAGGCGGGAACCCAAAATAACCCGTCCCTTTATCATTCATACTCACTACCCAATGTTAAAAACTTAACACTTAATGATATTAAGTACTATTTATCATTAAACTCAAAAAAAATCTATTAAGTATTAAGTAAAAAAACAAACCTCACCTTATTCTTTTTATTTTTTCAAATTGTTGCTCCATAGTGCTCTGTTTTTTGTTAATAGCAGTTTTGATTTTTATTTTTTTTTTAATGGTATTAACATATTAAACAAAACTGTTTTACAGTGGCATTTAACAGAAATTTAAAAAAAAAAAAACTTTTGCAAGGAGGTATTAACGAATATTTAAAAAAAAAATAAAAAATTTAGGGTGGCATTATTTTTATCATTTTTTTCTTTTTATTCTTCTTCTTCTATTCAAAAACTTTAATCCAATTTAATCAAACATTTCCACTTAGAATTTAATATAGAATTAAATTGTTTGATTATAAGATTTTAATATATACGTTAATATTTGCATATAGAAAAATTGAAATTTTCAATCCTACATAGTTCACTGCGTTTAATTAACAAAAATAATTTATATATTCATCTTTATCTATAAACACTCTCTTACAATTTATTTATTATCATTCACATAATTTACTATACCAAAAATACACTTTTCTTTAGTCTCACATTCCATAAATTATTTGCATAAATATGCAAATGCCTTAATAGCATTTTTCAGTTTCTTATGTTTCATGTCTGAAACAAATTTACGAGGATCACACCACTTGGATTTATTGTAACTTATCCTTTATTTTTAATTCTTAATTTTTTATTCTCATATATTCTCCTTTCTCTCCTATATCATATTATTTATTATTATTATTCATTTAATTTAATCCCCCACTTCACATCCTTAGGTAAATTGGATGTCTCTCTCCAGTCCCCACCTTCACACCCTCACACACTCACTCACGTTTATCTTATTTATTATAAATATTATATTATAAGACGACCATTTCCATAAATATAAAATTGTGACATTTGTTAATGTTAATGGGTCAACTGCTTCCCCAATCGCATGCGTAACACGTCCAACTTTTTCTTTTACCAAACACTCTAATCTCCTCGACCAAATTGCTCATTCTATGATCGGGGAAATGTGAAATCATCCCAAAACTTTTTAAATACTTCTTCTTTGATCTCAACCGTCATTCTTTGATTATTAACCCTGAATTGGACATCGTAGTCATTGCATCTTACCTACACACTGGATCTTATTATGTTAGGGCCAGTTTGGTTTATGTTTTTTAAAACTGTTTTTTGTTCTTAAAAATGAGGAAAACATAGAAAATATGTTTGATTTTCAATTCTTACCGTTAAAAACACATAAAACATTAAATCAAATTAAACCCGATGCCCAATTAATTAATCTCTCAAAGTGAAGCCTACTTGCTCTCAAATACTAAACTCGCTCATTTCATGGAACATGTCAACCCAACAACGTGTTTGTTACTTCCCACATATTTGTATCCTTAATTTCATTGAACCGCTCATTTCGTTCAATCAAACCGCTAATAGTGAATTGGAAGAAGTCGAAGCAAGGTCTCCCAAGTCAAAGGTGAGTCGAGGCGACGCACCTTCGGTAAAGCGACGATTAGGCACAAGACTCTCCCTAGGCGCACCTTGCAATTTCAATTTTGGTACATTATTGGTCATCCTTCGGTAAATTTCAGCAATTTTTTGAAATTTTAGTTGTTTGTTGGTCTTCTTCTCCTTCTTCGGCGTCGAGGTTGGAGAGAAGCGCTAATTTTTTGTTTTTGTTACAAAAATTATCTTCTTCAGCTTCAGAGTTGCTTTCAGTCACATTATCAAAACGATGCCGTTTTTTTTAAAGAAACTCCCACGTGCTATAGAAAAGTCCTACTTTTTTGTTTTCCTGCAAAGGTTAAAAAAAAAAAAAAAAAAAAGCTCCAAAGAGACCTATGTCATTTACTCTCGTAGCTTACTTAAGTCCTTGCTTGCCGGAATTGATAATGTTAAAGAGATAAAACGATGTTAAAATTGTCGTTAATTGTTGACGCGGTGTCCACATGGCATTATGGGACCCACTCTCTTCTCTCTTCTCTCTCCTCTCTCCTCTCTTTTCCCTTTTCTCTCCTCCCTCTCCCTCTCCCAACCCCACTAGTTGAACCCAACCTGCCCCCCACCTAGCCACAGACCAACACCCTTTCATACCATTTTTTTTTCTTTTTTGAACACTTAATTTTTTGTTAAAATTTTAAAAGCTACTAAATAAAAATTCAAAATGTATTTTTTTAAATATAAATAGATCATTCATTATTTTAAATCTACTAAAAATGTATTTTAATTTTTAAAATCTACTAAATAAAAATTCAAATTTTATTTTTTAAAATATAAATAAATTATTCGATATCGTAAATCTACTAAATAAAAAAATCAATTGATGAGTTTGAAATAATATTTTAATATTAAATATAATTTCAAATAGATGAGTTTTAATATTTTTATTTAAACCAGTTCATTTTAAATGGACATGAGTTTTTAAAATTTAATATTTATTTAAATGGATATGTTAATTTTTTTATTTATTTTTTTAAATATGGATTTGTTAATATTAAATATTATTTCAAATAGACCAATTTTTAATATTTAATATTTTTGTTAAAACCAATTTATTTTAATGTATTAAGTTAATACAAATTTTTGATAAAAATAAACATATGAGTTTTTAAAAAAAAAAAAAAAATACAATCCTTTTCAAAATATTATTTAAATATGGTAATATTTAGTTATTTTACTGTTGATTATTATAAAAAAATATATATTTATATTAAAGACATAACATATTTTTAATTAAAATCCGAATTTATTTAATGAAATAACTAAAATTAAAATATTTTAAAAAATAAATAATAAATAATTTATTTATATTTTAAAAATAATTTTGATTTCCTATTTATTATATTAAAAATCACGAATAATTTATTAAAATTTTAAAAAATAAATTTTGAATTTTTATTTAATATATTTTAAAAACTAAAATAAAATTTTAATAAAAATTAAGCTTAAAAAAAGTTTTTTTTTTTGGTAAAAAAAAAAGTTTAAACTTGAAGTGCTAGGGTTGGGTAGGGTTGGGGAAGATGTGGTGGGGTGTTGGGGCGGTGGAGGAGGAGAGAGGGAAGAGAAAGGAAAGTGAGTCGTTATCAACGTGGATGTCCGCGTCGATTCACAGGTCGTTTCAGCGCCGTTTGACCTCTTTATCATTATTAGATGTAACAATCCTTAGAGTAGACTCTTGGAATAAGCCGGCGAGAGCTTCTTTGGACTAAAGAAGTTCAAGGTATAAAGTAGAATGTTGGTAAAAGAACTTGAGTTTTTCTTTACCCTTTTAAGTACAAATCAAAATGATGTTGTTTTGAGGTCTCATACAAAGCACAATCAGCGGCTTCGTTTTGAGGTGTTCACTAGGATTTAAAAAAGAAAAAAAACGACCCAGGGCATGATAATGTTGTTTAGTTACAAAGAAAGGCTAAAGCAGATGTCATTTTATTTCATCTGTTTTTCAAGTTTCTAACATTCCAAACCCCTATTTCTACGTAGTTTGGCAGTTTCAACTCCAAAAAAAACCCTAAACACTCAGCAAGTGTGTTTATCCATATAGAGATCATAAGGCGCTGAAAAAAAAAACCCAGTCGTAACAAATTGTGAGAAAATTGTGAAAATAATAGGGAAATAACCTCCCATTTATTGATTAGATTGAAATTTTATATGACATTTGATGATAAATGATTGTAAAATTTGAGTATATGTGAAACAAATATATTTGTAAGGTAGGGTGGGTCTTACATAAAAAAGCACGTGCCTTAAGTGTGTCTTATGTCTTAAGGCTCCAAGAATTAATTGTACTTTCTTGGCAATGTGATGGGAGCTAAGTATTTTTCATGTTAATTAATGAACTTTAAGAGAGTGTCATGCAAGGTTAATAATAAGCATACAAATAGATGAAGCGGGCCATTTATTAGCAAAAGCTCAAGAGCTTGTGTGAAATTTCATGATCGGGTGAAAAATCAAACATTGTGGTGTTAAAAGAATAGAATAATAGCTTCGAAGGGACCATTTACTTGGAAAGTGATGACTACCAAGTCATCACAAAATCAAACATTGTAGTGTTAAAGAAAAGAATAATGTGAATTGGAAAGTTCCTTCATTTCCAACCAAGAGCACAACATTTTATTCTCTTTTCAGACTACTTTTTGGAAAGTAAACAAGTCACCGATATAAAGCATAACAGAGGGTTTGAATAATAATGCATTGACAGAAATAGGGACGCGGGGGACACTGCATTGTAACAGAAATAGGGACCTATATTCCCAGTATAAACACAAGACCACAAAATATTATATTATATTAATGGGAAAAAAAGCATTAAAAGAGGCATTGGTTTTCCAACCCAACGTTAATTCCCATCTCTTTCCTTTTCACTTGAAATATTGTGCTTTATTTATATTCATCCATCCATTCACTTCCAAGGAAGCAATTACAAACCCCCAACAATGGTCATGGCTAATCCAACCCTGCTGCTTCAATCCATCTTCATCCTCTTCTTGCTACCATGTTTGTCTTCGTCTTGTCCTAAATACCAAAAGCAAGCCCTCCTTCAGTTCAAGTCCTCCATCCTTGCCATTGATTCTTCATTTGACGGCTTGGATTCATGGAACTCCAGTTCTTCTAATTGTTGTCTATGGGATAAGGTCACTTGTAGTTCTCCTTCAAATTCAAATTCGACTTCAACTTCAAGTGTTGTGTTTGCTCTCCATCTCTCTTACCTTTATGCACTGCACATGTCTTCTAGTTTGCTGGCACCGCTCTTTTTTATCAGAAGTTTGAGGGTGCTTGACCTTAGTTGGAACTTAATAAATGGTCAAATTCCAGCACTCGGGCTTGGTAACCTCAGCAACTTGGTTCACCTTGACCTTAGTTGGAACTACATAAATAGTCAAATTTCAGCACTCGAGTTTGGTAACCTCAGCAACTTGGTTCACCTTGACCTTAGTAAGAACTTCATATATGGTCAAATTCCTCTTCAACTCTTTCAGTTGAAATATCTTCGGTATCTTGATTTGGGTTCTAATGAGCTCCAGGGTCGCCTAAGTCCTGAAGTAGGCTATCTTCAAGACTTGAGGATGTTGAATATGAGTTCCAATCGTCTAAGCGGAGAACTCCCTGAAGAGATTGGAAACCTCACAAAGTTGCGACAACTGTCACTTTCGAGTAACAAATTCTCGAATGGCATTCCCTCTTCGATTTTGCATTTGAAGGAGTTGGAAGAATTAGATTTGGGCAACAATTCTTTGTCCATGGAAATCCCCTCTGACATTGGAAATTTATCCAATTTGTCCTATCTGAGCCTGAGGAAGAACAAGTTGACTGGTGGAGTCCCCGCATCGATGCAAAAACTGAACAAGTTGAATTCACTTAACTTGGAAGAAAACCTGCTCACTGGAGAAATTCCATTCTGGTTGTTCGATTTCAAAGACTTACAGTCCTTACTACTTGGAGGAAACAATCTTACTTGGAATAACAGTATGAAGGTAGTACCCAAGTGTAGGTTGTTAGGATTTTTCTCTCAAGATCTTTGTGAATACAAGGAATGTTCAGAATGGTTCTACCCAAACGAATCTCTCTTTTCTGGATCTAAGCATGAATCAGCTCCATGGACCATTTCCACAATGGCTCACTAAATTTCATTTTCTTCTGGTTCTATTTCTCTCCCATAACAAACTCTCAGGTTCTCTTCCAACTGCTCTCTTCCGATCTTCCCAATTATTAAACATCCTTGCTCTCTCCCATAACAATTTTTCTGGGGGTTTGCCAAAGGAGCATTGGAATGCAATGTCTCTCAGAATTCTGATGTTGGACGGGAACAACTTTTCTGGACCTATTCCTCAATCCATCTCCCCAAATTTCAATCTTCAACTCTTGGATCTTTCTACTTAATAGACTTTTTAGGCAACATTTTCCCAGTTTTTGACCTCAAGGGATTCTGTGATGCGCCGATTTTCTCGTCCAACCAATTCTCGGGAGAGGTTCCAACCACCTTTCCTTTAGACATTGAAACTCTTGCATTGGGAGGTAACAAGTTTTCCAGGGCCTTGCCTTTGAACCTCAAGCTGAGAAATCTTGAGCGTCTCGAACTCGAGACACTTGATATTTCCAGGTGAATTACCCAACTCCCTTCTCCAAATCTCCCAACTACGGGTTCTAAACCTGAGGAACAATTCCCTTCAAGGCTCGATCCCTAAAACACTTTCCAACCTCCAAAATCTCCGGATTCTTGACCTCTCAAGCAACAATATCACAGGAGAAATCCCCATAGAGTTTGTAAATCATCTTATAGGAATGACTCCATCGACATCACAGACATCGAGGTTTTAATTGTAATAACATTCTACACCAAATTTTTTAACATCGAATTTGCAGTAAATGAGCTGATAGTGAATTGGAAGAAGTATAAACAAGGTCTTTCAAGTCACTACATTGATATGTACTTCTTGTTAGACTTGTGAAATAACCAACTATCAGAGTGAAATCCCGGCCTCTGCAAGCTCTTAGGAAATCTCTTAGGTGCTCAGCCTCTCCTTTAACAACTCTTTGGCAAAATACCAGCAAGCTTAGGTGATTTACAAAATGTAGAGGGTTTAGACTTATCCCACAACAAACTCTATGGTCCAATTCCTTTCGCCTTCACAAAGCTTCAACAACTCACTACTTTGGATGTAGCGAGCAACATAATAAAATGACGAGTGGGTGTTCCGATCGGTGGCGAATGAACACCATGGCGGATCCAAACTTCTATGCCAACAAGAGTGGGTTGTGTGGCTTCCAGTCGGTGTGCCATGTCACGGAGACTGCCACGCTCCCAGCTACAAAGAGCATGATAACAAAAAGGAGCCTTGGATTTTGCTGGGAGCTGTGGGGATTGGATATCCTGTTGGCTTCCTAACCGCTCGTGAAATCATCTTCCTTGCAGGCTGTGTACAGCCCATCACCGCCTTGAGCAGCCGCCGTCATCACTTGTCGATTAATGTCGAACCCAGCAGTTTAGCAAAAACAATCCAGGTCTTCTTCACAAGATTTTTCTATCAAGGTGAAAGTTGTGGGGGATTTGCTAGGATGGTGAAGAATGAAATTCCTGTTGTAATTCCTTGGTGATGTGAAGGGAGCTAAGTGTTTTTCATGTTATGTAATGAACTTCAAGAGAGTGTCATGGAAGATTATTAATAATAAGCATACAAAATGATGAAGCAGCAGGCCATTTATTAGAAAAAGTTCAAGAGCTTGTGTGAAATTTCATGATTGGGTGAAAAATCAAACATTGTAGTGTTAAAGAAAGAAGAATAGCTTCACATTCTTACTAAGGAAACTTAACTCTCTGCTAAATTCAATTCCCAAAGAGTGATACGATTACGGGGCGAAGAGCTAGAAATAATGAAAAAGAATACCCATGATAGAATCTGATGGACATGTAGCTCTTTGCTAAATCCATTACGTAAATAGAATGAAATTGGAAGCATAATCTTGGTTTCACATCTTCATCATTTCATCGTCATAGCCACAGTTGGAATTTGCAGACTAAAGATAGTTGAGTAGGTTCAAAGAATGATACATACACAACCTCTATTGTCTTCGGCCTCGTGTCGTATCCCAGTTTATTTGTAGAAATTTTGAAATGATAAAGAAATAAAAATAATTGGATTATAACAAAAACAAAACTTCAGCTTGAGAATGAATGCGATAATTGTAAGTAATATAATACCATTCACTGTCTATTGCAACAAAATGTCTTATTTTGCAGTAAATGTTTCAGAATATGTAGAACCTGATTATGAATAATTATGCAGGCAACTAGAGAACAAACAATTTATATGAACATATTTCAAATAGGGCATAAATGCAGCATAGTTAGGAACATTCACGAGGAGCGACTACTGGCGACCTTATTTGTCCGGTATCCACAGTTTCAAAAAATTTTAATGCGTTTTTAAGCAGAGATGGAAATATGGAAATATCGATGAATATTTCTCCAATGCAGAAAAAATGATATTTCATAAAATAGAGGGGCAGGGAGATATGGTCCATTCTTTTTAGCTCTAAAAGCCATTTTTCCTCATCGATTGAACCAGAAAAATTGAATAAACACATATGTATCTTCAAGATAAACATGCTATTGCCACTACCAATGTAATCAAAGAAACATACTCTGCTGCTAGTTTTTGCATTTCCCCTTTCACAAAAATCTTGTAGAGCCTCTACGGGAATAGCCAATAGAGGCAACACCATTACAACCATAACATGAAAGATTGCAAAAACTATTGAAGGGCCTTAAAAAATTCATTTTCTTCTTTGTTTATGGTAATTAATCTCTATCGAAAAATAACAATGCCTCGGCTTTCTTTTAGCTCAAAAAAGTTCTCTCATTAAAAGAAAAGAAAAGAAAATGTTGGCTTGACGCCATTAAGATAAACTCATTTCGGGTTAAGGTATTATGTGATTAGCGGCCAGTGGTACTTCTCAATAAAATTACGGGAGTTCAATTTTAATCAAAACCTACATTATATGGACAAAGTAAAGGAAGATTTCACTCCCGTGTTCCGTCACACTCACTTTGTGGGAATTCCCTTCCTGAGGGCAAAGCTTGGCCTTAAATCTTACGGCATTTCAGGAATTCGTATAATCCTGAAACCTGACCTTGAAGAGCACAGTCGCTTTCTTATAACCTGAGGATTACGATCTAAGCCCAACACATTTTCTTGGAATTCCCTTTCACCAGGTAAAAACTCAGCCTTAAATCTTGCTACATTTAGAGGTCTCAATAATGTCACAAACCTCCAGCCATCAGAGAACTGCCATTCTTTCTTATAAGCACAAGTTAGATCTAAGCAAACACATTTTTCATATGTTTTTTTAGCAGCATCATTTCCACGACAACCACTTCCTTCCCAATTCATTTTCTATCCGTATATCTTTACCCAACCCGAATTCAGCTTCTCTGAAGCAAAACTTCGGTTTAACCATGAGCTTTTTCCCATACGTTTTGTTGAAACATGAGAAGCTAGGAAGGATTAGGTTTAGCCCCACTCCATGGATTACCCAATACATCTTCACTTTTAAATTAAAGGCCAGGCACATCATTATTCAAACTTGATCCAAAAAAAAAAAAAACCAGTGATTCCAAGCTGATTCATCTGCCATAATCTCAACCTACTAAAGTTGATTACAGCGCTAACAACAAATGAAATCAAATCAGTACAAATAATCATATTACCAATTCCATAAAGAATTTAAAAAAAAAAAAAAAACACATCAGAAGGTAAATCAAACATAAGAATTAGAAGAAGAAACATTCTATGTATAGGGATAGGGAGAGAATATCCACCTGGATTCAAATTCCTTGATCTCAACAAGTTCTTTCCCCAAGAAATCCATCCATTGTACTCTCTTCTTTTCAACCTCCTTGGGTGAATCTGGTTCTGAAGGTTCCTCACTTGAGGCGCTTTCGAAGATTCTCATGCGGTTGCTTCCATCATTGAGCCTGATGGTATCACTAGAGCTTGATTCTCGCCATCGGTCGACACAATCGATGGAGGAACATGTGGAGTTGTTCTCAAATTTCAATGGTAGGGTGTAAATGTGAGATTTTGCCTTTGAAGTTTGAAAAAAAGCATAAGAGGGCTTTTTTGTTTTTGAACTTTGCTAAAAGCTACATGGCTTTTTTAATTTCATGATTTATTATTGAATTTTTTTTTTAAATTTATGAATATAAAAAGTAAAAATATTTGGCTTATTCTATTTAGAAAAAATCATTTTTCATCGAAATAATAAAAACTCCACCATTACCTAACAAGGAGGAGGGCTAGCAACACTCACTATTATGGATGATAATGGGGGGTTCAAGATGGGACAGCCACATCCTGATCCTGGCTCGTTTATTTTTTGATTACCAGGCTTTATCGCAATTTAAAAAGTGCGACGAGGTTGCGAGATGGAAAATTCCCAATCTGCCAGTTGACATTTAATTTTTGTTTTTTTTTTTATTTTTTATATTTGTTTTTTATTATATTAAAATTAATATATTTAAAAAATAAAAATATTATAAATTACCTCAAAATTATTTTATTAAAAATATTCTTATTATTATTATTATTTATATTAAAGTATAAAATAAAATAATAAAATAATATTTTGAAAATATAATCGGGGTGGGAATAACAATACCTGAATCCGTCTTAAACAATTGAACCATCGAAAATCATCACAATTATCTTAAATGAAAATGACATCTCTAAAATGAAAATGACATCTTACACGAAAATGAAAGCTTTCATCTTGACTTTATTTCATCAATCAATTCTCTACCATTGGAAAATTTATTTCATCAACAATTTCTTTAGAGATCCAATATAGGGGTTCATCTCCCTCTTTTCCTTTTCTTGTAAATCTTGATGGAGAACCCTAGAACATGGTAAAGAAATGAGAATTTTCGAACCCTTCATATCGATTGGATACATCACAAGTATAAGGCCATAGTTTTGTTATACGTGAGTGCTTAATAAAACTTTCTTCAGCATTAGTGTCGGTAAAAAGCTTAGCAAATTTATGAAATTATTATCTCTATCTCACATATAATTTTAAACTATTTTCAGATGTTATGATGACGGTTCATGTGCGTCTTTTGGTTGTGGGAAAGTGAAAGCTTCATAATGGAAAAAAAATTTACTGAAGTTTGAGCATATTATCGTGTGGTAGGTTTGGGTATTAGAAAATCTAAGGTGTCATGTTTTTTTCATATGTATATATATATGTAAATTGGTGTAGTTTTGATTTTTTTTTTAATCGTATTAACATATTAAACAAAACTTTTTACAATGGCATTTAACAGGATGGCCCAAAAAAAACTTTGCCGGAGGAGTATTATGGATATTTAAAAAACAAAAAAAAAAAACTTTTAGGGTGGCATTATTTTATCATTTTTCTTTTATTCTTCTTCTTCTATTAAAAACTTAATCAATTTAATCAAATGTTTCCACTTAGAATTTAATATAGAAATTAGATTGTTTGATTATAAGATTTTAATATATACGTAATATTTTTCATATAGAAAAAAATTTGAAATTTTCAATCATAATCATGCCGTTTAATTAACAAAAATAATTTATATATTTATCTTTTTATTCATAAATACTCTCTTATAATTTTATTTATTATAATTCATAATTTACTATACTGCAAAAATACACCTTTCTTTGGTCTCACAATCCATAAATTAGTTGCATAAATATGCAGATGTCTGAATAGCATTTTTCAGTTTCTTATGTTTCATCTCTGAAACAAATTTACGATGATCACACTACTAGGATTTATTGTAATTCATTTACTTTTGTAACTTATACTTTATTTTAAATTTTAAATTTTTTTATTCTTTTATATATATATATATATATATATATATATATATACTCTTCATATATATATATCTATATATATATATATATATATATATATATATATATATATATATATATATATATTTCGCTATTCTTTTCTTTTATAAGTATGTAAACGGCTTCTCCTGTAATGGGCTCTACAGTGATTCAGCATTAAGATGGTGTGATCAGGCCACGGACGCCAACACCCAAGCGTAGTGATGATCTTGCAGGCCGGAGCGGGTATTTGGAGCGTGTGGGCGTAGTTGGAGGCTGGATGCGGATCAACGGCCAGAGCCCAGGATGTAGGCTCTTGGATTATGCGGGCTGAGGTGGGATCGCTGCAGCCAGATCTGCGAGGCTCTGGACGTACTCAAAACGAGAAGAGGAAAAAGGGGGGTGGCCGGCGTCATCTGTTGGCGCTAGATGACTAAGTCGGTTCTTTTCAGGAAAATGAGAATCTTGGAAACGCTAGTATTGGCGTATGTGTATGAATGAACGTACCTTCCACCGTTAGGGTGACCATGTATTTATAGTAGATGTTCAACCAGTTGGATAATGACTAGGATTCATTCCCATTAGATGGGATTTTCTTGTTATCAGGATCGGATTTGGTAATGGATTTAAAAAGAGTAATTTATATGGGATAATCTTCCTTCCTTATTGGGAGGATCAGCCCCGGCAATGATGGCATCATTTTTTCTTTCCCTTCTTGATAGATTTGGGACTGGATTGGCAGGATAATATATTGCTAAGGATTATTCTATTTTTCGTATTGGCGAAATATACACGATTTGTAGGATATGGTTGCCAATTATCGCAGGCGACCTTTGGGCCTAAGCGGTCGGGCCCCGTTTGGGCTGTCGCAAGGGGCCTGGATGTTGCATTGGAGCACACCATTCGCTGGACTGGCAAGTGGGCGGTCAGGCCGTTACAGCGTGATTGCCCCGGCCCTTGTGTCACGAATCGTGGGCGGGGTTGTAACTCTTCTCGCATCGGTTGAGATTTCCACGTGTCCACTTGGGGTTGGGTTAGTTAAGGCTTGTTCGCCATCATACGTCTTATAATAATGATGACTCTTTGGGTTTCGCGCTTGTTTTTCACATTCCCTTCAGTTACCTTCAGTTTCTTTCGCCGACCTCCTCTGTTTTGTGTTCCTTTGATCCTACATCTTCTTCTCTGTTCTCAGCGATCTCGTACTTCATTTTCTCTTAGTTCTCCGTCTGACCCCTTTGTGTAGAGTCTTTCCCTGACATTTTTCCTGAGGTAGCCTCTTTCGTCTTATTTCTGGGCCCGGCGGGTTTCTGTCTCTTTGATTTCTTTCGATTGAGTACGACCCAGGCGCAGGGTTCCTTAATTGACTTCGTTTTCTTTATGCGCTTTTGTCATAGATTAGGAATTAAGCTCCTTCTTCTTTGCGTATTGGCGATGACTCTTCAATAAATTGCGCTCTAGGCCCCAGGGGATACCCCACATCGTTCGGTGTGGGTTGGGCGAGAATGCGGCGCCTCCCTCTTCCTTGACGGGGTAAAGGAAAATAAACCTAATTAAATATCCTGGGGGGTCAGATTACCTCAAATCCGCCGTCCAACATGTTGCGACCGTGGGACCTAGCAAGGTCAGTCCTTTGTATGGGGTTACCTTTGTTGAACGTTATCGGCCTCCCCCTGGTGTCCGAGTATGGACTCCTGACGTCTTGACCTTTTATGCGGCTTCCGTGCCTTGGATGGTATGCTTCTTCGAAGTCGCCTTTGATAATGGACTTCGTTTCCCACTACACCCTTTCATGAAAGGGGTTTTGCAACATTTCAATGTCTGTCCTTCCCAGAAACTAATGCATGACCAGGTTAGGGTATTTTAATTGGGCCTATTAGCTTTTAAGACAGAGGCTTAGGGTGTTCCTAATGTGGCTCTGCTCCTCTACCTTTTTAGCCCAAAGGAGACATGAGGCTTCCTTTATTCTCGGGCGCTGGAGCTCCTGCAGTAATCTGATCTCCACTTCTTCCCATAGGTCTTTGAAGGGACGCTATTTCTTTTGTTAGTGATGCAAATGGGAATATGACCCTTCAAATGGCGACACCTGGGCGTTCACGGTGGTTTGGACCACCGCGATAATCTTCATTAATTATGCGCTCTTGTTTTTCGGTACTCGTGCGAAGGTTGTTGAATATTACTGATTTTGCGCTATTCTCATGCTTCCCAGGTGCTCGACTTGATCTTAGTGCTGAAGACAATGTCGTAGCTCTGGCGTTGGCGGAATGTCTTGCTCGTCCTTGCAGCGGGCGATAAAATCGGACATTCTGGCGAGTCAATCGGGAGTACGCGTTCCTCACGCCGAGGCCCTTACTCCCTTCGCCCATGGGAGTCTCTCCCATTGGGCTTTCCGTGGCCACTCCTACTAGGGGAGAGATTTTGGTCAGTTAGAGCGTCGGAAGCCTCGGAGCGTGAAGCGAAAAGACCGTTCCGGCGAGAAGGTCGACAGGTTTGGCCAAGGTTAGAGATTGGGGCGTCTCAGGCTTCTTCGCCGAAAGCCTGAGGGCGCGGCGAAATCGCTCAGGCCAGGCCTGCGGTGACGAGCTCACGCCCCTCTAAGTCCGTTACGAGGCGTAAAGTCTCGTACGCCGAGCACTCCTTGCTGATGCCTATTATCGCTCGAATCGCCTTCGAAGAGTGTTAAGTCACCTCCTCATGGGCTGAGAAGCTAGAGGAAAATATGGAATCAAAGGGTGACGTAAGACGGTGGACTTTGCTCACAACACCGAACTCGTACAGGTGCAATCTCGTCCAGCCCCATGATTCTAACTCGAGGCCGAAGCGTCGCTCGCTGACGAGGCCTCTGGCTCATCCCCTTCGCGGCCGCCTCGATGTCCTCTCGTGGTCTTTGTCGTGGTTCATTTCCATGCCGATCCCGCAGGTCGATGTTGACTTCACGCTTCATGTGGTGTAGCCACTCATTTGAAGGGTCTGGCCGAAAAGGCCAAACTGAACGAAAGGCATGTAAAAATCACCCGAATTTATAAGGCGAGGGCGGCCTCTTTTTCCTCTGAGCGGACCGAGCTGCAAGAACGGGCGCAGCGCATGACTGAAGAGGTGGAAAGACTTAAATCTGATCTAAAGCATACCACGCTCTGGGCCGTGCTCTGCATGAAAGTAGAGGATGAAGTTCCAAAGTAGTTGACTACGGCTGAAGGTTGGGGCCGCAAGGTCTGTGGTGAGCCCTAGTCGCGCAGTAATGATTTGATCGAGACCCAAAGATCGGGCTGCGCCTCCGCCCAAGACGAGCTTCCGCACCTGCCAGTGGGATGAGCCCACACATCCCGGCGAACTCCGCTGGAGTCTCAAGAGGAGCCACGGCCGCAATCTGGCCGACCTGAATGATAAGGTAACGTGCCTAGAGCTGGCCGCGCTAAGCCTCCGAGGCCAGGCGCTGCTGGGAGGTGGTTTGTCGTGAGGCTCTCCAGGTCAGAATTCAATAATCTGCTGAATGAGGAGTGTTTGGATTATGTGGGGACCTTCACCAGAAGTAACTTTGTCAGCTTCAAAGTGATGAAGTATTTGGCACCAGGATCAAGCCGCTGCCTGCAAGGCCCTAGGTGGCTCGCTGCCAGGTTGTCGCATCAAGTACTCAGACTTAGACTTCAACTTTGACCTCCCAAGTGACGAGGAGGCAGAGGAATCTTTCTCTACGAATCATTCTCAAGAACTCGTACCCCGCCAGCCCATCTCCCTCTTCACCGTCCCGCTCCTCCCTGACGCCTCAAGTTCACAGACAACTCCTGTCATTCGATGTCGACTCTTATACTTTTCTTTTATGTATATTTGTTTCCTTCTGTTGGGCCTGAGGCCCAGGACGTATGTAGCCCTCCTTTTAATAAATATTCATTTTTTTTATTGCTTGCGCTCTCACTGGGGTATTTTCGCTTCTTCATGAATCGTATGGCCTGAATCAGGTCTTCTCCGGCCGAGCAATTACTCGGCTAATCTGAGTCGCCGAGGCTCGAGGGCCACTCCAGACGAGCCGGGCCATTCCTAGGACCGTATGGCCCCGTGGCAGCGAGCTCATCAAATTGAGTTGGGCCGGGTCTCACACTATCTTGGCCCGAAATGATCCGATTCTGACCAGATGATCAGAGCCAAGTGTAGAGCTCACACACGAGCTACTAATCTCCAACTACCGCCTAAATGATTCAATTAATTCCCTAGTCGCAGATGACCTTTTGTGCGTAGCTCTTCGACTTGAGTCGATCTCCATCGACACAGCGAAATGAGCTGAGCCGAGGAGCTCGCTCTATGCGAATACTGGTGGAGTTTCGCCTGTGGAACCGCTGGGAAGAGCTTTCATCTATGTGAATTACTCGGGAGGAGCTCGCCAATGTGAATAAATAAGCAGCTCGCCTGCAGAACTGGAAGAGCTTCACGCGAACGCTGAGTGAGCTCGCCCGTGGTCTGGCCGGGAAGCAGCTCGCACGCGGTCAGCTGGGGCGCAGCTCGCCCATGTGAACAATAAGCGAGCTCGCCCACGCTAACAGCTAGGAAGAGCTCGCCAACGCCAAATGTAAATGGGCGTAGCTCGCCCCTGCGGAACGGCTGGGCGCAGCTCGCCACGCGGTCAGCCAAGTGAGTTTCGCCCAGTCGTGAATAGCTGAAGAGCCGCCAACGCCAACAGCCAGCGTAGCTCGTCTCGAACGGCCAGCGTGAGCCTGCACGCGAATACCAAGTGCAGCTCGCTCCACGTGAACAAGCCAAGAGCCTGCCACACAGGCGCAGCTCGTCCCTGTGAACGCTTGGAGCAGAGTTCACGAGCATTGGGCCCGCCGGGCCGAGCCGCTCGAATCAGGCCGACTCCTTAGCCGCATGACCCGTGCAAGTGCAGTGTGAGAACCGCCAAGGTGAGCAACCGGGCTTCGGGCGCCAGGGCCTGTATGCCCACTTAGTGGCGACGTAGAAACTCGAAATGTCTAACTCCCCGAAGGTTCTGTGCGTAGATGAGCTCGTCAGAGGAGTAATCCAAGCTCCTCTGGCGCCGTGGCCTCATGGCTGCTCCAAACCGGGAGTGGCGATGGGAACAGTGGCGATGGCCCGAGCCGGTCTCGGGAATTCCCCGAGGCGCCGCGGCCTGCGTGCAGTAGATGAGCTCGCGCAGTGAGCAACCCGGCCTCGCGCCGCGGCCTCGGGCCCCTGGGCGAAGTGGCGACGAGCCGAGCGGCGATGTAGCCCGAAATGGTCCGACTCCCGAGGCAACGTGGTCCGTGCGCATTAGATGAGCTCAAAGTGAGCAACCTGCCCCGGCGTCAGAGCTCGTGGCGTTCCACCGAAAGGGCGATGTACCGAGTCGGGTCTCGACTTCAGGCAACATGGCATGCGGTAGATGAGCTCACAAAGGAGCAACCGGGCTCCCGCTGTGGCCTCGTGGCGTTCCAGTTTAAGTGGCGATGTGTTCGAGCCGGTCCGACTCGAGGCAGCGTGGCCTCGTGCGCAGTAGATAAGCTCGGTCAGAGTGAGCAACCTGTCTCTGGCGTCATGGGCCTCGGGTGGCGCTCCAAATGAGTGGGCGACGTAATTGAGGGCGGTGTGAACAGCCGGTCCGACTCCTCGAGGCGCGTGGGCTCAGGCAGAGTAGATGAGCTCAATAGAGTGAGCAACTGGCTCCTCGACGCCAGGCTCGTGGCGTTCTCACCGAGTGGCGATGTAGCCGAGCGGCGATGTAGCCCGAAATGTCTCGACTCTCGAGGCGCCACGGTCAGGTGCAGTAGATGAGCTCGCCGGGAGTGAGCTATTCGCTCCCGGCACCCGTGGCTCAGGTTTGAAGAGCTCTATAAACCGAACTGGCCGTGGTTGCCGTACGACTTTCGTTGAAAAGCTCAGAAACTGAACCGCCTGGTACGCTTACGACTTTCGCTTCGAAAGGTGCGAACGTCATTAATGCTGATTTATGGAGAATTTGGAACGATTACGCGAATTTCCGAGTATTTTAGCCTCCTTATAAATGGCGGTTCTATTGCTCTATAACCCATATTTTGGAGATTCTGCCTTTCATGGTGGGTGTATCAAATTTGCGTGAGATGGAATTTCGAAGCTTGATTACTTCTCACTGAAGTTCGTCCTAAGACTCCGTTCAAATTTCTTTAATCGGATTTTGGCTGAGTCAGGTTTTTCCCTAGTCTCCCCTTTGACGGAGTCATGTTATTCCCTAGCTTCGTGCTAGGAATATATTCGAGAAGGCTAGTGGCCTTTCATGTATCGCCTCCATGCTCGTTTTTTTTTTCTCATTTTCTCCTTCTCCCTTCTCCTCTCTTTCTTTCATCTTTTTTCCACATCTCATTCTCCTATTTCTTTCCTTCCGCCCAAACTCCTTTCATTCCCTTTTCTTTCTTCTCCTCTTTTCTTTTTTTTCTTTTTTTTTTTTTTTTCTTTTTTTTTCTTTTTTTTTTCTTTTTTTTTTCTTTTTTTCTTTTTTTTTTTTTTTCTTTTTTTTTTTTTTCGAGGGAACTGCTTTTGTATTTGGTGTTTTCGCATGGCCACGATGACGTCACTCCTTGTAACCGATTGTAATCCGATTGTAAACTGATTGTAATCCGATTGTAATCTGATTGTAATAAAGAGAGACTTTTTCTTTCATGTCTGTGAACCTTCTCACTATTCCTTTTCTGAGTTTTATATATTTGAACTGTTTGGGATGTCTGATAACATAATTAATAAACGCTCAACTCGTCGCCTAAGAATTAACAAGGCTCTATTACAAACCGACGCTTACTGGTAAAAACGCTTGAGATGCTCTGCATTCCATGTATGTTGTAAGATCTTTCCCTCCTCTGTTTGAAGTTCATAATTGCCTAGTCTGACGACTCGAGATACGATGTAAGGGCCTTCCCAATCAGCCGCTTCCATGCGCCCTGCTCTTCTCCCTTGCCGGCAGGAGCTCTTTAAGACTAAACTCACCCGCGCAGCTCCTGGCTCTGGACTTTCGTTATGCACTTCACCGGCCTTCCTTGATAACTGTCGCACGCCTGTGAACTTGCTCGCGCTTTCTTCTAGGATCCAATTTCTGGGACGGAGTGCCTGCCGTTATGCTCCACCGTCGCTAGTTCAATCCTGTGGGACTTTAACCCGACCTCGATTGTGGATGCTCCGCTCTGCCAAAAGCTGGGCAAATGGGGTTTCCTGTTGTTGACTTCAGAGTCGTCTCAGAGGCTCATAGTACTTGGGAGGCTCCACCCAACTCCTTTAAGGTCTTCCTTGCACCTTGTCTTCACATGGGCTTTATGGTTCCGATGACTCGACCGTCCGTCGGATCAAGGGTGCTACTGAGACGAGGCGACTTTAATTCGGAGCTCTGCACGTAAATCTCGACTCATGGCCTAATTTTTTTCCGTTGTTCGATATCAGGCTCTTGACTAAACCCCGCATATGATGGCTCGCCACACAAATCATGACCCGCTGCTTCATCAGGCTAAAGTGCTCGGCCACTTCACTGCGAAGTAATCCACCGCGACGATTATGAATTTGCACGACTTTTACCCATGGGCGGGTCTGGGGTGATGTCCAAAACCCCACCGTTGGAAAGGCCGTGGGCTCGTGGATCGACGCAGGCCCCGATGGGAAAAGTGAGATTTCAGCGTGCTCCTGGGCAGATTCTCGCATTTCTCGACTAGGCCTGGTCGTGATCTTCGAGCATTGCAGCCGCAGTATCCTTGCCTCAAAGACCTTTCCCTAATGCACCGAGCTCCAATGTGATCTCACATATGCCCTCGTAATACTTTCCCTCAAGACGTACTCCTGCTCCTTTTCCCGCGATGCATTTAAGGAAGGGCGTGAAAATCCGCCAGAGCTTCCTCAGGATCGTAAACCCGGCAGACTGCTCTTATTTTAGCCGCTTCTTTCTGTCGTCTGTGGCTTCCGTCATAATATACATCCCAAACGGTTCCATTCAAGTTTGCTCGCACTCCGAATTGGCAACCGCCATGTCGCAGATCGATAGAGGGTTCCACTGTATTCGACACAGTGTCGTACCCCCGTCGAGGTCTTCTTGTGAGGCCGGGCTAGCTTTTGCCATGGTACTACTTCGAGAGTTCTCTCGTCTAGTGGACATGCTTGATCCGAACCAACACTTAATTTTTTCAATAAGTCACGAACCTTCCGGAGGCATGTGGATCATCCTTCAATTTCGCCTCTCGCACGTATCTTCTATTCACTCACCACCAGCCTAGGAGTCATCAGACCCTAGTCGGTCGACTTCTAATGAATGGGGCGAGGTTGATGCCCGCTATGACGGGCCCCATACTCGGCTTCGTTGCTCTGAGCGCTGGAATCCGACCCGGGAGCGCGCACTGATGTTCATATCCTCCTCTGGGAGGTTGTGGATGAGGCCCGCCTCCGCTCCCATGTTTGATGCTCCGTTTCTACGTAGAGTTTCCAACTGAGAGGTCGGCCATCGCTTGAGTATCCTACCGGTTCCGCCGAGGTGACTCCATGACGGCTTCCGCCAAGACCCGCCTTTATCGCAGTTTTCGTTTGTACCGATGTCGAACTCGCCGCCTCTACGGCCCACTTCATCGCCTTCCGCAGGTCTCTCGGGCTCATGTAATATTTGCTTCATTGAAATTCGTTTGGAACTTCTATAGCAGAGCCGAAATAGGGACGGAGTTTCGGAAATGCGTGGGTTACCAATGCCAAAATTAATTTTTCCATCCTCGGATACCTCTCCTCCGCTCCTCTCAGAGCTCATCTGCAATAGTAGACTAGGTATTGCACTCGTTCTTTGTCTCTGACGAGAACATCGCTGGTGGAGAAGTCTGATACTGCTAAGTATAGCGTGAGGAGCTCTCCTTCAAATGTGACTTACTGTAACGAGGAACTCAAGATGTTTTTAATGTCGAGAATGCTTCTTCACACTTTTCGCGATCCCATCAAAGGCCTTCTTCAAGACTTGGAAGAAAGGATGGCATTTATCACTCGCCTCTGGATATCGAAACTACTTAAAGCCTAATCCTCCTCACGTGACTGACTTCCTTTATACTGGCGTGAACATGTCGAAAGCACCGCCTTTATTTTGTCCGATTTGCCTCAATTTCTAAGTGGTTTAATTGGCTATGAAACCCAGGAATTTTCCACTTATTAATTCAAGGCACACTTTGGTCGGATTCAAATTCTTCATGTTGTAGCTTGGGAGATCTCCCAACCACACTTCAACAAAATAACAAATATATTTAAATATCTAATTCACTATTTTAACTTAGAAACTTTTAAATTTACTCCAACCACGCCAAGAAATAGATTACTACTTCAACTAATTTTAACTAACTTTCAATAATATAATTAAAATGCCACATTGCATAACACGTAAGCGCCCATAATGATGATATCGCGCCACGTCATCAAATTTTAATCTTTAAATTTTTCAACGGTCATATTTACAACGACTATATTTACAACGGTCATATTTCCTAATTTTGGTTATTTTCATTGCAACCAAACACCTGTAAATATGTTCAAAAATCTTGATTTTCCATTTTTTGCTTCTTTTTATTTTTCCTATTTTTGGATTCAAATTCAAATCCAACTATGCTACTAAATTGGACACAAAACAACCAAAAACAGTTCCCCAATTCCATACACAGAAACTCCATAGCCATGGCCAATTCAGAAACTTACTTCAGGAGGTGGAAACTCGGGATCGACGTATCAATGGAAGGCTTAAGGAACAGATCATGGGAACGATCAACCCAATGCGGGATGGTGCAGGGAGAAGGTGAATCGCTTCTTCTCGATTTAGCCACTCCCGCCTCAAATTTACTAACTCGGGAGTTGTCAGAAAGCTTGGTATTTGGAGTATCAGATAATGTAGATCTGTTCAAGCTCAATCGTAATCAGATCAAGAAACACAAAATAAAATGTCGATATCTGCATTACTGTCCCATCGATCTAAGCTAACAAATTGAATTTGATACTGAATTCAAAGATCAATGGGTTCATAGATAAATGAAATTACACATACAACAAAATTTCAAAATACGAACTTTACAAGCATGCGTAAAGAGGGAGTATATACAATCAAACACAAATTAGCAAAAATAAAAAGATTAGTCCAAAATCAGATCCAACCCACCAAGCAAAACAAAGAATAATCACTAAAGAACACACCAATCAAGCATGGAAAGGGTTTACGAAAGCAGCAAATGAAGTAAAACCCTAGAGAAAGAGAGAGAGCACAAGATATGAAAAGCATCGAGAGAGAAGATTCACCCGAATCCAAATCCATTTCAAAACCCTACCATCCAAAAACCCACAACCTAAAAAAAAAAAAAACCCCAAATTCCCAACACCTGTATGAAAAGATCAAGCATCAAACAAAAACCCCCAAATTCCAAACTGATCTCGGAGACCTAGGAGGACACCGACTGATTTAGAGGCTACATGTAGCTAAGTGAGGATTTATGATGTCACAGAAAGTGAAGGAGAATAAAATGTTTGGCAAATCCTGAGATACTGGGTGTTTGTGGCTTCCAAGGTTTGGCTTGACCCGTGATCTTTAGAGAAGCACGCCGCTGTGGATTTTGGAGAGAGATTCGCCGAGCGAGAGAAACGCTCGCCACATTTGTTGAGGGAGAAGGTGAGGAGGCAAAATCACGAGCGGGATAGCGAGCGGATTGGAGCCTGGTTTTTTTACTTGGCTTAGCAAAATAGCTAAAAATAGCTATTTGTTAAGCCCATTGGAGATGCTCTTAGGATTTGGAACGCCTCGGAGAGATGAGCGATGTAGCTTGACTGGTGGATTTCATCAAAGATATCATCTATGTATACTCTCCATGGTCGTATTTATCTCGCTTCGAACATCCCATTCACTAACCTCTCGTTTAGGTAGCTCCCAGATTCGAGCCCAAACGGCCATACGATAACAATAAGTTCCTTACGCTGTCACGAACGAGATCTTTCGATCTTCCGATCCATACCGACCGGGCAGAATGAAATGCATCCATAAACTCGAAGTTAATGGCCCGTCACAGGCCTACTGAGAGGTCGATCCTCGACAAAGGAAGTCAGTCCTTCAGCAACGCTTTGTTTATGTCAAAGGAAGTCGATACAGTAGCTCATCACATTCAAGCTGATCAGCACGACGTTAGCCACCACCTGATACTCCACCTCCCCGATTGCTCCCGCCAGAGGAGCTTGGTCGACCTCCTCGTTGATGGCTTTCGTCTTTCTCGCGCCAAGTTCCTTCGATTTTTGTCGACCGCTTAGACTCTGGTGTTCACCACAGTGATTAATGTAGGTTAATTCCTCCCATGTCTGCCTGCGTCCATGCGAAAATCTCTATTCCGTCTCAAAACCGAGAAATGAGGCTTTGAGATCTCCCGCTGGGCCTGGGAGCCCGACATAGCGTAGGGGTGTTCGGTCGCCATCTAATGACACCGGGGTTCTAGTTCCTCCGAGCGCCTGCCTGGTGGAGCACCTCGTCACGCATGTCAAGCTCGTCCACATTCACGTTGTCAACCGCTCTTTGCTTCATGGATACTGTGTAGCATTCCCTGGCTACCCGTTGGTCTCCTCGAACCATCCCTACTCCATGTACCTACTTCTGGAACTTGATTATCATGTAGGTATGGTCGAGGGATGGCTTACTGCGTTAAGAGAGGGTCTTCCTAACAAAGATATTATAAGCTGACGGGGGCGCCTTACAATGAGGAATCTTGGTCAAGGTCAGCCGCTTACAGGGGGTTCTCCTGTGGTGAGCACCCGGGGCTTGACCGGTTCAAAGGTAATACCTTTTCCCTCGAAAACCCCCGCAGATGTGTGTTGACGGGCTCCAGTTTCTCCCTTCCAATGCCATTTTATCAAAGGCTGACGCGAAGATGATGTCAGCTGAACTTCCGTTGTCAATTAGGACCCGATGAACTGTTTTGTTGGCAACAATTGCGCGAACTACCAATGGGTCGCACGGGGTGTTTAAGATCCCTCCGCATCTGCCGAGAATGTGATGACGTGTCGAGCCGCTGGTGAGTTTGATACCGCCAGGTTTCACTCCCATTCCACCGACCGATGCCACGCATGGGATTTCCGGAGTCGAACTAGACTCTCCTTCTCCGCGAATCCTCCCCGAGATCACTATGGATTTCTGCGGTCATGGTGCCGAGTCGTCGTCTCCGCCAAGGCTACGTTGCTGAATTTCTCGTCCGTTCCTCGACTTGATCTCCCGGGCTTGACTCGGGCCCGATTCTCCTGAGATATAAAGCGCCGAGGTATCCGCCGTTGGCCAGATATACTGCTTCTTCACTTGTATACGCTTGTCCTGAGGTGTCCATGTCCCCATGGAACCTCGCAGAATACTCGTGTCACGCCCTCGTGGCTGATCCGATTTCTTTGATTTTGAGCTCGCCACCTCAAGAACCGCCGCTTCGTACTTCATGTGACTCAGATATTCGAGGTCGTTAGGGAGTGAACTACGCGCTAATAACGCTGCCGCCTTTCGACCAAGCAGGACCCGCATAAATCCTTATGTTTCCACGCCTGGGGGATCGCTCGCCATCTTCGGGGGATGCTCGAACGCTATTCTTTGGCTTCGCCTCGCTGCTTGTCCCATTCACTTTTCTCTTTATGGGTGGAAGAGCTCTCCTTCTTGGTTATGAGGGCTTCTTCGCCGTTATATATCTCTCTGCTATGAAACACCTCAGCTATGTTTACTGAGGGTTCTTCGAGATGGAAAACATCGATCCTTCGATCGCATTCCTTTAACCCAAAGAACAATGAATGCAAATGATTGCGAATCTTTCATCTTATGTCTATCTTCGTGATTCAAGGCCAATCTTTGCACGTAGGACTTCGTGCTCGCGAGCCCCGCTGATTTCACACAAATGGTAACTCTGCTTCGTATGTCCCGGTCTCGATGAAGTGGAGACGCACGGCCGATAATTTTGAATGAAGAGATTGACGGCGTGGGATTCATAACCGTGCCAAGGTCGGGCCTTTTAGTGTGGTAGCTGCTCAGATCATCATGGTCTTGATACCCATGCACCCATCCAATTTTTGCGGTATCAGATGGTCGACCGATCTTTCGACTCCATCGAATGCTTCCACTCAGGTACCCACCCCGTCGGTAGGGGGTAGCCAGAGCACCCCACTGTGAAAAGGCATTCAGCTTTGTTGCACTCAAGGTATCCATACTGGGCCTCTGGGCGCGTCTTAACCACCTCCTTCACCCTATTAAGCTCACAAGACCTCAACCTCTCGCTCCCATGATTACTCTTTCCGTCCCTACGAGGATGATGTAGCTCTTCGTTCCCGACGGGTCCTCCGAGCATTGCTTAGTTTCCATCCTCCGCAGGTCCACCCCAGGTCCGTGCCTCTAGGCCTGGGCCTACCGCTTTTGTCTCAGCACTCCTGGGATGTCATGGATCGTGTTTGTTCACTGGGAATGCTATGACCTTCCCCGAAACCGTCGTAGTTCCCCCGCACGCCAGACCGCCCGTAAGTCGCTCTAATTCTTCTATCAAACGCCGATCGACGAAAGGGCGCTTCCACTCGCTCGCATCGGGCTCGAATTGCTTCTACCGTCACAGAGGTCTCGCCGCTTCGTGACCGCCCGCGTATCCTCGCATCCTCGAGGATTGGCGTGGCCCTCGCTTGTGTTCCGAGTCGATATCTATCAAGAATCGAGAAATCGCTATATTTATAAAGGAACTATCGCTCCTACGCATCTACGCCAATCGATGATGCTTTTTTCAACCTAACTGGCCGGAGCGTGCGCGAGTTGGCCGATCCGATCGCCGACCGATCGATGCGTGCCTTTACGACCGGGCTGAGATAGAATCGCTACACCGCCGATCTACATGCTCTGACGCAGCGACTCCTCTCGCAAGAACAAGGAAAAAGGTCGGCGAGGGCGTCGCCTGCACGCTCCGATGCTCTGCTTTTCGGCTTCTTTCGAGAGAAAAGAGAGAATGCTTAGACTGCTAGTATTGGCGTATTTGTATGAATGAACGTACCTTCCATCGTTAGGGTGGCCATGTATTTATAGTAGATGTTCAAATACGTGATAACGACTATGATTCGCCTCATCATTTCGGATTTTCTTGTTATCGATCGATTTGTAATGATTTAGAAAGAGTAATTTATATGGGATAATATTCTTCCTTATTGAGACTCCATCCAACTCGCAATAATCCGCATCATTTTTCTTTTCCTTACCGATAAGATTTGGGTTGGATTGTATGGGTGGATAATATATTGCTATGATTATTCTATTTCTCGTATTCACGAAATATACCCCGGGATTTGCAGGATATGGACCTCCAAATTACTTCGACTGCCTTTCGCCTAGCAGACGGGGCCCTGCTGGGTCAAGCCACCGAGGGGCCTGATACACTGGCACACCATCTTCAGCTCACAGGGGCCGCTGAACCCATTTTTCTAACCCCATCAAGAATGTTCCAGTTGAAATAAATCTTATCTCATAAAGATGTCACTTCCAGCTAAATCACATTCTACCAATTACAATGATTTGTAGACGAGCGAGCATTAAATGAGAGCCACGATAAGTACTATAACATTGCAAGCTAACTTTAGCACTTCTATAACCAAAACCTAAGTTTGTTTACTCCAAGTACAATTACACCATAGTAATTTTTCTTTTCTTTCTCCATTTTCCTTTATTTTGGAAGCAATTTAAAATCTTTGATTCTCGCTCTTTATTTCTTCTCTCATATATATATATGAAAAATGTTTCATATAGTTATTTGTTGAACATCTATATGTTTTAAACATTAATTTCGATTTTGTATTTGTAATCATATTTGGTATAGGACCATATTTTTAATAAGATTATTTTCATATATATATATATGAAAAGAATATGTAAGGACATTCATGAATGGGTCTATTAAGAAAATCCGAAATATGATTTATTCCCTTTAATTTTGTTTTTTATTTACTAATTACAGATTTATTAGCATTATACTAATTGATCGATTGTCATAGCTTTCACAATTGACAAGAGAGACCCACTGCGCTATGCCATACATCACTACCGTACTTCCACTGTATAACACAACCTTTCGAATTCGATTAGAACATTCAATGTTTAATAAAGAGAGACAGTTTACTTATGAGTCTATTTAAAACAATTTTGCTTTCAAAAAATTAAGAATCAGAAATGTTTTTAAAAATACCGTAAAACATATTTTTTAAACATACAACCACTTTTAGGTGGTGGACTAGGCTGAGAATGTGGGCCTACTGGGCTAAGAATGCAGTCAGAGCCGCCTTCGCCCTTGGGTCTTTATTATAGTCTTCATTTCTCCCACAAAAGTCTCCATTTAATTTTATGTAATGTCAAATTTTGAGAAATTAATAATAATTTTTTTAAATTGTTCACATGAAATTTCAAGACATATAAATTAAGAAAATATTTGATAAATCAGCTTTGACTTAAAGCAATTTAATAACTTATTTCATATGAATCTCAAAAAATTTAAAGTATAAATAAAAAAATTAACTATTTTAATTTAATTTTTAAAATTATTTTTGATTCTGTTATAATATTAAAATTTTTAATAAATATGATTTAATTATACAATAAAAATATTCTCAAATGCTTTCGATTTAATTTATTTTGGAAAGTTGGTTAAAAGAAAAAGACAACGCATTTATAATTTGTCGATGGCATGCTTTAATTTTTTGGGGAATAAAACAAAATAAATAAATAAAATAAAATAAAATAATAGAAAGTAAAATGAATGGGAAAGAAACGGTTAAGAGGAGATGTAACGATCAAATTATTTACTTAATTTTATTTGTATGATAATTATTGAGAACTTTTTGGCTAACTATAGGATGATACATAGGTTCATAGGATGACACATGGATTCATAGGGGGAAGTATTCTAGGTTTATAAAGAGGTTATAAAAATAGAGTTTAGAGTTTTTTGTTTGAGTTTTTGGCTGGGCGTATAAGCTCTCGGCGAAGTAAGTTCAAGTAGAAACCCATAGTATTTAACAAACACTCCTATGTATGCCAATTGTAAGTCAATTAAGTCTTGGCTTAATCGCTTCTAATCCAACATAATTCTCTTATTTCATTTACTTTTTTATTATTATTCTTCAATATATTCTATTTTCTCTCTTTCTCTTACTTCTTTCTTTATTAAAAAGAAAATAATTTTATCAGACATCCCTAAAAACATAAATATAAATTGTTCAAAACACAAAGATAGTTAATTACATAATAAATGTTTCAAAGCACTATAAATTCCGATAATACCTATAATGACAATATATGACCTTACATGCGAACATATCGACGATCATAATTGATTTGTTATCCCTATTCGATCGAATACGCCATTTACGTAAATCGCTCCAGATACAAATAAAACGCCGTAATAAGACGACGAAACAGTTAGTGAAAAGACAATGACAATAAAACAAACAGCGCATCAAGACGACAACAAAATCACGAAAATAAAATAAACTCGGGATCCATTGTGATAAAACCACTTTATTAAGAAATAAATTGATAGAAATAGGTATGATGATAATTAGAGTTGTTAACGACAAAAATTAACCCTTTTACTTTAAAGACAATATTAAAGAGAATAGAAAGAAATCTAAACTAGAAGTTTTCTATTTAATTTTATTTTTATGTTTTAATCTATCTTACTTTAAAATGATTTTATTATATTTATTATTTTTAGCATGTCGCACCGTTACACACCGAATCCCATTGCAGGTTTTTGCGATCAGTCCAATACGACGTCGTTTCGTTTCAAATCGCGATCCACACTGCCTTATTACAAACTGAATTTTTTTTTTCCATATCCCTTTTTCCCACATTCTCCATCTCCGATCCAAATTCGCTCATCTTTCGATCGTAAATGCGAATCATCCCAAATTCTTCAAACGGATCAGTTAAGTTAATGCAAGTGCTTAAATTTCATAAATGACTGGGCTCGATCATTAATATCGAATATTTAAAAAAACGTTATAATGTAGTAAGGCCAAAAGATTTGACTTTTGATTTTAATGTTATTTTTAATATATTTTTTTATTAAAAAATATTTTCAACTATGAGAAAATCATATTCTTTATGATCCAAGCTAATTAAATAAAATTATATGTATTTTAAATTTTTTATTTAAAAGATTATTTTCTCAAATTTTAAATAAAAATAAAAGATTGACTAAAATAATTAAATACTTAATCATAATAAACATTATTAACAACAAAACAAAAATTTATTTAATATTAAGTAAAAAACAAAAAAATACAATTCTTTCTTTTCCAACCACCAACACAACATTTTTTTTCTATTTTCAGACTGCTTTTTTTAAACTAAACAATCCATCGACGTTAAGTGAATAATAATGCCTTGACTTCAGGCCACGTGGGGGCACTGCATTGTAAAAGAAATAGGGACATATATTCCCAGTGTAAACACAAGACGACAAAATGAGCCCTACATCATTCGGTCCAACCAAACGTTCCTTCCCATCTCTTTCCTTTTTACATGATACATTGTGCTTTATTTATATTCATCCATCCATTCACTTCCAAGGACGCAATTACAAACCCCCAACAATGGTCATGGTTAATCCAAGCCTGCTGCTTCAATCCTTCTTCTTCTTCTTCTTCTTCTTGCTGCCATGTCTGTCTTCTTCTTTGTCTTGTCCTGAATACCAAAAGCAAGCCCTCCTTCAGTTCAAGTCCTCCATCCTTGCCATTCATTCTTCATTCCCACACCTTGATCTATGGAAATTCAGTCTTTCTAATTGTTGTCTATGGGATAAGGTCACTTGTAGTTCTCCTTCAAATTCAAATTCAACTTCAACTTCAAGTGTTGTGATTGAACTTCATCTCTCTTACCTTTCTGCACCGCTCATGCCTTCTAATTTGCTGGCACCGCTCTTTTTTATCAGAAGTTTGAGGGTGCTTGACATCTCCCATAACTCCATAAATGGTCAAATTCCAGCACTCGGGTTTGGTAACCTCAGCAACATGGCTCACCTTGACCTTAGTTGGAACTCCATAAATGGTCAAATTCCAGCACTCGGGTTTGGTAACCTCAGCAACTTGGTTCACCTTGACCTTAGTCGGAATAGGTTTAATGGATCCATTCCTCTTCAACTCTTTCAGTTGAAATATCTTCAGTATCTTGATTTGAGTTCCAATCGTCTAAGCGGAGAACTCCCTGAAGAGGTTGGAAACCTCACAAAATTGCAGCGACTGTCACTTAGGAGTAACAAATTCGCGAATGGCATTCCCTCTTCCATTTCGTATCTGATGGAGTTGGAAGAATTAGATTTGGGCAACAATTCTTTGTCCATGGAAATCCCCTCTGACATTGGAAATTTATCCAATTTGTCCTCTCTGAGCCTGGGGAAGAACAAGTTGACAGGTGGAGTCCCCGCTTCGATGCAAAAACTGAACAAGTTGAATTCATTTGGCTTGGAAGGAAACCTGCTCACTGGAGAAATTCCATTATGGTTGTTCGATTTCAAAGATTTACGGTACTTATATCTTGGAGGAAACAATCTTACTTGGAATAACAATATGAAGATAGTACCCAAGTGTAGGTTGTTTGGATTGTCTCTCGGATCTAGTGGTCTACAAGGAGATATTCCGAAATGGATTTCTACCCAAACGAATCTCTCTTTTCTGGATCTAAGCATGAATCAGCTCCATGGACCATTTCCACAATGGCTCGCTGAATTTCATTTTCTTTCTTATCTTTTTCTCTCCCATAACAAACTCTCAGGTTCTCTTCCAACTGCTCTCTTCCGATCTTCCCAATTATTAAACATCCTTGCTCTCTCCCATAACAATTTTTCTGGGGAGTTGCCAAAGAACATTGGAGATGCAATGTCTCTCAGAATTCTGATGTTGGACGGGAACAACTTTTCTGGACCCATTCCTCAATCCATCTCCCAAATTTCCTATCTTCGACTCTTGGATCTGTCTCGCAATAGACTTTCCGGCAACATTTTCCCAGTTTTTGACCCTCAAGTGAATTTGTTGTACGCTGATTTCTCGTCTAACCAATTCTCAGGAGAGGTTCCAACCACCTTTCCTCCAAACGTTGAAACTCTTGCATTGGGAAGTAACAAGTTTTCCGGGGCCTTGCCTTTGAACCTCAAGAAGCTGAGAAATCTTGAACGTCTCGAACTCCAGGACAACAATATTTCAGGTGAATTACCCAACTCCCTTCTCCAAATCTCCCATCTACGGGTTCTAAACCTGAGGAACACCCCTTCAAGGCTCAACTCCTAAACACTTTCCAACCTCCAAAATCTCCCGATTCTTGACCTCTCAAGCAACAATCTCACAGGAGAAATCCCCATAGAGTTTGTAAATCATCTTACAGGAATGATTGAGGCACCTCCAAATGCGACATCACAGACATTAGTGCCCTAAAAGGTAATAGCATTCATCCAAATTTTTTAGCACCGAATTTGCAGTAAATGAGCTGATAGTGAATTGGAAGAAGTCTAAACAAGGTCTTTCAAGTCACAACATTGATATGTACTTCTTGTTAGACTTGTCGAATAACCAACTATCCAATGAAATCCCAGCCTCTCTAGGTGCTCTTAAGGCTCTTAAGATGCTCAACCTCTCTTACAACAAACTCTCTGGCAAAATACCAGCACGCTTAAGTGATTTACAAAATGTAGAGGGTTTGGACTTGTCCCACAACAAACTTTCTGGTCCCATTCCTACTGCCTTCACAAAGCTTCAACAACTCACTACCTTGGATGTGAGCAACAATAAGCTGACAGGCCGAATTCCAGTCGGTGGCCAAATGAACACCGTGGTGGATCCAAACTTCTTTGCCAACAACAGTGGGTTGTGTGGATTCCAAATTCATGTGTCATGTCCTGAAGACCTACCACCAGCTCCAAAGCTACAAGACCATTATAACAAGGATGAGCCTTGGATTTTGAAGGAAGCTGTGGGGATTGGATATCCTGTTGGCTTCCTATTAACAATCGGAATCATCTTCCTTGCAGGCTATTTCAACCCATCATCACCTTCAAACAGCCGTCGTCGCCACCGTCATCACCCCCATCGGTTAATCAGGCAACGAATTTGACCAAAACAGTCCAGGTCTTCTTCACAAGATTTTTCTATCAAGGTGAAAGTAGTGAGAATTTGCTAGGATGGTGAAGAATGAAATTCCTGTTGTAAGTCCTTGGTGATGTGAAGGGAGCTAAGTGTTTTTCATGTTAATTAATGAACTTCAAGAGAGTGTCATGGTAATAAACATACAAAATGATGAAGCAGAAGGCCATTTATTAGAAAAAGTTCAACAGCTTGTGTGAAATTTCATGATTGGGTGAAAAATCAAACATTGTAGTGTTAAAGAAAAGAAGAATAGCTTCCCATTCTTACTAAAGAAACTTAATTCTCTACTAAATTAATCACAATGAGAAATCATCAAGTAGAGCTAAAGAACCAGAAATAATAAAAGAGAATACCTATGATAGAATCTGATGGACATGGAGCTCTTTGATGAACTCATTGTCATAGCCACAATTGGAATTTGCAAACTAAAGCACTCGGGTTAAGAGTATTATGTGATTAGCAGCAGGTGGTACTTCGCAAATAAAATTGCAGGAGTTCAATTTTAATCAAAAACCTACATTATATGGACAAAAGTCAGGAGAATGACTTTACAAGCTTCAACCCTCTCATGGAAAAAAAGATAATTTTAGTCTCAAAAGGATTCACCCATATGCCAGATTTTCACTACCACGTTCCTAACCTCACTTTGTCTAATTCCTTTCACCAGTAAAACTTGCCTTAAATCTTGCAAAAGATTCTCTCGAGGTCTCTGTATAATGTCACAAACCTCCAAACTTTCAGAGAACTAACAATTTTTATCTTTTCTTATAAGCACAAGTTCCGATCTAAGTCAATCACATTTTCATGTTTTTTAATCGCATCATTTTCATATGTTTAACCCAATTCAACTTCTCCTCTAGAGAAGCAAAACTGTCGGTTTAACCATCAAACTTTTTCGCCTTCTGTTTGTTGAAACATGAGAAGCTAGGAAGGATTCCGGTTTCGAAAGCCCCCCTTTCCATGGATTACCATCTCTACACATCTTCACACTTTTAAATTAAAGGCCGTGCACATCATTATTCAAAAATTGATCCTAAAAAGAAAAAACCAGATTCCAAGCTAATTCATCTGCCATACTCTCAACCTCCTAAAAGTAGATTACAGTGCTAACAACAAATAAAATCAAATCAGTACAATTAATCATATTACCAAATACCAATCCCAAGGATCATTACGAAATTCATGCAGAATAAATTTGTTAAAAAAAAAAACACATCAGAAGGTAAATCAAACAAAAGAATTGGAAGAAGAAACATTCTCTGTATAGGGATAGGGAGAGAGTATCCACCTGGATTCAAATTCCTTGATCTCAAACAAGTTCTTTCCCCAAGAAATCCATCCATTGTACTCTCTTCTTTCCAACCTCCCTCGGGCTTAACTGCTCCGAAGGTTCCTCCGAGACCGCCGTAAGACTCTCATCCGTCAGCTCCCATCATTGACCTCAATGGTATCACCAGAGCTTTGATTCTCACCATCAGGAATCGACACAATCGATGGAGGAACATGTGGGTTGTTCTCCAATTTCAATGGGGCGTAAATATGAGATTTTGCCTTTGAAGTTTGAAAAAGCCTAAGGGGCTATTTGTTTTTAGACTTTTTGCTAAAAGCTAAATAGTATGAGATTTTGCCTTTCAGCATTTATTGTTTATTTTTTAAAAATTTCATGATTTATTGTTGAAATTTTTTAAAAAAGTTATGAATAGAAAAAGTGAAAAAATTTATCTTTTTCTATTCAGAGAAAGTCATTTTCCACCAAAACAATAAAAACTCCATCATTGGCTAACAAGGAAGAGAGCTAGCAACACTCACTATTAGGGATGACAATGAGGGGTTCAGGATGAGACAGCTCCATCCTGATCCGGACCTGTTTATTTTTTTTAATTCTCACATCTATCCCATTTAAAAAATTAAATGAAGCAGGTTGGCGAGGATAGGAAAATTCTCAAATCTGCCTCGTTTACATTTGATTTTTGTTTTTGTTTTTTTTTTTTTGTTTTTATTTGTTTTTTTATTATATTAAAATTAATATATTTCAAAAAAAAATAAAAATATTATAAGTTTTATAAATTATTTATTAAAAATATTCTAATTATTATTATTATTTATATTAAAGTATAAAATAAAATAATAAAATAATATTTTTAAAATATAATCGGGATGGGAATAACAATATCCGAACCCGCTCTGAACCCGTCTCGAATTTGAGAAAATAAACTCAAACTCGTTAAAAACCCGATTACAATTAAACCACATCCGTCCCATTAAGGGCGGGACGAGACGGGAATCCAAAATAACCGTCATCCCTACTTATTACCCAATGTTAAAAAATAAACAACTTAATATTTAATGCTATTAACTATTAAGTAAAAAACTCAGCTGGTTTGTTATTCAGCATTAAGTAAAAATAAATAAATCTCGCCTTAATCTTTTTATTATTTCAAATTATTGCTCCATAATGCTCGCTTTTGTTAGTATCAAGAGGTCAAAACTCACCGGTAGTTGTGATATTTTTGGTATTTTTCAGTTTGATTATAAATGGATTATAACCAGAACCAAAACTTAGCATTAGAAGAAGTGTAACAATTATGCAAGTAATATAATACCATTTGATGTCTATCGCAAAAAAAATGTCTGTTTCTTATTTCTTCTCGCACTCATGTTTCAACAAAACATCACATCTCCCCGACTCCTGTCTCTTCAACTTTCCCCTTCCTCTCATTAATTCTTTCGTCCTATATCATTTTATTTATTATTATTATTATTCATTTAATTTAATGCCCCACTTCACATCCTTAGCAAAATAGGACGTCACTCTCCAGTCCCCACCCTCACACCCTCACACCCTCACTCACATTTATCTTCTTTATTATAAATATTATATTATAAGGCGACCATTTCCATAAATATGTACTGGTATATTCTAATGGGTCAATCAGCTTCCCACCCCATACGCCGATAATCTACCTGGGTTGACCCAATCGCACTGCACATCGGTCCAACTTTTTTCTTTTACCAAACACTCTAATCTCCTCATCCAAATGTTCATTCTTGATCAAGAACAGAAATCATCCTAAAATTCTTTAAATACTCTCTTTCTTTTGATCTGAACCGTTCATTCTTTGATTATTAACCAGGAATTGGACATCATAAATATTGCATCTTTTACCTACACACTGGATCTTATTATGTTAGAGCTAGTTTGGTTTATGTTTGTTAAAACTGTTTTTTGTTCTTAAAAATAAGGAAAACATAGATAACATATTTGTTTTTCAATTTTTTACTGTTAAAAAAAAACACATAAAACATTAAATCGAAATTTGAAATGGATGCCTCAATTAATTAATCTCTAAAGTGAAGCCTACTGCTCGGGCCAAACCGCCTCATTTCATGGAACATGCTAACCCAACAACGTGTTTGTTACTTCCCGCACATCTGTATCCTTAATTTCATGAAACAACTAATTTCGTTCAGTCAAACCGCTAATAGCGAATTCAAAGAAGTGGAAGCAAGGTCTCCCAAGTCAACACAAAGTACTCTTAAGGCTCTTAAGGCTTAAGAGCCTAGAAATGTACTTCTTGTTAGATTTTTCTAATAACCAAAATCCCAGCCTTGCTAAGTGCTCTTAAGGCTCTTAAGCTGCTCAACCTCTCCTATAACAAACTCTCTGAAAAAATACCAGCAAGCTTAAGTGATTTACAAAATATGGCAGGTTTGGACTTATCCCACAATAAACTCTCTTGGATGTGAGCAACAATCAGCTGATAGGTCGGATTATGACCGGTGGCCAAATGAACAATATGGCGGATGCAAACATCTATGCCAACAACAACCAGTTGTGTGGCTTCCAAATTCGTGTGCCATGTCATGAAGACTTACCATTGGCTCCAAAGCAACATGGGCATGATAACAACAAGGAGTCTTGGATTTAGCTGAAAGTTGTGGGGATTGGATATCTAGTTAGCTTCTTTTTAACAATAGGAACCATCTTCCTTGTGGGCTATTTCGACCCATCACTGCCTTCAAACAGCCGCCGCCATCACCCCCACCAATTAATCAGGCAATGGATTTGACCAAAAAAGTCCAAGTCTTCTTCATAAGCTTTTTCTATCAAGGTGAAAGTTGTGAATTTTCTAGGATGGTGAAGAATGAAGAACAAAATGAAATTTCATAAAATAGAGGGGCATGGCATATGGTCCATTTTGTTAGCTCTAGAAACCATTTTTCCTTATTCTATTAAACTAGAAATATAAAACACTTACGCTACTTATGGGGGGAAAAGTGAAGAAAAATCAATTTGTCTAGGAACTTTTGTGTAGTCACCTTGAAGATTCTAATGTCATATATATACTACTGAAACAAAGATAACCGTTGACTCTTTACTTGAATTCTGAACAAGGTAATGAACTTAGATTCTTAGAATTTTGAAGGAATAATTATATTATTCAATGAATGTCATTAACTTTATTCACTATTTACAACATTTTCTTCTCCAGCGCCAAAATAGTTATCACCAATGATTGCACATAAGTAAGCAATAGTGGAGGTATGATTAGTCATCAATTTCTTAGATGAGAAAATACCGAAAAAGAGTGAGGAAAATGAGAGAGGGGTGATTTACAGTCGCCCTTCGTGTCCAAGTCCTAATCATACTCTCTTTCTAATAATCAAAGAGGAAAAAAAGATGAATTTTCATAAATGGGGCCAATATTCCAATCCTAGCATGCCATTTATGACTATTTACTTGGTAATTTCTTTTTTTTTTCCTTCCAAGAACTTGGTAATGGGTGTTGTATCACTTATGAGGTCACTCTCAGGTGTTTTTTTTTTTTTTTGCTAAAAGCTTGGTTGTTTTGTTTTGTTTTGTTTTTTTATTTTTCATGATTTATTATTGAATTTGAAAAAAAAAATTGTTGAACAGAAAAGGCCAAACTATTTGACTTTTTTGCAATGTTTTTTTTTATTAATAAAAAAGTAGATTTTCAAATATGAGAAAATCATATTCTTTATGATCCAAGCTAATTAAATAAAATCATATGTATTTTAAAAATGTTATTTTCTCAACATTTAGAAGAAAAAATAATAAGATTGACTTGTTCTAAAAAAAAACAATTAAATACTTAATCCTAATAAGCATTATTAACACTAAAAGTTTTATTTAGCATTGCTAAAAACGCCACCTAAGATTGTAAGAAAAACATTAAAAAAAAAAGGGTTCAATAATATCGCTTAAAGTGGTATTTCTCCTTCATGAGAGAGGATTGAGTAACGCGGTTCGGTATTTCACTTAGAGTTGGGAGTTTAGTTGCAAAGTAATCCATTTTTTATAAAAAAAATTACCGAGAGTAGCGTTTTCAAAATAATCACCAAACTAGTCTTCCACATATTTTAAAAACTGCATTCATCAATTGCGGGTTTAAGATAATTTTTAAAAGCATATTTACCAATTGTAGTTTTCAAAACATGTGGAAGACTAGTTTGGTGATTATTTTGAAATACTACTAATGTAAATTTTTTTTTAAATGAATTACTTTAACGCTAAACTCCGGAGTTGGTATGTCATAACAGAAACAAGGACGCTAGTGTGCAAGTAATGCATTTAAAAAAAAAATTACATGAGTTGTCAATGTAATTGTATTTATTTTCCTGAAAAAATAAATCATTCTTTTTTAAGAGATAATGTAAATATATGAAATAAAGAATGATATTTTTGTCCAAAATAAATTATTTTTCAAGAAAAAACATAAGAGGCTAGATTAACAAATTTAGAATATTTGATGTTTTTTAACCAAATATTTTTTTTCCTCTATATATGTATTTTCTACTATGATTATAAACATATTTGAAAAGAGAACCACGATAATCTTCAAAACATCCCATTTGCACTTGAATTTTGGCCCATTCATGAACATTATCGTCATTGCCCATCGAGAACATTATCGGGTCATATCCATCTGACGAACATTATTGGGCTGTTGGCCCATCTCATGAACATTGGGCTGGTGTCCCATCAGATCAACATTATTGGGTTGTTGGGCCATCTGATGAACATTGGGTTGTTGGCCCATCTGATGAACATTGGGATGAACAATAGACTGGTGTCCCATCTGATGAAGATTACTGGGCTATTGGGCCATCTGATGAACATTGGGCTGGTGGCCCATTTGAATGATGGGCTATTGATTTTGGAGAGCCTAGTGATGATGACTGTCCATTCCGCCGTATTGGTAATTACCCTCCCTCTCTTCCGTAGAATCCATTATAGCATCACCATATGTGAAATCATCATTGACTTCATTAGGGTTAAACTCAAATCTGGGAGTCTTAGGGCTTGATAGAAAGTATGAGATTTTGCCTTTGAAGTTTGAAAAAGCCTAAGGGGCTGTTTGTTTTTAGACTTTTTGCTAAAAGATAAATAGCTTTCAGCATTCAGCTATTTGTTTTTTAAAATTTTCACGATTTATTATTGAAATTTTTAAAAAAAGTTATGAATAGAAAAAGTGAAAATATTTGGCTTTTTCTAATTAGAATAAGTCATTTTCCACCAAAAGAATAAAAACTTTATCATTGTCTATCAAGGAGAAGGGCTAAAGATATTCATTATTAGGGATGACAATGGAGAGTTCGGGATGGGGCTGCCCCATCCCGATCCTGGCCCATTTATTTTTTTCAATTTTCAAACTTGTCCCATTTAAAAAATTAAACGGAGCAAGTTGGTGGGGATGAGAAAATTCTCAAATCCGCCCCGTTTACATTTGATTTTTGTTTTTTTTTTATTTGTTTTTTATTATATTAACATTAATATATTTTCATAAAAATAAAAATATTATGAATTTTTATAAATTATTTATTAAAACTTTATAATAATAATAATTATTTATATTAAAATAAAAATAAAATAATAATAAAATATTTTTAAAATCTAATCGAGGTGGGAATACAATACCCGAACCCGCCTCAACCCGTCTTCCTGGGTTGGAGAAAATAAAACCCGAACTGTTAAAAACCCGATTATAATTTAAACCAAACCCGTCCCATTATACTGGGCGAAAGGAATCCAAAATAACCCGCCTCATTGCCATCCCTACTCACTCACTCAATGTTAAAAACTTAATATTTAATGCTATTAAATACTATTTATCATTAAACTCAAAAAAAAAAAAATCTATTAAGTATTAAGTAAAAAAAACAAACCTCACCTTAGTCTTTTTATTTTTTTTCAAATTGTTGCTCTGTTTTTTGTTAGTAGCAGTAGTGCCAAAAATCCGTTTGGTAATTGTGGGATATTTTTTGGTATTTTTCAGTTTGATTGTAAATGGATTATAACCAGAACCAAAATTCAGCATTAGAAGGAGCGTAACAATTATGCAAGTAATATAATACCATTTGTTGTCTATTGGAAAAAAAAAAAGTATATTTCTTATTTCTTCTGGGCCGTTGTTGGAAAACCATAATGTATTATTAAGCTATGATTTGCTTTCGCTTTATGCTTCTTCTGGCATTAAATTTTAACATGAGAATCTTTTGAATTGATGGTTAATTGGGGATGTGTGATGCCCCAAATCCCGCGGGTCCATTGACAACACATCAACCCGCGGAAGATTCGTGGATGTCGGGTAACCCGACACCACACCATTGAGTCCCTTTTTCCCGGGACCCAGGATTTAACAAAAATCGGACAGCGTCTCCTTTGTACGGGGAGCTCTACCGAAAATGCAACATGTGCAATCACATGGCAACTTAACCCAATATTATACAACGACCACACCGGGTTCACATAAGAGTAAAAATGGCCACATATGGCCCATTTATCCATACTAAAACATATAATAAGCACATGCCTATAGGACCATAGTCCATAAGAGTTTAAATATATTAATCACTATACAAAACATATATCAAAATTAAGAATTTAATACATGTTTTGCAAAATATAAATCAAAGCCACGATCCGGTTTTCTTTCATTATCGGCCCTAAAGGAGCTTTACCCCGCACATTTCACCGGGAAGGAGGTCCCACGATCACGAGCAAAGCCCAAAGAGAGTGAAATCCCACAAAGGCTACCCCCACCTAAGTGCATATGCAATGGTGGTCATGCCATGCTAATATTCCAATCACGATTATGTCAATCATAGAATGGAATCTACATGACATGAATAAGATGCTACTCCTCATGATCCCTGTACCAAGTCCTCACCGACTTCTCTCAACATGCAATATGACATGTATGAAAACTGTTTCCAACCAAAAATATTTGTTTTATTTGTGGGCAACCCGATAGTTTTAGTGGACATACTTCGATTAAATAATTATGTGGACAACCTCCGACATATTATTAGACATACTGGATAATAATTATGTGGACAACCCTCCGATATATTGTAGTGACATATCTCGATAATACCATGCGGACAACCCTATGATATAAATTAGTGGACATATACCCGAGCAAAACCGCTTGTTCAAAAGCCATGTTAGGCAACCTCCGATCATTCATGACCTTTAGGACTTTCTCCTGGGATCGAAACCAACATCAACACTAAACTCAATGCTGATTTTCCCATGCACTCTCACAGACCCATTTCATGTGATGTACTAGCACACCAATGCAATGCAATTGTGCCATTGCACTCTAAGTCATGCCCAATGTATAAAGACCTCACATGGACAATTCTATACGTATTAATTACACTGTACCATGGACACTCATGTCTAATGCACACAAAAGTCCATACATTCATTAAACGCATTATACATGCAAATATACTAATATTTATCACATTCATGTCAATACATCAAACAAGCATGCATCAACATCATTCCAACTACTACTTAGACAAGTAATGTCATACTCAAATCCCTAGGCTACATCATGGCACATAATGCCCATAACTAGCCTACAACATGCCATGTAATGGCCACTTCAGGACACAACTCCTCACATCCACACAACCAACAATTAGCATACTTGTTGTAACAATCAATTTTTTTCAACAAGGATGTGAGCACCAATATAGAAAAGCATGCGATAAGATTCTAGACTCCAAGATCTTTCCATAGAGTCCAAGAACACATGAATCGGAGTTCGGACGAGAAAGTTATAGTCATTCGAAGTTGGAGGCAAACAAAAAGGAAAATAATTTAACATGTCCTACGCTATACAAGTGGTACAGCTTGTTCACGTGACGCTATACAGCATGCTCCAATGCCCCCAGATATTTTTCACCCAATTTCATCCCGGAAGTGTCCCATTCACCTGGTTATCAACCTGTCCCAATATGGAACGCTAAATAGGCCATAAATGTGGCACAAAACTTATCTCAAACACATTTTCAAGGCATACCACACCCCGAAAAACCATGATTAAACACATAACCTTCTCGAACACCATGATCTGACTATAACATGAGTTATAGAGGTTCCGACGGTGATTCAAAAGCCTAACTTCAAGTTCCCTATATCGAGCTACAATTTCTTTGAAGATACTAACAGAAATCCCTATATTTTTCCTAATTGAAAATCGGGCCCCAAAACCCGAACAGCTTGGTTCGGCCAAACAAAGAGCTTACCCTAAACCCGACCGTGAATCCTGAGTTATAGGATCCGATTTAGGGGTGGGATTCAAAAGCCTAACATCAAATTCTCATGGGGCTACACTTTGAAAGATACTACCCCAACTCCCCATTTTATCTAATCAAAATCAGCCCCAAAATCGGGATGTGATACTGTCCCAAAACAGGGCAGCCTTCCCACAACCCCAAAAATGTCCTGTGCATAATGCAATGCAAATGCGCCGTTGCATTTCTATATCATGTCACACATTTATAATTTCCATACATCGTTCATTCTAAGTCAATATAATTGCACACATACATGAACATTCCACAAAATCAGCACAATAAGCAGCCCATACACGATTGTAAAACATGCTACAATGGGGCCATAAACCTTGCCTCAAAACCAGCCATACAACCAGCTGCAAAACACACCACAAAGCCACAAACAAACTAGAAACAATCCACAAGATAGTCCAAAGTTAGTCTACACACCAGCCGTGAAATCGGCCCAAAAATGGCCTACAAATCAGTCCAAAAACACCTCTTTGAACTGAGCATTTAATCACCCCAAATCTGATCCTAAACAGTCCCCAAAATGGGTAGGAATGAAGCCAAATGTCCCCCCTTAAACCAGCCCCACGGCTAGGGCTGAACCACACAGCCATCGAATGACCCTTAAGCAAGAATAACCGGAGTAGGAGAAAATCTCTACCTCTTGGAGCGAAGACGAAACTTTTTGGAGTCCCAAAGACCCGAGACCCACGACCTTCCCCGAACCCGTCGACCTTCGACGAAAATTCTTGATTTCTGTCCACGCTAAGGTCTCTCGAAGAGTACTTCGACTTTAAGTCTTGTCCCAACGGAAACCAAGCCATCGATCGCTGTAAATCTTAGAGAGAAGGTAGAGCCCCGAAATCTTCTATGGAAACTCAAGGTCGGTTTACTCCACGCCAGAGCCTGGTCGAGTAGATGTAAACTTAGTCTTGGCTCATCTGATTCGACCACTCCGATCTTCGTGAATCGTAAAGAGAAGGAGTGAAGTTTTCTCTCCTCTCACTCTCTCAAGCCCATCGCCTCTAATTGCCTAAAAATGGGGAGAAAAATATGATTTTCTTCTTTTTCTTTTAAGTTTAAATTGACGTGGGGCCCCACTTTATTTCACACGTCCACTACTCGTCTGGTTCGCTTTCTATCCCTAAACAATTTATTTTTTGTCTCGCTTCAATTTATTTTAAATGAACTTAACTCAAGTCATTTCTAATTCCTCGATTTTTTAAGAAAATCTCTGCCTCGGGTTACTAGATACCCAACTTCAAAATTCATAAAGAATTCCCACTACCTAGAAATTAAATAAACTTTTCTCGAGTTACTTGTTTTTTGTGGAGATCTCGACTCAACGACGCAACCGCTTCACATCCGGGAGCTCTAGGAAATTTTCTAGGCTTCCTTGAGCCATTTCAGCAATTTATTATTTAATTTTATACTTTTAGAAAATTTTAAATTTTCCGGGGTTCTACAGGATGCTGGTCTTCAATGCCTATTTGTTTATAGTATTTCATAGGGGTAAAATGTAATATGGCATGCTATTCATTTATATCTAATTTCATAAAGAACCAAATGGGGGAGGCTTAAACAACGTCATTTTGATCTCTTGGGACTGGAACAAGACATCGTTTTAGTCCCAAAGATCAAACGACATGAAGCCCTATTTTTTCAAATACAAAGATAGAACCAATGCTCTGCTTTGGCTCCCCTTGGGATCAACATGACGTATAAGTCTTTTGATATATTTTAAAGAAACCCCATCAAAATGTTGTAGAGAAGCCCTAATTTTTCTTTCAATCATTTGATCTTTAGGACAAACATGGCGTCCAAGTCTCACATACTAATTCTTTTTGAGCACCCATCAAATGTCAGACAAGTCCTAATTTTTTTTGTAAATCTATACACATATAAAAGTATGAAGTGTTTTACATTTTTTACTCCAAATTCTAATTTTTATTTCACCTATTAAATTTCAAAACTATCATTGAAATAGAAGCTTTAATCTTGACTTTATTTCATCTATCCTTTTTCTACTATCATAAATTATCACAATTATCTTAAATGAAAAAGACAACTCCAAAATGAAAATGACATCTTACACGAAAATGAAAGCTTTCATCTTGACTTTATTTCATCAATTAATTCTCTACCATTCGAAATTTTATTTCATCAACAATTTCTTTAGAGATCCAATATAGAGTTCATCACCCTCTTTTCCTCTTCTTGTAAATCTTGATGGAGAACCTTAGAACATGGTAAAGAAATGAGAATTTTCGAACCCTTCATATCAATTGGATACATCGCAAGTATAGGAACTTTAATTTTGTTCTCTATTCAGAATTAGCATTAAAACTTTCTTCATTGTTAGTGTTTCATGTTAATCGTCTTTTGGTTGACGGGAAAGTGAGAAAGTTGCATAATGGAAATAAAATTTCTAAGTTTAGTTTTTAATTTTGCATATTATCTCAGGTTAGAGGTTTTGGTATTAGAAAATCTAAGGTCTTGTTTAATAGGTAGAGTAATTTATGTTTTCTCTATTCAAACTTTTCAAACAAGGAAAACGCTTTAGTTAATGGAATAAGACGAAAAAAATTTTGAAACAAAGAAAATGAATTCACTATTTTCAACATTTTATATATGAATCAGAAAACAGGTAAAAGTTGTTTTCCTTGTTTTCGAATTAAATTCAACCAAACGGGGTTGAAAATGAAAACGTATTTTCAACCAAATTCAAGTACGAAACGAATTTTCTGAAAATGAAAACTAAAGATTAGAATACATTGAAAATTTTCATATTCTGAATTTTGGATAGAATTGAAAATTTTCGTGAACTAAACGGGGCCTAAGGTGTCATGTGTTTTTTCATAGAGTTATGTAGTTTTGATTTTTTTTTTTCTCTTTTTTAATGGTATTAACATATTAAACAAAACTGACAATGGCATTTAACAGAATTTAAAAAAATATTTCTTTGCAAGGAGGTATTAACGATATTTTAAAAAACTTTTAGGGTGGCATTATTTTTATCATTTTTTTTCTTTTTATTCTTCTTCTTCTATTAAAAAACTTTAATCCAATTTAATCAAACGTTTCCACTTAGAATCTAATATAGAATTAAATTGTTTGTTTATAAGATTTAATATATACGTAATATTCTTCATATAGAAAAAAATTGAAATTTTCAATCCTACATAAATCATCGGCCATTTAATTAACAAAAATAATTTATATATTTATCTTTTATTCCATAAATATGCTCTTATAATTTATTTATTATAATTCACATAATTTATTATACCAAAAATACACCTTTCTATGGTCTCACAATCCATAAATTATTTGCATAAATATGCAGAGGCATGAATACCATTTTTCAGTTTCTTATGTTTCATCTTTGAAACAAATGTACGATGATCACACCACCTGGATTTATTGTAATTCATTTACTTTTATAACTTATACTTTATTTTTTATTCTCATATATACTTTTGTAACTTATACTTTATTTTTAATTTTTTATTTTTATATATATATATATATATATATATATATATATATATATTCCACTATTCTTTCTTTTTCTCTGCATATGTAAAGAGATTACTCCTGCAAGCGGACTCTATGTCAATTAAGCTAAGATGGAGTCTCTGACAAAGACATCAACACCCAAATTGCGCCAAAACCTCATCAAATAAATCTTATCTTCGATAAAGATGTCATCAGCTAAAATTGAAGATTGTACCAACTACAATGATTTGCAGATGAGTGAGCATTAAATGAGAGCATAAGTACTATAACATTACAAGCTAACTTTAGCAGTTCTATAACCAAAAACCCTAAGTTTGTTTACTCCTAGTACAATTACAATCATTAGTAATTTTTCTTTTTCTTTCTCTATTTTTTCTTTATTTTGGAAGCAAATTGGCACCTTTGATTCTTCTACCTCTTTTATTTCTTCTTTCTCTCTCTCTATATATGAAAAAATGTTTCACATATTATTTGTTGAACATCTATTTCAAGATTAATTTCGATTTTTGTATTTGTAATCATATTGGCATAGAACATATTTCAACAAGGCTTTTATTTTCATATATATATAAAGAATATGTAAGGACATTCATAAATGGGTCTATTAAGAAAATCCGAAATATGATTTATTACCTTTAATTTTGTTTTTTATTTACTAACTGCATGATTTATTAGTATTTGTAATTAATTGATTGATTGTCATAATTTTCACAATTTGATTAGCAGAGACCCGGTTTTAGGAGCTTAGAGGGGTGTTAAGGCTCACTACCGTACCTCCCCAATAGGTAACATAATATCTGAATTTGATTAGAACATTTAACGTTTAATGGGAGAGAGAATCTACTACATTATATTAAAAATGTTTTTAAAAAATAATTGTAAAAACATATTTTTTAAACATACAACCACCTTTAGGTGGTGGACTGGGTTGAGAATGTGGGCCTACTGGGCTGAGAATGCCGTCAGAGCTTGGGTCTTTATTACAGTCTTCATTTCTCCCACAAAAGTCTCCATTTAATTTTATGTAAAGTCAAATTTTGAGAAATTAATAATTTTTTTTAAATTGTTCACGAAATTCAAGACATATAAATTAAGAAATATTTGATAAATCAAGTTTTTTTAACTTAAAGTAATTTAATAACTTAATTCATATGAATCTCAAAATTTTAAAGTATAAATAAAATTAACTTATTTTAATTTAATATTTAAAAAATTATTTTTTGATTTTAACTTATAATATTAAAATATTTTAATAAATATGATTTAATTATTGAATAAAAATATTCTCGCAGGCCATTTTCGATTTAATTTATTTTGAAAGTTAGTTAAAAGAAAAAGACAACGCATTTATAATTTATCGATGGCATGTTTTAATTTTTGGGGTATAAAAACAAAATAAATAAGTAAAATAAAATAAAATAAGAGAAAGTAAAATGAATGGGAAAGAACCGGTCAAGAGGAGATGTAACGATCAAATTATTTACTTAATTTTATTTGTATGATAATTATTGAGAACTTTTGGCTTATTCATAGGATGACACATAGGTTCATAAGGTGCCTTTGTTTACAGGGAGCATTGAAGGATCCCGACCCGGATTAACCTCATGAACCCGAGGGGACCTCCCGGCACTCCAATGGATATAAACTTTTCATAAAACCATCAAATAAAATCCATGGTAGAACCTTCTGATCATAACATATCTTTAGAAAATAATACGAGCCCAGTGGTAATTTTTTTTTTTTTTTTTGCGCCGTTTCGAAAAATCGGCGGGAAGTTCCTCTGTTTTTGGACTCCGGGTACAAATATAACATGGCATTTAAAACACTTCGTCTTCAATTTTCAACGGTTTTCAGGACTCCTGGGTCGCGACTCAATCAACCTGATATATCCCAGTAGCGTTTATTCGTTTATTCGTGAAAGCATTCAGCTTGATTAAATCACCTTTGGTTTACAAGGTGAAGCAGGCCCGGACTTAAGCCAAACTAGCCTAAATGGTTCATTTTCAAAATATATCCACTTATATGCATATATACATGACAATTTATTCAACATAAAATATGCAAATTATATATACAATGCGGTTCACATAAATCGTCTCCTCGATATACGACTCCATTGCCACAGGTACTCTACCGCTCCACTGTCTCGGGTCACGAAAATATTTTGGAAACATATGGAAAGAATAGGCTAAAGGAGCCAGGTGAGTGTGTACATTTTCATTTAGATAACATTTCGAATTATATCACCAAAATAATACGTCTTGCTCTGAATTAAAATCGTTTATCGTTAAACATTTATGCCTTAAACTTTCTTTCAATAATCACTTATACCACATTAAGAATCAATTTATGCTTTAAACATTTTATGCCTTAAACTTTATTTCAGTAAAATGTATCATTTAAAATCCATTTGAGAATGAAGCTGGCATTTGTGCGTAAACTTTCTTTCAATAAATACTTATACATTTAAAATCCATTTTAGCATGCCTTAAACATTCGATGCAGTAAACTTTCTTTCTTTATTTCTTTTTTTCATTCTTTACATTGAACCCGGAGGGAATAAACACTGCCGGCTTGATTCACAGTCTTGGCATGATGAGACAGTCACATTCAGTCATAACCACTTCTGGCTGGGCTTTCACGCTTTGCATAGGAGTTCAGTCATAGTACTTTATCACGTGTGAGATATTACTCTAGACACATTCTCACTGATTAGTAACACATAAGCTTTACCTCCTAAATCACCCACGCTTAAAATGCCAGCGAATGCTCGATCCTGCCAGTCATAGGGGTTTAGGTAATATCGATAAACATTTCTTAAAGATACATTTATAAATACATTTTAAAATCCTTTACTTTATCATTAAAATACATAGCCTTTCTTTACACATTTTAAACTTTCATAATACCTTAACATATGCATACATATTTAATACACATATAAATATATGCATTGATGCGAATAAAACAGTACAAGATAAAACATTTCATATGCCTTAACATTTACATAAAAATTTACATTAAACTTTCAGTTTTAACATTAAAACCATTCACTTTTAAAAACTAAATTCTCAAAAAATATCATTTTTAATCACAGTTATTTTATTTCAATCCAGCTGCTTCCGTTGAGTTCAGTTCCCGTCAGATAGTCCTTTTCACCTTTTCCAAGAAAATCACAATTACACATTAACCATAATTTCCATTTAATCCACCATAAACACTGTTCCTATTCTTGTTCTCACGAGATCTATTTTACTTGAGTGGAATCAATCCAATCGGATCATCAAACTAAAGTTATGAACATTTTCGCTGATCATTCAAGATTTTCTAGTAACAGTTTGTATTACTCATTTTTAAATTCTTAAGCTTACGTATTTTGTGTATGTCCGCTTATACTCATTAAAAATCCAAGGTCTTTGGGGTTGTCCGATTGGAATCAGGTCGAATGAGGCTTCGACTCACGTCCGAATGTGAATTTGTCATGTTCAAGCGAATAAGAATTTGAAAACTGCGTGGTCACTCTTTGGTGAATATTTAAGTAACTTGGGATCGGGGTGGAGATACCTTCTTGCAATTTTTATTTCTCCTTCACGTCCTATTTTACGTAGCCACTTAAATCACTCAAATCGGATCAAAATTGAAACAGTTGCCAAACCTGCAAAACTGGTCAAAACAGAAAACAGGACATTTCCTGTTCCAGAGACTGCTGCCCAAAATTGACCAAAATGTGTTTCTCTTTCTTTTTCTTTCACTCTGTCTTAAATCGATCATTCTCACCCATTTCAACATAACACACCTGATCATTATCAAACCACATACTTACTAAGCGATTTTGTAATGCAACCTAAACCATGGCTTTCTCGTTGATATTAAATTCGTGTGAATTAAGCCCAGCCATCTGATGATTTAGCATCTATCTGAAATTTAAGGCGATGCTTATGGAAAACATCAAACCACTGACTTTCGTAGCTGAAAACTTAACTTTGTTTAACGAGTTTGCTTTAGCTCCTATAAGCGATTCTGACGAAGATCGGCAGAAAGGCTTGAAAAAGCAAGAAAAGCTCGCTCCACGACTTGGATTTCTCCTTCTCTTCCTCACTCCTTTCTTCCCTTTAACTTTCTCTTATTCTTTCCTCTCTATACGTGATCCCCTCTTTTGAGCATAAATCCCAAATTTTAGACTTTAAAATATTATTCCCAGTGCCCTTAAGTAGCAATATCATTGGTTGGTTTAAAGTGAATTACTCTTTTATCCAAGCTTCTCATTGGATCCATTCCATGAGACCAAAGTCATTTACTCATTATTTAAATCGCTAGCTTTAGGCGAATTTAAGAAAGATTGATTGGTAAGTCTGATTAAATATCTGCATTATAGCGATTTTATACCGGTTCGCGCATTCACTGGCTTTTATATCGATTATATGCTCGAAAAATGATACATGGTCGTCTATATTTAAATTTGAACATAAAATATTTTAACTAAATCCTTCACGGTGAATTTGGGGCTGCGAGAATCCGCCAAATCGATTAAAATCATTAAAATCGGTACCGACAATAGCGTACATTCAACATTGCTCGATCAATTTAAACTATCCAAACTAGACTGCTTCAATTTTATTTCCGCTCATACTTACGATTTATTCCTGACCTTTCGTATTTTCTACCAATTTCCGAAACTTCAAATACAGGCTCCAAATTCACCGGGAAATCACTATTCACTTAAATCTCCCATTACTTCTAAATATCGCTTCAAAGTCATAGGAACCTAAATTTTTAAAATCCCTTTGCAACCCTCCATCCGGATAAAATAAAGCAAAAATCACTATTCATTGAGTGCACCCTGCCATACCTTCGAAAATTTTCACTTCATGCCCAAATGATGTCTAGAGCGTTTCTAAATTTAATCCACTCGTCATCATTAGATCTCAAATCGCCAATAACTACTATTATAATATCTAATACGCCGGTTTTACAATCACCCCTCTATAAAAATTTCTGCCCCTCGAAATTTAAATTCTCATGTCAGCTTCCACCGTGATTCATCCAAAACACCTTTATTAAAGGAATCACTTTGTTTCAAAGAACCTAATCATTTCTCTGACAACAATTTTAACCCTGGCCTTTCTTCACTGTCAAATCTTCTTTCAATTCAACCTGATCTCTTAACACATGTGAAGGAACTGGGTCATATACTTTCAAGCATAGAAATGTAAAATATGTCATATTCTCGCCAATTCAGTGGCAACCTCAACCAAGACGCTACCTCCAATTATTTCCATAATTTCATGTGAAAGTTCTACATGTAGTATGACTTAACTTCCCTTTCTTTCCGAATATCAACACCTCTTCCTGTAAGTGATTCCATAAATACCTCGATCCCCACCTAAAATTCCAAATCTCTGGTTATCAACATAACTTTTTCACAATTTTGAGCTATATTTAATCTTATCACCGATAACTTTAACATTATCCTGGTTGTAGCCCAATAATTTATGAACCTAAAAATTTTCTCTCCCTTCCTCATCCCCAACATAATGGGAGTCCTACACTTCCTTCCATATAAGGCCTCATAAGGCGCTCATTTCAATGCTTGCATGATAACTATTATCAGAGAAAACTCCATTAATGGTAAATGTCTTTCCTAACTTCTTTAAACTCTAACACACAAGCCTTGAGCATAACTTCCAATGTCCAGATATTCTTTCAGATTGGTCATCCGTGAAGTCGTACAATCTCTTTTATATACAACTCAAACAACTTCAACTAAGCTCACTATTTTTCCATAGGTAGAAATTGACTGACTATTAATCTATCCACAATCACCTATATCACTTCATAACCACTCCGCAAAGTGGAAGTAAAAATCCATCATGATTCTCTCCCATTTCCATCGTAGGATCGAAAGAGACTCGGTAAGAACTCGTAAATCTTTGATGCTCAAATTTAACTTTTTGAAAATGAGACATTTGGAAATAAATTCGCAACATCTTTCTTATACCCCTCCACCTTTAGTATTCTCAGTGGTATGATGTTACATTTTAGTGTTTCGATGCATCGTGATATGTAGAAGAGTGAGCCTCCCATAATTTATTTCTTTAATCTTCCCACATCCGGTACACATAACCCGTGACCTATCATCACTATACCATATGCCCGCACTAAAAACTTTAACTCCACTCGCACTCAAAGCTTTTCAATTTAATCATGATCTATCTCTCGAGTCTATAGCTCTCCTTTATCTCAAGCCCATAGCACAGACTAACATGAAATGAAGCAAGAAGGCCCAACATTCGTCAACTCTAGTCTCGCACCTAAAGACCTCAATTCCATAAACATAGGGAGGTACACAACCTTAGGTGAGATATGGAAAACCCGCAGGCTTCCTACTAAGAGCATCGCTACTACATTAACATTTCGATGGTACTCAATAGTGCACTCATAATCCTAATGAGTTCAACCCATCTCCTCTCAGTTCATATTTAACTTTTTCTATGAATAAATATTACATGTTCTGTGATCCGTAAAATTTACATGCACCCATATCGCAATGCCTCTATATACGAGAGCAAAGACTATGTATCACAACTCTAGGTTATGTCTCGATAATTCTCTGCCTATGTTTCTTTTCAATCAGCTTTAAATCATATGCTATCACATTTCATGTTGCATTAACACACTCTTAATCTCGCCTACATCCCAATATATCAGATATCCTTTCTCACTCGACTTAATTGTAAGAACTAGTATTAAGGTCAAATTCTTTTTTACCATCGAATCTTTTTCTAACATGTCTCTTACCATACAAACTTTCATCTTTCCTTGTCAATTTAGTCAAAGGATCCCGCTAACTTTGAAAATCCCTTAACAACCTTCCGATAATAATTCTAAACCTAGAAAACTTTGTATCTCGCTACATCTGTAGGTGGTTTTCGGGGCTCACAATTTTTCTCAATCTTTTCGGTGGATCAACAAACCCTTCTTCATCAAAATCACATGCCTTAGAAAGGCAACACTGCCTAACCAATTCAAATTTTATTGTTTATATACTAAGTAAAATAGAATTTACTTAGATGCCCTCATGATCTTCATTATCGCTGTAATAGATTAAATGTCATCACGAATACTATAACAAACTGATCTAAATAAGGCCTAAAGATCCTATTCATAAGATCCATAAAAGCTACTGAATATAAGTTAGTCCAACTAGCATGACTAAAAACCTATAATGCCTATACCGTGAGCTTTTTTCAAAGTCACAAGAACATCCTCCCCACCAAATCTTTAATTGATGGTAACTTGAGCTTAGATCCATTTTCCAAAAATACCGTTCTCGTAATTGATCAAAAAGATCATCAATCCGTAAATGGGTGTTGGATTGTTTCACTTTATTCACAACTCTCTGTGAATCACATAATCTTAAACTTTCATCATCATTTTTTTATAAACGTAACTTTGACTCCCTGCTAAGTACTCTACTTTTAACAAAACCTTCTTACTCACAAGCTCATCCATTTATACTTTCAATTCTTTCAATTTTTTCTCAACTTTAAGGAGCCATCATATAAGGTGCCTTAGCAATTGGTTCTGGCCCTAGGGGTCATTTCAATCTAAAATTAATATATATACATAAGTAAACACATTACGTCACGAGTCCTCATCGACTCACTCACACTGCTTGCCACGATGAAAATAATCATTTTCAAAACAAAATTTTTAAGCCTTGAAAATATACCACCGAAATATTCTAAAATATGGGACTACTCCTCCGAGGTGAATCAAGCCAGAGCTTTCCGAAATGTCATGGTCTTCATCCGCGTGACCATTGCCCATTCCCAACCCAATTCCTCCCTGAATATCATCCTTTGAAATTCCTTTCGCAACCATATCCGTTTATAAAATACATTGTCATGCACTCACCCAACTCTAGGTTACCTGCCAGATATGAAAATGCATTGTTACTTTCAAAATTATTTACACAATATGTCAGTCAAGTATTATTTTCATCAACTACAATTACAATACGTAATTCAACACATCAATCATCACCCAATTTAGCTCACGGCGTAACCATAATCACTGCTCAATGGCTTACAACACAATTTAATTCTATATAATTGCGTCATTGTGTTAACACCTCAAGCATTAACTCAATAATTCTTTTTGATCAACCAACTTCCCAATTAATTCCTACATACCAAGCCATTCAATTCACACAATTTCAATGCCAAAACACATGGACCTTTATGGTCATTTCGAAACCCGGACTGCTTTTTAACAAATCAGGTCCCAAAGAAGGTCGTCCATATGCCCTCTCATGTCCAATCCTGCTTTCACTTTTTAGAACCGAATTTCTACCCATTACCGGGGTCTCATAAACACTAAAGCATAATTTATTGAATAAATTATCACAAAAAGAACTCATAATACCGTGAATGTTGAGTCAGGATTTGCTCCAACCTACTCCCAAAATTCTAACACTTCGGTCCCATGTTTTAGTACGACTGTTAAACATTCCCTACTTTATCATCTCAAGCATGCATTTTAATGCCACCCACACAAATGCCCCACTTCGCTCTCAAGGCCACTACAACCCAAAATCTCAGCAAATTCCTACACCCGTCCCCAAGTTTCGTGGATCGATCAAACGGCCCTCACGGCCTCAAACCAACCTAAACATCGAAAACCCTTTAAAATGGGAATAAAACGCAAGTAGGGAGAAAATCCTACCTCTTGAGCTCGCTCAAAACTCGCAAATCTCGGGTCCACGCGTAGCTCGCTCCCGAGAACGCTCTTGTCTGCCGACCGCCAACTGGCCTGGATCGCCCGGGATCTTAGAGAGAAGCACTCTCTCTCTCTAAAAAGCTCTCAAAAACCTAAGCTACTGCATCTCCAAATGAGCTCTCCCACGTTTTTGTCTTTTGATTTAACAAAGGAGAAGCACTATTCTCTAATCTGTAAGATCTAAATACTTAAAATCAATTTCTATAATACCCATTAAGGTCTCTCCTTTACTGAAGATTTGCTATTCCCACTACCTCTACCGTCCATTTCATCATTTCTACTCATACCACTTATGGTACATGAGTACATGCTATTTGTGCCTTTCTGGTCGATCGGAAATCGATTTATTTCAGACCGAACTGCTGGGACGTTTCGAAAAACTTTGGTCGAACCGACCGTCTCAAAGAAATTGCGAAATTCCTACGTAACTAGATTTTGTGCATTTATTCCAATCTGGGCATAATCCGCTTTGTCATCCGAGATCTAGGAATTAATTACGGATTTTTAACTGTAATTACAATTTCAGAATCAAAATTACGTTTTTTGCCCTTATTCCAAATCAATTTCTGCCTACACTCTCTTACTTTTCTTTATTAAAAAGAAAATAATTTTATCACATCCATAAAAACATAATGCAAATTGTTCAAAAACATGCATTAGGTTAATTACATAATAAATAGATTTTAAAGACTATAAATCTATTACTATAACCACTCGTAATATATATTTATTCTTATTACGTTGAACATATTCACGATCATAATTTGATTCGTTATCCAATGCCCCGATCAATACTGCTTTGTCTAAGGAATCGTCTATATAACAAAACGTCAGTAATAAAGATGTGACACAAAAACAAACACTGCATCAAGAGGACAACAAAATCACGAAAATAAAACTCAAATCCATGTATAAAAACTACTTTATTAAGAAATGATTTTATTTTTATACTCTTTTTCTCTCTTACTTCTTTAAAATGATTAGCTATAGTTTATTATAAACTCGTTGCTTTCCACATGGGCGGAGCTGATTCCTTTCTAGCATGTTGCACCTGCTACACACTAAATCCAATTAGAGGTTTTTGTTTAATATCTAATACGACGCTGCTCGTCTCGCCTACCCATCCCATCGCCGTCTTATTACAAACCTAATTTTTCCATATTTTTTCCAAATCTTCCCCATCTCCTGATCCACTGCTCATTCTTTGATCGTGAAACAGAAATCATCCCACTTCTTCAAATAATCGTTAATACAAGATGAAATTTCATAAAATGAGATCAGTGAAGGAGATGGTTTTGGATAGGAAACAACTTTTACGAATTACTTGATTTTAAATTTCTTTTTTTTCTTTCAAGAACTTGGTAATGGGTGTTATATCACTTATGATATTACTCTCATGTTGTTTTAATGGTTAAAAGTAAATTTGTTTTCTCCGTATGTTTTTTTTTTTTTATAACTTTTTCACGATTTATTATCGAATATTTGAAATGAAAATGCTTAATAGAAATGTCAAACTATTTGATTTTTTTGCTTCTTTCTAAATGTTATTTTTTAATTTTTTTTATTAAAAAAAATAGATTTTCAAATCTGAGAAAATCATATTCTCTATAACCTTAGTCTGAATTGGTTTAATGGATCCATGCCTCTTCAACTCTTTCAGTTGAAATATCTTCAGTATCTTGATTTGGGTCTCAATAAATTCCGGTGGGTGGCCTAAGTCCTAAAGTAGGCTCTCTTCACAAAGTTGCAGCAACTGTCAGGTGTCACTAGGAGTAACAAATTCCTCGAATGGCACTCTTCGTAGATTTTACTGTGGAGTTGAAGAATTAGATTTGGCAAAAATTCCTTGTCTATGGAAATCCTCCGACATTGAAATTTATCCAATTTGTCCCCTCAGCCTGGGGAAGAAATGTTGACTGGTTAAAGTATCACCTAATCAGTATAGTCCAATTTATAAAACGCTTATTCTTAAAATCAATCATGTTTTACGTCTAAATAAGGTCCCTGGTTCCTTTCATCTAGGTCGCAGATCACATCTGGCAGAGGGAACTATGGTAGGACCCAACTTTCTTTCTTAGGAGTTCTCGCATCCATCGCCAGCCACTAATTGTAAGGACCTTCATTAGCAAACCGTTTGGATTTCTTTCTTTATGGGCTGACCCCATCCAATTCCAGAAAGGACATGGGTATGGGTTTTAACTTTTAAGGTAATTACAATGTTTTAAAGATCCAACCGGACCGTCCGGTCTAGATCGAATGATGACCTTTCCGACCATTCGCTCCAATCCGGTTTAACCAGTGATTCAATCACTGACCCATTAGTTTAAAACACACGAAAACAGTTAAATAATGTGGAAATATAGATGGATTAATTCAACCACTAACTAAGCATATTCTTGCTTGCATCCACTTTTCAGGAATGAAGATTGACCGTTTCCAAGGTCTCATTTTCAGGAAGACGCAACAAAGCAGAGGTGATACAATATCACGTTCAAATACAAAAAACCGACCAGCTAACCCCGGTTGATTCTATTGAATAGCCATCATAAAGTGGGAGATTTACCCGCAATTAAAAGGTTTGTGAGATGTGAGCTCAGCTCTGCGTACACCACCTTGCAATAAATGTGCACCTGAGGCAATTTTTTACTTCCAATAACATGTCCATATGGTCTCCACTTACAGCAAGTTAGGCAATTTAGAATATGCCCACCGCGTGTTCGATCATATTCCTCAATCAAATCTCTTCTCATGGATTTCTCAAATGCAACAAATCTTTGATCTGATGCCATTTCGAGATGGGGCCTCTTGGAATTTGGCTATATCGGGTTATGCTAATTATGGCTCCAGGACTGATGCTGTTGAAGTTTATAAGTTGATGTTGAAAGACGCATCCATGAATTTGAACCAGATTACATTTTTGACAATGCTTATACTGTGTTCGAATTGTCGATGGATGGATTTGGGTAGGCAAATTCATGGGCAAATACTGAAATTTGGTTTTGGGTCTTATGTATTTGTGGGTAGTCCTTTTCTGGACATGTATGCGAAATTGGGGTTGATCTTTGATGCAAAGGGGTACTATGATGAAATGCCAGAGAGGAATGTAGTTATGTGTAACACAATGATCATTGGGCTTATGTGGTGTGGGATGGTTGAAGAGTCTAAACGTTTGTTTCATGGCCTAAAGGAGAGAGATTCCATTTCTTGGACAACCATGATTTCAGGGCTAATGCAGAATGGGATGGAGAGAGAGGCAGTTGATATGTTCAGAGAGATGATATTGGCAGGATTCACCATGGATCAGTTTACATTTGCAGCCCCCTGGGGACTGCTTGTGGGAGTCTTTTGGCCTTGGGAGAAGTGGAGCAAATTCACGTTTCTGCACAAGGGACTGACCATAAGTGATAATGTTCGTGGAAGTGCTCCTTGTTGATATGTATTCCAAGTGTAAAAGCATAAAATATGGAGAAACAGTATTCGAGAGAATGACTCAAAAGAATGTAGCTTCTTAGACTGCAATGCTGGTGGGTTATGGCCAGAATGGGTTCAGTGAAGAAGCTGTAAAGATTTTCTTTGAGATGCAGGGAAATGGTTTGAGCCAGATGATTTTACCTCAGGAAGAGCATAGCTCGTGAACTAATCTAGCAAGCTTAGCCCACTTCATTGTCAAGCCTTGGTCTCCGGCTTGATTTCCTTTTATAAATCAGATTCCACTGCGCGCTTTATTACCTATATGGTAAATGTGGAAGCATGGAAGATTCCTATCAGTTGTTCGTTGAAATGAACACAAGAGATGAAGTTTCTTGGATTGCATTACTCACAGGCTATGCCCAGTTTGGGAAGCCAATGAGACAATTGATTTGTTTGAATGAATGTTGGCCATTGGCTTGAAACCAGATGGAGTTACATTTATTGGGGTCCTTCAGGCTGGGTGGCAGAGCAAGACTAGTGGAGAAAGGACTTCAATATTTTGAATCAATGATATAAGAACATGAGATTATACCTATCCCTGATCACTACACATGCATCATTGATCTGCTGTGCCGAGCTAGAAAGTTGGAAGAAGCAAGAAATTTTATAAATAAGATGCCTTGCCATCTTGACGTGGTTGGATAGGCTACCTTGCTGAGCTCATGTAGAGTTCATGGTGACATGGAAATTGGGAAATGGGCAGCGGATTCTCTTATTGAATTAGAGCCTCAGAACCCTGCAACCTATTTCTTGCTTTCAAGTCTTTATTCTGCCAAAGGGACATGGAACGAGGTGGCTCAATTAAGAAGAGGAATGAGAGATAAGAGAGTAAAAAAAAACCGGGATATAGTTGGATGAAATATAAAGGCAAAGTGCATGTTTTCTCTGCTCATGACTAGTCAAGTCCATTTTTAGGTCAGATATATGCTGAGTTGGAAAAACTTAACTGTAAAATGATTGAAGAGGGATATATTCCTGATATGAGTTCTGTTCTTCATGATGTTGAAGAATCTGAGAAGATAAAAATGCTTAACCACCACAGTGAGAAACTTGTTATTGCTTTTGGGTTGATTTTTGTTTTGTTCCTCCTGGCCTACCCATATGGGTTATTAAGAACCTGAGAATCTGTGGTGATTGCCACAAGGCAACTAAATTCATTTCCAAGATAACACTGAGAGAGATGCACAGTGGTGACGGTTCGGTTCCATTTGTTTAAAGGATGGGACATGTCTTTATGTGGGGATTTTGCATAGAGTTCTCCAAGAATTTTCATAGAATATTAGGAACTCCCAAAATTTTAAGGTGAGTGACTGAAGGAGCAGGGCAGAAAGCTAAATAGGTCTATTCACTAAAGTAATGTGGTGATCTTCCGATGGAGGCAGGGATGAATTCAATCACAATGGTCCTAGATAAATATCTATATCAGATGAAAATTAACTTTGTTCTCTAGGAAACCTGCCATTATCTTGTTAGATACATTGAAAGAAACCGCAGCCTGCAAATGGAGAATGTGTAGAGAGCATACTAATGCCAATTGCAGCAAAGAGGGTGTACTCAATCTGGTTAGAGAACATCAGTGTTTGGTGGACTACAACATGACCAGGTAAGAGCCTTTATCTTTTCCTGCAGCTCTGAAACACTTTCAACGTTGCCTAAGGGTTTAAATTCCTCAAAACATTGTAGTATGATGTACACCACAGAAAAAAGGTGATATCCATTGATCATAACTCTTACGATATTATCTGGAGGTCTTGAAAAGTTTGAAAGATTAACTACAGAATCTAGGGAAGTGGTCATACTAAAATAGGGGAAGATAGGGTACAGAACCATATTAGAGAGGTTTCCTCATCTTGTAATGTGAGTTGATGTACAACTTCTTTTGTTTATTGATCAAATGACAACAATAATGATAAATTTGATGCTTTGTCTGTCATATATTAAAGTGCATATGTTGTTTGCTTGATTAGAAAAAATGGGTAGACAAATTTAGCATAGACCAGGAAATTTCCCTTTTTTTTTCCTACCTAGAACTTGGTAATGGATGTTATATTACTTATGAAGTCATTCTAAGGTGGGGTTTGTTTTTAAAAAATTTGAGCAATTTATTAATTTAATTTTTTTAAATTATTAACAAGAAGTTCAAACTATTTAATTTTTTGTCATTTTCTAAATGCCTTTTTGAAAAAAAACTATATATTCATATATGATCCAATTGAAATCAGTGTTTAAAATTTCAAGATATATGGACAAAATATTAGTATTTTTACCTATATCCCAAAATTTTCGGCATTATTTCAATCAAAGCTGAGTGTCCGTTGATGAAAGACAGTGAATTCTGGCGTAACAAAACCCTCATGAAAATTTTGTGAGAAAAACTTGATACAACTATAAGTAGTCCATTTCACAACTTCAAACAAGAACTTCAACTTTATCGGAACTTCAAACTTCTTGGATCCTTTTCTTCTGAGTGTCATGGAAGATTATTGATAATAAGCATACAAAATGATGAGGCAGCAGGCCATTTATTAGAAAAAGTTCAAGAGCTTGTGTGAAATTTCATGATTGGGTGAAAAATCAAACATTGTAGTGTTAAAGAAAAGAAGAATAGCTTCACATTCTTACTAAGGAAACTCAACTCTCTACTAAATTCACTTGCCAATGAGAAATCTGGGTTGCAAGGAGTCAAGAACCAGAAATAATAAAAAGAATACCTATGATAGGAATCTGATGGACATGGAGCTCTTTTCTGAACTCAATGGATGAATAGAATGAATTTTGAATCAAAATCTTGGTTTCACATCTTCTTCTTTTCATCATCATACCTACAACACTTGACTTTGCGTGACTGAAGCTAATTGAGCAGTTCCAGCAAGAATGATACATACACAACCTCTATTGTCTTCAGCCTTGTTGTCAGTATCCCTTGTTTCTGTTAGAAACTATGAAATTTGGCCTTTGAAGTTTGAAAAGCCTTAAAGAAGACTTTCATGCTTGTTTTTTTTTCACTTAATGCCGAATGTAACTTTTTTTGAGCTTAATAATAATACACTTAATAGCATTAAGTATTGTTTGCTTGTTTTTTAACATTATAGAGCGGTAGGCGATAAATCGAATGCATTATTTTAGTGCCCCATTCCGCCTCGCTCTTAATGGCATATGTTTAAATTAATTTTAATCGGTTTTTAATGAGTTCAGCTTTTATTTTCTAAATCCGATGAGGGTTCCTCAGACAGCATTCTCTCAAACCCGAGAAAATTAGGAACAAAATGGCAAAATGTTAATAAAATAATAAATTGCCATAGCGGTTCGGGGAAGCTAGAAATTTCTGATATCTGATAACTAAACTGACCACGCCTGCAAATCTGCCTCACAAATCTAGTGACCCCAAAAGTTTTATTCTAATCTCTTTAGACAAATCCAAATTTTTCGATTGAAGTATAAGTCACAGAACTCCAAAGGCGACGAGATTTTTTTATTTTCAAGTAATGGACCTAATGGAAGCTACACGAACCATATATCCACAATAATAATAATAAGCCCCATCCCTGATTATATTTTAAAATATTTTTTAGTTATTTATTTTGCTACTTTAATATAAATAATTATTATTATTATGATGTTTTTTAATAAATAATTTATGTGGCTCATAATATTTTTATTTTATGAAAAAAATATTAATTTTAATATAATAAAATAAAAAGCAAATATAAAAAATTAAAATTTAAAAATAAAATTAAAATAAAATGTAAATCCAAGTAAGTTTAGAATTTTCTCTCATCTCCTCCCCGCCCGCTTAATTTTTTAAATGAGAAAAAGTTTGAGAATTGAAAAATAAACGAAACTGCCTGATGAGACCGCCTGGCCCCAAACCCTCTCTCTCGTTGTCATCCCTAGTGTATATTGCTAAATTTTTCTTTTATTTACACAATGACAGCTTTTTCTTATTTTGATGAAAAATGATTTTTTCTGAATAGAAAAAGCCAAATATTTTTACTTTTTCTATTCGGAACTTTTTTAAAAAGTTTAAACAATAAGTCATAAAAATTATAAAAATAAATAGGCTTTAATACCGAAAGCTCTTATTCACCTTTTCAGAAGATTAAGTCAAAAAACAAACGCCACCTTTTAGTCTTTATTTTTCAACGTTGCCTCCATAATGCTCGTTTCGTTAAGAGGCAAGAGTGCCAAAAAATCTCGCCGGGTAGTTGTGATATTTTTTTGTTATTTTTTAGCTTGATTGTGTTTCCACAAATAAATGGTGAAGAAATAAGAAATAATTGATTATAAATTTAACCAAAAATTACATAAGAAAGAGTGTAACAATTATGCAAGTAATATAATACCATTTGTTGTCCATCGCAAAAATATTTGTTTCTCATTTTCGTTTACTACGGAAAAACCATAATGGCATAAATACATTTATTCTTTTGCTTCTTTTTGGCATTAAATTTTAACTTAAGAATCTTTGAATTGATAGTTTATCAGATGCCGGTCTTCAATGCCTTTTGTTTATAATATTTCATAGGGGTAAATGTAATATTATGATGCTATTCATTTATATCTATTTTCACAAAGAACCAAATGGAGGAGGCTTAGAAGAGAGAGATGTGCAATTTTTTGTTTGAGTCAAAGTAGGCATGTATAGATCTAATAACCATATCAGAACACCTGCCCGGAGAGTACAAAGATGCATGATATTGTAGTGTTATAAGAGCATTTCAAGCCATTACTAATCGTAGTATTTTGAGACTAAAGTAGGAAATGAAAGTTTATGGAACCCGAATTTGTGGTATTAAAACCAAGGGCATAATGGTCATTAAGCAAAAGGATATGGAAATCATAATCAAGTAGAGAGTGGGCCACAAATATTACCCCAAAAGTTGGAATCTGCAATATTAAAGAGATGAGGGCTTGTTACAATTATTGAAAAGTTGATAGTATAATTTAGGAAAATAAGAGACTAAATGTGAGACAAATTAAAATAATCCATTTTGTTCACACTTTGCAGTGTTCAGCCGCTTTGAGGAGGAGAGGAGAGAGCCAAGAGCAAGAGGAAGAGAAGGAAGAAGAAGGAAGAGGAGAAGAAGATCAAGGTATGGAATTCTTATTTTTGGGGTTTTGATATGAATCCTAAGGTTTTTGGATGGAGATTAGTTTCTCCTTTGGTCTAGGGTTGTGTGAAACATCACATAAACTCTCAATTGCTGTATATGAGAGTAAACCCCAATTGATGTAAAGAAACATGGAATCATCAAAATTATGTGTGGTTTTAAAGAATTGGTGACCTATATGAAATTTGATTTCACCTAAGGTTTTGAGGTTTGAGGTTCCAAAGCACCAATCAAATGTCATGATTGCTTGTATTTAATTCCAAGTCAGTTTTTTGAGGTATTATAAGAATTATAAATTGTATGGGGTGAATCTGCATCAAAAGTGGAAAAACAACAAAATCTGGGTTAACTGAGGAAGGTGTACTGGTACATGAACAGTGAGTGCATCACACCCCACTGATAAAGTGTACCTAAGATACATTAAGGTTGTCGCAGACACCCCGTCAGTTTTTCTCTGCTTCGACTGGGCTGATTTTGGCCTATAACTTCGTCATTTCTTATCCGACGGATGATTCAAGTGGATACTTAAATCCAGACTTCAAGGAGAACAAACTTAAGAAATAGAATCGTCAAATCTACTCCATGGCCTAAAATCACCAAAACGGGCTGTGCAAGAAAAATTCCTGCATCACCTTCTGACATAGGCCTGGGTTGTTTCTGACGTGAATCAGTTTCGAAGCCCGACCAGCGATTCCAATGAATGTAACCCTTAGAAACCTTAGTTTTTAAAAGAGATAAAGAGTGTGACTAAGTCTAGGAAGTAATGCTGTTATGCGATTAATTTGTCAGTCGTATTCGTCGAGTCAGACAAGCAAAGTAAAGGGAAAAGTGTGGAACTGTGCTCTCAAGCTTAGCAAGCAAAGAGGTGAGTGTTCTAAACTCATTTTCCAAATACTAGTGTATTATTATTATAATTATAAACTATTTACACTGGTATTTCATGGTTTTGAATGCAAACCATTTTCAAGAAGCGCAATGAGATAAAAAGTAAGCAAATGGCCATGAAGTTAAACCATTTTTGAAAGAAAGCATTGGTTTTAAATCAGAAACCATAATTACAAGCAAGCAAGTAAGTAAATGGTTTTGAATAATTAAACCATTTCCTTTTCAAGCAAGCAAGCAACTAAGCAAATGGTTTCTGGCTAATTAAACCATTTTTCAAGAAGTTAGTATAGCAAATGGTTTCAAAGTGTAAAACCATTTTATAAAGAGTAAAGCAAGCAAGCAAAGAAAGTTTGAGAAAACAAGGCCTTCCCTAGTTCTAAGCAAGCAACCGGTCGGGAGGCTCCGCACGCACCCGTGGTGTTAGGATTTCATACATGCATTGTAGCTGGCTCATTCGGCAAACTTAGGACATACATCATGCATTTAAAGGAGACCGTGGCACGCATGAGTATATATAAGGGGTTATGAGCTCTGTCTGGGTACTGTGACGGCGACACGGTGTCAATTCCACCATATTCACCTAAAGGCGGATGCTGACAAAGGTCCTCCGACCGCACTAGCTGAGCACTGCGTTCCCCGCGGTTCACTAGTAAAGTGCGCATGAGCTTTATCGGGTCGACGTTTTACAAAACATGATATATACGCTGAAAAATCAACCATCGCCCTGGCCGCCTGTGCTTCCGTGAGTTTTAAAGCAAACCGGAGCCTAAGCTCCTACTTAGATTTCCCAAAACGACGGCTGAGCTAAGCCCCGTGGGTTTTATTTTCAAAGCATGTGGTTTGAGCCTAAGCTCCCATTTTTATGAAAAAGCTGAGAAATCTTTAAAGCAAAGGGTTTGTGAAAGGTTTCAAGAAACTTTTCAAGCATTATAAAGCAAGCAAGCAAGAAAAATTATGAGAAGTTTTATAAACTTCTAAGCAAGCAAGAAATAAGGGTTTTACAAGCTTTTAAAAGAAAAGCAAAACAAAGCTCAAGCAAGTATTAAAAGTTTTATAAACTATTAAAAGCAAGCAAGTACAAAAGCAAACAAGCAAATAAAAGTTTTAGAAACTTTTAAAGCAAGCAAAGCAAAGAAAAGCTTCTGGAAAATAATTGTAAAAGAGAGTTTTACATTTTTTGGTGATGTTTTACTAAAGCAAAACCTTTGGCAAAACTATACACTCACTGAGCCTGCTTAGCTCATTATTTCAGATTTTAAAACTATTTTCCAAGCACAGTACTAAGACTGGTGGAGCACAATGTGGTTTGTCCCGAAGACGTGATAAGTGCCGTTATTAAGAATATTATGTAAGGAATAGACTTCTGAATTTGTATAAAGGAACATATGTATGTACATAGAGTAGTTTTGTGAGAATGTATGTCAGTATGTCGATTGCCATATTTCGATATAGTGTAAATTGGATGTATACGGATTTGAATTAGACTATGCAAATTGGCCATGTCTTAGTTTTTCCTACCGCTAAGATTTTACTAAACCTAAGTTTGAAAATAAAAGAAAAATTTTATGTGAGGCTTGCCAGCAATACGGCCGTTTCATTGTGGATTTAGTCGTTAGAGGTAACTACTGGGATTTCTCGTGGAGTGGCGCACACCCGCCGCCGGAATTCAAATGGGTGTGTCATCAGTGGGTATCGTGAGCCTGGGTTGTATATAATAACCTAGGACTTGAGTAAAGATGATACCATGCAAGGTGGTATCAGAGCATTAGTATTGGCAACCATGCATGTTTAAGTTCAAAGTACATACATATGAAGTGATTCAAAGTATTAAATATCAGCTTGATATTTTGAAATTTCAAAGACTATGTCGTGAAGAGGATGTAGAGGTCGTCTCTAGAGAGTCGCTCCAGCTAGCTTTAAGGCCCCGCAAAGACTCGAGAGGACGAGCACGAGGCAGGTCTCCACTCACCATCTATAACCGCCTCCAAGAAAGGTGTCGTCGACCATCCGCGCCACCTCAGAAGGAGCCTTCCAAGTGCCAGGAATGTTTTACTAGCAGAGCAAGTGGCACATATCGCACGTGATAGTAGCAAGAAGGACGCACAAGCAGCCGTAACCTCCACCGCCACCTAGAGAGGTTATAGAAGAACCGATCAACAGAGAGTAATAAAACCTGGGGCCGCTTAAGTATGATCCAAGCAGCTGGTGATCCGTATACCGTCAGGTGGGAGCCGTAATCGGCAAACAAGTATTTTATGGAGTTACGGGCCGTACCTGATGAGCAAAGGTCTTGTTTTCCGCCTTTCCTCGATGGAAGATGTATTAAAGATTGGTGGGATGTCAGAGAAAGAAGGTGATCCAATGGAATAGCATGGGACCAATTTCAACAAGAATTCACCGACCGATTTTTTTCCTCGAGTCATAAGGGATTCGGGGGAATTGAGGAGTTCTTCAAGTTAGAACAGAAGAACATGTCAGTATCCGAGTACGAGAAGAAGTTCTTTAACTGCTAGATTGGTTCCATACATTCCGGGCGTATGAAGTCCTGAAATGCAAGAGGTTTTTATCAGGACTACAGCACCGAATCAGAGTGCATTTATCTAAGTGGTATTCCTCAAAAATAGATCTGGGACTTAGTTGAGACCGCTCCTCGAGAGTCGAGCAAAGCATTACAAATATGTATCGAGCAGGCGTGAAAGTAAGAGTAAGAGAGTGCACCAGGCACGTCCCAAACAAAGTCAGACAAGACAAAGAGAAAGAAAAGCAAGAGCGTAGGTTATAGAGGCCGAGGTGCAAAGGTCTAGAGCCATTCTAGTCAGGATCAAATGAGGCCCCCGGGCCGCTAGGGCAAAGTGGCACCTAGAGTATTCCTCCTGTATGTCATATATGTCAGAAACGACACCATGGAGAATGTAGGAGATTCAGTACAGGGTGTTTCCACTATGGCCAGGAAGGCCATTTCATTAGGGAGTTGCCCTCACCGATCAAGGCGAGACATCGCAGCGCCCAGCCACCCCAAAGACTAGAGACAGACCACGCAGGTCGGCCTGGGAGAGGTCTCTCATTGGGGCAACAACACAACCGCAGTAGAGGTGGCCGTGGTAGAGGTAGAGGCAAAGGCCCTGTGGATACGCTGCACAGAGCTCCCGCACTCAGCTGTAGTATATAGTCGGACTCAAAGAAGACAAAGTGATGCACCTGCACGTGGTCACCGGTATTATTTATATCCTCACTGCGATGCATATACCTTGAGCTTTGGACCTGTGGAGCTACACATTCATTTGCATCCAAGCCATTCTAGACTGCTGTGATGTAGACCCAACCATTGGGAGGGTCGTAAGGAGAGTTTCCTCTCCAAATTGAGATCCGTTACTCGCAAACAGAGTAGTCGAGAGTAGAGTTCGATCAGGGACAGGAGTTCCCAAATGGGATCTCAGAGCTTTGTATATGAGGGACTTCGATGTGGTTCTTGGTGTTGACTGATGTCTCGCCATAGAGCCACATTAGATTGTTATAAAAGGAAGTAGTTTCGAATAGGCCAGGAAGTTGAGGGCAAGTTTAGAGGGATTGATGAGAGAGTTATCTTCCCGTATGATCTCCGCCATGACAAAGCACGTAAAAATGCCGTTATGAAGGTCGCTGTGGTTATCTAGCCATGCAGGAGACAGGGAAGGAGGACTATATCGGATGAGATTCCAAATGAGTCAGAGAGTTCCCATGTGTTCCTGATGATATTGCAGATTACTCCGCAGAGAGAGGCAGTTCACCATCGATTTGATCCTGTGGATCGAGCCTTACTCTCCATTCCTCCTGTGATGGCTCCTACAGAGTCGAGGAGCTTTAAGGCTCGCTTAGAAGAATCAAGTGAGTAAGGGATTCATTAAAGCCGAGTATATCCCCGGCTGGGAGCTCCAGCTTCTCTCTTTCGGGTGGAAAAGAAAGATGGGAGTTTGCTGCTATGTATAGATTACGTATTAATCGAACAAAGTTACCATCCGCAATCAGTATCCACTCCTTAGGATCGATGAGTTATTCGATCAACTCCAAGGATCTCGAAAAGTACTCCAAGATAGACTTGAGGCCTGGGTATCATCGCTGAGAGTACGTGAGAGTGATGTACCTAAGACGCATTCAGGACACGCTACGCATTATGAGTTTTTGGTGATGCCATTTGCTCACTAATGCTCCCAAGTAGTCGCTTACGGATTTGATGAACCGGTATTCCAAACCGTATTTGGATGTGCGTTCGCTGCGCTTATTGATGTATATCTAGTGTATTTAGGTAGTTCAGAGGAACATTCAGAGCACCTGAGGATTGTATTACAGACTCTAAGGGGGCGACAGTTATATGCCAAATTGAGCAAGTGTCAGTTTTGGCTTGACAAAGTGGCATTCCTAGGTCATGTGATTTCAAATTAAGGTGAGTGTGGATCCCGTAAAATAGGAAGCAAAGGTAAATCGGAAACCACCAAAGAATGTAGTCAGCTAGTTAGGAGCTTCCTCGGGTTTAGCAGGTACTATAGAAGTTTGCCGAGGGGGTTCTCCGTGATACAGCCCCACGACTCAAGCCGATAAGGAAAGATGTTAAGTATGATTGGGTAGATGCCTGTCAAAAGAGTTTTGAGGAGTTGAAGAGCATATTGACTTCAGCTCCAGTTTTAGCTTTGCCCAATGGAAAAGATGGCTTTGTGATTTATAGTGATGCTTCATGCAAGGCCTTGGTCAGGTTTTGATGCGTAACGATAGAGATCAGGTAGCCCCAGATGCCTAAAATAGCTTTGATGAGGGACCACATCTCTACACGACTCTTGAGCTCAGCAGCTACAATGCATTTGCACTAAAAATACGAGACATTATTTATATTGCTCTCAGAGTGATCTTTACAGATCATAAAATCTTCTGGCCATATTTTCACCAAAAGAGTTAAACCCGAGGCAAAGAAGATGGCTCGGAGCCGACATGACTACGAGATCGGTACCTATTGAGTACCATCCAAAGAAAAGCTAATGTCGAGCGTATGCCTCGAGAAGGCGACCGTAGAGTTCTTCTTGGTCTCACATGAGATCATGCTATCTTCCACCGCTGGGGCGGATCTCGAGCATTAGGTGATATCGAGGTCGAGGATTCCGGAGCCTCGCCGCCACGCTTCATGTTGCACTACCCCGGGTGGAACAGATTCTAATAGGCGCCAGGATCCACAGATGAGTAAGCTTAAAGAAGAGATAGAAAAAGGAAAGAAAACAGAGTTTCAGATTAGAGATGATGGCATGATGTGAAAGGACAGAGAATGTGTGTGCCAAAGTATGGTGATCTGAAGAGAGACACTATGGAAGAAGCACATTCATCTACGTATGCTATGCATCCAGGCAGTACTAAGATGTACAGGACTTTGAAAGAACACATCGTGGAACGGGATGTGAAGAAAGAGATCGCAAGTTTCGTTTCCAGGTGCCTAACCTATCAGCAGGTAAAGGCAGAGCACGAGGCCCACGGAAGATATAGCCATCCCTATTCCAAAGGTGGAAATGGGAGAAGATCACTATGGATTTTTGCATGTGTCTTCCACGTACGTAGGCAACACGACGCTGGAGCATAGTGATAGCTTGATGATTAACGAAGTCCGCCATTTCCTACCGCCATCCGAGGGATTCTTAGAAAGTCAGCCAAGTCAGATGTGGATGAGATAATAAGACTTCATGGGGTTCCAAAGGTCGAGTAGTGTTTGATCGAGACCCCAGTTCACATCCGTGTTTCAGCCTACCAGAAATAAGTAAAGACTTACACTTTAAAGACAAGATTTCATCCTCTACCTGGATGGTCATCAGAGAGGACTATCTTAATGCTAGAGGATAGCGCCGAGCTTGTGTGATGGAATTCAAAGGAAGTCGATACTCAATTAGCACTAACAGAAGTTTGCCTACAACAGCTTACTGCCGCGATAGATATGGCTCCATTCGAGGCACTTTACAGAAATGTAGAACTCCAAAGCAGGCCGGGATGAGGTATGTTCCTTCCCTTTGCTTGAGTTTTAGTTTCCATTTCGAGGACTAAATGTCTTAAGGAGGGAGGATTTTGTGAATACTGCCCTAGGAGAGTGTACAAGACACATATCAGAGGCGTATAAGAGTACCAAGTGTCACACCGTGAAGATTTTGAGACTAAAGTAGGAAATGAAAGCGATGAACCCGACTCAGGTATTAACCAAGGGCACACGGTCATTACAAAGAATATGAAATCATAACTGCTAGAGATGGGCCACAACATAATTTCAAAAGTTGGAATTGCAATATTAAAGAGGATGTGAGGGCTTGTTACAATTATTTGAAAAGTTGATAGCATAATTTAGGAAAATATGAGACTAAATGTGAGAGACAAACAAAATAATCCATTTTGTCCTTTCATACTTTGCCAGGTTCACGCTTGAGGAGGAGAGGAGAGACAAGAGCAAGATAAGAGAAGGAAGTTAAGAAGGAAGAGGAGGCAAGATCAAGGTATAAATTTTTATTTTTTGGGGTTTTGAGGTATGAATCCAAGGTTTTGGATGGAGATTAGTTTCTCCTTTGTCTAAAGGCAAGTAGCATCATAAACCTGAATTGTCAAAGCAGGAGAGTAAACCCCAATTGAGCAAAGAAACATGGAACTACCAAAATTATGTGGTTTAAAAAAGAATTTACTTAATTTTAGGTTGAGTTCTTGGATTTCCCCCATGTTTCGGTTTCATGCTCCAGTTAATTTATCTAAATGTCATGAAATTGTTGGGGATGAATCAAGTTTGTTTTCGAGGTATTTAAGAATTATGTGTTTCAGACGTGCTGACCAAGATCAAATGAAAATAACAAATCTGGTAAAATATATGCGACTTATTACGAAATGTGAGTAAAACAGATAAATTTAATTAGAAGAAAAAGTGTAATCGGCATATTAAGGTTGTAAATTTGGACACTGCTCGGGTTTTCCGTTTTGACCAAGCTTTTTTATTTTGGCCATAACTTGCTCATTTCTTATCCGATTGAGCGATTCAAGCGGATACTTAAACTAGACTTCAAGGAGAACAAACTTAAGAAATAGGAGTCTGTCAAATTCCGATCCTAAGGGGTCAAATTCACTCAAAGTGGGGCCATGTGCAAGAAAAATTCCTGCATCACCTTCGACATAGAGTAGCCTGTCAAGCTTCTTGACAGAATCTCAGCCACATTCGAATTAAAGTGGTCTTTAGCGAACAGGAACCCTTAGCACCTTAGCTTCTTTAAAAGAGTATAAAGAGTGTGACTAAGTCTAGGAAGTACGTTAAGTTATGCGATTAATTTGTCATTGTATTTTGCTGCAGTTGTGTTAAAGTAAAGGTTGGGAAAAGTGTGGAATTCGCGCTTCCGTTCAATAAAGAAAGAGCATAGAGTTGTTTAAACTCATTTTCCAAATACTAGGTGTATTATTATTATAATTATAAACTGTTTATACTGGTATTTCATGTTTTGAATGCAAACCATTTTCAAGAAGCAAGCAATGAGATAAAAGTAAGCAAATGGTTATGAGTTAAACCATTTGAAAGGCATTGGCTTTAAATTGTAAAACCATAATTAAGCAAGCAAGCAAGTAAGTAAATGGTTTTGAATAATTAAACCATTTTTCAAGCAAGCAAGCAACTAAGCAAATGGTTTTGAATAATTAAACCATTTTTCAAGCAAGCAAGCAAGCAAATGGTTTCAAAGTGTAAAACCATTTTATAAAGAGCAAGTAAGCAAGCAAGCAAAGAAAGTTTGAGAAAACAAGGCCTTCCCTAGTTCTACAAGCAACCTACGAGGTATTCAGACGTGGTGTTGGGGGGATTTCATACATGCATCAGAAGTTTTGTCTGGCTCAAGAAACTTTAGGACATACATCACGATTAGAAATGAGGCCTCGCAAGACGTGACAGAGTATATATGTTATGAGCCCAACTAAGTATCGCGGATGGCGACACTTTATACTAATTCCACCATATTCACTAAAAGGTGACGCACAAAGGCCTTCCACCGCACGGCTGAGCACAGTTCCCGTGTTCACTAGTAAAGTAAGCAAAAATAGCCCCATCGTTGATGTTTTACAAACGCGGAGCATACAAGCTTAAAATCAACCATCGTTCCCTTGCCGCCTGCGCCTGTAAGAGTTTTAAAAGAAATGGGCCGGTACTCTGCGCCTCGCTTAGATTTCAAACGACGGCTGAGCTAAGCTCCCGTGGGTTTTATTTTCAAAGCATGTGGTTGAGCCTAAGCTCCCATTTTTATGAAAAAGTTTGAGAAACTTTTAAAGCAAAGGTTTGTGAAAGGTTTTAAGAAACTTTTCAAGCATGATAAAGCAAGCAAGCAAGAAAAATTATGAGAAGTTTTATAAACTTCTAAGCAAGCAAGAAATAAGAGTTTTACAAGCTTTTTAAAGAAAAGCAAAACAAAGCTCAAGCAAGTATTAAAAGTTTTATAAACTTTTAAAAGCAAAAGTACAAAGAAGTAAGCAAATAAAAGTTTTAGAACTTTTAAAGTAAGCAAAGCAAAGAAAAGCTTCGAAAATAATTGTAAAGAGAGTTTATACTTTGAGATGTTTTTCTAAAAGCAAAACCTTTATAAAACTATACACTCATTGAGCTCGCTTTAGCCCATTATTTAGTATTTAAAACTATTTTCCGCGCATGTGTAATGCAAGACGCTGGAGCACAATAGGGGTTGTCCTAACATTGCATAAGTGTTGTTATTAAGAATATTATGTAAGGAATAGACTTTGAATTTGTATAAAGGAACATATGTATGTACATAGAGTAGTTTTGTGAGAATGTGTTGGTATGTCAAGTTGCCATATTTCGATATAAATACAGAATTTGATGTATATAGATTTGAATTAGACTATGTGCAAACCCGCCATGCCGGCTACCGCTAAGATTTTACCAAACTTCTAAGTTTGAAAATAAAAGAAAATTTTATAGGAGGTTTGGGCTAGCACACGGCTTCGCTTCACAGGATTTCTAGTCGCAGAGGTAAATCTACCGGGATTTTGTGAGTGGGTTTGACACCCGCCACCTAAGGGGTGGGGTGTCACATACAATTTAGGATTAGAGGATTTATTTATTGAGATACTCATCTTATTGATTTTACATCTTTTCACTTTGCATTACATCATAGTAACACAAATCTATTCCTATTGGGATTCAAACTCGAACCCCTCCCCTTCTTATACCCTCCTCGTCTCTTTAACCACTTGAGCTAGGTCTTATTGACCTATTTATTTGATCTTTATTTCATCTAACATTACCTACGTTTGAAGCCCTCTTTTTATGGTCTGAATCCTAAACCTATTGTATAAGTATTTTATGATAGAATCATTGTTGTAAAAGGCGCACTTAGGCACGAGAACGCGATGTGAGCTCTCAGCACCTCGCCTAAGTCGAGGCAACGCCCCTTTGACATGGCGAGAATGAGGCGCGAGGCTCTCCCTAGGCACGCCTTTAGCAATTTTTGGCAATTTTTGGTTGTTTATTAGTCAATTTTTGGAAATTTTTGGTTGTTTATTGGCCTTCTACTCCATCTCCACCGTCAAGGCTATAGAGTAGCACTAATTTTTTTTCAATCACAAAGATCATCTTCTTTGGCTTCAAGGTTGCAGAGATGGAGTTACATCTCCCCTTTTTTGTCACAAATCAAAAAACGTCGTTTTGATCTCTTTGGGACCAACACAACATCGTTTTGAGTCATATATATATATGTGTGTGTGTGTGTGTTTAAAGAAACTCTCATCACAATGTAGAGAAGCCCTATTTTTTTTTGAAAGAATGTTGGCCATTGGCTTGAAACCAGATGAAGTTACATTTATTGGGGTCCTTTCAGCTTGCAGTAGAGCAGGACTAGTGGAGAAAGGACTTCAATATTTTGAATCAATGATATAAGAACATGGGATTATACCTATCCCTGATCACTACACATGCATCATTGATTTGCTGTGCGGAGCTAGAAAGTTGGAAGAAGCAAGAAATTTTATAAATAAGATGCCTTGCCATCCTGACGTGGTTGGATGGGCTACCTTGCTGAGCTCATGTAGAGTTCAATGTGACATGGAAATTGGGAAATGGACAGCGGATTCTCTTATTGAATTAGAGCCTCAGAACCCTGCAACCTATGTCTTGCTTTCAAGTCTTTATGCTGCCAAAGGGAAATGGAACGAGGTGCTCAGTTGCAGCGAGGAATGAGAGATAAGAGAGTAAAAAAAGAACCGGGATATAGTTGGATTAAATATAAAGGCAAAGTGCATGTTTTCTCTACTGATGACCAGTCAAGTCCATTTTTAGGTCAAATATATGCTGAGTTGGAAAAACTTAACTGTAAAATGATTGAAGAGGGATATATTCCTAATATGAGTTATGTTCTTCATGATGATGAAGAATCTGAGAAGATAAAAATGCTTAACCACCACAATGAGAAACTTGCTATTGCTTTTGGGTTGATTTTTGTTTTGTTCCTCCTGGCCTACGCATACGGGTTATTAAGAACCTGAGAGTCTGGTGATTGCCACAATCAAACTAAATTCATTTCCAAGATAACACAGAGAGAGATACTAGTAAGGGATGCAGTTCGGTTCAATTTATTTAAAGATGGGACATGTTCATGTGGGGATTTTTGGTGACAGAGTTCTCCAAGGATTTTCATAGAATATTAGAATCTTCAAAATTTTCAGGTGAGTGACTGAAACACGGAGCAGGGCAGAAAGCTGAATAGGTCTATTCACTAAAGCAAAGTGGTGATCTTGCATGAAGGCAGGGATGAATTCAGTCACAATGGTCCTAGATAAATATCCATATTAGATGAAAATTAACTTTGTTCTCCAGGAAACCTGCCATTATCTTGTTAGATACATTGAAAGAAACCGCAGCATGGTAAATGGAGAATGGGAGAGCATACTAATGCCACTACAGCAAAGTATGGTGGTACTTCATCTGGTTAGATAGGAACATCAGTGTTTGTGGACACAGCTTGACCAGGTAAGAGCTCTTATCTTTTCCTGCAGCTCTGAAACACTTTCAACGTTGCTCTAAGGGTTTAAATTCAAACATTGTAGTATGATGTACACCACAGAAAAAATGTGATATTTATTGATCAGAACTCTTACGATATTATCTGGAGGTCTTGAAAAGTTTGATAGCTTAACTACAGAATCTAGGGAAGTGGTCATACTAAAATAGGGGAAGATAGGGTATAGAAAAATATTAGTGAGGTTTCCTCATCTTTTAATGTGAGTTGATTTACAGCTTCTTTTGTTTATTGATCATATTGCAACAATAATGATAATTTTGATGCTTTGTCTGTCATATATTAAAGTGCATATGTTGTCTGCTTGATTAGAAAAAATGGTTAGACACGTTTAGAATGGACCAGGAAATTTCCCTTTTTTTTCCCTACCAAGAACTTGGTAATGGATGTAATATCACTTATGAAGTCATTCTAAGGTGGGGTTTTTTTTTTTTAATTTTTTTCATAATTTATTATTGAATTTTTTTAAAAAAATATCGTTGAACAGTAAAATCCAAACTATTTAATTTTTTGCCATTTTCTAAATGTCTTTTTGAATATATATTTTATTAAAAAAAACTATATATTCAAATATGATCCAATTGAAATCAGTGTTTAAAATTTCAAGATATATCGCAAAATATTGGTATTGTTACCTATATCTCATGCTTGGGCTTAATCTTAATAGCCATGAAAATTTAAATTTTCAAGGGCAAATTTATGTTTAAGTTCCCTGAGGGGAAAAAAAAATTAAACAGGGGACCCAAAAAGTGGCAGCAACGAACAAGGTGCATTTTGAGGAAAATAATTACTCTTTGATGTATCCAGACAGTTCCCCCAAAAGCAAAGGACGAATTTGCCCTCCAAGCAGTGGAGAAGAGGGAGTGGGGCCCATTGCTTGGAGGGCAAATTCGCCATCTGATGAAACAGTGTACCAAAAAGGAATTAGTTTCCTCAAAATGCACTTTCTCCGTTTCTGCCACTTTATGGATCCTTTTATAATTATTTTGCACTCAGGGTACTTAAACATAATGTACCCAATTTTTAATTCAAAATATCGTAAGGTCAAAAAAGCACAGTACCCGCCCTTATCGGTTAACGTTGGGTTGCATTTGGTTTTGCAACGTGGATTTCGATTGGGGATATCGATTTGTTTTTTCTTCTATTTTCTTTTGTATTATTGTATATGTGAGTTGGCTTTTAGATAAGATATTTGAAAAAAAAACAAAGGTGGGGGAGAAAAAGGAAGGTAACTTAAATTTATTAAATTTAAAATTATTTTATATTATTCCATAAATTTAACTTAATTAAATTAGAATTTAAATATTAAATATTTCATTTCTTTCATTAATACTTTTCTTAAAAAAAATTAATATCACTTTATTTTTAATTTTTATCACATTAATATTTTTAATTTTTGAAAACACCAAAAAATATGTTGATTTTTTTTTTTTAGAAAAATAATTTTATTGATTTCAACTAAGTAATACGAAAACTCCGATCACGCCGCACCACCCAACCCAATCATGATCCCCGAATCCGTGATCCGGCGAACGCTGGGCCCTCACTCTCATTTCCAATCCAAATACAAAAAAATTCAACACAAATGCTAAATACATTTTTCAATAACAAACGCATTTCCAAATAATTATTGCATACGTAAAAAATATACATTAAACATTTTTACGGAAACTAAACATTTTGTAAAAGGTCCATCATTTTGGGATAACTCCCACATTTGTACCATCATTTACAAAATTTATCATTGTTTTCAATATCAAAAACATTTACAAAATAGAATCAAAGTTTAACTTAAAAAGATACTTTATACAAAAAAGAGCCAATTCAATTCCATGTGGACGCCACTACGGAGTTTTACTTCTCCTCCTGAATGGCTTGACGCCGGCCTGCCATATGTCTTCTACTTCAGGACGTCCACTTGAGACTGGGCTGGATAAATAACAATACGCAAGATTTTCTACGCTTAAATGCTCTATACGCCTATTCTCTCTTCATTTCATTCTTAAATCGAACATGCAATTTTTGCTAAAACAATGCTTTTGTACAATTTTCTCAATAACCAATGCAAGATAATACGATTCATATGTTTATTCAATAAATCAATTACAATTCATTGGTCATATCAAGCTATGTATTTTCATAGGCAAAAAAATCATTTCCTTATCGAATTTAGCATATGCTTTTAGTGCATGGGATAACGAAACATGCAATTTTTATAAAACATATGCTTTTATTTATGTAGTCACTTTGAAGATTATGATGTCCTATATATAAACTATCACACAGAGATAACCGTTGACTTCTCACTCGAATTCTGAACGAGGAAATAAACTTGGATTCTTAGAATTCTGAACGAATAATTATATTATTCAATGAATATCATTAATTTCATTAACTATTTTCAACATTTGTTTCTCCAAAGGAGAAAAATAGGCTATCACTGTGTTGATTTCACATAGTGGGATCAGAAGACCCTAAATCTAATCATGGAAAAAAGAAATCGTAATTTAGCCATACAAAATCACATGTTCGCTAAAAACTGTAATTTATTCTCTTAGATCTCGACATTTAAACTGATTTCCCACCGTCAATCGTCTTTAAAAATCCAAAGAAAATGCAGCCTCGTGAATATCCTGAGCCTTTCTTGCTTCATGATGCTGTTATTCTTCTCTGCCAAAAATGATTTCATAATAAGCTTCCAGAGAGAAGATTCACTATCAAGTAAGTTTTATGAAATAGAATTACTGGTACCACGTTTATAATGTTTAATTTTCACAAATGGTAGCAAAAATGAACATGGTCGTACCAGTCACTAATGAAGTATGTTGTACAGTTGTCTTCCTTAAATGAAAAGTAAAAAGGAAAACGTGAAACAGAGGAGAAGGTCCAGTAGCAGGAAACGTGAAAATGGCGATTTCTTAGTGAGAGAGTAGTTTGGCTTCTTCTGTAAATACTGACATCCGACCGGTCGGCGCTCTTCGGCATGTGCTATGAGAATCATTTACGCAGAGGCCACATGGCACGATTAGTAGCTTCTCAAACTTCAGAGGAAATTCTTATCAGCTTTAATTATATTAAGCCATGACATCAAGCCAGCCAATGAGGCCAAGGAAAATATTGACGGCTCCCAAACTCGATCGAATCGATACAAATTCAAAGAAACTGAAAGAGCCTCGCGGGTCGCTCCATGGCTGATTTGGGTTATTAATTACGATTTAGATAAATTATGTATTGGTTGGATCGAGGCCGGAACGGGTCACAAAACCCCCGTTCAAGCAAAGTGGAACCGGATGAATTGGCGGCTTGCTCAATTGTAAAACCTGTGTTCATCATTGCTCATAGAATAATGACACAAAAATATTTTTAAGTAATTAACGTTGCTTTACTAAAGAATTCAAGAAATTTGCTCGTGTTTGATCACTAAATTCCCATGCGAGCTAATTTTAGCGCGATGAAATGTATAATTACATAACATGATTGATTTTAATTACGCGAAGATATTCATGCTTATTTATTCAGATGCTGACAGACTGTGACGGGAATCCAAAGATACATGCGCATTCCATACGACCTAACACCCTGGGTGATTATAGTGAGCCGGAGCGCACGAGATGAGCTCCAGAGAAAAGGCTCTGGGATGGTTGTCTAAAAACATTAATTATCTAGGTAGTCCAAATTGCAAGATCAATCGTCTGAGCGGCCCAATTGATATTCATCTATGTGAATTCCATTAAACAAATAATATATCAATCGTCTGAGCGGCCCAATCGATATATATATACACTCCGAGGGTTGTCCACAAACAAACAAAAATAGAAATTCTCATACGAGGCTTAGCGAGTGAGGGAGTCAGCAGGACTTGATCCGAGTCGGCACATGCGTATTATCCAAGCAGATCACTACTACCAACGCCATGACCGTGAATATCAGACCGCACTCAGTGATTGAAGAAATTGACTTCAGTACGATTCTCCCATCGAAAGCATTAAATACCTCACAAAGGACCCCCTTTTATCGGTACAGGAGCGCATATGGCATCGCTACCCTGGGAGGCCGAGTTTGAAGAAAAGTCGATTGCATTGATTCATACAGATACATGGTTGTAATGTTAGAATTTTAATACGCACAGATAAAACAGTAATTGATTACCTCTCTTGTAACTATTGGATATATAGTTCGACTCGCTGATCGGGTATGTATATCGAGTATCGGCGACGCCCAAGTGGCCGTGATTGATATATATTGCATATATTGGACTGCTTTCTCGTGACAGGCGTGAATGTGTTTTATACAAGTATCAGATTGGGCAAAGAGCTCTCTCCATACAAAGGAGACTCGCCTGATTTTCGTGAAAATGTCGCACAATTCGACATTCACGAGTATTTTGCGTCGACGGTAGTCAACCCGACCCTGGGTTCAAAGGCCACACTGATTAGAGCTTAGGTATACGAATACCCAGGGTTTCTGCTCGTGATTCATCACCACTGCAGCGGTTTGATGTAAGATATGTGTGTGTGGAAACCTAGAGATTGAGGGCTCGGGCTTAGGCCATAGTCGCTGTAAGAACATCACCACTAGGTGTGAAGTCTTATCGTCAGCTTTTAATGGTACGGTGAATCACTTAAATAGAACACCGTATGCATGGTGTTTGTAAAAGGACATGCATAACATGAGTTATATGTTATGTGAATGATGGTGTAAAGTGTCATGTTGTATGTATGATGAATGTTTGTGTGTTTAGGCAACAGCACATAGGTGTTGGAAAACAAATTTTGAGTTTACAGTGTGTAAACTGAAGGATAGCCAAAAGTGAAATAAATTTTTAGAAATTTATTTGGTTTATTGGATAATGAAACAAATTTAATAAATTTGAGGTTGAACACTAGGTTAGTGTTGTATAAGAGGTTTTGAGGAAATTTCGACCATTTCCATAATTAAATTTGAAAAATATTTTCGAGTTTTACAAGGTAAAACTGAAAAGGAAATTAAATAAAATAAATTTTTAAGTAAATTTTATTTGGTTATGAGGGGAAGAAAATAAATTTCTAAAGTTTTACAAGTTGTAAAATTGAAGAAAATGGGGTAAAACAAATTTTTATAAATTTATTTGAGTATTCTGGAAAATGAGAAAACAATATAGGTATGTATTTTATGTCTTCAAGAATGGAAGAAAATGAAAAAAAAAAAGGTATATATATTTTTTCGTATTTTCCAAAGGTATTGAAGATTTAGGAAATATATATATATATATATATATATATATGTATTTTGTGTGTTTTTTCTAATCGCCGGAAATAATAAATGGAAAAAAAAAAAAATTTGTCGTTAGAATCTGATATTAATTTCCAATTATATTGTGAAAAAATTGCAAGAGTATGATTGTATTGTGACTGCAAGGAGGTGCAGTTAGCATGGGTTGTATTGCAATAAGGCCACTCAGGCTGCAAGATAAAGGGTTTTAGAAGGTCGGCTAAGGATTTTCGTGATTGTAGCAAAGGATTTATATCAGAATAGGAAGGTCGTCGGATTGTATCAAGTAGAATAGTTAGGTTGAGCTGTAATACAAAAATTGTATCAGAATGTGTATTGTGTCGCAATGGTCGCCAAGGGCCGAACGCGTTTATCGCAATGCTACACCTCGTGTACTGCAGGATCGAGGCAGCTCAAGGCTAGGCTGCCAGACGCACACATACTGCATTAGACCAAGGTGGCTAGCTAATAAGATTGTGTCGCGAGGCAGCCACTGATATTTTTCGCAAACAGGCGCACACCACTACACGACCAGTCGGGAGCGCAAGACTCTACCACGACATACCTGCTTATGGCGCGATACGCCGTAATGCGGGCGCTGTGAGCAGCGACGCGTAGGCGTGCGCATACACATTATGACGCAAGACAACGCTGTAGGGGGCGCAGACCGTGTCTCGCTGAGGCCGACACCTGGCTGTCGCGACACGACACCAGAGGTCGCGATGACGGCTTCGCACCCGCCACGACACTTCCGGCTGGTCGTCACGCACATCGCCACGCCTACAGCCTGGCGCCCTCGTGCGCCGGTCGGGCCGCTTTGGGTGTCGATGCACCGACCTGCCAATCTAGTTTTCGACTAATGTCAAGCTCAGTCACCATTTGATCCTGGCTCTATGAACACTATTCATCACAAAATTTTCGAATTTTTTTTAAAATTAAATAAAAAATTAAAATCAAATCAAATAAAATTTGATAAAATTTCGAAAATAAAATTTTCAAAAATAAAATTTTTTAAAAATAAAATTTTGTTGAAAAAAACAACGCTTTAAACGCAATCATCGCCTCGCATTACCCCGTAAATGCAAGGACAATATGCATAATCGATTATAGTAGTATGAAGAGTATCTCGGCTGTTTATTCCTGTAGACATCGAATCGAATTGAACGCGGCTATGTCGATCGATGTATCGGCTACAGGCGAGGACGAGAGACGCCCACTGTGGCATCAAGGTCGTGCACCACCGACACCACCACCGCCGCAAGATTCGATCAACGCCTTTAGAGCCGAGGTGTTCGCAACGCTTACTATCATTAATGTGCCACAGCAGTAGTCAAGGGAGATCCTAGTAACCCCCGCAGGTCAGACGACCATCCTCCGATATTCACTGGGAGGTGGGATCCAATGGCGGCCGACCACTCGTTCATGCGTAATCCAGAAAAGCAGTTAGAGGCTACGGAGGATTACCTCCGATACGATCGTAGATTGGGACTAGCCGTGTTCCACCTAGAGGTCGAGACCTTAGAGGAGCCTTTGTATGTGAGTCTCCCCTGTGTGGATTGGGTGGCGCAGAATAGGATGATATGTCGAGGTCATGTAGTCGATCTCTGTGGACTCTACTTACAAAGGGACCCGAGGATCATGGACATGTTAGAGTTAGATGTCATCCTCGGGATGGATCGACCGACAAATGATAGTGTTCGCTTATCGACTGCGAAATAAGTAGTGAGGGCCACCGCCACACGCAGGATCGCACTGGCCAGGCTCTCGTGGGGGCAAGCACGAGCATTTCCTCGCCTGCACAAAGATACGAGTCCAGTGTCGATGACAAGAATGCCAATAATGAGCCCACTCTGGGGAGGAAGAGGAGACTGTAGACTTAGATCTACCCCGAGTAGTGCAAGTATGTGGGGGTGTTCTGTATGAGCTACTCCGGACTACCTCCACAGAGGGCAAGATTTTAATCGAAGTTACACTGCATTTCACTCCATCTCTATGACTCCGCATGATGGCACCAGCTTGAGTCAGAGGAACTCAAAGTCCAGCTTACAGGAGCCATCGGGACAAGGGTTCATTAGACCGAGCACTTCATCACGGGCGCCTCTCCGATTCTCGCCAGAAGAAGGATGGGCACTTTCAACTACAGACACTACGATAATAACAGGTTACAATCAAGAATCTTAATTCCATTACCGAGGATTGACTATTTGTCTGATCAATGAGAGGAGCACGGTCTACTCCAAGATGACCTTCGCACTAGTTACCATCACCGGTGGTTGTGATATAAGATATCCCTAAGACAAATAAGCAGACGGTTATAGGCACTCTTAAGTTTACTATGACGCCCTTCGACCGACGAATGCGCCAACAAAGATTCTTGGATCTCATGCATAGGATAGTCCAACCCTATTTAGACTGGCCATTAGTCTTCTCATGGATGATATCTGATTTACTCCCACGTAATGGGAGCATGAGTATCACTGGTATCGCTTCACATTTGTCGAGAGACCACTGGGCCAGACGCCAAGCTCCGCTAGCGGCGAAGTTCGCCATCGAGGTGATTTTTGGGACACGTGCAGGGTCATGACTGGGAGGCCACGACCTAGAGAAGGTTGAGGCAAGACGTTAGAGAGGCCAAGTCACCAAGATACGAGTTTCTCGGGATTGGCCGGGTATTAGCAAGAGATTCGAGAACGGGCCGGGGTTATCCATTCAGGCAGGATCGTGAGGGATTCTCGCCATCTGACACATGGACTCCATGGTTGTGACTGCACCGACCATAGAGAGTGATACATCGAGGATGTTCTACACCTCGAGATGCGAGTGTTGGTAAGAGGAGGATCAAATTTCTTCTTCTGGGCCAGTGAAGAGGCAGAAGACTTCCCTACTCACACTAGTTTCCCAAAGACTAGTGGCTCTGATCGAAAGCATGAGGACTTTCGGATTGCCTCGTAGACAAGGATCCTTCAAGACTTTGGGACAAATGCACCCCGCTAGTCAGAGGACAGAGAGTATTAGGCGCCTATCTCTCCACACCCTAAGACGGTCGAGGAACCAGCTTTTGCCGGTGTTATACAAGACTCCCAAAGAAGACAGATAGCTGGGGAGGGGGGCCGTGAGTGGCCAAGTCAAGGACAGATCAAAGTTGCATAAATGGCTGCACCTTAGGTGGTGACCATTGTCGTTGATGTTGGGGTTTGACATGGATGAAGTTGACAAACATCTGCGTTGTCGCATCAATCTTAGCCGGGTTGTCATAACCGACACAACCTCGATTCGGGCTGGGAGGTTAAGGCCTTGCAGAAGCCAGTATAGATGTTCTTCCCTAGGATGGGGCAGAGCTCAACTTCCATAGCTCAAATCATGATGAGATCTAGTTGATTCTCGCCTACAAAGACTTGCAGATGGCCATTCACCACTCGTGAGTGTGGGTTGAGTTTGTCTTAGACTACGTCCGATGAAGACTCATAGTCTTGCCTCAAATGGAGTAATTGCTTGTCAGGGCAAAGCAAAAGGGGGGTCGTTAATCCCAAGGTGAGAATCCTCGAGTTGGGGTAGGTGTAAGAGACCCGGAGATATCCCGACCCCTCGTGTTAATGTAATGTGCCCGAAGTGTAAGCCAAAAGAAGTATGTCAGCCCCTCGAGACGAAACACACTGACAAAAAGCTATCATGCACTCTAAAGTCAATGATAAGAGTCTTGGAGCGATTCGAGATCTCGATACCACTGGAAATCAAGCAGAAGGTCGTGAGCCTGCCATGACTCTCAGATATGGATGTCATTCATGACATGGACTAGGGTTGACGGTCCACTGGATTGTCAATGATTGCGACTGGGAAGAAGACACACCAAATAAGTGGTCAGGTAAAGTTATAATGTCAGGATTTGATTATATACTGTGTGTTAGAGGACATGTTAATGAAAGCATGTGTGTACTGGATCATAAGGGCAGCTTGGGAGGAGCATTTGCCCTTAGTGGAATTCCGCCTTACAATGTCAGCTTATCGACGAGCATACAGATGGCACCGTATGAGGCACCTGTATGGGAGGCCATGCAAAGTCGCCATTATGTCAATCGAGGTGGAGAGAGCCCATCACCGGTCCCCGATTTGATCAAAGACACTCCGAGAAGGTGAGTTTGATGACACACGGTTTTCTCACGCTCGTAGCCTAAAGAGCTTTGGCCGATGTACTGATGCCGACCCTTAGAGTTCGAGGTCATGGGGATCATGTGTCTTCGCGCGATGCCTACAGGGCTTGGCCAGTTCCCAAGAAGGTTTACTGAAGCCATCGCCGAGGTTTGACCCGGCCTTCGAGGCACTCCCAGAGGATCAGCACCGCTGCGCACCTATTGCCACACGCCAAAGATGATAGTGTCCACGGCGATTTCACGCCCACGTCCGGCGAACCCAGACATGTACCAAAAGTATGGACGGTGGCTTCAGATTGAGGTCGACACTGATGGGACCTTCGGTGAAGGACCGTATCAAGCGATACCGCAGACGTTTCATGGCAAGAAGATTCGCGAGGTTAGCGAGTGCTATGGCGCATCGTGGAGTGGAGGAGTCAACGTGGGAGCCGCTACACATCGACGCGCCACCCATCCCTTCGCTTAAGCGACGGCTGTGATTTCGCTTACCGCTTCAAGATTTAACGACGAAAGCATACGCATGCCAGAACATTCATGTTTACGATTACGCATGTGTTTTAAGATGGCTGCGCACGCCGCATATGCGCGTTTGATAATGATCGCTTCAATTTCGGACGAAATTCCTTTAAGGAGTGGGAGAATGTAAGACCCAGAAATTCCAATTTAGAAAAAATGGCAAAATCGTGAATTTCTAGTTAAAAAAACTCGTTATTTCGATTAAAAATCGTAATTTATTCTCTAGATCCTCGATGATTTAAATGGATTTCACCGTTGGAATCGACCAAAATCCAGTTAGCACAGCGCCCCATTGTCCATGATGTCCAGTCATTTCTGTTATCCGCTTTCCAAAGGTCAGAACATCTCTTCATGCGCCGCTCATGAAGATAATGCCACCTATGTACCATAAGTGGTATGAGAGTAAACGATTTAAAATGCACGGCCGGTGATAAAGGCTTCGAATGTCAAAACCTGGGTGGAGTTAAGAAAATTAATCAATTAAATGGAATTAATGAATTAAAGGACAAGTTGCTACAGTTGTCTTCTCAAATGAAAAGCAAAAGGAAAAACGTGAAATAGAGGAGGAAGGTCCAGTAGCAGGAAAACGTGAAAATGGCGATTTTTAGTGAGAGAGAGTTTGGCTTCTCTCTAGAAATACGGACGATCCGACCGCCGATGGGGCCTCGAGACAAGAAGGAGAACTCGTTTACGCGGAGAGGCCGCGCATTCAGATGCAGTGAGTTTCCTCAAACTCTCGAGAGGTGTTTCTCCTTACTCAGCTTTTACCCCATATTAAGTGTTTTACTAACGTTGAGCTAATGGTTTACGAGAAGTCGCTTTGATCGGGTCCCAAACCTCGGGATCAATTGATACAAATTTTTGAAAGAAAATGGCAGCCGTGGTCGCTCCATGGCTGATTCGGGGTTAATAATTGATGCATTTCAGGATAAATTATACGGGTTGGATCGAGGCCGAAATGGTCAGAAACCCCTACTCACAAAGTGAACCGATGAATGGATGTATGTTTGAATCAGAAACCTAGGCTTTACCGCTCATAGGAATAAAGGGACACAAAAATATTTTCGTGAATTAATGTGTGTTTTTAATGGAGAATTCAAGAAATTGCTCGTGTTTGATCATTAGCCCATGTGGAGTTTAATTTTATGTGATGAAATGTATAATTACATAATATGATTGTGTGATTTTAATTATGCGAGTATATTCATGCTTATATATTTGCATGTGATTGGGATCAGACGGAACTAGCATAAGACGCATTCCATATGCAATCGAACACCCTAAGATTATGGGGAGTGGAGTGCATGAGATGAGTCTAGAGAAAAGGCCTCGAGGGCTGTCTAAAACATTAATTATCTGGGAGTGGTAGTCCAAATTAAAAAATATCAACGCCTGAGCGCCCAATTGATATCTACCTGAGGGTAAATTAAACAAAAATAATATATATCAATCAGCTTCTGAGCGCCCAATTGATATATATATACACTATGGGTCATTCACAAACAAACAAAAATATAAATCTCATACGAGGCTTGTGCGAAAGTATGAGCTCCATATGACTCGAGATCCTAGCCTAGCCATGCAGATGATTCTAAGTAGGACCGCTTAATTTACCTGAACGCGTGTTTAATTCCCGAACATCAGACCGCACTTAAAGTGCGAGTAAATTCCACTTAGCATGACATTCTCCCATCGGCATTAGCTCACTCCCTGGCCGGGACCCCTTACGCAGTACAAGGAAATGCATGAGTGAGACGACTCATCCCAGAGGTTGAGTTTAGGAAGAAAGGTACTGCGGCTTTGATTTATACAGATACACGTGACAACGTTGTAATTTTAATACGGTTGTGAGCAAAGGAGAATTGATTACCTCTCTTGTAACTATTTGGATATATACACTCATGATCGTATGTATATCGAAAGTATCGCTATAGCCCAAGTGGTCAGACATTGGATATATATATCGTATATACGGACCGTTTTATTATGAAACTTGAGTTTTATACAAGACAGATTCGGGCAGGTTCCACAGCGAGACTCGCCCCGATTTTCATGAAATGTCGCGCCACCCGACATCACAAAGATTCCACGGCTGACAGAGCTTAACGACCCTGGCCTGGGGCGTCAGTGACAATAAATGAGGCATTAATTCATACAATGAGGAAAGACTGGGGAAATGAGAGCTGCCTTCATGTCCAAGCATTAAATCAAAGAAGAGACAGACAAATTAATTCTCATAAATAGGCGGACAACTTTTATGACCATTTACTTGAAATTTTCCTTTATTCCTACGAAGAACTTGAAGATCTGCATTGGAAAGTTCCTTCTTTTCCAAATTCCAACCAAGAACAACATTTATTTCTGTTTTCAGACTACTTTTTGAAAGAAACAAGTCACCCATATAAAGTGATAACAAAGGGGCCGAAATAAATAAAGCATAAACTGATATAAAGGGACTTTCACCTTTCATTATTCACGGTGGGACCTCCCAGTAAACATAAGACCACAAAATATTATATTATATTAATTTGATGCATAATTACAGAGGCATTGGCTCTTTTCCAAACTCCAAAGTTACTTCCCATCTCTTTCCTTTTCACTTCATATATTATAAATTTTTATAAATTATTTATTAAAAACGTTATAATAATTATTATTATTTATATTAAAATATAAAATAAAATAATAATAAAATATTTTTAAAATATAATCGATGGAATAATAATATCCGAACCCAATTACTTAACTCATATTGCGCTTCGTTAAAAATAAACCCGAATCCATTAAAAACTCAATTATACTAAATCAAACCCGCCTCATTACGACTGAAATAGACAGAACTCCAAAATTAACTCATCCTTCATATCCCTACTCACTACCCAATATTAAAAACTTAATACTTAATGTTATTAAGTACTATTTATCATTAAACTCAAAAAAATCTATTACATTGGCAAAAACAAAAACAAACTCTATCTAGCCTTTTATTTTTTCAAATTGTTGCTTTTATAGTGCCTTCTGTTTTTTTGTTAATACAGTAGTGCCAAAATCTGCTGGTAAAGGTGGATATTTTGGTATTTTTCAGTTTGAGTGTTATAAAATGAAAATGACATCTTACACAAAAATGAAAGCTTTCATCTTTGATTCTTTTATTTCCCCATCAATTAATTCTCTCTCTACTTATCTGAAATTTTATTTCATCAATAATTTCTTTAGAGATCCAATATAGGATTCATCACCCTCTTTTCCTCTTCTTGTAAATCTTGATGGAGAACCCTAGAACATGGTAAAGAAATAAGAATTTTCAAACCCTTCGTATCAATTGGATACATCACAAGTATAGGAACTGCAAATTGCTTTAAAACTTTCATCATGAGTTTGCTACAGTGCCTCGCAAATTTGTTTATATATTGATTCTATCTCCTCACATATAATTTTAAACTATTTTCACGTATGTTATGTTAGATCGCTTCATGTTAATCGCCTTTTCGGCCAGACGAAATAGAAGTGTTCATAAATTAAAATAAAATTTCTAAGTTTAGTTTTTAATTTTGCATATTATCTGTGTGGTAGGTTTTGGGTATTAGAAAATCTAAGGTGTCATGTTTTTTTTCATAGAGTTAGGTAGTTTTGATTTTTATTTTTTTTAATGGTATTAACATATTAAACAAAACTGTTTTACAGTGGCATTTAACATAAATTTAAAAAAAAAAAAAAAAAAAATTTTTAAGGAGGTATTAACGGATATTTAAAAAAAAAAAAACTTAGGATGGCATTATTTTATCGTTTTTCTTTTTATTCTTCCTTCTATTAAAAAACTTTAATCCAATTTAGTAAACATTTCCACTTAGAATTTAATATAAATTAAATTGTTTAGGTCCATAGATTTTAATATATACGTAATATTGCCATATAGAAAAAATTGAAATTTTCAATCCTACATAAATCATCGGCCGTTTAATTAACAAAAATAATTTATATATTCATCTTTTATTCCATAAAACTCTCTTACAATTTATTTATTATCATTCACATTATTTACTATACCAAAAATACACCTTTCTTTAGTCTCATTCCATAAATTATTTGCATAAATATGCAAATGCAGATTATCAAATTTTAGGTTTCTTATGTTTAAATATACGAAACAAACTGCAGATCACCACTTGGATTTATTGTAACTTATGCTATTTTAATTTTTTATTCTCATATATATATATATATATATATATATATATATATATATATATATATATATTTCACTATTCTTTTCTTTTTCTATGCTTATGTAAAGCAACTCCTCCTGTGAGCGGGCCAATTCTACGTCGATTAAGCCGAGATGGAGTCCCCAACAAAGACATCAACACCCAAACCGCGACAAAACCTTATCAAATAAATCTTATCTCCGATAAAGATGTCATCAGCTAAAATTGAAGGTCTGCAATGATGATTTACAGATGAGTGAGCATTAAATGAGAGCATGATAAGCACTATAACATTGCAAACTAACTTTAGCAGTTCTATAACCAAAAACCCTAAGTTTGTTTACTCCTAGTACAATTACAATCATTGTAATTTTTCTTTTTCTTACTCTGTTTTTCCTTTATTTTGGAAGTAAATTGACACCTTTGATTCTTCTGCCTCTTTTATTTCTTCTTTCTCTTTCTATATATATGAAAAATGTTTCACATATTATTTGTTGAACATCTATATGTTTTAAAGATTAATTTCAATTTTTGTATTTGTAATCATATTTGGCATAGAACATATTTCAATGGCAATATTTTTATTTGCATATATATATATATATATATATATATATATATATATATATATATATGAAAAGGTATGTAAGGACATTCGCAATTATATTTAAAGATTATGTAAGCTCAAGCTACGTACCCATCCCACGTCAAGTCTTATTGCAAACTGAATTTTGTGCTTGGTGTTTGTTAGCGGCAAGGCGGATCATCAAGTGGGGATTGGGTTCCATAGAGATAGATAGATAGATCTTGTCTTGAAGGATCAGGCAGGATTAACCTCATGAGCAGGGGACCTCAGGCACTCCAATGGATATAGAAACTTTTCCTCAAAACAATCAAATAAAATCCATGGAGCGAACCCCTTTACAATCATTTACATATCTTTAGAAAATAATCTGTGAAGTGGTAAATTTTTTTTTTTCTTTTCTTTTTTCAAAACCTTAGATTTTGAGAGAAAAATGGGCGAGAGTTTCTGTTTTAGGACTTTCCCAATTTACAAATACATGCATAAGCATTTAAAAGCACTTCTAATCTTCAAATTTTCAACTTAAGTTGTAGGATCTCTAGATCCACAACTCAATCAACTAATATATATATACCATATACATTTATTCATTTCAATCATCAAAACATTCAAAACTTCTTTGATTCATGCATAGTTTTATATAAAATCTTGGGCTTGGCTAGGACATAACCGCCTAAGTAGTTCCTTTTCAAATATATCCATATATGCATATATACATGACAAATTATTTGACATATAAAATATACGAGCTATTTATACAATAAATTACATGCGTCAAATACCCTCGATGACGACTCATTGCGAGGAGGGTACTCAGGCGCTTCACATCTCGAGTCACGAAAATGTTTTTGGAAACATATGGAAAGAATGAGCTAAAGAAGACCCGGTGAGTGTACATTTTCATTAAGATAACATTTTTCGATATATATATAAAATAATAATCTTATGATTAAAATCCATTTATGCCTTAAACTTTCTTCTTTGCTTTCTTTATTTTTTTCTTTCTTTCTTTTCTTTCTTTCTTTGCTTTGATGGAACCCGGGGATAAACACATCGAGCTTGATTTAAGTGCGCGGTGAGGGACGATCACATTCAGTCATAACCTTCTGTGTGGAGGAAACTCGCTCTTTGCGTAGGGTTGAGTCATAGCACCTTATCACGTGTAAGGATATTCTACTACAAGCAACTTTATTTCCTCACGATTAGTAACATAACTGCCTCTAAATCACTTGCAGCGACTTAAGTGACACAAACGTCTCGATCCTGCGATCATATGGGAGTTAGGAGTAACCATCGGTAAAACCTTTTGACATTTATAAATCCATTTAAAACCTTCTTTATCATTAAAACCCATATATATATATATAAATATACATAGGCATTCTTTACACATTTTAAACGTCCATAATGCCTTAACACATGCATACATATATAATTTAACATAATCATATATATTGATGCAAGATAAAACATTTCCCATGCATTAAAAATAACCTTCCACATGTCTTCCTTTATGGGAAATCATTGCCTTAAAGCTTTTCAATGGTACATTAAAACCATGCACTTTTAAAAACTCAATTGGTAAAATATCATTTTACACTCAGTTCACCGCTCAATCGCTTACTTCGTCGAGTTCCGTTTCCCGTCCGATAGTCCTTTCACCTTTTTCAAGAAAACCACAATTAACCATTAACCACCTTCATTTAATCCACCATACACATTCATTTATAACCACATCATTCACTTAAATCTCATTTTAACCACATAAATCATGTAAAGAAACAATAATTACCTTTTACAAAATAACCTTAATTCTGCTCTAGTTACACCTGGATTTATTAAGAATACCATTTTTCCAATGTCTGCTCCATATTTGACACTGGTTCTTTATACTCTTTTGAAACTAATGTGCTAAAGGGTTCTTCTCAATTTGGAATCCACCCAAATGGACACGGAAACTCACTTCGTCCAAACTGGCGGGCTAATCTATGTTCAAAAACTAGACAGAATTTGGCTTGCATATGGCCCTACTTTGAGTACTTTTGGGCCACATAGAATTAAATTATGAGTTCTCTAACATATCTTTTGTTTTCCTTGAAGTCTACTTTTTGGCTTAACCTTGAATCACTCAAATCGGATCAGAAATGAGCAAGTTATGGTCAAAAATCTTTGGCTTGTTAAAACGAGGAAAACAGGGCATTTCCTATACCGGGACTGCTTGAAGAATGAAGTAGGAATGTGTTTTTATTTTCCGTTTTTCCTCTAACACTCAATCTAATGCTTTTACATAATTTCACTAATGCCTAACCAATTTCAAGCATATCACTGGAATTTCACTCTCGAATGTAACAGTCGCAGCTTTCTTTTGAAAACCTAACCACAAATCATTTCATTATAATTGATATCAAAGTGACGTCATTCAACCTTAAATACCACCTATTAACATCCATACCAAAAAAGTCAAGACATTGAATGTGAAAACATCAAGGCTAACAATTCACTCACTTCCAGTATTTTCAAGGCACATTCAATCCGTTTCTTTCTCAAATTTGATATCGAATCATATCATTTCAACCTTAAATACCACCAATTTAACATCCATACCAGAAAATTCAAGACATTAGACATGAAAAACATCAAACCTAACTTTTTCCCTGCATTAATAACTTACTTGTTCATGGTTTCCTTCCAGCTCTCTCATACTACCACTTGTAGAGCATGGAAAGCTTGAAGGAGAAGAAAAATCACCTCCCCTTTGCTCCACCTTTACCTCGCACGGTTTCTCCCCTTCCCTCTCTTTTCTCTCATCTCTTTCCTCTCTTTTCTTTTCTCTTTCTCTCATATGGACTGAGCTCCCTCTTGAGCAAACATTCATTTCCTTGAATTTGCTCTTTGACCCACACAATTTTGCCAAAGTGCATGAGCCCAAGAATCGCATTGGTTGGTGACAAGTGACTACATATCACCTGTCATTGGTCCCATTCTAATTAATCACAAATCCATTAACCTATTGTTTTAATCATAACTTACCTTATCATTAAAGAAGGTTTTGATTGGCTCTCACGAAAATCTCCCTTGTAAGCGGATTTTATCTCGGTTCACATATCTGCTTTTATACCGATTAAATACTCCAAAAGTATTTCTATGGTATTCTCTAAGCTTCAATTTGACCGCTAGAAATATTCCTAATTAAATCCTTGACATTAGATTCCTAGGCTCACGAAATCAAGAAATGGGATTTAAAATCATTAAAATCGTAAATCCGGACAATAAAGCGTAGTATCAAAATTACGTTGAATGTACAAAAAACTATCCCAAACGGACTCCATTTTACTCAGTTTCAGTTTGTTAGACTCTATGATTATTTCGGACATTTCATTTTGGCCCAATTTAAAGAAATATCGCCTTGAGCTCAATTTGATCGAAATCGGTATTGGCTTGGAAATCTACATATTCTCTTCTAAATATTAGTTCAAAGTCATAGGAATGAAATTTCTTAAAATTCCTTTACAAACCCCCTCTATCTAGGATATAATAAGAAAAATCACTATTCCTTAAGGCACCGGTTACAATTTTAGAAAATTCCACTTACATTTTAAATAGCGTCAAGGCGATTAAATTCTAAGTCACATAGTTCTATCATTGGGCCTCCACAATCGGTTCAAAACTCTTATTATAACATTCAATCGGATTGGGTTTTAGATCTCGTCTTGGGAAGGAGTGGAAACACACGAGGCTACGTTAGAGTAGAGAGAGTACCATGTTTCAACAAAACATCACATCTCCCTGACTCTGTCTCTTCAACTTTCCCTTTCTCTCATTACTCCTTTCTCTCCTATATCATATTATTTATTATTATTATTCATTTTATTTAATCCCTTCATCATAGGCAACTCAAGTAGAGTTATCAAAATAAGCACGTGTCGAAATGCCATTTTACCTTTGAACAATGTTTTGCTTTTACTGAGCAGTATTTTGCTCCATAGTAGGTGCCAAGGCTAGAATTTTCCATTTTAACTCATTAAATATTTTTATTAAAATGTGTTAAACTAACAGATTATATTTTCATAACTATCAATTATAAAATATATAACTAATTTATTTAATAAAGCGATTTATCGATTAAAAATTATCGATTCATCAATTAAATTTAAAAATTAATTTGTCAATTTAAGAATGAGTAATTTATTAATTAAAGGTATAATCAATTTAAATAATGAGCAAATTTATAAGGAATTTACTTAAATTAATACATCAAAATAAAATTATAATCAATGTAAAATTTGCAATTTATATAACCCATTTAAAAATCAAAATTTGAAATTAAAAAAGGAAAAATTTTCAATTTATCTGCAACATTTAAAAAATCAAAATTTGACTTTAAAGAAGGAATGCCGTTTCTATTCCACTTAAGGCCTTCTTCACTCTTCCTCTCATACATCTTTCTTCCTTCCTGTTTCCTCACAAGCGAGCTGACTCCTCCCTCTTTTCACGGAAATCAGCGTTTCTTCTTTCTTTCTTTCTTCCTCCCTTCCTCCTTGCCTCTTGAAATGACTTTACGTAAATTTACGCAGGGGCTAGAAGATTTGAGCTAGGGTTCGAGAGCTAGGGTTTCGAGAGAGCAAATCTGCAAGGTAGGATTCCTTTCCCCCTTTCAATCTTTTGTATTTTATAATTCAAATAGAATAGCATTGAGGCCGGATTTGAGATGCCTGGGAGCCATCTTGATATTTGCATCCTCCTGCATCTCTCTCAAAGTTGCCAAATATGGCACCCAACATCCACCGGATGCCCATTTTACCACAGCAGTACCATCTTAGTTGGAGCATGGTTTTAAATGATTGGGTGCCATTTTGGCGATTCTGATATGGCACGTATGCTCCGTTGGTGCTCTTAGCTAAATTAGATGTCTCTCGGTCCTAGTCTCCACCTCCACGCCCTCACTTAGTTTATCATCTTTGACCATAAATATTATATTATAAAGGCGACCATTTCCATAAATATAAAATTGTAGCATTTGTTAATGCGTTAAGCTGCTTGCCTCATGCAGCTCTACACTCCTGGTGACCCGATCGCATCGTAACACATCGACTTTCTAATCCGCGTGCGCTCTGGTCTTCCCGATCATTGATTCATTCTTTGTTCAGGAAACAGGAAATCATCCCAGCCCTTCAAATCCTCTCTTTTCTTTCGACCTTCAAATCCTCTCTTTTCTTTTTCGATACGGCAGATTCATTGTTGATTATTAACGGGGTGAACATCGTAAATATTGCATCTTTTAACTGCACACTGGATCTTATTATGTTAGGGCTAGTTTGATTTATGTTTTTTAAAACTTTTTTTTTTGTTCTTAAAAATAAAGAAAACGTAGTCAACAATGTGGTTTTCAAAACATGTGGAAAACTAGTACTATGATGATTATTTTGGAAAAAAGACTAGTATTGTAATTTTTTTTTTAAATGAATTAATTTGACACTAAACTCGTGGAAAAGACCTAAAGATTTATGGCAAAAAGCAATAACTAAAGCATTGTTTTGTCATTGATGAAAGTTAGCACATTAAACACAAATAAAAAGAGTGACGATTTCCATGTGTTTCACGGCCAGGAAGCCCCTTCCACAGGCGATCTCGAAATGAAGACTTGACATAGATGTTCATCCATTCTACTTCAAAACAATTAACAAACCCAAAATAATGACAAACACTTTGCCAAATCCATCTTAATCCTCTTCATCTTCTTCTTGCTGCCATATCTGTCTTGGTCTTAGTCTTGGTCTTGGCTTTAGAGTTGCTTTTAGTCGCATATCAAAAAGACATCGTTTTTTAAAAGAAACTCCCATCAAAGCAGCATAAAGTCCTAGTTTTTTTTTGGTAAAGGTTAAAGAAACTCTCATGTTTATCAAATGTACAAACACACAAAAAAAAAAAAAAAAGGTCCAGAAAGAACTCTTTGATTCACTCTCATAGCCTACTTAAGTTCTTACATCACAGTACTTTAAATAATGTTAAGAGAGTCAATGAGTTAAAATTATGGATTAATTAACGACGTGGTGTCCACATGGCATTGTGGGACATACTCTCCTCTCTCTTCCCTCATCTCTTCTCTCTTATCCAATCTCCCCACTAGCCACAGCTCTGACACCCGCTCAAACCATTTTTCTTTTAGCTTAATTTTTGTTAAAATTTTATTTAAATTTTAAAAAAGCTACTAAATAAAAATTCAAATTTTATTTTTTCTAAAATATAAATGAATAATTCATTATTTTAAATCTACTAAAATTTTATTTTATTTTCCCAAAAATCTACTAAATAAAAATTGAAATTTATTTTAAAATATAAATATAAAAATGTCGGTATTTTATCTACCCAAATACTCAGAAAATCAAATGGATGAGTTTGAAGGCAATATTTTAATATTAAATATAATTTCAACTGGATAGTTTAATATTTTTATTTAAAAACTAGTCTATTTTAATCTAGGATGAATTTTAATATTTAATATTTTTTATTTAAATGGATATTTTTTTTAAATCTGGATTTCTTAATATTAAATATTATTTCAAATGGATGATTTTTAATATTTAATATTTTTATTTAAAAACAATCTATTTTAATGTATTAAGTTAATACAATATTTTTGATAAAAATAAATAGATGAGTTTTTTTTTAAAGAAAAATAAAATAAAATACAAGATATTTTAAAATATTATTTTAAAATGTTAATATTTGAATTATTATATTATTGATTATTATAAAAAACCTATTTTATATATTAAGATAGTTATTTAATTAAAATCTAATTTATTTTAATGAAAAAACTAATATTAAAATATTTTTAAAAAATAAAATAATGAATCATTTATTTATATTTTAAAAATAAATTTTGATTTTCTATTTAGTATATTTAAAATAACGAATAATTTATTAATATTTTAAAAAATAAATTTTGAATTTTTATTTAATAGATTTTAAAGCGTAAAATTTTAATGAAATTAAGATTTAAAAAAATTAAAAAAAAAAAAAAAAAGCTTAGGCTGAGTGCTTTGGGGTTGGTTGAGGGGAGGCGGTGTGGTGTTGGGGTTGGGTGGGGAGGAGGAAGGGAAGAGAGAAGAAATGTTACCGCGGTGTCGTGGATTAAGTACCAGTGCGATTATTTTAGCGATCTTTTGACCTCTTTATCGTTATTAGTTATGACAATGACTTAAGTGGGCTATGGGAATATACGGAAAAGGCTTCTTTGGACCTAAAAAAAAGTTCAAAATGTAAGTGGGATATTTGGTAAAAAAAACGAGGGGTATTTGCACCTTTACCCTTTTTTCCATTACAAATCAAAATGATGTTTTGAGTATTATATAAAGAAACCACCATCAAAACAACTTCGTTTTGAGGTGTTCACTAAGTTTAAAAAACAAAAGACATCGGGCGTGAAATCAATGTTGTTTTAGAGATTTTAGAAAGGCTAAATGATGTCATGTTTGATCACAAAATTTGTTTTTTGATTTAACATTCCCAGGCACGATTTCCTACCCAGGGATTGGCCGTTTGACTCAAAAAAAACCCTAAGCCTTCCATTATTTGTGTTATCCATATAGAAGATGATGAGGCAAGCAGCGCGGCGCTGACGGCGCAGATGGGGTGTCGGCCGAGAATGCGCCACCAGATTTGGGACTCTTTAACCTTTTTGCTGCGGAAGGCGACACGTACTTGTTTTCTCAATTCATATGCAATTTCTATAACAACAAAAATTCTTTTACATATACATTATACATACCACCTGTGTATTAATTCTATCTGATGAGTCCGTTACTTCTCGATATACAAGCTTATACTATTGAAGAATACAGATTGCGGAAGCGGTCGTTGAGCACCTATCTACGGTGACTGCTCTCACTGATGTAAGGATATCTGCATCCCTCATCCTTGTCTTACCAACCACTGTACCCTCTGGATTAAAGCAGGTATAGCTTTACGGCTTAGTGGGAAACATATCTGAGGGGCGACGATAACTACTTGATCGTCTCGACAAAATACACTTATCTAATCATTTTTCATATAACATACACTTCTATCATGTGACGTTTGACATATAACCTTTCGCCCATTTATTTCTTATTCTGTACTTATCATTTGATCTATTATCTTTCTAATGGTTCATATTACATATCCTATGTATGTCATAGTAAGTATACATATATTACTTTCATGGTGCATATACTATACCATTTGTTATGTTATATTTTCGTATTTAATTATAAGTATCACTATTCATGTCTTGTGTTCATCTCTTTATTTTCTGTTATACTTTTCATATTACTTTCTCTTTTATGTAATGTACTAGTTCGCGCACTTTTAGGTATCGCGTCATATATGCTTTCTTGCTCTGATCTTGTATCGTCATATACTTTGCATTTGCTGTATTTTCCTATGGCTGCAGAAAGTGGCATTCACGACGGTCGAGAGGAACCTGCGTCTGTACATCATTCGATAGCCATGTGATTTCATATTTAATGGTATGATTCACTTTGACTATAGAATTGACATTCGACGATTAGAGGAATCTCGTCATATTTGTCATTCATTAGCGATATTAACTTTTCGCATTTAATAGTATGAATCAGCTGAATATAGAATTGACATTCTGGCCAGTTAAAGGGAGAATCTCGTCTGTTTGTCATTCGATACTTGATGTGATTTCATGTACCATATTTTGTCATATACTTTCATCTATATTGCCCAGCCACTTCCTATATTTTCATCTTGTAATTTTCATGCACTATACTCTTTATGATTTTCCATATCTGCCTTTTCATATACGGTACTTTCATATGCTTTTCATATACTTTATCTATCATATACATTCGTGTCGTGCACTTTACTTCTTAGTACTTTTATACTTGTCTGTCTTATCATCGCATAACAGTGCTATGCTTCTCATATCATGTTATATATTTTATACCTTTCATGTGCATGTTTAGGTTTCATGTTTGCAAATACCATAAAAGCGGATACGGGAAATAACTGTATGTACTCAAAGATACTATCACTGTACGAGACAGTGATCTCTATCTGTGTATACTCGAAGGTATCATCAGCATGCGAGGGCGTGCGCGTACACCATAATATGTGACCCCGAATGGGCGTATATACGAAGGTATCATCTTTGTGAGACGGTGACCTGTCACATATGACGATCGGCGGGATGTGTCGCCATTGAAACAGGCCTCGATATCTTGTAAACTCACATCTTTGAAACAGCGGTAATCGATAAGGCATTGCCTATCTATCCTCACTAGGTTCTAAATGGTGATCCGCTAATATATTTTATGTTCGATTACATATCTCATATTCAGAGAATGATTATTGTCATCCGGTAATCATATGCGATATTTTCACTCATTTCTGTGTATGTTTGCATTGCCGTTCATTATATGCATGAATAACCTTATAGTTATCATGTATGCTTATGAACTATTTACTATCATTCAAATATCAAACTATATATGGATGAATTCTAGGCTGAAAGATTTGTAGTCAAAGACACCTAAAGCGAGTGCTTGAGAAGGAGTTATGCAAATTGCAAGCCATGAAGAAATCCTTGACACTAAGGCGATGCTTGACAGCCACTGGTTTTACCATTTTCGGACTTATTACTGAAAGCTCAATGTTGTGTCGACTATATGGATGATTCTAGACTCAAGGAAACATGAAGAGTGCAGAGCACTAACGGAGTTGGACGAAGAGTTATGGCGAAAATTAGAAGTTGGGGTTTGAAGGTGTGAAGACTCACGCAATTGCGTGGAAACCACGATAAGCATTCCAGGATGCGAGGCCTCTGTGATTGGCGAAACCCGCAATTGCGTACCAAGTTGAAAATTTGAGCTGGCTTACATGTGGCGACAGCCCGCCTGCCGGCATGCCATGAGCTCCTTGGAAGCGATTTTACGCCGATTTTGACCACCGGGCCATCGAACGACCCTTGTCCATGACCCTGATATTCTCCCCAATTGAGGCCACGAAACATGCCACGAAACACGGCGCCAAACATGCCAAAAGCATGACGTAAAACCATCCTACAGTAAGCTTAAAATCTGCTGAGTAGGAATAAAACCAGATTAATCATACCGAAATTCTACACGAAAGCATAGCCTCCGTGAGTTCACCACGCGAGCGCGTCATTCCATAAAAGTCACCTTCCACTTCAAAATCTTAGTTCATGCGAGCATAATTCTATTTCCATACATGTAACTATTTTCCTGTTTGTTTCAGCATGTGTTGTCTAATCGTATACTTTACAATCTCATGTATTTCTATGTATATTCATTTCATGTATTCTATATTCATATTATTCATCTATTCATATCTTATATATATTCATATATATATTCTTATTCTTTTATCTAATTTATATCTTCAATACAGGTTCGAGTACCTTGCACAGGATCGATCAAATTTCCGTATTGGTCCCAATCTGCAGGACTAAATCCTGACTATTAGGGCAGAAAACAACATGCCATTACATGACTTTATTCCAATGGAAAATTCCTTACCTCTAGTAGAGTTTGGCGAAACTCAAGATTTGTAGAGTGCGCGGCGTGACCGGATGCGTGGATCAACTCTTCTCTTGGTCCGGGCCGGTCGGCCGTCGGAGGCGTCGTGAATCGAGAAAATCACAGAAACTTAAATTGTGGCGCCCAAGCCCGGGGTCAGTTGACTGTCGACGTAGAATACTGCGTGAATGTCGGGACCAGACCTTTCACGTCGGGCAGAATCTCGCTGTGGGAGCTTACGAAATAAAACACATATCACGTCACGAACCGTTACCGGCCCATATTAATCCCGATATATCCAATCGTGAGTATGCTGGTAGCCCAGGCCCGTAAACAATACTGATATACGTACCAACTATACCAAATAGTTACAAGAAGAATTTAATATGTTTCTACTCTTGCTCTGACACCTTATCAAACTTATAGGGGTTCCTAATATGTTTAAATCGAGACAAAGCCTAGGTTTGTACCTGATACCGGTCTGCAGGAATGATAGTCCCTATACGCTCCATGCACGTAAGAGTAATATCCCTCGACGGAGATTGAGCTAATGCTTTCGATAGTGGAATCGCCTTAAGTGGGCTCTCACCACCCTAAGTGCGATCTGATGTTCTTGATAGAAACCACCACGTTGAAGCCGAGTAAGATCTGCGAATGTCTGTGTATTTCGAGATCCAGGGTCCTCTGACTCCCTCACACTGCTTTAAGCCTGTATAGCAGAGAATAGTATGTTTTATTTCTTTGTGGAATGACCCTCAAGAAGTGTATATATCAATTGGGCGTAAGGCGATTGATATATTATTCATTATGGAATTTGCCTAGATGAATATCAATTGCCAGGGCGACAGCTCAGACGATTGATATTTTTAATTTGAACTACCATCGATAATTAACATTTTTTAAATGACCCTCCCAGACCATTTTCTCTAAGGGCTGTCTCAGCCACACTCACTCCTATAGTTCTAAGGTGTTCAGTGCGTATGGAATGTCTTGCCGATTCGATCTGAGACTAATCATACGAATATGTAAACATTGCATATCACATAATATCGATCACCACCCGATCTGTATGTGTAATTAATCGATTTCATCAAAAATTGCTCATAGGCTAATGATCAAACACGACAATTCGACTTGAACCCTCAAACTGGCTTACATTTCACGAAAGCCTATTTTTGTGTCCATGATCACCATGAGCACATTAAAAACCTGAGTTTGCGGTTCAAACACACATCCATTCGTCGGTTCACTTTTTGAACGCATTTTCTGAAGTAATTTCGGCCTCATTTAATCGTCATGATTTATCACAAAAATGCAACATTGACCACCCCCAAATCAGCCATGGCGATCCACGATGCTTGTTGGACACAAGAAATTTATATCAATTCGGTCCGAGGTTTGGGGCCAGATCAACCAACCTCAGGCCTCGATGCGAGCCTGAGCATTCGTAAACGCCCAAAATGGGAATAAAACTCGGTAGGGGAGAAGCCCCTACCCTCTCGGAGTTTGTCGAAACTCTGGCAGGGTCCAGCGTATTTGCTCCGCGTAGAGCGTCTTTCCTTCTCGCGGCGAAAGGCCTGTGACGGTCGGATCGCAGGTATTTTCCTAGAGAGGAAGACTACTCTCTGTAAAAAACGCCATTTTTGTTTCTTGCATCATTTCCCTTTTCTCCTTTTTCAATTCCTATTTTTTGCCTTTTTCTCTTGGAGAAGACAAAGGCACTATTTAGTGTTTTGTCTTATTATCATTAAATCATTTCCGAGTGTTATGTCAGCCCCGGTTTTGACATTGGCACTATCTCGGTAGTCCATTTTCATCATTTCTCTACTCATACCACTTTGCCAACTTTTTTATGAGTATATGCTATACGTGACTTTCGTCGCATCGAGGCGTTTTCTGACACGACTGCGATGCCTCGAAAAGCGTGTCAACTCAGATTATCCTCGAATTTTCTGAAATTTCGTGCTAGGTAGATTTCGGGACGTTCTCAGCAGCATTCCTCCAGTTGGTAATACGATATCTGAAGAATAAATTTTGGATTTACAATAAGAGTACAATTTTGTAATGAAATTACAATTTTGCCCTTTTCCATAAGTGGAATTTCTGGTTTATTTCTCCCCTCTATAAAAGGAATTTCGTCCAGAAATTCTAAACCAAATCATATATTTCGCATCTTTATGCACAACATGTGCATTCTACCGTATGTAAACTAGTCATTCCCCAATTATTAAGCAGATTTGGTGCGTGCACTTCATCCCTAAACAGAAGGGTAGGTGGCGCATCGTGTCCTGCAGCTCCCAAGTGGTCCTCCACTCCATGGTGCCTCCGTAGTACCTGACCTGTGATCTGCGTCCTGCAAAAACCTAATGCGTTATCAACGATGCACGCGCGTTATACTGGGTCCCAATCAGGTATCATGCCGATGTCACGACACTGTACCCATAATTTGGATCTGGAGTATATTCGGGCATGGAGACTTGAAATACCTCGTGGACACCTGATGACATGCTAGTGATATGCGCCCGATAGAGTCTATGACTGATTGCTACACCTGATTATCTCGAAAGCGATGAGTATAAGCATGGCTTCCGAGTCTTTGGACGACCCTCCCTTCTTAGGCATCACCTTTGAAAAGACATGATCCTGACCTCGAACTCTAAAGTGCGGCATTGGCACATCAGCATGAGCTCTTCTCTTGGCTGAAGCGTTGAGAAAGGCGTTTATGCGTATCAACTCACCTTCTGTTGGGTATGCCCATCCATCGGAAGGACCAGTGATGGAACTCTCTTTCTGTGGTCGAGCATAACGGTAATCTACATGCCTCGTACCATGACTCATATGGTGCCGTACCGTACAATGTATTGTTGTGGCGATTCGCAGGCGATTGCTCCTCATTCCCTTATGGTCGGGACGCGTAACCGCGGCGTGTCCTCTAACACGCGCCAACAATCCATACAACCGTAACCACACCGCGACCGCGGCGGTGTGCGCGCTTCTTTCTCTCAGTCGCGATCGCCCCGTGATCGATGCGCCCGATGCGAGTCGGTATCATTGCATGACCTGTATAAAGCTATGCAGTACCGACAACACCAATCTGATTGCGAAGGGGTATCTGATTCTCGAGTCCTCAGGCTCTATCTATATTTCTAAGTACGTGATAACTTTGTGATGTGTTTTATTTAGGTCAACATGTAGAGCTCACCTTTGAGCCTCTTACATTCCTGCGAAATTCGGATATCTCTGATGCTCTTCCACCACAACTCAGGTGGTAAATGGCCGTCTGGAATTGCACCCACACACACACCCAGCCTAATGAGGTGTCTGTGGTGGCGGCGCGGGTGCATGGTACCATAATTAGGAGGCGATTCTGGAATCTCGCTCATATAATTAACATGACTGTATCGGGGTCGACTTTCTCTACATCCCTGGGAATAACATCCCATACCTGGCTTCTCACAAAAAAGGCCTTAGCATACAGCGTCACAAGGCGTGTTTAAAATTGTCTGCGACAGTGGAATCCCCGATTACTAACAACTTAGATGGGCATCGGCTCATCCATGTCAAGCCGTGTCAATGACGATAGTCACCACCCCAGATTACCTGCAGCTTATTGCGCAACTCACGATGTCACGACTTGATACGCTCTGGCCCTCTGGCTTTATCTATCTTTGTTAGGGTGCAGCCATAGCACCAGAACTAAAGCGGTTCCTCCCCAACTTTGGCCACTAGATTATTCAGGAGGAATGAGCAGTCTCTCTCTCTGTTCTACGGTAGCTGGGATGTGTCGAAGTCACAGGATCGTTGTCTCACAGGGGCGATCCACGTCTCCACATCTGTGAACGCCCGGGTCACGAAGAGCAAGTATTGAAGCGAGTCTTACGCCTCTTCCCGGAACTAGAAGAAGAAGCCCGATCCTCCCTCTTTACTACTGTACGCGTCCAAGGTACTCGGTATCCTCGATGGCTCTCTCACGCTGGTGGGCGATCCCCAACCATGGAGTCCATGTCCCGTGGTAGAATACCTACGATCACCTTGCTGAATGGACAACCCCATTTGTTCCGAATCTCTGTAATATCGGCCCGATCCGCGACTTAGTATCTCGAAGATTGACATTGGTCTCTCTGACTCATGCGGCCTCGACCTTCTCGGGGTCGGCCAGCCGTCTTCACGATCTTGGCGTATTTGTGTGCCTAAAATCTCCTGCGTGATGGCAAAACTTGCCACGGGGCAATACGATTGATGGTCTCTTTCCGCTGGTATGTCTGATCTGAGTAATCTTCGTACTCGCGCGGCGAGGAGTAGTCGATAATATCGCGAAGACCGATGGCCCGATCTATATGGGGTTTGAATACCCATGCATGAGATCCCGTGAATCTTCTTTGATCATTCGTCGATAAAGAGCATCACGAAGCCAAACTCAAAACGCGCTGCCGTCGTCTGTGGCTGTCTTAGGGATAAGCGTATCCACAACCCTCGGTGATGGTAGCCCGGTGCGAGGTATCTTAAGTGGAGCTTCGCGCTCCTCTCAGTGATGACAAATCATCCGACCCTCGGTAGTGAATTAGATTCTTGATCATAACCTGTTATTTGTCGATTAGTCAGTGCATGGTCGAAGGGTCTTGTCCTTCTTTTCGCCAAAACAGGAATCAGCGCCCCATGTGGTGAAGTGCTTGATCGCCAGACCCCCTTGTCGATGGCTCACATGGCTGGACTCTGAGGTTCCACACAACTCAATGGTGCCATTCCTCTGAGTCATAGAGTGGTGGCTTTGGGAGGTGTAACTCGATAAGAAGTCTGCCTGTGGGCCGAGTCCAGTAGCTCATGCGGAAAACATCCACAATACTTGCATCTTGCTGAGGTAGATCTAAGTCACAGTCTCTCCTCGTCCTCCTGGTCAAGGCACGCTAGCCAACTTAGCTAGCTACATCTGACACTTGGACTCGTATCCTATATGGGGCAAAATATCATGCTTGTCCCCACGAAACCTGCCACCACAAATAGATCCTGGCATTATAGGCGGTAACTCTCACAGCTATGTTCGATAAGTCACTGCAATAGGTATTGGCGATCCATCCTGGGGATGACATGAACACTGACATGTCCATGATCTCAGCGTGCGGATCCTTGTGGTAGAGTCCCCAGAGATCTCTCTTTGCTTGACCTCGACTATCATCCTTATTCTGCGCCACACAATCACAGGGAGAACTCCGCGTCTCTTGACTCCTAAGATGCAATAGAGGTCACTTTGCCCGTTTCCATATATTTGGGCCTCGCTCCTGGTAGAACGTTTAGTCTAATCTGGTAGTGTCGGAGGTGTTTCATAACTTCCAACACCTTCTGTTCGTATGTGAACCCGATGGTCTACGCTACATCGGATCTCCTCCCCTTGTGAATGTCGGAGGATGTTGCGTCCTAAACTTCTGGAGGTTACTAGGACCTCTCACATTTACACGCTGTACTAGCTACGTGCGATGTAGCGTATACGTATCTGACGACCTCAACAAGGGCCTTATCAAATACGGTGGTGCGACCCGATTACCTGTGGGCGCCCTCGTCCTCGTGCCTTTCGACTAGCCATCGTATTTCTGATGCGTGATAGAAATCATTAATTTTCATTTGATACAGCTAGCAATGCACGTACCAATTACTCATAGACTTAACAACCATGGCCCGACCATTCATTTCCTAAGTGGCGCTAAATTCCAACCACTCTCGAGTTCATTTATTTGATAAAATTCCAAGTTTTCTTGTTCATTTCATTATCAAATCTCTAGGTCATGATTCATAACGTAGCATTCATTATTCTATACGCATTACACCATGGAAATAATTTCCCATGACAATCGCGCAATCCTGTTTCAATGTTAGTTAAATACAATACGAGCTTATCTCAGGTATAAGCCGACCCAGAGACACTATTCATACACCCGTCGATTATATACACATTGTTCTTGCATTTACAAATGTCTGAGGCAATTAGATATACATTTAAAACATTTTATCAACAAAAATTTCATTTTTTCAAAAATTTTGTCTCATTTTATTAAATTTTATTTTATTTGATTTTTTCAAAAAAAAAAAATCGAAATTTACTGTTCATAGTTGACCGGTCAACGATTACTGTTCACGGATACTATTCATGGTTTACTGTTTACGGATACTATTCACGGTTTCTTTGTTCACTGGATCTTATTGGTCATAATAAAAATTATTACACTTCCATTGACCCCTTGTTGTCTTACTGATACAATTCCTCCGCCAGCCCTCTGATACAGATCTTCCTCGTATTTGCAATCTGATCTAACCTTCCTCTCTGAAGTGCAATACAATACAGTATTGCAATACAAACTCAGCCCTCAAGCCTCCTTCTCTGCAATACAATATTTGTGTATTACTGATATGACTTTAGCCTTCAAACCCTCTCTTACTTGATACAATTTCTTCCATCTCTGTAATCTGACCACTATATTCTGATACATTTTTCTTTAAAACAAGCCTCTCCAACTTGCAATACTCTCTTCACTTTCTTGCAATACAAATTTTTTTTTTTTTCTCTACAAATGTAATTTTGGCGAGTAGCCAATGATTCTGCACAATTTTCTGGCTACATTTTTTTCATTTCTTGCTGTGGAAAATACATAAAAAAAAAAATATATATATATATATATATATATATATATATATATATATTTCATTTTTTCATTTTGAACACCCCGAATAAATTCATAGAGGCATTTTTGTTCAATTTTCTTCAATTTTACAACTTGTAAAACCTTAGAAAAAAATTATTTTTCTTGATAACCGAAATAAATTTATGAAATTTATTTATTTATTCACTTTGTTCAAGCTTACCTTTAATAAACTCAAAATGTCTACACACTTTAAAATTTTATTAAATTTCTATTTTGTCATCCAATAAACCAAATAAATTGATTTCAATTTATTTCATTTCCAGTTTTGTACACTGTAAAAAAAAATTTCTCCACCTTATATATATATATATATATATATATATATATATATATATATATATATATATTCTCATTTCTGATAAACGAATAAGATGTACCATTTGTTTTTATTTTATTATTATTTTTCAATTCAGTGCGGAAAGGTCCAAGAATTTCCTCAAAGCCTCCTTATATAACACTAACATAGTGTTCAACCTCAAGAACTTATTAAAATTTGATTTCATTATCGATATACCAAATAAATTTCTAAAAAAAAAATTATTTCTTTTATTTTATCCTTCCGGTTACTTTGTAAACTCCAATTAGTTTTCCAACACTGTGTACTGTTTGCCTAAGCACCACGAACATTCACATCATACTTTAACATGACATACACACCACCATCATACAATAGTGTTCATCAAATCACACAAAACAAACTGCATCTGATATCTAGTTTTGTCCTTGTTTCCTAGGTAATCATACCTAAACCCGACGCTGGGAGCTTTTTACCTAGTGGTGATGTTCTTACTCGGCTTATGGCTAGCCAAAATCCTCGGCCTCCCAGGTTTCGCATCACCATCTTTCGCGTCGAACCACCCTAGTGGTGATGGATACCAGGCTTCGAGCTCCTAGGTGACCGTATACCTAAGCTCACACGTCTGCAGCATGTGCCAAAGCGGAGGTCAGTTGACTACGTCCCGACGTGAATACTCTTGAATGTCGGGTGACCGATGCTTTTCAATCGGGCGGAGTCTCCTTTGTGCGGGGAGCTCTACCTGAGCCACAAGGCACACATAAATACACATCTGAAATGATGCAATATAATCCAATATATCCGATCACACATGAGTATCTGGCCACTTGGGCCCATAAACAATACTGATATAGCACCAACTATATACCCGATAGTTACAAGAGTTAATATGTTTCTCTTATCTGACATATATCAAGCTATAGAGATCTAATACATGTTTAATCGGAACCAAAGCCACAGCTGAAGCTTTCTTCCTAATCCTCGATCTCTAGGAGCGAAAGCGTCTCTCATGCGGCTCACACTGTGCACAGCAAAATAATATCCCTCGACAGGGAGTAGGCTAATGTCTTTCGATGATGGAATGTCGCCTTAAGTGGGCTGCTCACCACCTAAGTGCGGTGCAATGTTCCAATGAAAACACACATTCGAGCAAATGCATGATCCTGCCAGATATGCATGGCAAACTGGATCCAGTCCTCACCAGGCTCCTCGCTCCTTTAAGCCTCGTATGAGAATATTGTATTTTACTGCTTTGTGGGTGACCCTCCCACGAGAAGTGTATATATCTGATGGTCGCTCAGACGATTGATATTTTGTTGTTGTGGACCACCCTCGTGAATATCAATTTGGGCACTCGACGATTGATATTTTTAATTTAGATACCCTTCGATAATTAACATTTTGAGAGAAAGCGACCCCTCAAGACCATTTCCTACAGACTCATCTCTTGCTCTTTGCTTCCTATAGTCATGGGTGTTCAGTGCATATGGAATGCATCTTATGCAATTCCAATGCGAGACTAATCACATCTGAAATATGTAAGCATGCACATATGCACATAATATCCCAGTGTTTGATCATGTCATGTAGTAATCATTCACATCAAAATTAGCTCACTTGGGTGCAATAGTCAAACACGAACAATTAGGCAGATGCTAGGCCCGAGCACATTTCTGCAAACCTCCTTTTGTGTGGCAGCCTCTATGAGCGGTAAAACTGGAACTACGGTTCAAACACACATCCGTTAAGTGAGTTCACTTTGTGAACGCGTTTCACGACCATTTGGCCTCATTCATCAAATCCATGATTTATCACAAAAATGCAACATTGACCACCCAGATCACAGCCGCGGCGATCACAGTGCTACATTTGGATTCAAAAAGAGGTATATCAATTTGGTCCCAGGTTTTGGGGCGAATCAAAAAGCGGCCCCTCACGGCCTCATTTTACTCAAACATTAAGTAAAAACACTTAAAATGGGAATAAAAACTCAAGTAAGGGCTTTTCCTCTCGAGTTGTCGAAAACTTCATCAAGCGGAGTCCGCAGTAGCACACTCGCGTCGACGTCTTTCTTTCTCGGCCAGAAGGCAGCCAGAAGCGGTTGGATCGCGTATTTAGAGAAGAAGACTCTCTCCACCTTAAAAAAACGCCGTTTTGTTCACGCATCTCATTTCCACTTTCTCCTTTTTCGATTCCGTTTTCCTTTTTCTAGTTGGAGAAACCGAGAGAACCTTGTTTGATGTTTTGTCTTATTATCATTAATCGAGCTCGAAATGACCATTATGTCCCTCATATTCTAAGACTATCTCGGCCGCCCATTTTCATCATTTCTTACTCATACCACTACGGCACATGAGTATATGCTATACGTGACTTTCGTCGCATCGAAAATCGTTTTACGACACCCGAACTGTGATGCCTCGAAAAACGTGTCAACTTTGATTATCTCGAAATTTTACGAAATTTTACGCAAGGCTAGATATTCGTGGAGATGATTCCAACTGCAAAGAAATCCTGCCATCATCTGATATCTAGAGAATAAATTTTGATTTTAACCAAATACAATTTTTGTAATCGAAATTACTTTATTTTGCCATTTTTCCATAAATCGAATTTCTGCCCACACTTAGTATTTTTCGAACTTACTTGAATTCTTGACGAAATCCCATGATTTTGCATTTCACGCGTAACCCTTCTCTCGTCGAGCACGAACTTTCGTTCGTCCGATCACGACCCCGACGATCGGTAAACTACGCATACACGGGGGTTATAGAAGCGAAGAAAATAAAAATAAAATTTTATCTCACGCTCAGTCTCTCTCGACTGCACCCTGCTCCTCTCCTTATTATATATATATATATATATAGTTCATGGGCCCACATGTCCCCCTCTCCTCATCTATCCTTATCCGTTTTTCTACCCGAATAATCATTTTTCCTGCTCAAGTTTCAATAATCTTAAACAGGGAAATTTTTAAATATCATTCAATTTTTTGGGATTTTTCTTAAAACCTCGCTTTTTCGTTCACCTGATGTTCATTACCGACTTCTCGTGAAAATCTCGACCGTTCTGACCGACGAATTCGACATAGTAGCTAGATTTCACGAGACGATTCCAACAACAAAGGATGTCCGTTGGTCTTCGAGATCTAGAAATTTTCCAGGATTTTTCAAAGCGACAAAATTACTGTTTTGCCATTTCTCATAAAAATGTTATTTTTTTCGAACGAATACAATTTTAACTTATTTTATACCCTAAACATGTTATAAACCTGTTAGGGAATATTTTGGGGTGTTACAAAACAAAAACCCAATTAAAATAGCCAACAAATTGTGAAAAAAGTAGGAAAATAACTTCTCATTTATTGATTATATTGAAATTTTATATGATATTTGATGATAAATGATTGTAAATTTGACTATATTTGAGATTAAATATATATATATATATATATATATATATATATATATATATATATATATATATATATGTAAGATAGGTTGGGTCTTACATAAAAACGCATGCGCTCTTATGTGTCTTGCGCCCAAGGCTCCAAAAGAATTATTTATACTTGGTGATGCGGATGGGAGTTAAGTGTTGTTCATGTTACTAATGAACTTTATGAGCGTCATGAAAGACACAATAAGCATACAAATCGATAAAGCAGCCATGCGTGCCATTTAATAAAAGTTCAAGAGCTGCGCGGGAATTTTCATGACGAGTGAAAAATCAAACACAGAAGTTGTTAGTTAGCAAGAAAGCAAATCTTCAAAAAGCGTCCTATTTACTCAAGAGAATACACCATTCTTGAGCTTTAAAGTTATTTATCTCTTATCATGACACAACTTGGAGCATTTAAAGCAACCCCTAGAAAGCAAAGATAGTGTTTGTATCTCAGAAGACCCGAGAAATTCCACTTCGAATAAGGCAAAACGTAATTTTGATTACAAAATTGTAATTACGGTTAAAAATCGTAATTAATTTCTAGACACCTGGATGACTAAACGTGGATTGCACCGTTGGAATCGTCTCGCAGTGACCCATTTAGCACTGCAAAATTTCTCGTAATTTGCCGAGAGAGACGAAAGCTCCAAGACGTTTTCGAGGCATCGCGATTCGGTGTCAGAATCGGTTTTCGATGCGACTAAAGCCACATATAACATGTACTCATGTACCATAAGTGGTATGCAGTGAGGTAACGATTTAAACGACTGGCCGAGATAGCGCCGAATATCAAATTCGAAAAGGAGGGACAAATGGTCATTTTCAAGGTTGATTTAAGTCACAAGGAGACGAATCATCAAATAGTTCTCCTCAAAAGCCAAAACCAAAAACGTGAAGCAACCGTAATTCTTCCAACGCCACCATTTTTGAGAGAAATGCTTTAGAGAGAAACTTTTCTTAAAATACGCAAGGACCACCGTCTTACGGCCGACTTATATGAGGGAAACGTTTCACACTGAGCAAAGCTACGCCGTGGACCCCGGGTTTTGGGGCGTCATAGCTTGGTATCAGAGCTTAGATAAACGATTACCTTGGGAGCTCGTGGGTGTAGTTATAAGTTTAGTTCTGATACCGCCTTCACAATTTCCTGGTATCGTAGCCAAGGCATACGACACCTATAGCGTGTCAAGTATGGGCCTAGGATATGCAATTGTAGTGTAGTGCCTGGTTAGGATTACCTGGCGCTTGAAATCCGATACCGTCATTGTGCTTTGCACGAGCTTAGGTATACGAATACCTAGGAGCTCTGCTCAAGTATCCATCACCACTAGGGGGTTTGATGTGGAGAATAGGTATATGAAAACCTAGAGATTGAGGGCTTGGGCTTAGGCCGTAGTCGTGTCAAAACATCACCACTAGGTGTGGTTCAATGTTGAGTTTAGGTATGGGATTACCTAGGAAAATCACGGGTTAACACTAGGACACTACGTGCACGTGTGTTGATGTGTTTTGTGTGATTTTGTGAATTAATTGGTGATTGTGTGTATAACATGATCTGTAATGTGTTATAATGTTGTGTGCTTGGTGATTAGCACATAGATATTAAGGAAATATTTTAGAAAATGTTTTGAGTGGTATAGTGTACAAAACCCGAATGTAATGAAGAAAATAAATTTTATAAATTTATTGGATGGGAATTGAAGAATATAAAAGAAAATAAATTTTTATAAATTTATTTGAGTGGGAGAAAATTTTTCGTTGAAAAAATCGAAAAGGAAAATAAAATTTTATAAATTATTTGGTTATGAAGTGAGAAAAATTTCTAAGGTTTTATGGGGTGTAAAATTTAAGAAAATGGGGTTAAATAAATTTTTATAAATTTATTTGAGTATTAAAGAGTATGAAAAAAAAAATAAAAATTTTGAATTTTTAGTGATTTTTAATGATTTTTCATACCGCTGAAATACTGAAATTAATAATAATAATTATTATTAATATTGAAAAAAAATTAAGCAGGTGAAATTTGATGGGCTACTGCCCATTTTGTATTGGGAGAGAAGAAGGATGAAAAAAATTGTATTGGCAGACACCCGTGGTGTATTGCAAGATAGCGAAGTAAAGGTTCGGGCGAAGCAGGTCAATAGTAAGGTCGGATCAGATTGCACACGCGTCTACTTATGCCACAATATAATCATCATCAGAGCGGCGGCTATTGGCGCATTTGGTGCTGGCTGGGCGCCGCTGGCGCCAAGGCAGTGTGCAGTAGGCGGCGCTGGGCGGCGCTGGGCAGTGCGTGCGTAAGCAGCGGGTAGCGCAGTGCATTTACGCGAAGGCGCGGCGCACGGGCGCGGTGGCGGCGCGGGTAAAGTGGCGGCGCAGCGCCAGCTGGGCGCAGGAGCGCAGGCGAGCGCGGCGCGCTGCGGGCCGGGCTGGGCGCGCGCCGGGCGCGGGCGCGCGGCCCGGGCGCCCTCGGGCTCGGGCCTCTCGGGCGCTGCACCTGGGCACTCGCCCATTTTCAACCACGCTTTGACTCGTTTTTTTTCTCCAGTCACCAAATGAACACCGTCATTGTAAAATTAAAATTTTTCGAAAAATATATATATATATATATATATATATAATATTTTATTAAATTCCAATAAAATCAAATAAAATCAAATAAATTTGATAAAATTTAAAAATAAAATTTTTGAAAATAAAATTTTGTTGAAAACAATATTTTAAACGCGAAATTGATTGCGTATACACTAAGTTATGTGTATGATTAGTGTCTCGGGGCTGTGGTTATGCCTTAGAGACACTGTATTGGATTTAACTACCGTTGGAAATCATGATTGCGCGGTAGTTGCGTAGGAAGTTATATGCATAGTGTGATGCGTATAGGAAAAAAAAAATGGTGAATGCTAAGGTTAGGACCGATGACCTTAGGGATTTGGATAATGAAATGAACAAGAGCCTAAAATTTTATTGAAAAAAAAAATGAATTGAGTGGTTGGAAGTTAGCGCCACTTAGAAAATGAACGGTTTGTTCATGTAGAAGTCAAGTCTATTAGTAATCACATTCCATTACTAGATGTATCATGAAAATTGTACGTTCTTGTTGCCATGTTATTCGTAAATGGCTAGTAGAGGACGAGGACACGTAGGACGCCCACGGGTGAAGCAAGTCAGCACAATCTGTTTGATTAGCGTATCTTTGTCTTAAGCCGTAGGTATTACACGCTATAGCACGTGTCGGGGTATAGCGCTAGATAAGAAGATCCTAGTAACCTTCGCAGGTTTAGATGCCATCATCCCCGACATTCATAGGAAAGATCGGATGGTGGTATAACAACATAGGTTCATGCAGACGAGAAAGTGCTGGGAGGCTATGGAGATTACCCCCGACGCTGACCCTGATTAGACTAGCTGCGTTCTAGCTAGAGAATGATGCCCAAATATATGGAATCGGGGCAAGGACCTCTAAACCTTGGGGAGGAGCCGTTGTATTGCAATTCCTCCCCTAGGGATTAGGGCGAGAATGGACGAGATATGCCGGTGCTGCGAGTTAGGAGATCTCGGGACTCTACCTCACGCTGGACCCGAGGACGCGGACATGTCGAGTTCGATGTCATCCCCGATGGATTGCTGATTACATATGTTAAAGATCGATTGCGGAGCCGGGAGAAGTATCGCACAGATTTATCAAGAACATTTGGGCATAAAGGTGGTTTTTCTGCTGCATTTACTGAAACTCAAAATGCTCATGACTGGTCTTAATATTAGCGAGCCTACCCTAGAGGACAAGGAGAGGTCATACTTGGATTCACCTCGAGTAAAGGTGCGAATATGTGGATGTTTTCCGCATGAGCTACCCGACTACCTCCACCGAGGGATGTAGACTTCGTGATTGAGTTACACTGTATTTTCACCCATCTCTATGACTGCGATAAGATGGCACTCGGGGTTGAGTTGCAGTGAACTCGTAGTCCGTACCAATGTGAGCTAACGTGGACAAGGGGTTCATTGGGGACAGCACTCTCACCACGGTGCTCCTGCTCGCTGCGAAAAAGAAGGACAAGATCCTTCGACTGTGCATTGACTACAGGCAGTTGAACAGAGTTACGATCAATAATCGGTACCCATTACCGAGGATTGATGATTTATTTGACCAGTTGAGAGGAGCGAGTCTACTTAAGTATGATAGACCTTCGCACTGTTACCATCAACGAGGGTTAGGGGAGACGTATATCCCTAAGACGGCGCGACGCTGCTATGGGCACTTTGGAGTTTACTAAGTGATGCTCCTTCGATTGACGAATGCGCCAACAAAGATTCATGGATCTCATGCATAGGATATTTCTAACCCTATTTAGATCGCTTTGTCGTAGTCTTCTGGATGACACTGATCTACTCCCCCGCAGAGTGGGAGCATGAGTATCACTGAGGATCGCTTACGCTCTGTTGAGAGACCATCACCGCACACCAAGTTCAGCAAGTGCGAGTTTTAGCTTACTGAGGGGAGATTTTGGGACACGTGGTGTCGCATCGAGTGCTGCTAGTCGACCTGTATAGCTGAGGCAAGCATGCGTCGAGACCGAAAGTCAATCTTCGAGATACGTAGTTCTTGGGATAGGCTGGGTATTACAGGAGATGCGAGAATGGGCTGAAGTTGTCCATTATGGGCAGGATTGTAGGATTTTCTCCCTACTTGCGTTTTATTCCCATTTTTAAGGGTTTTTCGATGTTTCTGCTTGGTTTGAGTCAAGTTGCTTTGATCGGTCCCAAAAACTTGGGACCGAAGTTATGGAAATTTTTTTGGGATTTTTGAGAGGCCGTGACTGCCCGTAAAAATAAGTGGGCTGTTAGGTCTTTAATTCTGCACTTTTGGGGCTTTAAATCATGTATTTGTATGGAAAAAGGTCGGGAATGCCGATCGTCCCAAAACATGGGACCGACCACAACGGTATCTTTATATCCGTGGTCTGTCCCGCGAACGCCCGCAAACCGCTGGTTGCTGTGTTAGGAATTTATGGAATAAATTCTATTTGGTGATTAGGACCTAAACGGAATGGAAATCGGTTCCACCAAGAGGAACCGGTGTAGGAAGTGTGGGTCGCCTTCGTGACACCCCACTTATTCGTTGGGACTGAAAAACAATCCCTGCTCAGGATAAATGGGGCTTCAAATTGTCCATGTGTTTTGCAAGGAATTGTATGAAATGAGTGACTTGATTCCGTGGTGTAGAAACAAATATAGGTTAATGCTTAATGAGGATTAACATGAGGTCACAATTATATGGAATATACTGTGTATGTATAAAGCCATTGGGAATAAAGATTGTACTTGCTCACCTTGCGCTGGAATATAATTGTATGACATAGGCCATTGGAGGATGAAATTATGAATTGCCTTTTCAATTGAGCTAAATTGGGTGATGTTGATGTGTTGGAATTACATGCAAATGTAGTTATTGAAAATATGCATGTTGACATATATGTAACGATTTTTGAAAAATTCAAGATAACGCAGATTTCATACGCACCGGGTAACCTAGAGCTGGGTGTGTGAGTGCATGACATGGATGGTAAAAACGGGCATGTTTTAGAAAGGAATTTCAGCCAGATGATATTCTATACTGGGCTGGGAGATTGGCCAACATCATTTCTGATGAGGACCATGACCCGCTTTCGTGAAAGCTCACCAACTACCCACCTCGAGGGTAGTCCTTATTATTTTACCGAATATTTTTTAGTATATTTTCAAGAACAAAAGTTTTGTTTTGAAAATGATTATTTTCTCGCTACATGGCTTAGGCAAGTGTGAGTGAGTCGTGAGGACTCGCGGACATGGGATGACATGTGGCATGGTCTTGTGTATTTACTTGAGGGTGTGTTTACTTAGAGCATTGCAATCGCACTTAGGTGGTGAGCAGTCTATTCTAGGGCGATTCTCCTCACCGAGCTTTTAGCCTGCACTCCTGCAAAGCCGTGGGACCCCTTTATTTCAAGTACAAGGAGAGCGAGAAGACGTATCCATTTTGAAGAAGCTGCTTGTGGCTTCGATGGTTTTTGGGATATAACATGTGTATTAGAATTGTAGATTTTAATATATGTTTGTATAAAATCAAAGTGTAATCAACTATTGAATTATTGGGAGATAATTGGAATATAGTTGTGATATTGTTTTGATGAGTATTGACTTATGAGCCCAAGAGGCATTTTTACTCATGTTAAGATTATATTATGCATATTGACCCATTAAAGGTGTAAATGTGTTATTTACAAAATGCCAGCACAAAGGAGACTCGTCGATTTTCAGTGGTGTCGTAACTGTGACCTCCACTTGTATTCCGCTGGCTGATTCGTAGTCAATCCACCCCCGGTTTTGGGGCGCTACGCCTTGGAAAAAAAAAAAAATCAAATAAATAAACTTTACTAAGTTTATTTGAGTACCGGGAGAAAAAAAAAAAAAATTGACATGTCTTTGTGTTCCGTGAGGCGTAAGAGATGAAAAAAATTAGTATGATAGTGTTTTCCATTGTCGGAATAAAGAAGAAAGAAAATAAATTTGAATAAATTTCATATTTAGTTTAAAAGGAAAATGAGAAAAAAAAAAAAAGAGGTAGAAAAATACTTTTCTAAGGTTTCACAAGTTGTAAAATTGAAGAAAATTGAATAAAAAGCAAATTTACAAATTTATTTGAGTATTCTGAAATTTGAAAAAAAAGGTATACTTATGTTTTTGGGTATTTTTCCAAATAGCATGTGTGAAAAAAATACATATGTATTTTTGGGTGATTTTCTAGCACTAAAAAAAATTCGCCAAAAGAGGCTACAGAATCCGATCAAATATCGCCATCATTGTATTTGGGAGAAAAAATTTTGTATTGCAACCTTGGGTTTTGTATTGCAAGAGAAGTGCTTGAATAGCTAGGAAATTGTATTGCAAGACAATGAATTGTATTGCAACTTAGGGTAGTTGGTTGCTGGAAATAGTGTTGCAATACAAGGGATTGTATTGTGACAAAATAGCAAGGGTTGGCTGTTGAAGTAAATCATTGCAATATAAGATGCAAGTAATGGATTGTATTGCAATATATGAGGCAGGTAGGGAAAATTGTATTAAAAGAGAAGGTTTGAGGGGGTTGAGGATTGTATTGCAATACACTTCACTATATTGTGACCAGAGGCATTGAAGAAGAGGCCAGTGGCTGGTAATAGAATGGATTGTATTGTGACCAATAAAGGGCATCTCGGGTCAACTCGTGAATGCATCGCCTTCAACTACAATCGTGAACAAAGAAACGTTGACCATCAACCATGAATAGTAAATACCCGGAAATCTTGAAAATAAAATAAAATAAAAGGAGACAAAATTTGGGAAAATGGAATTTTCTAAAATAAAATTTGTTGATAAAAATGATTGATATATTGAATAAATTGTCTCAGATTGCCTAAATGCACACATATGCATGGTGTAATGCGTATGGGAAAAGGGTACGTTTCTACTCTTGAAATTATTGACTAGAGTAGCGTTTGAATGTGATGCATCATGTTCATTCATTAATGCATCTTGTGTGATAAGTTTTGGCAAAGAGGTTGAGGCCTTTAGAAAAGCAGTAATATGATGAAAAATTTTTCCCTAGAATGTAGGGAGAGATTTGACTTTTTCTAGAGGTCGAGTCACAAGCAATGGAAGAGTGGTGGACCCAGGGTGGTAGACATATTGGTTGTTGATGTCGCTTGACATGGATGAGATGACAACCATCTAAGTTATCAGCACTGGGACCTAGCTCTGGTCATCATATCGACACCTGCCTCGAGTTATAAGGAGTTACATACGCACATGGTTGATGCAGGCGTAGAATTTGACCTAAATTCCTTTTAAGGAGTGAGATTCCTACCCTCTCGAATAAAGAAAAAACGCACTCGACATAAATCAATTACGTTAATTAATTTCTCTAGATCCGATTATTTGCAAACTGGACAGACCGCTGGGACCGCCTCACAAATTCCGCTAGCACGTAAAATTTCGTAATTTGGTCGAGAGATACTGAGTCGGCACGCTTTTTTCTCGAGGCATCACATTCGGTGTCAGAATCTGTTTTTCGATGCGACGAAAAGCCACATATAACATGTACTCATGTACCATAAGTGGTATGAGTAGAGAAATGATGAAAATGGATGGCCTTAGATAAGCATCGAACATCAAACTGAGAGCATAGGACAAAACGTCATTTTCAAGGTTGATTTAAGCCTCACAGACGAATACCAAATAGCTTCTTCTCCCTCAAAAAAGCCAAAACCAAAAAACGAAGAAATCCAGAATTCTTCCGTAAAGAGTCACCATTTTTGAGAGAAATGCCAGAGAGTAAACTTCTCTCTAAAATACATGAATCCGACCGCCGGCTGCCGACCAGCCAGTTATAGAAACGCTCTACACTGAGCACAGCCGTACGCGACCCCTGCTCAGCGTCGCCAAAGATCCCTTGGTTTTAACTTTTTTTTTCTCGCTTGTTTCTAAGGTAGATGAAAATATCAAGAATATTTCTTCACGTGTAACAAAATGAAATTTCATAAAAATAGAGTGGTGGTGGAGATGGTTCATTTTTATTTTAGCTCTATAAGCTATTTTTCTTTATCGAACTGAAGATATGTTTGACTCTATTACCAAAAAAGAGGAAGAAAATTAGGCTACTACATACTTTTGTTTATGTAGTCACTTTGAAGATTCTGATGTCCTATATATAAACTACCACACAGAGATAACCGCTGATTTCTCACTCAAATTCTGAACGAGGTAATAAACTTAGATTCTTAGAATTCCGAACGAATAATTATATTATTCAATGAATATCATTAATTTCAGTAACTATTTCCAACATTTGTTTCTCCAAAGGAGAAAATAGGCTATCACCAATGATTTCACATAGTGGGGCAATAAATGAGGCATGAATTCACATAATGGGGAAAGACTGTGAGGAAATTGAGAGAGAGGCCGCCCTTCATGTCCAAGTATTAAATCAAAGAAGAGACAGGATGAAATTAATTTCATAAATAGGAAACAAATTTTATGACCATTTACTTGAAAATTTCCTTTTTATTCCTACGAAGAACTTTGAAGACCTGTGCATTGGAAAAGTACCTTCTTTTCCAACCAAGAACAACATTTTTTTCTGTTTTCAGACTACTTTTTGGAAAGCAAAACGAGTCACCGACACTGCTTTTCATAAAGGGACTTTCACCTTTCATTATTCAGGCGGCGTGGGGGACAGTGCATTGTAACAGAAATAGGGACCTATATTCCCAGTGTAAACACAAGACCACGAAATATTATATTATATTAAAGGATAACCAGAAGCAGTTTGACAGAGGCATTGGTTTTCCATCACTTCAAATATTATGAATTTTTATAAATTATTTATTAAAAACATTATAATAATAATTATTCCTTATATTAAAGTATAAAATAAAATAATAATAAAATATTTTTAAAATATAATTCTAGGAGTATGAATAATAATACTGAACTCCGCCAACTCATCCTTAAAGCTGTAAAAAATAAACCCCGAACTTTTAAAATCCGATTATAATTAAACTAAAACTGCCTCATTAAGCTGACGTATTGCACTTCGAATCCAAAAATAAACCTCGTCCCTTTGCCATTCTACTCACTATCCAATGTTAAAACTTAATACTTAATGCTATTATACTATTTATCATTAAACTCAAAAAATCTATTAAGCACAAGAAAAACAAACCTCACCTTATCTTTTTTATTTTTTCACCGTTGCTCCATACTCGTTTTTTTGTTAATAGCAAAGAGGTGCTGTAAAATCTCACGGTAAATCATCCCAGCCCTTTAATACTCTCTTTCTTTTGATCTGAACCGTTCATTGTTTGATTATTAACCGGGAATTGGACATCGTAAATATTGCATCTTTTACCTACACACTGGATCTCATTATGTTAGGGCTAGTTTGGTTTATATTTTTTAAAATTGTTTTTTGTTCTTAAAAATAAGGAAAATATAGATAACATATTTGTTTTTCAATTTTTTACTGTTAAAAAAAAACTCATAAAACATTAAATCGAAATTTGAAATTGATGCCTCATCACTAATCTCTCAAAGTGAAGCCTGCCTGCTCACCAAACCAAGCCATTCATGGAACATGCCAACCCAACACGTGTTTGTTACTTCCCGATATCTCGTATCCCACTTCATGGAACCGCCTTCAATTCGCTTAGTTGGGCCCGCTAATAGTGAAATTTCGAAAGAAAGCCGAAGCAAGGTCTCCCCAAGTAACAACCTAGAAATGTACTCTTGTTAGATTTGTCTAATAACCAACTATCCAAAGTGAAATCCCAAATTTCTCACTAAGCGCCTTTAAGGCTCTAAGATGCTCAACCTCTCCTCCTATAACAAACTCTCCTAAAAATACCAACAAGCTTAACATTTACAAAATATAGAGGTTTGGACTTATCCCACACAAACTCTTCCAGCCCCATTCCTATCGCCTTCACAAAGCTCTTCAACAACCCACTACTCCGATGCGAAGAATAATCACCGACAGTTCGATTCGACCGGTGGCCAAATGAACACTATGACGGATGCAAACATCTATGCCAACAACAACGGGTTGTGCGGGTTCCAAATTCATGTGCCATGTCATGAAGACCTACCATTGGCTCCATGCTGAATTTTTTTTTTTCCTTCCAAGAACTTGATAATGGGTGTTACATCACTTATGAGGTCGCTCTAAGGCTTTTTTTTTTCTTTTTTGGTTTTTTGCTAAAAGCAATTTGTTTTCAGCATGTTTTTTTTTTCATGATTTATTATTGATTTTTTTTTTAAATTGTTGAATAGAAAAGGCCAAACTATTTGACTTTTTTGTAATGTTTTTTTTATTAACAAAAAAGTAGATTTGCAAATATGAGAAAATCATATTCTTTATGATCAAAGCTAATTAAATAAAAATCATAAGTATTTTCAAATGTTATTTAAAAAAGTTTATTTTCTCAAATTTAGAAAAAAAAAGATTGACGTTTTTTCTAAAAAAAAATTAAATAATTAACTCTAATAAGCATTATTAACATCAAAAGTTCTATTTAGCATTAAGTTAAAAAACTCCACCTAAGATTGTATTTGCCTTTCAAAACTTACAAGGGAAAATGTTAAGAAAAACAGTAAACAAAAAAATGGGTTCAATAATATTGCTTAAAGTGACATTCTTCACGAGAGGATTGAGTAATCATGTCGATATTTCACTTAGAGTTGGGAGTTTAGTTTCAAAGCAAATCCATTTTATAAAAATAATATAAAAAAAGATTGTGAAGGTTAAAATAAATCACAAACTAGTTTTCCACATATTTTGAAAATTGCATTCATCAATTACAGGTTTAAGATAATTTTTAAAAACATATTTACCAACTGCAATTTTCAAAACATGTGGAAGATTAGTTTGGTGATTATTTTGAAAATAATACTACTAATGTAATTTTAAAAAAATGAATTACTTTGATACAACCTGAGTTGGCATGTCATAAACAACAAGGATGCTAGTGTGGAAGTAATTCATTTAAAAAAAAATATATGAGTAGTCTTCCTCTCAAAATAATAATCAAACTAGTCTTTCATATGTTTTGAAAACCGCATTCACCAATGCGGTTTTCAAACCATGTAGGAAACTAGTATGATGATTATTTTAGGAAGAAGACTAGGGCATGAGAGCGTTGACCTTCTTCTCCTTGTGAGTGCCTCTATTTCTATTGATTTCCTCACCTTTGTGTGAGCTTTATGATGGATTCACTGGGTAAGCTTTCGACACAGGAGGACCATGATGAGTTAGCTCGGGATGTCAAGTGAAGATATTGATCTCCGCCCTAAACGATTGTTTGCGGGAAATTCCTCATCGATAAAACGCCGACTTCACGCCAAAATGGTGCGCAATCGATTGGTTAATTTATGGAGACCAGGCAAGGGGATTCATATTAAAGATATTCCATCAAACAGATACTTGTTTAAATTCTTTCTTTCTGTGGACATGCGACGAGTTTTGGATGGAGGTCCTTGGACTTTCGATAATTTTCATCTGGTTTTGCACCATTACAAACCCGAGACATACCTGGCCAAAGGGCTCCATTAAATCACTGGCTATTCGGGGTACAAGTGCATGAGGTACCAGTGGGATATATGTCAGAAAGAATAGGGGTACAACTTGGGAATGCAATTGGAGAATTCGTATCTTATGATCATGTTAATAACAGTGGTTTCTGGAAGTCCTATATGAGAATAAGGGTGAGGTTAGATGTGAGACTACCACTGCTACGTTGGAAGAAAATAAGAAAAGCAGATGCGGGATTGGTAATCATTCGTTTTCAATATGAACGGCTAGGAGTTTTTTGTTACCTCGATATTTGATCGACATACGTGACGCCGGGTCTAAGACTCTTTCATGAATCGAAAGCAAAGAAGTTAAACCAAAATGGGGAGTATGGTTAAAGGCTCCTGTGAGAAGACATGCTCAAGTGGTAGTTAAGTGGTTACGTGATGAGCAAGGTATGGCGTTGGGTAATACTGTAAGCATGTTTCAAGGTGCATCATCAGAGAATACTAATGGCTGCTAATTCACATTAGATAACCTTGCAATGTAGGCGATATCATTACAGAGTGATAAGAAACGTGGGAGGCGCAGTAAAACAACAGGTAAGGACGTTGATTTAGATTTGATGGTGGTGAGGGGTTCTCGTTTTGAAAAAGTGGATAGTGCCATCAAGCATCAAGGTTACCGTGATTCGATACAACCCATCACTAATCTAAATCCTTTTTGGCAGTCCTCGATGGTCGTGACCGCCAGCAACAGAGGTGCATTAGTTGGAATCACGGTTCGGGGCAACTTGGCACAATTCAAAATCTTCGCGGAGATCATTTGGTCTCGCTCTTCTCGCTATTTCTTTTTCTCATTGAAATCTAGTGAATGATGAGAAAATTGAGCAATTGAGAATTCAGTTAGGTTTTGATGGAAAGTTTGTGGTCAATGAGTCAAGTGGAGGAGGTGGTCTAGCTTTTTACTGAAGCAAATCGATGGCTTTTAATTTCATCGAAGCTGCACAATTTCATTGATGTATCAGTGCATGCCAAACAAAGTTGTGTGGAGATTGACATGTTTCTATGGTTTTCCCGAACATAATAGAAGGAAGGATTCTTGGAATCTCCTTCGTATTTTACATGGTAACCTCCCTTTCTTACTCGTGTATCTTTCTCGGATATTTTAATGATCTATTGTCTCCTAATGATAAGATGGGTTCAGTTGAGCATCCTAGTTGGCTTTTTCGGGGCTTTTCAGAGGCTATAACCGACAGTACTTTCTCGAATTAGAGCTATGGGTCATCGGGCTTCACGTGGGAGCGTGGTAAACTACCGCTGGTTCAGAATGGTTGGCTAGGCCTAAGCCATGGCTGAGGAATTCCGCTGCGCGGTGCACTTACTTCACTTATTTTCGCCCTCATCCGATCACTCCCCCATTCTTTAGCGAGCTGGACTGGCCAATACGCCGTGATATATACCATAGGTTTCCTCGCTTTGAGAATTTATGGGTTCGTGAACAAGATTTCAATGACAGTTTAAAGAGGTGGTGGTAGTCGTCCAGTGATAAAGATCTGATAGAGAGGCTATCTTGGTGTTCAGTCTCTATGGCTAAATGGGGTAGAGAATTTTGGAAGCGGTTTAGAAAGCGAATAAAGTGTTGTTTAGAAAATATAGTGAGATTGCGTGGAAAGATAGATGATATTGTAGTGGGTGAGTTCTTTCGAGTTAGAGCAGAATTGGATAGTCTTTTGGATCAAGAAGAAGTGTACTAGAAACAACGGGCGAAAGATTTCTAGTTAAAGGAAGGAGATAGCAATACTCGCTATTTCCATTCACACGCTTCTTCGAAGCAAAAGCACAATCAGATTCGGAAGTTGAATGATGTAGATGGTAATGAAGTTTCGGATAAAGAGGGTCTAAGTAATCTTGCGAAGACATATTTTGAAGGCCTTTTTGCAGCTAGTACAGAAGAAGTTTCGTATGGTGAGCTTCCAATATAACACAAAATTTCGGTGGAGGAGAATAATGGTCTAATGGCTCGGTTTTTGTTAGAATAATTTACTGGAGTTGTTACACAGATGTTTCCGGATAAAGCTCCAGAACTGGATGGCCTGAACCCCGGATTTTATTAGCATTTTTGGAACTTATTAGGCCCAGAGGTTTTCCAGACTGCTACAGGTTGGTTAGAAAACTTATCTTTTCCTTCTAATTTGAATGATACTTTGATATGTTTAATTCCTAAATGTACTGATCCCCAATCCATGAAAGACCTTAGACCTATTTCTTTTTGCAATGTGATTTTACAAAAATTATTGCCAAGGTCTTAGCTAATCGTATAGAAACATATTCTCGTCTCGTGATATCTCTAACATCAACTGGCTTGCCGACGTTTATTACCGATAATGTTATAATTGCTTTGTGAGTTGTCAAAGTATTGCGCGCAATCGTAGCGTAGAGGCAATGTAGGGAAGAGCATTGAAACTCGGATATTAAGAAGGCCTATGATAGAGTAGACAGTTTTGCATCATATGCTACGGATTTTGGGTTTGGTTTACCTACCGATTGGGCGGATTATGATGTGTGTAACGTATGTTCGTTATTCCCATGCTTTTGAATGGTCTTCAGATAAAAACCTCATCATTCCTAAACGTGGGTTTGCATCATAAGGTTGTCCACTTTCTCCATCTATTTATTATTTGTGCGTAGGTCATACCTTTGTTCTTCAGCAGAGTCTTCTCGTTTAATCAATGGCAAGATGGTATGTCTGTGTAAGTGCCCCGAGCATATATCCTTACACTTTTATTCTTTTGCTGCATATTCCTTCTTATTTTTAAGAGCGAGAGGAGGAAACTGTAGTGATTCATCGGATTCTTAAGTTGTGCGAGGCGTTATTCGCCAAGCAATCAATCTCCAGAAATTGGGTATCATGTTTTCTTCTAACGTCCGAACCGATAAGCAACGAGTGTTATCAATCTGATGGAGTTAATGGTATTAACACGGGTAGGTACTTGGGTTTACCTTCATTGATTGGTAGATCCAAACGTGCTACTTTTAGTTACATCAAAGACACAATTTGGAAGAGGATCCAAGGGTGTAGAAACAAGTTGCTTTCTCAGGCGGGTAAAGGTGTGTTAATTAAATCGGTTACTCAGGCTATCCCAACATATAGTATGAGTGTGTTTCTTTTTCCGTCTCGCTTAGGATGTGATCTCGTAAAATGATGAATTCGCTTTGTGGGGTTCGAGTTCAAAGGGAGTGGGAAAGGGATTAGATGGCAGAAGTTTGGCTAGACTAGCTCATGCTAAGGAATCACAAGATGGGTTTACGTGGATTTACAGTGTTTCATTTTTCTTTACTGGGTAGCATGGGTGGACCATCTCATAACCCCAACACTTTGGTAGCCAAGGCTTGTTCAAGGCCAAATATTTCTCATGGAGCTATCTCTCGGTCATCACTAGGAAGTAATCCGAGTTTTGCTCGGGCGGCGTTCGAGTGCGAAAGAAGTTGGTCAATAGGGGTATTCGATGGAGAGTGGGGGCGGTAAATCCACATTTATGTATGGATGGATGCCCCGGGTTCGTGATTTGCCCGAGCCAGTGGCTCAACCACTCCGGCTTCTGGTCTTGATAACTTAAAGGTTTCGTATTTGTCAAGTTAGATGCAAGAATAGGGACGGGATTCTAACCTGTTCACTCTATCTTTGAGAATAATGATTCTCTGGCTATTTGTTCAATTCCATTATCAAAAATCTTCGCACCTCCTGATTCGCTGGATGTGACATTATTCAAATAATGGGTTATATACGATAAAAATCATGTTATAGAATGTCGACGGGTAGCCTCTTTTATGAAACCGAATCTATATGTCTCTAGTTGGTTAAGTTGTTGTGGAAATTATTTTCCCCCTAAAATAATTTCCTTTATGGCGTCTTTGTAATAGTTGCATTCCCGCATTCTGCTAGACCGGCCGGGATAAGGTATGAATTTGTCAACTTGTCGTGTGTCAGGTGGGCGGAACCAGCGACTATCGCATCTATTCTATGATTGCTCAGCTCGCCCTGTGTCGACTCGTTGCTACTGTTGATAAACCGACATTAACCACTGATGAATTTCCCCGTTTGGTCGCTAGTTAATTGATGATCTTATCCCGATGTAATGTGTTCGGAGCAATGATCTTATGGTGTGTATTTCGAGGCAACGAAATTGGGCTTGGGAGAACTTCTTTTACTACCACCGCTGAAGGCGTGAGCCGGGGTATGTGTTTTTCCGTGGTTGGTGTCGAGCCCGTGGCCGGTGCATCTTCCTACTGCTCGGGCCGTGCTCATGTGACCCCAACCTAGTCTCGTCCTTTAGGAGGCCGCCGAGGCAACTGGATGCGCGAGCCGTGATCTATCGGGCCTATAGGTTTAGGTATGGTGATGCGAAGGAATGATGGTCAGTTTTATGCATGCAAGACGTTGTTGATGCCATTATCCTGTAGTGTCAAAGAAGTTGAGCATTAATTCCGCGAGTGCTCTTCTTTCGGTGGGCTTTATCTTTGAAGTCGGGTCGATGAGTTTGAAACATTCTTTGGGTTAGTTGTTAACAGTTTGTCTTCATACTCTTTAGACTATTCTGAATATGCCTTTTTAATTTCGGACTGTGTGTGTCTTAGAGGTAATGGTAATTACTCTATTCGATTTATAAAGAGGCAAGCAAACAAGTGTGCTCATGTTCTAGCTAGACATGTTTGTTTCAACGCTAGTCTCTACGAGTCTTTTGTCATCCCTTCTTGGTTGGAGGAGGTGATTCTTTCTTACTTATCATCTATTTAATTGCTGTTCATTATTTATAAAAAGACTAGTCATGTAATTTAAAAAAAAATGAATTACTGACACTTTGAATAAATAAAATTTCTATTTAAAAAAAAAAGGAAAAAAAAATTCAAGAAACTTTAGTGAGGCGGTGAGGCCAGATATTTATCAAACATAAAAAGAAAAAACTCCTTGGCTCATTCCCGCCTAAAACCTATTCCACGCAAATGTCATCATCCTCCAACTACTACGCATCCGCACTCAAACCTCGTCCGAATCCCAAAAACCAAACCCAAATCCAAGAAGCTCCACTCCGCCTCATACTTAAAACCAAACCATAACACACCCTCAAACCTTTTATCAACAATCTCATCTCCACTTACAACAACAAATTAGGCCGGCTTTAGCATATGCCCACCGCGTGATTCGATCATATTCCTCAATCAAATCTTCTTCCTCATGGAACGCCTTATCCTCTCCATTTATTCAAAACTGGGTCGTTTTTCTCAAATGCAACAAATCTTTTGATCTCGATGCCATTTCGAGATGGGGCCTCGAATTTGGCAAGTATCTAGTTATAATTGGTGACTCCAATATTAATGTCAGTTGAGTTTATAAGTTGATGTTGAAGGACGCAACAATGACTTTGAACCATATTACATTTTCGACAATGCTTATATTGTGTTCAAATTGTCGATGGATGGATTTGGGTAGGAAAATTCATGGGTAGATACCGAACGAGCCAAGTCTTATGTATTTTCAGGTAGTCCTTCGCCGACATGTATGCGAAATCGTCGACTGATGCAAAGCGTGCCATGATGAAATGCCGAAGAGGAATGTAGTTAAGTGTAACATAATGATCATTGGGCTGAGGCGGGCGTGATGGTTGGAAGAGTTCAAACGCTTTGTTTCACGGCCACAAAGATTTTCTTTCGCATGCAGAAATGAGTTTGAGCCGTATGATTTACCCTAGGAGAAGTGTTATTAGCTCATGTGCTAATCTAGCAAGCTTAGAAGAGGGTGCCCAATTTCATTGTCAAGCCTTGGTTTCGGGCTTGATTTCTTTTATAACCGTATCTAATGACCTTATTACTCCTCGTATGGTAGATGTGGTTACTGAAGATTCCTATCGCTTGTCGCTGAAATGAACACAAGAGATGCAGCTTCGATCGCATTACTCACGGTGCTATGCCCGCTTTGGGAAAGCCAATGAGACGATTGGATTTGTTTGAAAGAATGTTGGCCATCAAGCCAAGTCCGCATGGAGTTACATTTATCGGGGGTCCTTTCATCTTGCAAGAAAGTAGACTAGTGGAGAAAGGATTTCAATATTTTGAATCAATGATAAAAGAACATGGATTATACCTATCCCCGATCATTACACATGCATCATTGATCTTCCGGGCCGAGCCGTAGGCCGGAAGAAGCAAAGAAATTTTATATAAATAAGATGCCTCGCCATCCCGACGGTTGACGGGCTACCTTGTCAGCTCATGTAGAGTCTTCATCTTGACATGGAAATCGAAATGGGCAGTAGATTCTTATTTAATTAGAGCCTCAAAACCCTCGCAACCTATGTCTTGCTCTTCAAGTCTTTATGATGCCAAAGGAAATCGAGGTGGCCTTCGCTAATAGCATAACGAGAGATAAGCAGAGCAAAAAGAACCCGGATAGGCCGATTAAATATAAAGGCAAAGTGCATGTTTTCTCTCACGATGACCTCGTCAAGTCCATTTTTTAGGCCGTATATATGTCAGTTGGAAAACTTAACTCTTAAAATGATTGGAAGAGGGATATACTCCCGATAGGAGTTATGTTCTTCATGATGTTGAAGAATCCGAGAAGATAAAAAATGCTTAACCACCACAAGAGAAACTTGCTATTGCTTTTGGGTTGATTTTTGTTTTGTTCCTCCCGGGCTCACGCATGCGGGTTAAGTTAAGAACCCGAGAGTCTGGTGATAATAATGCAACTAAATTCATTTCCAAGATAACACGTAGAGAGATACTAGTAAGGATGCGCCTCGCCTAATTTGTTTTAAAGATGGGACATGTTCATGTAGTGGATTGGGTGATAGAGTTCTCCAAGAATTTCATAGAATATGAACAAAATTTTCGTGTGAGTGACCGAAACACTGGAGCAGGCGTAAAAGCTGAATAGGTCTATTCACTAAAGTAATGTAGTGATCTTCCGATGAAGGCAGGGATGAATTTAGTCACAATGATCCTAGATAAATATATATATCAGATGAAAATTAACTTTGTTCTCCAGGAAACCTGCCATTATCTAGTCAGTATGATACATATACAACCTCTATTGTCTTCAGCCTTAGTGTCAGTATCCCCTGTTTCACTGTACCCAAAAAAAAAAAATGGTGAAGAAATAAGAAAGGACACTGATTATAACGAGAACCAAACTTCAAGATGAGAACGAGCGCACAATTATGCAAGTACATAATACCATTTCTTCAAAGATGGTGAAGAAATGTCTGCTTATTTCTTTAGTTTCGATTGTTGGAAAACCATAATGGCATAAAGCCTCGATTTCGTGCTTTCGCTTTATTCTTTCTTCCTCGCCGCACTTTAGCATTATCATTTTTTGAATTGATGATTTATCGGGTATGCCGGTCTTTAATGCGTATTTGTTTATAATATTTCTCGTAGTAAAATGCAATATGTCATGCTATTCATTTATCTTTTTTTATAAAGAACCAAATGGAGGAGGCTGAGAAGAGTGAGAGATGTGCAATTTTGTTTGAGTTGGCAAGTAGTAGGTATAGATCTAAATAACCCTAGAATTTATGATAAAGCTTTATTCAGTTTAGGCTCATCTAATAGTACCGAATGTTGAAGCCCTCATACTATGGTTTGAATCAAAACCTATTTGCATTAGCATTCTTTTGATAGAATTATAGCCCGAAAAGCATGCCAGGCACTCCAGGCGATGCGATGAGCTCTACGCCTACCGAGCCACAATGCCCTTCAACAAGGCGAGGATGAGTAGCAAAAGGTGTGCTCTTCTCCTAAGGCGCCTGTGCTCTCCCTAGGCACGCTTCAACAATTTCCTTGAAATTTTTCATATCCTTCTCTTAGCGAGGCCGGCAGAGAAGCCCCCTAGTATTATTTTTTTTTTTTTTAGAGAACTAAGTTATGGACCCCTTATTTCAATTTATTTGAAAATTTGTAAACAATAGACTTAAAACAAAGCCCAGATCTTTTCATTTCAAAAGTAGTTGATAAAGAATGAAAACTAAATTGATAAAGAGTGCATCATGCGCAAATACTACATTAGTGAACCCTGGTACTACATTATCAAACCTTAGGTACAAACCCATGTGACTTCAATTCCCATGTCTTTCCTTCGTCTTAAAAATATTGTTTTGATGTTATGTTATGCTATGACAAGTCATGTGCCTACATAGATGTTCATCCATTCACTTCATGAAAACAATTAACAAACCCAAATGGCCAACCAAAATCACGCTTGAATCCATCTTAATCCCTTTCATCTTCTTTTTGTCGCCATATCTCTGCCTTGGGGTCTTGGTCTGTCTTGCCTCCTTCGCCTCAAGTCCCTCTGTCCCCGCCATTAATTCCTCATCGTGCATCTTGGATTCATGGAACTCTAAATTCAAAGAACTAAATGGAGGGGGTAGAATGTAATATGGCATGCTATTCATTTATATCTTTTAAAAAAAGAACTAGATCGTATAGGGTCAGAATGATGAGAGATGTGCAATTTTGTTTGATTTGGGAAGTAGTAGGAAAAGATCTAGCCTATCTATTGGACTTTTTTTTTAACATCTATTCACTTTGAATTACAAATCTGTTTCTCATGGAACTTGGGCCCTAGATCCCTCCCCTCCCTATGCCCCGTTTTCTCAAAGACTTTAACGTACTCGCTAGGTCTTATCGTCTATTTATCGATCTTTGTTTCATCTAACATTACCTACGGTTGAAGCCATCTTTATGTGGTTTGAATCCCAAACTCGTTGTATTAGTATTCTTATGATAGAATCATAGTTGTGAAAGGTGCACTTAGGCTGAAGGACTAAGTATCAAATTTCTCGACATGCCTCACTTGAGCTGAGGTGACCCTTTCCGTGTAAAGCGACGATTAGCGCAAGGCTTCTTCAATTTTGGTACATTATCGTCATCCTTCTAAGAAATTTCCCCAAAGATTTTTTTTGGAAATTTCTAAGATTTATTGGTTTTCTTCCTTCTTCTGGGCTGGCCGGCGCTGGCAGGCCACTAAATTTTTTGTTTTTGTGTCGGCTTTAGAGTTGCTTTTAGTCACATATCAAAACGATGTGGTTTTTTTAAAGAAACTCCCATAAAAACGCTATAGAGAAGTCCTAGTTTTTTTTTTTTTTTTTTTTTGTAAAGGTTAAAAAAACTCTCATGTTTTACCAAATATCTCACTTACACCTTAAAAAAAAAAAAAAAAAAAAAAAAAAAAAAAAATTTAGGTCCAAAGAGAACTCCTTGTCATTTACTCAGAACTCCACTTCATTGTCGTACTGATAATGTTAAAGAGATCAAACGATGTTAAAATTTTCGTTAATTGCTGACGCAGTGTCCACATGGTATTATGGGACCCGCTCTCCTCTCTCTTCAATCATCTCTTCTCTCTCCTCTCTTTTCCCTCATCTCTTATCTCCTCCCTCTCCCTCACCTAACTCCACTAGTTGAACCCAACCTCCCTCCCCACCTAGCCCCAGCCCAACACCCGCTCATGCCATTTTTTTTTTCTTTTTTTAACACTTAATTTTTTGTTAAAATTTTATTTAAAATTTTAAAAGCTACTAAATAAAAATTCAAAATATATTTTTTAAATATAAATAAATCATTCATTATTTTGTAAATCTACTAAAAAAATGTTTGATGCTTTAAAATCTATAAATAAATAAAATTCAAAATTCTTATTTTTAAATACATGCAAATAAATTTTTTATTTAAATCTATGAATTAAAAATCAAATGAATGAGTTAGAAATAATATTAAATATAATTCAAATGGATATTTAATATTTTTATTTAAAAAAACTAAATTGTTTTAAATGGATGAGTTTAATATTTAATATTTTTATTTAAATGTATATGTTAATTTTTTTGAAAATATGGATTTGTTAATATTAAATATTATTTCAAATGGATATTTTTTATATTTAATATTTTTATTTAAAAACGAATTTTGGCTTAATGTATTAAGTTAATACTGCACTTCTGATGCAACAAATAGATGAGTATAAAAAAAAAGAAAATTAATATGTAATTTATTTTAAAAAAATTATTTAAAATTTTAATATTTAGTCATTATATTTTTTTATTACTATAAAAATATATTTATATTAAAGATATAAAACAGTTTTAATTAAAATTTAATTTAATTTAAATGAAATAACTAAAATTATAGTGTTAAAGAAAAGAATAATAGTTTTCTCAAATATATTTACTTGAAAGTGATGACTACCAAGTTTCAACACAAAATTAACTTTCTTTATGACTGATACATTGGAAGTTTTCCAAACTAAGAACACAAATATTTTTTCTCTTTTGACATTTTTGGAAAGCAACATTTTTGGTTTCTTTTGGCTAAAAGCAACTATGTGAATAATAATGCCTTGACTTCAGGCGACGTGGGGACACTGCATTGTAACAGAAATAGGGACCTATATTCCCAGTAAACACAAGACCACAAATATTATATTATATTAATGGGAACAAAGCATTAACAGAGCCTTCCAACCCACATACTTCCCATCTCTCTTTTGCTTTTCACTTGAAATATTGTGCTTTATATTCATCCATCCATTCACTCTACAGCACCATAAACCCCCAACAAATTTGGCCATTTAACCAGTCTGGTCAAGCCTAATCCTTCTTCTTCTTCTTCTTGCTGCCATGCCTGTCTTGGTCTTGTCCTTAATACCAAAAGCAAGCCCTCCTTCTGTCTAAGTCCTCCATCCTTCCTCATTCATTCTTCATTGCACACCTTGGATTCATGAACAGTTCTTCTAATTGTTGTCTATGGCTAAGTGTCACGGTAGTTCTCTTCAAATTCAAATTCAGTCATGTTGTGGATAGGTCTCTATCTCTCTTACGTTTCTGAACAGCACATGCCTTCTAATTTACTGGCACCACTCTTTTTGATTAGAAGTTTGAGGGTGCTTGACCTTAGTTGGAACTCCATAAATGGTCAAATTCCAGCACTCGGGTTTGGTAACCTCAGCAACTTGGTTCACCTTGACTCCTAGCCAGAAATAGGCTTAATGTGATCCATTCCTCTTCAACTCGTTCAGTTGAAGAAACTCAGTATTTTACTTTGGGTTCCACCGTCTAAGGGAGAACTCCCTTAGAGATTGGAAACCTCACAAAGTTGCAGCGACTGTCACTTTGGAGTAACAAATTTTCGAATGGCATTCCCTCTTCCATTTCGTATTTGAGGGAGTTGGAACAATTATATTTGAGCAACAATTCTTTGTCCATGGTGAGTCCCTACTGGCATTGGAAATTTAACTGTCCTCTCTGAGCCTGGGGAAGAACAAGTTGACTGGGTGGAGTCCCCGCTTCGATGCAAAAACTGAAATAAGTCGGAATTTATTTAATCAAGAAACCTGCTCACTGGAGAAATTCCATTCTGGTTGTTCGATTTCAAAGACTTGCAGGACTTATATCTTGAGAAATAATCTTACTTTGGAATAACAATAAGGAAGATAGTACCCAAGTGTATGTTGTTTAGTTTGTCTCTCAGATCTAGCGGTCTACAAAGGAGAAATTCAGAATGGATTATTACTCAAAGACTCTCATTTTTCTGGATCTAAGCATGAATCAGCTCCATGGACCATTTCCACAATGGCTCGCTGAATTTCTTTTTCTTTCTGATCTTTTTCTCTCCCATAACAAACTCTCAGGTTCTCTTCCAACTGCTCTCTTCCGATCTTCCCCATTATCCATCCTTGCTCTCTCCCATAACAATTTTTCTGGGGAGTTGCCAGAGAACATTGGAGATGCAGAGTCTCTTTATTCTGATGTTGGACGGGAACAACTTTTCTGGACATATTCATAATCCATCTCCCAAATTTCAGTCTTGAACTCTTGGATCTGTCTCGCAATAGACTTCCGTAACATTTTCCCAGTTTTGACCCTCAGTGGATCCTGTTGTACACCCAGATTTCTCGTCCAACCAATTCTGGGAAGTTCAACTACCTTTCCTCCAGAAACATTAAAACTCTTGCATTGGGAAGTAACTACCAGTTTTCAGGGCCTTGCCTTGAACCTCATGAAGCTGAGAAATCTTGAACGTCTCGAACTCCAGGACAACAATAAGCTGGGTGAATTACCAACTCCTTCTCCAAATCTCCCATCTGGGTTCTAAACCTGAGGAACAATTCCCTTCAAGGCTCAATCCCTAAAACACTTTCCAGCCTCCAAAATCTCCAAATTCTTGACCTCTCAAGCAACAATCTCACAGGAGAAATTCCCATAGAGTTTGTAAAAAATCTTACAGGAATGATTGAGGCTCCTCCAAATCCGACATCACAGACATTAAGTTCTGCTGTTGTAATAGCATTCTCATCAATTTTTTTAGCATTGAATTTGCGATAAATGAGCTGATAGTGAATTGGAGAAGTCTAAACAAGGTCTTTCAAGTGCAACATTGATATGTGCCTTCTTGTTAGACTTGTCGAATAACCAACTATCCAGTGAAATCCCAGCCTCTCTAGGCGCTCTTAAAGCTCTTAAGATGCTCAACCTCTCCTATAACAAACTCTCTGGCAAAATACCAGCACACTTAAGTGATTTACAAAATGTAGAGGGTTTGGACTTATCCCACAACAAACTCTCTGGTCCCATTCCGCGCCGCCGCTTCAACAACTCCTACCTTGGATGTGAGCAACAATAAAACTGACGAGGCGGGGTGATCGGTGGCCAAATGAACATATGGCGAATCGAGGAGCTTACATGCGGCAACAGTGGGTTGTGTGGATTCCAAATTCATGTGCCATGTCTCGAAGACCTACGAGCTCCAAAGCTACAACATGATAACAAGGAGGAGCCTTGGATTTTGCTGGAAGCTGTGGGGATTGGATATCTTGTTGGCTTCCTATTAACAATCGGAATCATGTAAAGCTGAGACTATTTCAGCTGCATCACCTCCTTGAACTAGTCGTTGCCCACCAGTCATCACCCCATCGACTAATCCCGGTGATTTATGCAGCAGTCTGGTCTTATGTAAGCTTTTCTATCAAGGTAAAGTTGTGGATTTGCTAGGATGGTGAAGAATAGAAATTCCTATTGTAATTCATGGAAGCGAGAGTGTTTTTCCTTGCCAAATTAATGAACTTGAGAGTGTCGTGGGAGATTTATTAATAATAAACATACAAATGATGAAGCGGCAAGCCATTTATTAGAAAAAGTTCAGAGGTTGTATGAAATTTCATGATTGGGTGAGAAATCAAACGTTGTAGTTAAAGAAAGAAGAATGGCTTCAAATTCTTACTAAGAAATGACTCTGCTTAAAATTCCAGGTCCATAGAAACGATATGATTGTAGGAGGTAGACGAAAATAATGAAAAGAATACTCATGATAGAATCGATGGACATGTAGCTCTTTGCTAAATCCATTAGAGTAGTAGAATGAAAATGGGGCTTATAATCTTTGTTTTGCATTTTCATCGTTTCATCGTCATAGCCACAGTTGGAATTTGCAAACTGAATCTAGTTGAGTAGGTTCAAAGAATGATACATACACAACCTCTATTGTCTTTGGCCTCGGTGTCAATATCCCTCGTTTCGCTATGTGAATTTTTTAAAATGGTAAAGAAATGAAATAATTGGATTATAACAAAAACCAAACTTCATCTTGAGAATGAATGCAATAATTATGCAAGTAATATAATACCATTCACTGTCTATTGCAACAAAATGTCTTATTTTATAGTAAATGTTTTGGAATATGTAGAGCCTGATTGTGAATAATTATGCAGGCAAGCAGAAGACAAAACAGTTTATATGAACATATATATAAAATAGGGCTGGATACGAGCACAATTGGAGCATTCTGGGAACCACAAAGCGTACCGAGTGTCGGTATCCTGGTTTTCAAATTTTTCTCTCATTTTTAGCGAGATATGGAAATATGAAATATAGATAAATATTTCTTCAATGCGAGAACAAAATAAATTCATAAAATAGAGTAGAAGGAAGATGGTCCTTTTTTTAGCTAAAAGCCGTTTTCCTTATCGATGAACCAGAAAAATCGAATAAACACATATGTATCTTCAAGATAAACATACTATTGCCACTACCAATGTAATCAAAGAAACATACTCTGCTGCTAGTTTTTGCATTTCCCCTTTCACAAAAATACTATTGAAGGCCTCGTGTTGGTATTAGGTCTTGCACATGAATATCTTCAGTCTCAACCTAAAGCTTTCTATCTTTAATATAGAGAGAGCCTCTTCGGGAATAGGCAGCACCATAACAGGAGAAAAGATTACCAAACTATTGAAGCGCCTTAAAAGAATTCATTTTCTTACTATTTTTGGCAATTAATCTCTATCCAAAAGAAATATATAGCATTTGGGGCATTAGCGGGAATACTGCTATGACAATTGCCTCGACTTTCTTTAAGTTCCCAAAGATTACTGTCTACATTAAAAGAAAAGAAAATGTTGAGCAAGCTCCATTAAGATGAAACTCATTCGGGTTAAAGTATTATGTGATTAGCGTGGTGGTACTTCCTGAAATAAAATTGCGGAGTTCAGATTTTAATCAAAACCTACATATATCTTGCCAGCGTTCTGATTCTTTCTAAGTAGCGATTTTAATCAATTTTTAATCAAAAACTCAAAGGATTCACCATAAGTATGATTTCGCTACCCCCACGTTCCCAAACCTCACTTTGTGAATTCATTTCCCACAGCAACCACTCCTTCGATTCTTCCTATCGATATCTTCATGACCCCGATTCAACTTCTCTACAGAAGCAAAGCTGTCAGTTTAACCATCAAACTTTTTTATACGTTTGTTTGAAACATGAGAAGCTGGAAGGGATTACGGTTTAGCCACTTTCAAAATTGATCGAAAAAAAAAACTGTTGATTCCAAGGCGATTCATCAGTAGTACTCTCAACCTCCTAAAAAGTAATTACCGGTGCTAACAATAAGTGAAGTCAAATCGGTCTCAATGTCATGTGCAATTCGGAAAGAATTTTAAAAAGCCTTACACATCGAAAGGTAAATCGGCAAAAAATTGGAAGAAACATTACAGATACGGGGATAGGGGAGAGAATATCCACACAGTTCGTTCCTTGATCTCGTAAAGTTCTTTCCCCGAAATCATCGTGCACTCTCTTCTTTCCAACCTCCTTGGTAGTCGGATTGAAGGTTCCTCCTTTGGCGCTTTTGAAGATTCTCATCGGTTGCTTCCCATCATTGACCTCGATAGGTATCACGAGCTTTGATTCTCACCATCGAGAGGTCGACCGTCGTGGAGGAACATGTGGGTTTTCTCAATTTCAATGGTCGGGTGTAAATATGAGGAGAGGGTTTGCGAAGCGAGATGAAGAAGGGCGGTAGATCTTACAAAACAAAACCCTCATGAAAAATTTGTGAGAAAAACTTGATCTGACTATAAGTGAATTCCTTAATCACAACTCAGTCAGAACATCAACTTTATCGGAACTTCGAACTTCTTGAATCCTTTTCATTTCACAAGTGTCCTTGGAATTATTGATAATAAGTATACAAAATGATATGATGAAGCGTAGGCCATTTATTTAGAAAGGTTCAGGCTTTGAGAATTTTTGATTGGGTGAAGAAAAAATCAAACATTGTAGTCATTAAAGAAAGAAGAATAGTTTCACATTCTTACTAAGGATGTAACTCCTCTACTAAATTCAATTTATAATGAGAAATCCCGGTTCTGGTGAAGAACCGAGAAATAATAAAGAGAATACCTATGAGTAGGAGTAAAGTGGACATGGAGCTCTTTGTGAGACTCATTATCATAGCCTGAAATTAGATTCTGTTGAAGCTAGTTGACGGGTTCGAAGAATGATACATTGCAACCTTTGTTGAAAAGTATTATGGGTTTGACTTTGAAGATTGAAAAAACCTAAGGGCTGTTTGTTTTTAAGACTTTTCAAGTTGACGTTATTGTTCTGTTTTAAAAATTTTCATGATTTATTGCTAAATTTACTATCTAAGTCTATGAATAGAAAAAGAGTACGAAAGCATTTGGCTTTCTATTTGAAAAGTTATTTTCCTAAAACAATAAAAAGCTCCCACCATTGCCTAACAAGGAGAAGGAGCTAGCAACACTCACTTTATTCAGGGATGACAATAGGGGTTAGGGATCAAGACAGTCCCAATCAGATCTATTAAATTATTTTTTTCAGATTCAGACATCCCATTAAAAAATTAAATGGAGCGAGGGTTAGTGAGGATGGGAGAAAATTCTCGAATCCACCTCGATTACATTGATTTTTTGTTTTATTTTTTATTTTTGTTTTTATATATAACATTGTATTAAAGTGTATGTTCATAAAAAATAAAAATATTATAATTTATGATTCATTATTAAAACAATTCTAATTGTGTATTATTACATTAAAAGTATAATTAAAATAAAATAATAATAAAATATTTTTAGAAATATAATTAAGTTTAAAATAACAATACAGGAACCGTCTCAAGTTTGAGAAAATAAGCAGAACATGTTAAAACCAAGATTCTGATTAATCCAAACTCATCCCATTAGTGAATGAATGGAACCTAAAATAACCGCCAGTTGTCATTTCCATACTCATTACCAATGTTAAATAACAAACAGCTTGTACTTAATGTTATTAAGTATTCAACATTCGCTCAAAAAAATTATTCGACGTAAGTAAAAAAACCAAACCTCACCTTAAGTCTTTTATTTTCAAATTGTTGCTCCATAATACTCTGTTTTTTGTTAGTAGCGGTAGTGCAAATCTGCTAGTAGTTGTGATATTTTGGTATTTTCAGTTGATTGTAAATGGATTATAACGGAACCAAAATTCGACATTATAAGGAGCGTAACAAATTATGCAATAATATAATACCATTCTTTGTCTGTGCAAAAAAGTCGTTTCTTATTTCTTCGATTTAGTTTGGAAAAACCATAATGGCATAAAACATAGTTTATCATTTTTGAGTTTTTTATGCTTCTTAAGCATTAATTTTCCTGCGCTGGAAATCTCACAATTATCTTAAATGAAATGACATCTCTCAAATGAAATGACCTCTGCGAAATGAAAGCTTTCCTTGACTTTATTTCATCAATTAATTCTCTACCATTCCGAAATTTATTTCATCAACAATTTCTTTAGAGATCCAATATAGAGTTCATCACCTCTTTTCCCTCTTATTGTAAATCAGTGAAACCTAGAACATGGTAAAAGAAGTAATTTGAACCCTTCATATCAATTGGATACATCGCAAGTATAGGAACTGTAATTTTGTTCTCTATTCAAAATTAGCATTAACACTTTCTTCATTGTTAGTGTTTCATGTTAATGCGATCTTTTGGTTGTGGGAAAGTAGAAGCGCATAATAAATAAGTACCTAAGTTTAGTTTTTAATTGGCATATTATTTACATGTGGCTGGTTTGGGTATTAGAAAAATCTAAGGTGTCTGTGTGTTTTTCATGTAGTTTTGATTTTTTCTTTTTAATGGTATTAACATATTAAACCAAGCGACAATGGCATTATAATTCAAAAAAAAATCCTTTGCAGGAGGTATTAACGGATATTTAAAAAAACTTTTAAGATTGGCATTATTTTTATCATTTTTTCTTTTTATTCTTCTTCTTCTGATAAAAACTTTAATCAATTTAATCGACGTTTCCACTTAGAATCTAATATAGAATTAAATTGTTTGTTTATAAGATTTAATATATACGTAATATTCTTCATATAGAAAAAAATTGAAATTTTAAACCACGCCCTTCATAGGCGGGCGTGCCCCGGCCCTCCCTGAAATCCCTGGCCTGAACACCTCTAACGTAGAAAGCCACTGTGAAGCGGCCCCGTATTGCTTGCTTCTACCTTGTATAAAATTTTCTTTTATTTTTCAACCAGGATTTGAGTAAAATCTTAGCGTGGAAAATTTGACATGTGTTTGCACATAGTCTAAATTCAAATCCACAATATACACATCAATTTACACTATATCCAAAATATCCAAACATGGCAACCGACATACCAACACATTCTCACAGCTAACTTTATGTACACGCCACATATCCCATTTACCATTTCAAAGTATGTTCTTACAAAATATAATTTTTAATTACTGACACTTAAGCGATGTCGGGACCAATCCTATTGTGCTCGGCGTCTTGCGTGCACATGCACGAAATAGTTTTAAAATGGAAACTAATAGGCTAAAGCAGCTCGGTAGTGTATGCTTTTATAAAAAGTTTTTTCTTTTCCGGAAAACATCTCAAAAATGTAAAACACTCTTTTACAATTATTTTCCAGAAGCTTTTCTTTGCTTTGCTTGCTTTAAAAGTTTTCAAAACTTTTCTTTGCTTGCTTACTTTTGTACTTGCTTGCTTTATTTTGCTTTTCTTTAAAAGCTTGTAAAACTCTTATTTCATGCTTGCTTAGAAGTTTATAAAACTTCTCATAAATTTTCTTGCTTGCTTGCTTTATCATGCTTGAAAAGTTCTTAAAACCTTTCACAAACATTTGCTTTAAAAAGTTTCTCAAACTTTTTCATAAAAATGGGGTAACGAGCTCGACCACATGCTTTGAAAAATAAAACCCACGGGAGCTTGGCTCAGCGAGTCGTTTGAAATCCTAGCGAGGGCCTTGGCTCAGATTTGCTTTAAAACCTCAGGAAACCTTGGCCTTAGGGAACCAATGGTTGATTTTTCAAAGCGACATATCATGCTTATAAAACATCAACCAATGGAGGCCTGTTTTGCTTACTTTACCCTAGTGAACGAGACACGTAACCTCATGTCTTAGGTGGAAGGACCTTTGTCAGCGTCACCTTTTCATTTTCATTTTAAATTGAATATGGTGGAATTGACCTCGGTAAATAGCCATCACCATACTTAGTTAGAGCTCATAACCTTATATACCCACATGCGTGCCACAGTCTATTTAAATGCATGATGTATGTCCTAAGTTTTGCCAGGCCAGGCTGAACTACAATGCATGTATGAAATCCTAACACCACCGTGCACGTACGGGATACCTCTGATCGGTTTGCTTGCTTAAAACTAGGGAAGGCCTTGTTTTCACAAACTTTCTTTGCTTGCTTGCTCTTTGTAAAATGGTTTTACACTTTGAAACCATTTACTTGCTTGCTTACTTGAAAAATGGTTTAATTATTAAAAACCATTTGCTTACTTCCTTGCTTACTTGAAAAATAGTTTAGTATTAAAACCATTTACTTACTTGCCTTAGCAATTATGGTTTCTGATTTAAAACGATGCTTGCTTTTCAAAAATGGTTAACTTCGAAACCCATTTGCTTGCTTTATCTCGTGCTTCTTGAAAATGGTTTGCATTCAAAACCATAAAATACCGGTGTAAACAATTTATAATAATACGCTAGTATTTGGAAAAATGAGTTTAGAACACTCACCTCTTTGCTTGCTTAGCGAGGCAGTTCCACATATCCGCCTTTACTTTTAGCCACCACACTCAAGCGATACGACGACCGATTAATCGCATAGCAACATTGCTTCCTAGACTTGAGTCACAATCTTCTTGCTCTTTTTAAATCTAAGGTGCTAAGGGTTCTATTCCAACTGGAATCGTGGTCGGGCTTGAAACTCTGAGTCGTCAGAAACAACCGGACTACTCTATGTCAAAGCTGATGCAGGAATTTTTCTTGCACATGGCCCCACTTTGAGTGAATTTTTGGGCCACTTAGGATCAGAATCTGGCGATTCCTACTTCTTACTTTTTGTTCTCCTTGAAGTCTATTTTACATAGCCACTTGAATCACTCAAATCGGATAAGAAATGAGGAAGTTATTGCCAAAATACAAAAACTGGTCGAAACAGGAAAACCAGAACATGTTCTACCGGTAGAACTTAACTTCTACCGGTAGAACTTGGCCAAAAATGACCAGAAGCAAACTTCTACCGGTAGAACTTCCAATTGTACCGGTAGAAGACACCCGAAATGCCCAGATTTTGTTATTTCTCTCACTTTTGATGCCAATTCACTCCATATAACTATAATTCATGATACCTCAAAACCAACGATTTATCTAAAAACAACTCCACAACATATGAATTGGTGTTTTGGAACCTCAAAACCAAAACCTTAGGTGAAAAATCCAAGAACCTTACCTAGGTCCGCAATTCTTCTACACATCATGAAATTTGATGATTCCAAGTTTCTTTTATCGATTGGGGTTTTTACTCTCACATAACCCCAACCATTCAAAAGCTTAATGTACTCTTTGCACAAAACCTAGACCAAAGACATCAAACTCCATACCAAAGTCTAGGAATCCATATCAAAACCCAAAAATAAGAATTCCATACCTTGATCTTTGATTCCTTCTCCTCCTTCTTCTTCCTTCTCTTCCTTCTCTTGGCTCTCACTTCTCCTCTTCAAAATCGTGAACCCTAGCTTTGGAGACCAAAATGTGATTTTGGTTTTTAATTCTCCTTTTTGTTAAATTAACTTTCCATTCAATTGCAAATACCCTCTTCTTTTAATTATTGCAATTATAGCTTATTCAATTTCTACTATGGCCCATCACTAATTTGTTCTAATTTCCATATCCATTTGCATAATGACCATTTGTACTTCTTGGTTTAATACCACAATTCCGGGTTCCATAATTTCTCATTTCATATTTTAATTTCCCAAAATATTTGAGTGTGACACTTAGTACTCTTACACCCCTACGATTATCATGTCTTTGTAGACTCTCTCAGGCAGAATGGCCATTTTCAATCCCATAAATGCGGCCATTTAATTAACAAAATAATTTATATATTTATCTTTTGTTCCATAAATATGCTCTTATAATTTATTTATTATAATTCACATAATTTATTATACCAAAAATACACCTTTTCTTTGGTCTCACAATCCATAAAATTATTTGCATAAATATACGGAGGCATGAATACCATTTTGTTTCTTATGTTTCATCTTTTGGAAACAAATGCAACGATCACACCACAGATTTATTGTAATTCATTTAATTTTGTAACTTATACTTTATTTTTTATTCTCATATATACTTTTGTAACTTATACTTTATTTTTAATTTTTTATTCTTATATATATATATTTCACTATTCTTTCTTTTTCTCTGCATATGTAAAGAGACTACTCCTGTGAGCATACTCTATGTCAATTAAGCTAAGATGGAGTCTCTGACAAAGACATCAACACCCAAATTGCGACAAAACCTCATCAAATAAATCTTATCTTCGATAAAGATGTCATTATTTAAGTGAAGATTGTACCAACTACGTGATTCTGGATGAGTGAGCATTAAATGAGAGCATGATAAATAACATAACATTGCAAGCTAACTTTGCTTGATTCTATAACCAAAAACCCTAAGTTTGTTTACTCCTAGTACAATTACAATCATTAGTAATTTTCTTTTTCTTTCTCTGTTTTTCCTTTATTTTGGAAGCAAATTGTACCTTTGATTCTTACGCCTCTTTATTTCTTTCTCTCTATATATATAAGAAAAAAATGTTTCACATATTATTTGTTGAACATCTATATGTTTTAAAGATTAATTTTGATTTTTGTATTTGTAATCATATTTACAGCATAGAACATATTTCAATGGCAATCTTTTATTACTCATATATATACGCTATATATGAAAGAATATGGAACATTCATAAATGGGTACATTAAGAAAATCCGAAATATGATTTATTACCTTTAATTTTGTTTTTTATTTACTAACTGCATGATTTATTAGTATTTATAATTAATTGATTGATTGTCATAATTTTCACAATTTGTTTAGTAGAGACCCGGCTTTAGGAGCTTAGAGGGGTGTTATGGCTCACTACGTGCACATGATAGATAACATAATCTTTAGATTTAATTAGAACGATGGCGTTTAATGGGAGAAGACGATTTACTACATTCTCATCAAAAATGATTTGTTTTCAAAAAAATAATAATAAAAAATGTTTTTAAAAATAATTGTAAAAACATATTTTTTAAACATACAGCCACCTTTGGAGTGGTGGTGAGAAATTTGAACGTGGGCCAAGCCCAGGGTGAGAAATGGAGTCATAGCCGCATATGCTTGGGTCTTTATTACAGTCTTCATTTCTCCCACAAAAGTCTCAATTTAATTTTATGTAATGTCAATATTTGAGAAATTAATAATAATTTTTTAAGTGTTCTGAAATTTCAAGACATAATTGAAAATGTTGATAAATCAAGTTTTTTGACTTAAAGTAATTTAATAGCAATTCACATATGAATCTCAAAATTTTAAAGTATAAATAAAAAAAAATTAACTATTTTAATTTAACATTTAAAATTATTTTTGATTTTAAATTATAATATTAAAATATTTTAATAAATATGATTTAATTATTCAATAAAAAATATTCTCGTGCAGTCGTTTTCAATTTAATTTATTTTGAAAGTTAATTAAAAGAAAAGACAACATTTATAAAATAGAAAGAGAAGTAAAATGAATGGGAAAAAACGGTCGAGGAGATGTAACTAATCAGATTATTTACTTAATTTTATTTGTATGATGGTATTGAGAACTTTTGGCTTATTCATAGTGGCCACATAGGTTCATAGAGTGCCTTTGTTCGGGAGCATTCTTTTCAAGATATTCTATTTTCTCTCTCTTACCTTTACTGTTTATTAAAAGGAAATAATTTTATTGATGTCCATAAAAACACAAATACAAATTGCTCAAAACACAGTATTAGGTTAATTACATAATAAATAGGTTCTGATAGGGTTTGAAAAATAAGGCTCACATGCCCCGCTCGCCGGTCTGAAAAATAAGGCTCTGGGGCCCACTCGCCGGAGCCAAAGCCGGTAATGAAACACCCGGCTCCTAGCGGCAAAATGAGGCCCGATCAGCTTATCGAAGGATGATAACGAGGGAGTAGATTAGGAAAGCCCACGGCCTGAGCAAGCGAATCCTTTCAATATGGAAAATAGAATAATCCACCCCAATAACGTCTTATCCTTGAAATCAAACTAAATCTCACGTGAGGAAGAAAGATAATTCACGATATAACGGCTCATCATACGAGGATCAATGGGGATCCCCGATAAGGAAGGAAGATTATCCCCGAATAAAGCTGTCTTTCTATATCGCTGCAAATCGATCTTTGGAGTAAAGTAGTAATACGTCGATGGGAAAGAATCTATTCACCATCAAGCGGGAAAACATATACATCGTACAAGGCCACCCCGCCGGTGAAAGTGCGCAAACATCACATGACACATTCGCCCTCTGAGCGATCCACATCTTTTCTCTTAGAAAGCGACTTAGGCATCGGGCCAGTACAGGCGAAGCCCACGCCGTCCTTCTTCTCTCTTGTCTTCTGAGGAGTGCGTCGAGCCAGTGAGGACCGGTTCAATGACGGCCAATGATAGAGTCTGTCCGTGATGACCTCGTAGCGCTCCCAGCCCGGTCCGGTTGAAAAGGCATCATCGATTGGCGCGGAGTGCGTAGGAGCAACCAGTTCTTTACAAAATGGCGATCCCTTTCGATTCTTGATGGTATCAACTCGGAACACAGCGGGAGCAAGCGTCGATCGCGGGATCGCGGGGATCCTCAGGGCGGCGCGGATAAGCGAGCCTCTTGGCACATTAGGCGTCTGGTAACCTGAGAGCGAGGCGGAGGAGCTCAGCACCTCACGACCAACGATAAGAGTTAGAACAACTCACCCCGAGCGAGATACAGCGCCACGGGATACACGACAAACACGGGAATGCAACAACTTTCCTCCTCATGAAGAGCGACCTGATCTCGACATTCCGGCTGAAAGCGAAGCGAGAGTCTGGCGAGCGGAGGGCACGAACCACGATTGGCCACGGAGATGAGAGCTGACGAAGCAACACTTGGAGGGCATGTCGGGAATGAAGAACAACGAAGCAACACTATGGACACCTTGGTACAACAAACTGAATCACCCTTCACAGCCAAGGTGCTTCACTTCCCTCTTCCAGCAAATTCGGGATGCCCTGGTGAAGCGTTCGATGGTGTCAGGGATCCCGTCGATCATCTCAACACTTACAAAAAGCAAATGGAGCTGCATGGGTATCAGATGGAATTCTGATCAGAAGCTTTGCTATCACATTAAAAGGCAATAGCACGGTTTTAATAGGCTCCCACTGTCATCAATCTCCTCATTTAGAGAGCTATCCATTGCGTTCGTTTCTCACTTCATTGGGGCCAGGACATATAGAAAGCCAAGTTATCATCTACTGACCATAAAGCAGAGCTCGCAAGAAAGCATGAGGTCTTATGTCCAGAGATTCAATGCGCGATCACTGCATTCATTGTTGGCTTAAGGGTTCAGTAGAAAGACTTGATGTTTTTCATCTCAAAAAATCCCGAACAGCGTAAATGAGAGTGCTTTCATTGAGGAAAGTATAGTAATGGTGAAGAAGCCCTCATATCCAAAAAGAGGCTCTTCCACCCCCATAAAGAAAAAAGCGGGATAGACAGCGGCAGGCCTTGAAGCCAAAATATAAAGTGGCCAGGAAGGTCTCGAAAGATAAGGAAACGGTCCCGGCGTAGGAACCTCAAAGGCCGTTTGGGCCCTGTGACTCGAAGGCAATGCGATTATTCGCCTCGGCCAGTTCACTCCCTTAACAACCTCGGTTTCACAAGTCTGTGAAGTCTGAAAGAACATTTCTGAGGTGGCCAGCTCAAATGAAGTCGGACCACACCCTGAGACAACACAGTGCTGCCGAGTTCCATAGGGACTCACAGGCCTGCACGGACATTTGCATACAACTCAAGAGGAAATAGAATGCTTAATACGGCCTTGGTGCCTCAGGCGCTTCATAGCCCTAAAAATCAGTCTCATAATCAGGCCTCCGGCGCCCGAGCCCGATGTAGCTCACTTGCCAGGCTCGACTGCCTGAGCCATGCGACACAGGAGTCACGATCATTTCGAGTTTGGATCTCTCAACAAGGCCTCGGCCGGAGCCACGGTGGCTCACTTTGTGAGCTCTCGGCTACTCTGCGCGGGGCCATGCAGCCTGAGTGGCTCAGCTCAGGCCATCCAGCTCATGAGCCCACCAGCTCAATTGGAAGAGCTCAGCCACCTTGACTCGGGACGTGATGCTCAGTCGAGTTCATTTCGAGCGATTCAGCCCACTGAAGCCGGCGTCCCAGAAACTGGCTGATCAAGTACTCAAGCTAGCCTTGACCCGAGTTGCCAGTTCGGGCGTTCAGCCGGGGCTATGCAAACCAAGAAATTAATTTAAGTTCATGCGAACAGCCTTGAGGAAATGCACCGGGTAGAACCGCAGTGGTAAAATGAATATTTATTAGGGGAAGGCTACATGTGTCTTGGGTCGGGCGACAAAACAAATATATAAAAAGAAAGTATAAAAGTTGGCGTCGGGGCGGCGGAGGCGAGCACGGAATCGGGCATCGGAAGGAGGAGCGAGACGGTGAGAGGGAGTGGGCCGGCGGGGGCACCGGTTCTTCAGAGTAGTCAGCAGATAGGGACTCCTCGGCCTCCTCATCACCTAGGTATGTCAAAGGGTGGAAATCCGGACCTGGATAGACATTAGCGGCTTTTCTTTGAAGGCGAAGACCACCCGAAGCCCATTGAGTGCGAGTCTCATCCTCGGCTTGCCTATAATTTCGTCGTGAGCAACGAGTCACTTGTTGATGAAGATCCCACAGCGGCCGTGGCGTTCCGCCGATCGGGCGTTCGTATTTATGACCTACGCGGCGAGCTCCGTACAACAAGCGTATCTTATCGCGTAGATGCGTCGTGGCCGCACGTAGCTCTTCCTTGGACTCTGCGGCTCTCCTTGGGATGTGACTCATCCACAACCATCAGAAGTTCATATTGGAGTATTAGCGGCTCGTCCTAGCCTCTAGCAAGTCATTTTTATAGACCCGCAGCTCATCCGAACCTCCGAAGCTCGCCTTCAGTTGCTCTCAAGCTGTTTCAGGCCTCATCCTCACATCACCGGCCGAACGCGTGTAGGCGTGGTGTGCTTCAAATCGGTTGGGCTTCAGCGCATACCAGGTCATACGTTACGGCCGCGGCTCGACCGGCTCGAATGGGAGAGGAAGCCACCCTCGTAATAGCCGGGCCAAGCTTGGCATGACTTTCGTTTAGTTTGGCCTTTTTGGCGAGCCCTTCAAATAAGTAGCCACTGCTTTTGACATAGAATCAACATCAGCGCAAGTTCAACACTCAGCTCAAAATGGGATCGGACACGACAAGGTGCTAGAGACTTACGGAGGCGACCCACAGGAAGATAGGGCCAAGCCTCATCAACGGAAGGCGTACCGATATCTTGAGATCATAATCCTTAAGAATGGGGCGAGGCTGCGCACGCATGATTCGGCATTAAAGCGAAAGAGTCCCCATCGCCGCGATTTCGGATTAGGATCTTTCCTCCTCGATTTTGCCCTTGGAGGTGACACTCGCCCGTTGGCGGATTCCATCTGCATCAGGCATGACCGCGGCAATTTTGCTCAGCGGCTCCACCAGGACCTTGGCCTTTGCGACGAGACCCGGGGCCCAGGCTGCGAACTCAAGGCTAGGCCTCAGCCGGAGGCAACAGCACCCTCCCCGGCTTTGGAACATGAGTAGATGGAGAAGATGAAGACGCCCCCAATTTCGGAACTTTGACGAAGTCGTAGATCTTTCTTAGCGAGCCCGGGGCGCCCGGGTTTCAGCTCTGGGCTTCCGAGATAGCGTCTCGGTCGGGCAGCTCTCCCTTAGTCGCTTGGCGTGGGGCGGTGGGAACTTTCATAGTGATGGGAGGGAGGCGAAGACCTCGAGCGTGACGGGTGACCTCGGAACTCGAGGGCGGAATATCCGACTTAATCAGCTCACGCCAGTCGTAAAGGCACTCAGCCAGCACGCATTATGGCGTTATCTTGGTAGGTCGGGTCGGCTTACGAGAGCACGTGGACGATGAAGAATTAGAAATATCAATAACCTCACAAAAGTCATATCGAAAACAAAGCGACACTCACGTAGATTCTCCAGGGTGGTCCAAGCCTCCGAAACGCCCAGAGTGTCGTCCTTGTCGAGTGGGTCATATTCCCAATTGTGACCACTGACAAAGAAGTAATGTTCCTTCCAGAACTTGTGGGAAGAGGAAGATCGAGTCACGGAGGAGCGGAGCAGGAAAATAGAGGAAGCCCTCGGAGGTTTCATGTGAAAAAAGATAAAGGAGCGTAGCTATCTGCAGGGACCTTGGGAGCCATTGGGCGAAAGTTGAGAGACCAGGACATTGAAGTCTTGCCACAAGCCCGGCATGACATCTGTCTTAGGTCGAAACCACATAGGAGTCAGCGTCGGGGAGACCAAACTCGGGCATGAGAAGGTCGGTAACGTTTGTAGTGGCCGTCTGAAGGGCCAGGCCTTGTTAGGCCTTGTGACTAAAGCATCTTGGGCGAGGCGGATTTTGTTACTCAGGCCCCCAGGGATGCTTAATGGTCTACTCTCCTTACCCTTGTCGAGAAGGGCGCCACAGGGGCATCTCGAAGTTCAATCCGGCTCGCGGTCGGAGGCGCCGTAATCCGCCAGGCAGAGCAGCGGTAGAGAGTCACCTCAATGCGCGAGAGAGGCGAGCTGGACCCGTGATGGAAGCGAGAGTGATAAAAACAAAACTTGGCCAGCCTAGCCTGGCGCCTCGTCATTGTCGCTCGAAAGAGACCGGGATAAAGGCGCGGCGGACCCGAGGGAGATCCTGATAGAAAAGCTATCCCGAAGGCGCCGGGAAAAGACTACGCACAGGTTCGGACGAAGGCTAAGGGAGAGGGAAGTCAGAAAGACTATTAAAAGCGAAGAAAAGGACTCGGGGATCGGAGGCACCTGAGACGAGAGGATGTTTGCGAAGAAGCGGAAAGGGGAGGCGAAAATAGTGTGAGAAATGAGCGCGAAAACCGAAGAGTCATCATTATCACAAGACATATGACAACGACCAAGCCCTAACTAACCCAGCCCCGAGCAGACACGTGGAAATTGCACCCGATGTGAGA